>OY755214.1:25950744-27150744 GCA_963576765.1 Draba incana | reverse complement strand
TAAAGATGAGTTCATATTTTCGGGCATGGATGGACGAGCCAATGATGGATGTGGGCTCGGACTTATTAAGGAACGAGTATGCTCAAGGTATATGCGAGTTCATGAATTTACCCAGTAATGTCGATGCAGCCAAAAAAGGTCAGGATATCAAATGTTCTGGTTCTAATTGCTGTAATAGAATTAGTGTTGCGGTTCATAATGTTTGGACTCACTTATATGGATATGGTTTTAGGCCGGGATATAAGGTTTCGTTTTTACATGGAGAAAGCAATTATGAATATGGTAGTACTAGTAATAATGTTCCTTATTTCGGGGATAGCGTAGGAGAACGTACAATGGAAGTAGATGTTGGTGTAGGTACGGTTTAGATGGTTAATGATGCGTACAGAGAGAATTTGGAGTCGGGTGTTTATGAGGGAGATATGGTAGAAGAACCTAATTTAGAATCCAGAGGTATTTTGATATGGTAGACGCATCGAACCAACCACTATACAACGGTTGTAGGGAAAGTCATTCACCATTATCGTCTGCTACTAGGATGATGAACATAAAGACTGATCACAATTTGTTCGAAGAATGTGTTGATGCATTGGCCTAGTTCGTGAAAGATCTTTTGCCAGAAGATAATCTGGCCCCCAGATCATACTACGAGGTCCAAAAACTTGTTGCCGGTCTTGGTTTGCCCTACCAGGTTATAGATGTGCGCATTGACAACTGTATGATATACTGGAGAGAAGACGAGAACCAAAATAAATGTAAATTTTACCGCAAACCACGGTTCCAGGACACAAGTGAGAGGGTGAAGATTCCATTCAAACGGATGTGGTATTTACCCTTAACGGAGAGGTTGAAGAGACTGTACGAATCAGATCGCACAGCTAAGGCTATGAGATGGCATGCAGAGCATAGTCAAGATGGAGATATCACACATCCTTCTGACGCGGAAGCGTGGAAACACTTCCAATCTGTATATCCAGATTTTGCATATTAACGACGGAATGTATACCTCGGCTTATCCACAGATGGTTTCAACCCATTTGGAAACACATGGAAGAAAATATTCATTGTGGCCGGTCATCGTAACACCTTACAATTTGCCTCCTTCTATGTGCATGCAGCGAGAGTTCTTGTTTCTCTCAATTCTAGTTCCCGGGCCAGATTATCCAAGACGGTCACTCGATGTATTCCTCCAACCATTGATCTGTGAGTTGCAGATGTTGTGGGAGCACGGTGTTGAGTCATTTGATGTTCCAATCCACCAGCATTTCAACATGCGCGAGGTTCTTATGTGGACCATAAGCAATTTTCTGGCACACGGTATGTTATTTGGATGGATAACGCATGGAAGATTGGCATATCCTTATTGCCAAGACAATACTCCAGCATTCCAATTGCAGCACGGAAGGAAGACTTCATGGTTTGATTGCCATAGGTATTTTTTACCGGCAAATCATCCATGTCGTCGTTCTAGAAGACATTTCAGAAAGAATGTACAAGTGTTATATGGTCCACCTCCTAAGATAGATAGTCGAAGTATATTGGAACAGTTACGAGATTTTGGTGCAGAGCGAACTCCTGAATGTGGGGGTAATGGTCATCACCCCGTCGACGGTTGTGGGGAATATCACAATTGGCACAAGAAGAGTATTTTTTGGGATTTGCCTTACTGGAAAGACCATCTACTGCGGCATAATCTAGATGTCATGCATGTTGAAAAGAATTTCTTTGACAACATCATGAACACCATCTTAAACGTCACAGGAAAGACCAAAGACAACTAGAAGTCTAGATTGGACTTGCCATTGATTTGTTCGAGGCCATCTCTTCATGTTTCTAATGGTAGATTCCCGATGCCTGTGTACCGGTTAGACGCTAGGCAGAAAGAAGTATTTTTTGAATAGTTCAAAAAATTTGTAAAATTTCCAGACGGCTACGCATCTAATCTACGTAACTGCGTGGATTCGACGAAAGGGAATTTTATAGGAATGAAGAGTCATGATTGTCATGTCGTGACGCAGCGTCTTCTTCCATTTGTATTTGCATATCTTCTTCCAGAACCAATCCACCAAGCAATTGGAGGTATATTTCTTACTCTCATTAGTTTCTTCCTACCATAATATTACTATATATGTACTAATTAACTTGTTTATTTTTCGTTTACAGGCGTTGGTGCATTCTTCCGAGATTTATGTTCAAGAACGCTTACAGTCCATGGGATACGTAACTTAGAGTCCAATATCGCAATTCTCTTTTGTAATCTTGAGAAGATATTTCCACCGTCTTTTTTTGACGTTATGGAACATCTTCCTATTCACCTCCCACGAGAAGCAGCCTTAGGAGGCCCTGTTCAATACCGATGGATGTATCCGTTCGAGCGTTACATATTCCACCTGAAGAAAAAGGTTAAAAATTTGAGCAAGGTTGAGGGATCTATTGTCGCACAAAGCCTAAACGAGGAAGTCTCACACTTTGCCGAATATTACTTTCCATCGCAAGTTCGTACTAAGGCGAGACGTCCTGCCCGACATGATGATAGAGGTGAGAAAGCAGTCTATGCCGTGGTTGTTCCTGAGTTGTTTGCCCAAGTTGGTCGAGCTAGTGGAAAAGGAAAGAAACGCAAACTATCACCACAAGAGGTCACACATTTGCATACGTATATCCTCAGAAAATATGACAAAATTTTGGAGTACGAAAGGTATATCAGTTATTATACTAAATTTATGAAATTATTTGCCTTCATCTACTAACGACTGTTCTGTTACAGGATCTACATGTCTCTCGCACATAATTACCGTTCTGATAAGACAGATGCCGAACTTGTTGTCTTGAAAGATGAAGAATTTCCGGGGTGGTTGAAATGTTATGTAAGTTTAATATAATTACTTACTCTTACTTTTCCAGGTTTTCACGTTCATATGTTACTGATATCTTACTTATATCATTTTTTAGGTTTTCAAAAGTTTAGCAAGTGGTCAATCAGTTCCGACATGGTTAATGGAGTTTATTCAGGGTTTACGCAGCACCGCGACTTCATATTCCAACTTTTGCACTAGGGGATATTCGTTCAGGATCCGGAAGGAAGGACATCAAAGGTCAACTTCGGACTATGGTATTTCAGCCCAATCAGGTGATACCATGTACTATGGGATTTTAAACGAAATCTTGGAAATCCACTATCCAGGAATGTTGGACTTGAGGTGCATTGTGTTTATGTGTGATTGGTATGATCCATCCAATGGTTGAGGGGTTCGAGTTGACCCTCTTGGTGTTATTTCCATAAATTCAAGCCGGAAGTTACAATATTACGATCCATTTATCTTTGCGTCTCAAGCAGACCAGGTATCAATACACTAATATGTTTAGCTACGTACTCATAGTTAAGGTTTCTTGTTCATGTATATTAACAATATCCACTAATTATTAATAGGTTTGCTACATTCCATATCCTCGAGTTGCCTACCGTACAGATCCGTGGATCACAGTAACTCCAATAAACCTGAGAGGAAAAATCTATGGAGTTCCAGAACATGATGCGCTACAACCATCGAGAAGTGTACAAATGTCACCTGTTGAGGAGATGGATAACATTGACCTTGTTGTTGATGTCACACATGTCGGGGATGATCTAGTGCATTCGGACGAAGAGGAAACACGTGGAGAATTTGACGACGATTCAGACTCCATCCCTAGTGAAGATTCCTCCGGAGATTCAGAATAATAATTTATGAATAAATGTTTGCTTATTCATGTTGTTCTCTCACATTTGTGAGTTCCCTATAATATTTTTCATTTCATTAACAAAACCGATTGTGGAAGACAATCTGAGTATTACAACAAACAAATAAGAAACAAATAAAGGAAGCTTAATCATTTCATCTGTGGACAAATCTTGTATATCATATTATTTAATACTATATATATAGTCATGTTCGATGACTAATTAACGATAAATATTCGTATTGCAACTCCAATAAAATATTACATTTAATGAAACATAAAATTTAAAACACATTCTTAAACATGTACATTAGAGACTTGCAGATTTTTAACACACAACGGTTATGGTACAAGTACATAATAAACTCCTCATTTTACAATCATATGTCGGTTTCCACTCCGAACTTACCATTTGTTAGAACCATTTAGTGATGTTCTTTCCCCTTTTTTTCTTTTGTGGAGAATCTACAAATCCGTCGCACAATTCGCTTTTGATTGCATCAACATCTACATTTACGTTTGGCTTGTCTGGGCTTTGGGCGAATTCGAAATCATAGTAATGATCCTTTGGTGGAGAATCTATAAATCCGTTGCACAATTCCCTTTTGATTGCATCAACATCTAAATTTAAGTTTGGCTTTTCTGGGCTTTGGGCGAATTCATAACCATAGTACTGATCCTTACATACGTTTGAAGTACTTGCACCGTAAGTATCTGACTTTTCCATCAATTGACATGGTTGTTCGGCTTCGATAACTCGCTTATGATCAGGACATTGTGGCTGCCTATCGTAAATGTGGTGGATGTTTGACGAGCACTGGCTGTCAAGCACTATTGTTGATGTGGAATCTTCTTTATAGATTGGTGAGCACGTATCAAATTCCCACGAGTAAGTGGGAATCTCTTGAGTGAATTCGTCGCAATGAGGTTCAGTTTCCCACGAGTATTTTGGAATATAAAAAAAATTAGCCTCCGATGTTGTTTTTGCGTCTTCATTAAGAGAGGTAAAAGACATTTTTTTGTGTTATTGAGAGGTGTAGAAGATATACACTCCATCAGGTGTATTTATAGTAGAAGTTATATGTATAAACCGTTGGTATTCCGTCTGTATTCCGTCCGTATTACTGACGGAACACCGACAGAATTCAGACTACACGATGTCGGCAAAGTTTGATTGGGCAGCTGTACTGACGGATTTCCGACGTAGCTATGTCGTCAGAATTATGTAACAGATTTCCGACAGAATTCCGACGGTTTCCGATGTCGGCAAAGTTTGAGTAGTTAATGGATCAAGTGCAGTGGCCGATGGGATTGGTGGGGTGTTATGTCGGAGTGGTTTGACGGTTTTTCGACGGAAATCCGACGGATATCTGTTCTACATAAGTTTACACATTTTATCATTCCTTCATAAAAAAATTTCAACACAAAATCATAACACAGAACAATTCAATTGCGTAATGGCAAACAGAGATCTATGGAATTACTATATGCAAAACCGAGCCCCCGGTCAAAACCCTCGAAACACAACTCTTGTTCCTTCAAGCCCTCCTTACGATAACTTAAATGTTACTGATGCTAAACCAACAATTTCACTCCATCCAACTCAACAATCCCAGAACCAAACGCCCGTAATACGGGGACCTAGCCAAGTCATAAGGCGAGGCCTGTTTCGAAAAAGGTCTCAGGATGCAAAGGTGCTGCGAGGTGAAAGTTCTCATACATGCCCAACACAAGATTTTATTCGTGAGCTCATGAATGAGGCACCACAGGCCGACCATGATTTCAGTAGTCCTTGCTGGACTTCTACTATCGATTACATAATCTGTGAAGGTATATATATATATATATATATATATATATATATATTTATCGCTTTTACTTTTACAATAATGATGGTACCTGACAACTACTAAATCTACCATTCATACATGTAGGTTCTTATAACAGTAGGAGCACACCATTCTGGACCCAGGTTGCAGAAATTCAATCCCCGCATTCACAATTTGTGAAAGTCAAAAAAGTTTACGTTTTCGACCTATGTTATTAACATTTAGACATACAATTTATCTGACAAGTATATTCTATTTCATTATCAGATTGTGGCTATGATCTCTAATTTGACCCCCAATGACCAGGGAGATATGCTAGTAACCTTAAAAGATCCTTCGGGAAAAATCGAGGGAACCATGCACCATAACATCTTCAAAAATGATGAGTACAGACTCACGACTGGTGTAGGTGCGGTGGTCATCCTGAATAATGTTACCATTTGCCGTTTTGATAGGAACCCAAAGTACCTGAACATCACAGAGCGGAACATTGTTAAGGTAGATACACCATACGTTTATAAAATTTTTTGAGAATGGTTACCTAAATTCTGTTTTCAAACAGATAATCGGTGGTAATTCGATGATTGCTGAATACCATCCAACGGAAGTATGCACCATCGACGAGGAAGATGAAGGAACTACTGGGTACGAATATGGAACAGTTCCAGACTCCGATGAAGAATAAATATCTAACTCGTCCATGATTAAGAATAATGTTATTATTACGTCTTTATGTTGCTTTTATATTAAATAATTTCCTAGTATCTGTTGTACGAGTTTATCCGGATAATGTTGTTATGTGTAATATTTACTATTTTGGTATTTAATTTCATATTGTATATACATATATGTATAATGAAAGATTTATGAAAACCAAGGCAACATAGATAGAACTTGTGGGATTCACGGGTTTGGCACTTCGATTGGCAGGACGATTAAAGCCAATTTTGATTTTTGGATTTTTTTCTATATAGTTAAAAGTCACCAAATCAAAATTGCCTTCAATCGTTCTGCCAATCGAAGAGCCAAGCCCGTAAAGCTCACAAGTTCTATGTATATTATCTTGGATTTAATAAATCTCTAACTCGTTCACATTGTCGACGAAATTTTATTTCTTGTATTTGTTACAGCGGGAAAAATTAAAAACATGTAATAAAATGCACCATCCGTCGGAATTCCGTCTTAATTTCCGACGGTATTCCGACGGATGTTTAATTTTATTACCAAATTTATTTAATAAACAATTTATTTCGGCGTAAAAAATTAAATATATGTAAAAAACTCAATATCCGTCGGAATTCCGCCTTAATTTCCGATGGAGTTCCGACGGATGGTGAATTTTATTACAAATTTTATGATATAAACAATATTTTTAGTCGGAAATATATAATAGAAATAAACAATTTATTTTTTAAAATAATAAACGTCGGAATTCCGTCAATATTCCCGACGGATTACCGACGGAAACCCTAATTTGACTTGCCGCCAAACAACTTCGTGATCATCGCCAAAGCGGGAAAAACCGTCGGAATTTCCGTCGGAGGTTTAGGTTCCGTCGGCCACTTTATTAAATCCACAGTCTTCGTCGTCCCCGTAGATCTGAAACTGTAAAGTTTTTTTTCTCAAAAATTCCTCCGTTTCGCCGCCGTTTAACCGCCGATTTGCCGCCGTTGTAGCCCATAAACCGACGTTTGTTGCTCAATTCTTACAATCCTTCCCCCAAATCATAACCCAATGTAAGTTTTACATAATGTTTTAGAGTTGTTGCGAAATTGTTCTTGAAATTGTAGGTTAGTAAATTAGGATTTGTTAAATGTGGATTTACAAAGATTGTTGAACATGAATTTGTATGAGAATTTTAGTAAATTAGGAAGTAACAAATTTAGGAATTAAGCAATTTAGGGTTCATGAGGATGTTAGAAATTTATCAATTTAGGTTTGTAGTTAATTTTCGAAATTTATGAATTTATGTTTTTTGATAATTTTAGTAATTTACCAATTTAGGGATTTTTAGACAATTCTAATTTTATAAATATTTACAATTTTAAGAATTTGATTTTGATATGTTTTTGTGATTTTTAGGTATTTTGTTAAATTTAATGTATTATTATGTAAAATTTTAAATTTTTAAATATAATTTATAGAATATTTTAAGAAAATCATTTAAAATCCTTTAAATTTAAAATTTTTATAACATTAATAAAACAATTTAAACCATTAAAATTTTAAAACTATTTAAAATTAATAAAATTTAAAACTTTAAATCCTTTAAATTTAAAAATTTAAAAATTTATAATTTTAACAATTTAAACCTTTAAATCCTTTAAATTTAACAATTTAAACCTTTAAATCCTTCAAATCAAAAAAATTATTAACATTAATAAAAAATTTGGAATGATAAATGTCAATTTCCCAACAAAACCTAAATCCATGAACTTCGGTTTCTGAATATACAATATACAAACAAGCCCTGATTACTTAAATTTCAAAATTCCAATTTCCCTAAAGCCCTAAGTCCATAAATCACAAAACCACATAATCCCAAATTCAATAAATTTATTTATTACAAAAATCTGAAATTTCCATCAATCCCTAAGTCGCTAAATAACAAAATCTCCGAAAACTAAATTCCTTAAATCTCAAAATCCCAAATTCCTATAAATTCCAAATTCCATAAAGCCCGAAATCTCAAAATCTTAGAATTTTGGAAATCGTAGGGACTATCCGCGATATCATCACTCTAGGACTTCCAGTACGGGAGGTCGGAGTGCGAGTCAGACGCATATCCCCGACAGTAATGTCGGATTAGAGACCCCACACATGTCTCAGCCCACGGGTACATCCGGCTCAGCTCCCACGGTCATGAGCATCGAGGAGTTTGTGTCGCAACCCGGACGTGATAGGTTGACTCGTCTAGATCCAGACACTCCACCTAACACGACCTGGTAAGTCTTATTTAAAAATATGTACTGGATTAAATTAATTTATTAAAATATTTACCTAAATATTATAATAGGTTCCAATACTCGGGAAACGGGATTACGAGTTCTATCAATGCAACTATCAATTGCTTGATAACTAAACCGTATCCCACATACAGTGATATGCCAGTGGAAGACCGGGACACTTGGTTCCGGCAATTTGCGGTATGATTTTATTTTCTAATTTTAAAATATATTTCTTATATGACTCACATTTTAATTACTAATGCGGGAATGTGGTTTTTTCAGCAAAAATTTACGTGGGACCCATCGCTCACTACAATGGTCCGTAAGAAATTCAACGAAAAGGCTGGGAGGAAGTACTCGTTGAAGATGAACGAGTGGAAGGAGTCGTGGTA
Organism: Draba incana; assembly: GCA_963576765.1. Classification (NCBI taxonomy): domain Eukaryota; kingdom Viridiplantae; phylum Streptophyta; class Magnoliopsida; order Brassicales; family Brassicaceae; genus Draba; species Draba incana. The sequence goes on along the minus strand of OY755214.1, from coordinate 27,141,858 downwards.
CAAATACGGGAAGGTGCCTCGGGTTTTGAAACAAAAAGAAACATTATGGGCTGGACTTCTTGCACACTGGGAACGGGAGGAAACTCGGGCGGCCTCGGAGAAAAACTCAAGTAACCGCAAGAGCAACCGAAAGGGGAAGGGACCGGCGACCCACAACCTCGGAGCAACGAGCAAGGCGTCAGTTGCTGATAAAATGGTAAATTTTTAAATAATTTTTAATTTTTTAAATTCTCTATTGAAATTGTATATGTTAACAGTTTCACGAGACCGGTGTGTTTCCTTCGCATCTTATTTGATCAAAGCTACGCACACCAACAAGAAGACCGGTAAAATTCAAGATCCGATTGCTCGTGAAATCGTGGAAAGCGTGGAGAGGCGGCAGGAGCAGTAACTCCAATCGCAACCGATCGAGGAAGGAACTCCGGCGCCCACCGAAGTTCCAGTCGAGAAGATCAACGAGTTCACCTACGAGGTTAGTAACCGTGTTACTTTTAAACAAATCTCAAATTAACTTTTAATACAACTAAGTTATAAGATTTAATTTCTTTTTTTTATCGTAGGTGACTCCCAAGACCAGAGGCCTTGTATACGGCCTCCCAGAAGATAGTTGCTCGTCCGTTTCGTCGGTTCGATGTCATGCAGGTGGTAGCCGTTTGGTGGCAGAAAACCGAGACCTGACCGAGCGGCTTAGGGCAGTGGAGGAAGCGAGAGAGAAAGATAAGGCGGAGGACGAGGACCAATTTCGAGCGTTGGAACAGAAGATGAACGAGTTCTTCTGCTCCCGTAGGCCGGAATAGGCCTTTTCTAGTTTTAAAATTTAATGTAAAACATTAAAATACTTTTAAAACAATTATAAATTTATTTTAAATTTATAATTTATTTTTAAATGCTTTATTATATTTTATTTATTTTAAATTATTTAATTATTATTATTATTTTTTTAAAAATTACGAATTCCTTCGGAATCCTAACCCGTCGGAATTCCGTCGGTTCCTTTGATCGTCGGAATTCCGTCGGTTCCTTTGATCGTCGGAATTCCGTCGGTGCCTTTGACTGTCAGAATTCCGTGGGCTTTACCTGTTTCATCGGAAATCCGTCGAGAACTGCTGGATGTCCGAAACCGTCGGAATTCCGTCGCCTATTGTACTTCCGACGTTATATCGACCAAAGATCGATAGAATCCGGTTATCCGTTTTCCGTCAGATATTCGTCGCAGCTGGTCGACGGATTGCCGACGGATTGGAATTTCCGACGAGATAGAAACGACGGACCAAAACCGTCGGAATTCTATCGAAAAAGGGTGAATTCCGACGGACTTCCGACGGTTTAGGCCGTCGGAATATCATATGTTTTCTTGTAATGTTAAAGGAAGTGAAAGAATCTAGCAGGTCCAGCGTTCGATATTCCCTCGATGAGACCGCACTTAATTAAACTAAAGGGGTTTGCGACTGAAAGTCTGAGATTCTTTAAGTAGTTTGGACTCAATCTGGAGGACTGCTATACTTTTAGGGAAACATCGAAGTATCATCGGATGACTTTGCAAAGGTATGTGGTTCCTTAAGGACTGAGTACACTGTTTTGCTTAGGGACAAGCAAAAGGCTAAGTCTGAGGGAGTTGATATATCATGGTTTTTACCCAGTTTTATACCATGATATATATATCCGTTTTATAGAGTCTTTTGGTGTTTTGGAGTCTTTTATGTTTTATATTAGGTACAAGGACGAATTGGACTCAATTGGTGTTTACTGGAGCATTTTGGAGCTTAACGGAATGAGCAGTCAACGTGTCAAGTTCGGAGTCAAGATTTAGAGACTGTGTCGAGCGACGTGGATACTGGTGTCGCTCGACACCAAAGATTTGCAAGCGTCGATCGATAGACTTAATCGTGTCGATCGACACGACCATCGGACCAGCCCAGATTCCAAGTTTTAGAAGATTTCGTTTTCGCGCCAAAAAGCCCTGATGTTTGCAATTGGGCCCATGACGTTTTTGTATTCTATAAATACTTATTTTTCAGCCATTGTTTAGGCTATGCTTTATTTTACTTAGAGATTTTTATAATAGGGATTTATCTTTCATGTCTATGTCTGAGTAATTCCCTAGTTAGGTTTTAGGGATTTTTCAATGGTTTGATAAAGAGTTGTAGAGTTTGATTACTTATGGGATTTGCATCATTCATATTTTATATTCTTCACCTTGATTGCTTTGAATTTTGATTTAGGCCTGAATCAGATATCCTAGGTTATTTAATAGATGAGACATCATTATTGAATTGCCTGAATTTGAATCATAGGTGAGCAAAGATCTGATACGCAACGACAGTTGGCTTTGGATCTTTGTGAACAAATCGAACCTGAATTTAAATGCTTGTTTAGATCAACTTGATTTCGCAACGACAGTTGGTTGTCTAGGGTTTAAACATAGATAGTATTTGCAACGACAGTTGATTTACTTTACAACAATGTTTTGAGTTCTAGAATTTACACTTCATCAATCCTAATAGTATCTTATTCTGCAATTTGGATTTATTCCTACGAATTCCCTAAAGCTTAACGTTTGTTTCCCATTGATTTAAAGCTTTACAATCATCTGATTTACTGTTTCCTGCAACTGTTTTATTTACAATCTTATTGCTTAGCATAGTCCAAAAGTTATAAATCTATTGTGCAATCTGATTCCCTGTGGATTCGATACCCTAAGTACTACAATCGATCTCTTAATTTGAGAGAGTAGGACAAAGGAAAATTTGACCATATCAACAGTCAACAAAAAACATAAAAAACCAGACAAGTGGCTTGGTCTTTAAACGTCAAACCAACTGCCCCATCCGCGTGCAGTTGAGGTTTGTGCTTGAGAGGCTTGGTCTATAGAACTATGTCCCCATCTTGATGTTTGTGCATCTGAGGATTGCGCATGAGATGACTGACCTTGTGAAGAATATGGAACTTCCCATCCAGAGGGTTGTGTGAAGGAGGGTGGTGGTTTTGAATATTGGGTGAACTCGAATGGTTGTTGTGATCCTTGTGACTCTTCAAAGTGAAGTCCTTGTTACAAAATTAAAGAAAAGACACAATTAGAAGAGAGTTATTAAACTCAGACTCTTTAGCAAAACTGCTTGAATCAGAGATCAACCTCAGATTTCCTTGGTCTTCTTCGTGGTTTCTTAGCTGGAGGCTCAACAAAGACATTCTAACATCGAGTCTTGTTGTGCCCCTCTTGTTTGCAGTTTGAGCATGTAATAAATCTGTTAGCATGACTTAACTTGGTAGTGGATCCTTTTCATGTCTTCCCTTCTTCCTATCATGGTTTCTAGGCCTACCAGGATTACCAGTTTGCTTTGGTGGTGGAATTACACTTAATCGATTGGTTTGAGGCCACTCCATTATCCATTCAAAGGTATGATGTCGTACCTGTAAGTTTCACGCCACCTGCTTAGAAAAACATACAAGTGTATTCAACAGTTAGAGTCAGACACAATTACAAAACATACAAGTGCAAAAACAGTTAGACAAACCTTTTAATTGTGTAACAGTCATCAACAAATTCCGAGAGCTTCCTGCCTAGGCCAAAAATGACCTTAGCAGCATGAATACAAGGTATTCCACTCATCTGCCAGGCTCTTCATGCACAAGTTTGTTCTTCCATGTTTACCACATAAGAATGCGCTTTATACTCAACCTCAGTCTCTGGCCCAATTGCCCAACGTAGACGACACTCGGTAGATTTCTTCTCAACTCTATCCAACTCATTGTGCGTCTTCTTTGTGAACCTCGTCTGCAACCTATTTGCTAACTTTGACCTATTGAAGTTTCTGGTCATACACTGGATCCTGATTGCTTCTACCATATCAAGTGAAGGTTTCTTCCTCGCATATCTGATAGTCTTGTTGAATGACTCACTGAGATTGTGGTGTGAGTAAGTTTTAACCCAAAATAAAGCTGCAAGTGCACAGACAATCGCAGTAGTATAAAGGGTATCGAATCCACAGAGACCAAGGTTACACTTTGAAATTATAGATTTTAAATTAAAGCTAAGATAAAATAAAGTTGGTGATTTTTGTAACAAGCAACGGCAAATGATTAAGCAGTATAAAATGCAATAAAGCAAGCACTAGATCAAGGTCATTCACCGGTGATTTCGGACTAATGACTGAGCTACTGTTCAGGAACTAATGCAATTTAGTCTAGAACTCAAACATAAAGATAATATTGCCCCACTGTCGTGATGTATCAATATCTTTGTCTAACGACCTAAATGCCTAAACTGTCGTTTGAATTCAGAGATGTTGACAAGCATTAGCGAATGGGTTCAATTTGTTCACAATTGATGGTAACAATCAACTGTCGGTTGTTACACACCAATTGCTCACCAATGGTTTATCTAGCGACCTAGAGCACTGTCGTGAATAAGTTAAACTTGAAATCATAGACTAGGCGGCCACGCTAGCCTAAGCATTACGAATCCCAATTGATGAAGACATATGATAATCTATCCTATTTGGCTCAGTCACTAATCAATCCTAAATCACCATTGAAATCCCCTAATCTAGCTAAAGGACTACTCAAACATGGTTGAATCAAACGCAGCAATCAATGGAAGAGAATTCATAATGATAATAAGAGAGATAAGGGTTTAGAATTCTTCTCAATAGATGATGTGGAATGATTCTCCAAATATCACAAGCAATCCAAAAGCAAAGTAGAACAATCGAAAGAGTCTCAAAAGAGCTCTGAAAAGAAGCGTCAAAAGAAACTGAGGAAAAGAAAGTGTTTCAGGATATGTTTTTCAGAGGTGGCTACCTCTTATTTATATAAAAAAGTAGGTTAAAATCGGATATGGGGACCGGACCGGTCGGTCCGGTCATGGGACCGATCGGTCTCATCTTCGAAAAATCACTTTCTTGAGCCTGATGCTCGGTAACTTTGTCTTTAGCCTTCGCGTGGGAGGTTGTGATTGTAGGCGGTACCAACAACTGTCCACTCCTCAACTCAACAGCATTTACCTGATCCTCCTTCCTAGGATTCACCTTACCGTGTCCGGGAAGAGTTCCAGCCGGTCTCTTAATAGCTTCGGCTGTTTGAGCCACTTGCGTGTCCAATTTCTTCAGCGGTGGTGTATGTCTTGCTTCGAGAAACAGTATTTCAATCTCTTCTATACTTTCTCTGCAATCTCGGAAGTGACTTAGCAGAGGGCGGTACTCTATAGCTTTTTCAAAGGTTAGTGCATGTGGAATCCTTCGTACTATCTTCTGAAATCCAAGCAGCTGCTTCGGAGATATGGGGTCCATGAGATGTTTAGGTGGTCGAGGGTGCGATACCTTAAGCATGTGGACTCGCTCCAGAATTGGTTTTGGGTTTTCCATGCTCAATCTCTCATGTGACGAACTTGCGTCGATCGATGCAGCTGTGGTATCGATCAGTACGTCCGTTTTGTGTTCCACGGATTCTGAGAATTCGAGCTGTGTCGATCGATGCAAGGGTGCAAATGTCCCACTAGCACTCTGCGCAACCTGAATGTCCAGCTCCTTGTCTTGAGAGCTTGGTGCTTCAAATTTCCCACCCCAGTACTCTGTGGTCCTCTGTTGTTCTTCAATCATCTATTTCAGCATACTTACTAACTCGCCCTGTTCAGTCGGTGCAGAAGGTGATTGGTAAATAGAGACTTGAGGGGGTTTCTGATATCGACTGGCATCGTAGTTCTTCATGAAAGAGTAACATCCATCCTCATTCAGTATATATCCTTGCTCGTTGCAAAAGTGACCATATTGGTCTCTGAGAACACCAGCATTATCCTGACTCAAAATCACGAGATTCACCATAAGGTCCGGAGCAGGTGCTCACCTGACACAAAGCAAAAACAAATTTAAAAAAAACAAAATTAGCAAAATTCTTAGACTATAAATAAAATCAAAAATCAAAGGTAACGCAATTGGTCCCCGGCAACGGCGCAAAAAACTTGGTGTGAGTAAGTTTTAACCCAAAATAAAGCTGCAAGTGCACAGACAATCGCAGTAGTATAAAGGGTATCGAATCCACAGAGACCAAGGTTACACTTTGAAATTATAGATTTTAAATTAAAGCTAAGATAAAATAAAGTTGGTGATTTTTGTAACAAGCAACGGCAAATGATTAAGCAGTATAAAATGCAATAAAGCAAGCACTAGATCAAGGTCATTCACCGGTGATTTCGAACTAATGACTGAGCTACTGTTCAGGAACTAATGCAATTCGGTCTAGAACTCAAACATAAAGATAATATTGCCCCACTGTCGTGATGTATCAATATCTTTGTCTAACAACCTAAATGCCTAAACTGTCGTTTGAATTCAGAGATGTTGGCAAGCATTAGCGAATGGGTTCAATTTGTTCACAATTGATGGTAACAATCAACTGTCGGTTGTTACACACCAATTGCTCACCAATGGTTTATCTAGCGACCTAGAGCACTGTCGTGAATAAGTTAAACTTGAAATCATAGACTAGGCGGCCACGCTAGCCTAAGCATTACGAATCCCAATTGATGAAGACATATGATAATCTATCCTATTTGGCTCAGTCACTAATCAATCCTAAATCACCATTGAAATCCCCTAATATAGCTAAAGGACTACTCAAACATGGTTGAATCAAACGCAGCAATCAATGGAAGAGAATTCATAATGATAATAAGAGAGATAAGGGTTTAGAATTCTTCTCAATAGATGATGTGGAATGATTCTCCAAATATCACAAGCAATCCAAAAGCAAAGTAGAACAATCGAAAGAGTCTCAAAAGAGCTCTGAAAAGAAGCGTCAAAAGAAACTGAGGAAAAGAAAGTGTTTCAGGATATGTTTATCAGAGGTGGCTACCTCTTATTTATATAAAAAAGTAGGTTAAAATCGGATCTGGGGACCGGACCGGTCGGTCCGGTCATGGGACCGATCAGTCTCATCTTCGAATCTTCAAGTCTTCGGGTGAGGGACCGGTCGGTCCGGTAATGGGACCGGTCGGTCCCGATTCCAGGAGCTTTGGCTTCGGTTCTTCAAGGACGGACCGGTCGGTCTCCACCCTGGACAGGTCGGTCCAATGGTTGGATCGACCGGTCCTGTTTCCAAGGGCCTTTGATCTTTGAGTCTTCGGGTGAGTAGGTGCTCGGAATAGGCCGAGTAGGTGCTCGGTTAGGGAAAATCGCATTTTTGCTCCGAATTCTTCTCTTTTGCTCCAATGATCCCAAATAACTCCAATCCATGCTTGAGAGCCTCCTAGGACCTGAAAAGACACCAAAAGAACTAGAAAGTACCGAGAACAAATAGAAAACGATACGTAAAAGAGACCAAAATACTAATATATCAGATTGTCATTGCAGTGAGAGCCTAACTTGAAGAATGCTCTTGACCATGTCTCTGGTCTAGGTAGCTGGAGAGATGTACATGCACCTGAGTCGTACTCCTTCAGAGAATCCATGTTTTGCTTGTACAATCCAAGTGTATAGCTCTTTGCTATGTACCAGAAAAGTCTCTGCAACCTTAGATCATTGCCACCTTTCCTCCAGTTCTCGTAGATGTGTCTACAACACTGCCTATGCTCTGCTTCTAGAACCACAACGTATATGGCCTTCACTAAGCCTTGCAATTTCATACACAGACAGTTTATAAACCAAAGATAAACACTTAAACAAATTTACAATATTGTTATCTTTCGCTAGAAGACTCACAAATTTACCTTTTGTTTGCCAGACACTAAGACATATCCTTTCCCATCGCCTAACTCCAAATCCTTTGCAAGAAGCTTCACAAACTAATCCCAATTTGTATCATTTTCTATCTCAACAACTGCCCAAGCAATGGGCACAATTCTGTTATTTCCATATCTCCCAACCGCAGCGAACAACTGACTCTTTATATCCCATTGGGATCTCAACTTGAATCTCCTTTGCTGTGATTTTTGGATTTAACATTAACCTCTCGTAGAACAGGTTTGCAATTGCTGACCTTTTCATGAGCTTACACTCACCACTGACTTCACACGTATGTCTGTTCAGATAAGTCTTGATCTGTAACTTCTGCTTCTTCTTCTCATAAGAGCAGTAGATCTTCCATGGACATGGAGCCTCATCATTTCTCATTACCGCAGCACACATTGCACCCATTTTGAGACTACTAGAACGGTAATACCTAATGTTCCGCCTGGTTTTCAAAATGTATCTGAAGCAAGCGTGCTTGAACTCTTCTGCATCACAAAATGTCTGGCCCAATTAAAGCAGTTCCCTGGATCGATGTCTTCTCTGTAAGCTTATGCAGGTCTCATCTCCTCTTCATTTTCCTCGTCTGATGAAATAGCATCATGGATTTTCTCTTCATCGCCAATGTCTTCATCAACCTCACAATTACCTGTCCTTGCTTCCTCTCCGAATAAACTCACCTAAGTCTCTGCATGTTTCTTCGACGATCACATCAAGATCATCATCATCTTCTACATCCTCTTCAGCTTCAACGCCACAAATTTTGTCTTCATCACTTGGAAAATCCATCTATTCTCTATAACTCTGATGCTCTTCTTCATAGCTCAACAAATGAAGACCCAACTCTTCTTTTTCCAACTCATCTTTCTCAGTGGGAGTATACTCCTCATCTCTGTCACTCGGAGGATCCACGTCAACAGTTTCAGGTGAGGAATCCCTCTTACGCTTCTTCGAGATTTTTGGCGTTTTCACGCGTATTCAGCTTCCTCGGAATAAAGAGACTCGATGCACCACCACATTTTCCACGCTTCTGCTTCGGAAGAGAGACCTTCATCGAGCCACCACCTTTACCAGGCCTCTTTGAGCTTCTGGGAGATGAGACATTGAAGCCACCACCACCTTTTCCAACCTTTGTTGATTTCTTCGGTCCAGTCATAGTCGATCCACCCTCAGCCTTTCTATCCTTCCTCGACTCTCGTGGTTCAGAGCCACTGACTCCAGCGACTGTCGTCTTTGACCTAGGCGACCTCCGAGCTGGAGGACTCTGAGCTGGAGCACTTTGAGCTTGAGGTCTCTCTTCTTATGTGTCTGTGAGAGCGTAATTGCGACCAGATCTAAAAACAAATTAATGTTAGGCGGCGCTTGAATGCAACACAATAAAAACAAATAATGAAATGTTATAAGCTAATAAATAAATATGGGTAATGAAATAAAATATTCCAACTGGCATGAAGAAAAGGTCTATTTTACATAACCTATTGTCACGGGCACTGTTTCATTCCCTTGGACCCCTTCACCTTCAAGATCTGTTTCTTCCTTCTTTTCCTCTGACCAGATTTTTCTATCTATCAGCAGAGATCCATTTCCATTTATCTTTTTTTTTTTGGGTCTGAATCTTAGGACATACTCTCACTTTCTTTCGTTTGGTCGATCTCAGAATTTTTTTAATTTTTGTTTGTTTATTTGTTTATTTGTTTTTTTCTTTCCCTTCCAGTTTTCAACATTGCCACTCCCTAATTGTGTAAGTACGCGTGTATACTACGCAGTTACAAATGTCTTTACAAGTTTCCATGTCCTTAATTCATTTCTGAAAAACTGATTTTTTAAAAAAAATTTTGTGTTCTCAGATTCTTTGAGCTTCTGATATACAAAGAACAGCTTCTAAGGTTTGTTTTTTTCTCCGAGTTTTTTTGTCCTTCAAGAAAAACTTCGGTTACTCTCTCTCTCTCTCATCAATAAGATCCGAGCTTGATTAAGAATCTGTGAGTCTATACATTCCATTTCTTGCTCTGATTATTTTGTATTCCTTAATTAACTTTCACCACCCAAATCTCATAGTTTCGTTCTTGAAATTCATGAAAAAAATGAAATCTTGAATCTTTAGGATTAGTTTAACAATTTATGTATTCATGAAACTGCTCTGCGTTTTGTATTTTTGCAGATTATTTGGAAAGAAAACACTAAAAATGGGTAAGAGTTGGTTCTCTGCTGTGAAGAAAGCTTTAAGTCCAGAACCAAAACAAAAGAAAGAACAGGTAATTTGAATTATTAACATTTTTGGTTATTCGAATCTATAAAAACACAAATGTGTGTGTGTGTTTGAGTGGTAGAGAGATATAGATACAGGAGCGGCAGTGGGGATAATCATTCCGGGCATTGGCCTCATATGCATTCCATTGGCATTATCAATGACCTGATCAAGAAACCAGAAAACATCATCCTCATATGGGAACAACGCCTATATAGGAGGAGGCGTATTTGATTTGACAAGAACCTGGATCTGTCTATTTCTGCACATATACTTGCTTGTTCTTTCACGGCAAAGTTTTCCATAGCTCTCCATGTTCTCGCTATGAGGCCTCATGTCAAATTTGTTTTTAATCTTCCCTTCTGCTGACATCTTCCCTACACACCTCAAACAACATGGTTGAAGAAAATCAACACAATTACCAAACAAAATCAGCTTCATTGCTAAATCCAAAAATGTGATTATTCACACTTGTATGTTGTGTTACCTCAAAGATTCACGACATAGAAGAAGAAGAGTATCCTAAAATAAAACGCGGAATGGAGACGGAACAATGGGAAAGAGGAGAACCCTACTTACCCTCTGAAGCCTCAGCGAAAACAACCATGGGGACGAAATCTTGATACATATCCAATGTAAAACGTTTTGGCATGTTTCCAGATTCAGCTCGAGCTAATTCCATTACGAACTGGAATCACAAACCACGAAACTCACAAGTTTAAGTGAGCAGCAAGAAAGCAAACGTAAAATCACCAAATCTCTTCAATAAATCTAGAAGAAGAAGGCAGAAAGACGATCGAAACAGGTTTCCCTGTACACTACCCAAGACCTCTAAAGATAAAAGAAAGATTCTCTCAAACCCTAAATAGAGAAGAGGAGAGACGAGAGTGAATGAAAACGCGAAAAGGAATAACCACCTTGGCTTCTTCTTCCTCGGGAGCGAGAGGATCGACGTAGAGAGTCACTTTGGCTACTGGACGGTACGGATCGTCGGGTAAAAGAGGAGCTTGTGGACAAGGTGCGACGAGTGTAGGGCATTTCATTAGCCACATGGAAAACTTACAGTTTGTATTTGTGTAGCCATGCATGTTAACTAATTTCTTCGAAATGTGCATGTTAACAAATCACATGTTTAATAAGATTTGGCATCTTCGAAAACTTTTAGTAAATTATGGTTTCATGTTTTTATTCTTTTTTGCCATGAAATCATATGTATAGGCTTATAATCTTGTATTGTAATATCTCGTTACACAAATATCTTATATTGATGTTAACTAATGAAATGTGCATGTTAACAAATCACATGTTTAATAAGATTTGGCATCTTCGAAAACTTTTAGTAAATTATGGTTTCATGTTTTTATTCTTTTTTGTCATGAAATCATATGTATAGGCTTATAATCTTGTATTGTAATCTTAAACTTATTCGTTTAATGAAATATTTACCATTTAGCAAAAAAAAAAAAAAAAAAATTGCTCACCCTTGCTCTTTGGCATCACTAGCGGCCTTGTCTCTAGGCTCTCTCCTGTATCAAATTTTTATAAGAACTTACTTCTGCAATTCGTGATCTAAGCCAATTTGTTTAGCAGCCTGTCATGTTAAAAACTCGAGCCGAGACACAAAATGGCCAATGTGCAGCTTGGTTGTTATTTTGGACTTTTGCAAGTTTACGCCTTGAGATCCAATGTTATCAACTCCCATGCGACCACACGCCGAATCACCGGTTTCTATTTGTTCTCTAATTTTGCTTCTTTTTTTTATAAACTCCATAACATCTTGGTTTTGTTTCATTACATCCTAGAAATTTTAGCCGCATCTATAACCAGTAGTATTGTGGTAAATCAACAGATCCATAGTAGTAAAATCACACATTCCAAGCATTACAATTTAGTTGTATAAGTGCAAATGAACAACCAAGAGTGTGTATGTACATAACATAGAGCACAATAATTTATCACAATAACCCAAGCGCTTATATATATGTAAATGTGTATCCATGCTCATCAAGAAGAATCTTAACCCATCCTAGAGGATTTTCAGAATAGCAAAGTAGAGAATAATCTATTCTATTGACTCAGATTCATGTAAGTTCATCTCTTGAGCAAATTCTTTAGTCATCTTCAAGAAACCTTCCATATGAAGTTGCTTCCACTCCTTTGGAAAATACCAATTCAAACAAGTCATGATCCAGAGAACCATATAATGACCTAATTAATCTATGTTAAGACCAAGTTAAGACATCTCACCTCGAATTCCCATGTACCATAGAGATCAGGATCATCTTTATTGGCCCATACGTAAGTCTTTGTTTGCAATTTCTCTGAAGTATCCTGTGGAATTTAAACAAAGGAGGATTCAAATTTCTCTGCATCTAAATCTGAGTTTTGTTATAATCTGGAAATTTAGACTCACTGTTAGCAAAACTTGGACATTCTCTTTTTCATACTCAATATCTTCAAACGCATCTAAAATGTAAAGCTCATCATCTGTAATTCCAAATAACACCTGCAAATCAAAATTCCCCCAAATCTCTAATCAGAAACGAAATCGCAACACGAAAAGAGCGAGAATCTGATTCGACCTTGCCGTGGACTTTGTCGGCCGGAGCAGGAAGAATCGCCGGATAAACACGTCCTTTGATGCTGAATCGATGGCTACAAACAAAAATCCCAAAATCAAATTTTCATGGAAAATCAATTTCGACAAGTTAAATCGATTAAAAGAAGAAGAAGAAGAAGAAGATCGGACAAATGAGGGAGGATTGCGGAGGAAGTGGGAGGGAGGCGGCTGAGGAGAAGGCGAACGACGTCGTCTGCCATGAGACTGCCGTAGACGAAGACACTGTGCATTGCCAATGTACCACTCATCTTCTTTAAGCGATCCCTCGATATGCAAACGTCTCTTTATTGTCAAAGGACAGAATCTTCTTGAGATTCTTTCTTTGGGCCTTGAAGCTTTGCTTTTGGGCTTTTGTCACATTGATGAATTGATGATGGTAAAGGTGATTAGGTTATTGTGGGCAGGGGCCAAATACCTTTTACCCGTCCTTAACTCGTTATTCGAGTTTACGTGATTTTTGAATTGAGTAACTATTTACTATAAATCAAATAATCATCGCATCTCGAAGGTTTTCTTCTAGTGTATTATAAAACTGATGATTTTTTACCGTCACAACATTTATAATGTTAAATGTAATACTTTTCTTTTTATTTTCTTAATTTTGTGTATGATAGATAGTTTGAAAACATGCATTCTCATTTAATGGTTGTTATCTCATTTTGTTTTAAAAAATGTATTTTATTATATTTGTGTAGTTTGAAAACATGCATTCTCATTTATATGATATTATACACTCTAAAAAAATGATTTGACAACTAACAAACTCTAAATCTTAAAAACTAAAACTGAACATAATAAAGTTAATGTAAACATAAATAATATTTTGAATAAATGATAATATAATTTTAGTGGTACTTTTGAAAACCGATATTTCAAAATTGGTATATTCCAAATCTCATAAGTAATTTTTTATTACCAAAACTACTTTAGAATTATAGAATACAAGGTTTTTAACCCACGCTACGCGTGGGTCTGTTTTACCGATGTCTTTGATCAAAAAATTGTCCAAAACATAAATAATTACTTTACCATAATTACTAAAGAAAATTCAACATAAATAGTAATCTATATCAATAATTTTTTTATGTTTGTAGAGAATTTATCATATATATAATGTTTTAGCTATAATTGTGGCATGTCTTTGAAACGGTAATGAATTCTTGTGAACATCTATAAATTTTCAATATTTAACTAATTTTATAGTTCCCAAATATTTATTAAAATAAATATTTCAAACATATTTACTCTCGGTTATTTTAGATCTTGCAAATATCAACTTGAGTGTTCCTTCTTGAGTTTATTCCTGCAAGAAATTAACATTGTTGGCAAGTAAGAGAGTGACATAAGGGATTTGGTTTATTTTTAACCTGTTTAGATTTTCTATATGAATGTATAGCAATAACAATTACTATGACATATATAAAAGGAGATTTTTTTGTTAGACTGAAATTATATCTCAAATTAGAATAGAATCCGTGTACGGGCAGGTATATTTCTAAATTTTGTATTGAATGAAGTATGTTAATGTTAGTTAACTATATGACCATTATGCATCATTTGAGTTTGTTTTACATAATTTTGAAGATATTTTTTTAATTCTACTTTGATTGGTTATAAAATTGACTACCTCTTAGTTGATTTGAATGAAAATCTAACAATAAAAAAAAATTATTACAATTTAGAAGTATGATGAATATTTTTGATCTTAATATGTTTTATTGTATTTTGTTTTCTTTTGGAACCAAGAGGTTATAAATTTTATGCATATAGTAAGTACCTTCGATTGGGGATAATAACATGTTAATTACCTCTTCTATTAAATAGTGAGATTCCAACTTGAGATCTTGATGATCTTTAGAGCTATACATGATTAGAGTGATATACTCTATTTTTGGCGTATTCTAACCATTGTTTTGTAGGGTTTTATCGAGTCTTTCTCCTTTGTATTGAGTCTTTTTAGGTCTAAAGGTGGCTGGAATGAAGAATTGGAGTTTGCTAGGAGGCTTGGTGGAAAAGAAAAGTAAACAAGATCTTTTGGGAAATTTTGGAGCTAAAGGAGCACCTGCTCCCCGATCCGACTGACCTGCTCCCAGAAGATCCACTTTTGGAAATTTTCATTAAACCTAATTTCGCCACCTAGGGTTTCCCTTATAAATCCCAGCCACCCCAGACCTAAGAGAAAGGCCCTTTTTCACAAAAAAAAAAAAACAGAGAGAACACGTGAGAGAGAGATTTGATACTTGTCTTTAGAGTTTTTGTGAGATTTGAAGATTGTCTTCCAACCTTTGGAGAAGATTTCTAAACTCTTTATCTTTTTCATTAATTTATCTATGAATTCTCTTATCTCTCTTGTTGTGTTTTGTATCTCCATGTGCGAGTAGTTCTTTTTGTTAGGTTAGGGTTTTCAATAGGATTTAGAGATTCTTGAACTAAGCATAGATAGGTTTTTAATACATGTTTGATATCTCCATCTATTGTTGATCTTAATGCCTAGACTAGATTGATCACCTAGCCTTTGATTTTAGGTTGAATTTACTCATCAAAAGTGTAGTGAATTGCTTGAATGAACTTAGATGGGCGTGTTGACCCTTAGCCAACGATAGTTAAAGTTAAGGCAACTCGTGAACAAATCAATCCTATTTGTTATGCTCATCGATTCTCTTTAGTCTCAAACGACAATTTAGGGTGCTAGATTGATTGTTGAAGTAGTGAATGCCGCGACAGTGGATCCTCTTGAATTTATGATTGAGTTCTAGATTGGTTCTTAAATTGATATCCTGAATAATTGCTTGGTTCTTGATGATCTAATCCCTGAGATATTTACCCTAGCTTAACGTTTTTAATATTATTGCTTTAATCGAATTTATTTTATTTGCTTCTTGAAATCGTGACAATTTAAACCAACTTGAATCGCTTAGCTAAAAGTGTGTTTAAAAGAATTAGAGTGTATTGCCGGTCCCTGAACGAACCTAAACTATTCTACATCGGATTAGTAATTTAGGACTTGAGAACTTTCACCAGGGCAAAAACCTGTTGTCAAATTGGCGCCGTTGCGACTGGGACCCCTTCGATACCTTTAATTTTAAAATACGTTTTTAGACTAAGTACTAACTTGTTCTTCTTTTCTTCTCTTGTGTGTGTTTCAGGTGTAACCAAGGTTCTCAAAACCTTCTCACACTCAACAATCAAGAGTTAGCAAGGGTAGAACAAGCAGAAAACAAAGAGACGTCGAATCTAGCCAACATGGGCAACGAAACCGACAACCAAGCTGCAGATGGTCATGTAGCTGCTGCTATTCGAAGGCTGGAACAACAAATGCAGCAGTTGCGACAGCAGCAAAAGCCACAGCAGCTGCGTGCCATTGGGGATATGGACAATCCTCATGCTTCCTACCGGAACCGAGCGGCAATCGTTCCACCTGCTGATGAGAAGCAAGATTATGAGATTAAGCCTCAAATAATATCACTTGTTCAGCAGCACTTGTTCCATGGACTTCCCGCGGAAATTCCGACGGACCATATAGAGAACTTCGAGGAGATTTGCTCCACGACAAAGCTTCCCGTTGGCTCAAGTCGCTACCAGTTGGATCCATCACGACTTGGCCGCAATGTAGAGCTACTTTCTTGGACCACTTCTACACCAAAACCATGACCGCGAGTCTAAGGAACAAGATCTCCACGTTTCAGCAACATTCAGGAGAGTCCTTTTGTGAGGCATGGGAACGGTTCAAAGAGTACAAGAGGGAATGTCCACACCATGGGTTTACCGATGAGAATTTGCTGGGTATCTTCTATGATGGTGTTGATTGGGATTATAGGAACACTTTGAATGCTGCAAGTGATGGTAATTTTATGACCAAGACCAAGGAGGGTGCGTATAAGCTCATAGATAACTTGGCTGCAAGTTCTAGGAATCGCTGCCATGAGTATGATGAGCCTATACATGTCAGTAGTGTTGAGTCACAGAAGATTGATGAGCTGATAGCGAAAGTGGACCTGTTGTTGAAGAGAAATCAGAGAAGTGTCCAGCTTTGTGAGAACAAAAGAGATGAGAAGTATGTTGAGGTGAGCTATGTGGGTGGAGACTATGTGCAGAATCAGAGTTTTCAAGCTCATGCGTCTAACTCTCAAGACGAGCTAAAGTCCCTTATGCAATTGGTTTTGCTCAGCCACCAGAAATCTGCCAATGAGATCAATGTCAAGGTAGACAACATGTATAATGATCTCAACAGTAAGTTTGAAGCTATTTGCACTCATGTGAAGAAGCTTGATATTCAGGTCGCTCAAACCGCCAAGGCAATCAAGAGTACACAAGGAATGTTGCCAGGTAAGCCAGTTGTAAACCCCTGAGAGGTTATGAACGCCATCACGCTGATAAATGGAAGATCTCTTCCACTGGTTGTAGGGGCAGGGACTGCAACCTGCCCAGAAAAGTCCGTGGAGCATCCGCTCCCGGAAGGAGCACCTGCTCCAGGAGAGAAAAAGGATGAAGAGGTTGCTGGACCATCTTCTCCAGTGCTTCGACCGAATGAGCTTGCTGATAAGATTCGGTCTCGTGTCTACAAACCCCCATTCCCTTACCCAGTTCCACCTAGAGATCAGAGGGGTTCCATCTGTGGAGAGAAGCTAGATAGTTTTAAGAAGATGGCGAGAAGGATTCCTAAAGAAATCTCTCAAAGATATGATGTAAACTCGGTTGAGTACAAGTTGAAGTGCAAAGGTACTCCTAAACCTTTCTCTAGAGCTAGGGCTATTCTTCCATTAGAGTTGAAAGAGAAGGGTATTGGTGTTGTGAATGGAATGCTGAGTAAGGTTCTGAACATGAGGATGTCTGATTGTGGAGCTTGTTTTGGAGTAAGCTCTCAAATCCAACCTGGTTGATACATGGCACCAAAGTCAAGCTAGTGACTTAAACCAAGCGCTTGGTGGGAGGCAACCCACCGGTATGTTTTCTAACTCTTTTAAATTTAATTTCTTCTTCTACTAATTTTTGTTTTTAGCTTTGGATTTTTCAGTTTTTCCTTTAACAAAAAAAAAAAAAAAAACAACAAAAAAAAAATAGAAGGGGGAAATTTTTTCCAGAGAGCACTCCGTCGATCGACAGGGATTCACGTCGATCGACGCTGATGAAGACGCAAGACGAAATTTTTCCAGAGACCCCACTGTCGATCGACATCCCTATCCGTCGATCGACACAGAAGCTTCTGCCCAAACTTTGCTGCATCGATCAAGTAGAGCACTTGCTCCATTCAACTAAAGCCTGCTCTCCTGGGTATATTTTGAATTTCGAATTTCGAATTTTAAGATAAGGCCCACCAAGTGGTAAGTCCAAAAGAGAATTTGATGGGCCCGAACATCTAGCCAAAAAGGAAATGAACTTTAAATCAGAATATTTTTCCTAATTTTTTGGGAAATAACTGATTTTGTGGGACCCACTTATTTATTCCTTCATATATACTCGCACCCATCTCTTCCTTTCTCTCTTTTCTTTTACACGTTTTTCCTCCATTGATAAACTACAAGCTTTTTCTCTCTAAACACAACTTTGTCAAATCTTCACGGATTTGTACGATTTTTAGCTCGATTCCACTCGATATTTTGCCCTCTTTTCATTTATCCACTTCGTTTTTCCAGACTCCAAAGGTATGTGCTCCAAATCTCTATTTTTCAGTCCGAAATTTCGAAGTTCAAAGGTGAAATCGATGATATAATCTTTCTAGAATCACTTTAGGTTTGCTTTCAACTTGTTTCTTTATTGATTTCGTGCCTTAGGGTTGGGGAATTTGCTTGTATTTTGATATCAAAGTGAAACCCTAATTTGGATTGAAAAGTTGAATTTTTGAGGAATTTGTGGTGTGAATGGGCTTAGATTCCTCACTGTAATGAATTGGAACTAGTGAATTGGCTAGTTAGAGCATGCATACATCGAATTTTGGGATTTGAATGTGCACTTTATTTCTGAGCAAATTTTGATGTTCGTGTGTTGATGGTGAGACTCGGATTTATGCATGTTTTGTTTGGTTTGGTGGTGTTTGTAGGATGTCAGGACCAAGGACTTCGATGGGTAACCCCAAAAGCAGAGCCGCCAAGGGCACGAACATCGCCACAACAGGCGGTGCTCCTCACCCACAACCAATGAAGACGAGGATTCCGAGCACAATGCGAGTGCTTAGTCGCTCTTCTATCCCCCCCCCCCCCCCCCCCCCCCCCCCCCTCTTTCCATTTCTGCTAAGACATTTTCTTTTCCTGCACTTTTCTTTATTTTTGGATTTATTTCTTAATTCTCTCTTTTCTTATTTTCACACCGGGTCGGTGTGAAGTAAGTCTGTGGGGAGTTGTTGCTGATGTTGTTTATTTTGGATGTTTTCTTTTCTTATGTCTCTTTGAGTCTGTTTTTCTTTGTTTGATTTTATCGAGTCAAGACTTTTTAGTTGGGAATTAGGACTTTATTCTATGACGATTTCTGAACCACTTGTGCTAATTAACTCTCTTTCTAGTGACCATTTCTTCAGAGCGCGGATTACAAGGAATAGCGGGAACACTTCAATGCACCATCTTCCAGGTTTCATATTGACCAAAAATTCTCTCGCTATTGGCACTAGACTAGGGAAACGAATCATATTCAGGACTTCTTTTTCCTTTTTACCACTCTTGTTGATCCTGAATAGCTAGCTCATTTTTAGCTAGTACCCTCCTTTAACCTTACCTCTTTTCAAACCCCTTGCCGTCTTGTTACTTCATTGTCACATGTGCAACATATGCGCAAAAGGGCCGGAGAGAGATGGGTCGACACAGCCTCTAGATCACTCGTTCTGAAGGACAGAGCACCCGCTCTTATTTACGAGGTTTTGTGGAAGAAGGAGTAGAAGAAACAGCATTGAGACTCACTTGGGTATGTACATTAATGCTAATAATTTCGAGTTTGAGAGGCATATCCATGTAATCAAAACCCTCTTAATCATATCTTTCAAAAAAAAAAATGTTAATTTCGGTGATGAAGAGTGGGAATCTATAAGAATATATGTCTCTCAAACCCAGCGACTATACCCAAGGGGAACAGCGGTTCACGAGAGAAAGGAGGAAACAAAGGAGGATGGAATGAGTGATTTAGAGAATGTGGAGCATCGAACAGACCCGCTCTCTCTTGCAATTTTGTGCGATATCTTGCATCCTCTACGAAACGTCGGGTAACCCTTAAACACTCTAAACACCTCTAACTCCACCCTTAAATGGCCTTTAACACTTAGCGCCGTATTTTCTAAGAAAGTGTCTTTAGCGAGATCCTCACGCATACTTTGAGTGCGTTTGGTTTGTGTTATTGCAACGAATTATTTGGAAAATGGCCTAGTTGGGAAATGTGTTGAGGTTGTTTTGGCGAAGCTTTGTCGTTCGTAATCTGGCTTATGTGGTCTGCAGATTGAAAGCCAAAGGTACGGTTCGCTGAGAATAAAAGAGTTTCCACGTTTTCAAACCTTTTTCCTTTACTTAGTTTTGAGTTTGTTTGAGGACAAACAAAGATCTAAGTCTGGGGGAATTGATATACTCTATTTTTGGTGTATTCTAACCATTGTTTTGTAGGGTTTTATCGAGTCTTTCTCCTTTGTATTGAGTCTTTTTAGGTCTAAAGGTGGCTGAAATGAAGAATTGGAGTTTGCTAGGAGGCTTGGTGGAAAAGAAAGGAAAACAAGATCTTTTGGGAAATTCTGGAGCTAAAGGATCACCTGCTCCCCGATCCGACTGACCTGCTCCCAGAAGATCCACTTTTGGAAATTTTCATTAAACCTAATTTCGCCACCTAGGGTTTTCCTTATAAATCCCAGCCGCCCCAGACCTAAGAGAAAGGCCCTTTTTCACAGAAAAAAACAAGAGAGAACACGTGAGAGAGAGATTTGATACTTGTCTTTAGAGTTTTTGTGAGATTTGAAGATTGTCTTCCAACCTTTGGAGAAGATTTCTAAACTCTTTATCTTTTTCGTTAATTTATCTTTGAATTCTCTTATCTCTCTTGTTGTGTTTCGTATCTCCATGTGCGAGTAGTTCTTTTTGTTAGGTTAGGGTTTTCAATGGGATTTAGAGATTCTTGAACTAAGCATAGATAGGTTTTTAATACATGTTTGATATCTCCATCTATTGTTGATCTTAATGCCTAGACTAGATTGATCACCTAGCCTTTGATTTTAGGTTGAATTTACTCATCAAAAGTGTAGTGAATTGCTTGAATGAACTTAGATGGGCGTGTTGACCCTTAGCCAACGATAGTTGAAGTTAAGGCAACTCGTGAACAAATCAATCCTATTCGTTATGCTCATCGATTCTCTTTAGTCTCAAACGACAATTTAGGGTGCTAGATTGATTGATGAAGTAGTGAATGCCGCGACAGTGGATCCTCTTGAATTTATGATTGAGTTCTAGATTGGTTCTTAAATTGATATCCTGAATAATTGCTTGGTTCTTGATGATCTAATCCCTGAGATATTTACCCTAGCTTAACGTTTTTGATATTATTGCTTTAATCGAATTTATTTTATTTGCTTCTTGAAATCGTGACAATTTAAACCAACTTGACAGGAGTATTCTACATCGGATTAGTAATTGAGGACTTGAGAACTTTCACCAGGGCAAAAACCTGTTGTCATAGAGCTATTGACAGGAGTATCTTTATTGTTGTAGGTTAGTTGATAATAATAAATTTTACTTTGGATTGTGGTAATGTTTTTACTTTCAACGTTTAGAATCATCAAACATATATATGAAAAATATGATATCTCCTGAAAGCCTTTTGAGAAATTATTTTTTGAGTGTTATCAGTTCATGTCTAGGACCCGGTAATATATTCTCAAGTGATGTTTATCCCGACATCATATTTTTTTTAATTATAACATAATGTCTCAACAAACATAAGACGCATCGAATTCTTGCAACTTTGTAATAGAACACAAAGTAGACGTAGAAATTTTAAGGTTTTTTCACTAACTTGAAAATTTGGTAATATTACACCCTCCATATATATGTTAACGCATTATATGCATGAACAAGGAAAGCTATTTGAAACTTTGATTCCACCTATTGGCTTTTTTGCTCGAATTTTATTTTGGTTTTGAGGCCTTAGCCGACTACATGCTTCTTTTGTGAGTTGACAATTTTGATTTTGATTAACCTTTGGAGGGGGTTTCTTTCTTGAAGTTATCAACACAATCAATTTGTTTAGCCGAGCATAAGAGATGAATCTTTAGATTTATTAACGGAAACGGAAATTTGAAATAGTATATATGTCGAGAAAAATATTTTCTGACCACAAACCGGCAAATCACCAACGAACTTTAGCAGATCACTGATGTTTTTTTTATGAGGGAAAAAGAACGCGAATCATAAGCTACATGCGGGTTTAAAAACTATTTTTTTATATCTTGGTTAACTGTACTCTTTCTAAAAATCAAATGTACTTCTTTAAAAAACATACATCCTTAAGTTATCGCCTTATATGCATTTACAAATATAATTGCTTCCTATCTTTCTTGAATTAACATTTTTCTTTCACGAACAATAGAAACTTCGTTGCTTGGTTAAGATTTTTGAAGTAGGGACGTTAAAATCTTTTGTTTTACAATTTTATTAAATTTAGAGACAAAATTTTCATTTAGTTATTTATTTTTATGTTTTCTTTATTTTTAAAATATAACAAATATTATTTATAAGCACATGCAAAAAAAATTTTGGTTTTAAAGCATTTGATTCAAAATACATATTTATCAAATGGCATGGTGTAAAAATTTATTTATTACATGTGGTATGCTAAAAAAATTGTATATCATTTTCTTTGTATTATAATTCATGAATAATCCATCAACTTCTATTTTTTATGTATATGAATATATACTTGTTACACATTTTAAGTAATGGCACTATAACACTTTTAAATTTTCTTTCATACTTACATATATAAAATTCAAATATAACATTTTGAATTGTATTTTACAAATTTTCAGTTTATTATATATTCAGAATGATTACCTCATTATTTCATATTTAGTGAGACAGTCCAATATTATTTTACTGAAATAATATATCTTAGTTCTCTTTAGGCCGTCTAACCTCTTAACAATCGTTTGACATTCAAAATATTTAGTTTTTTTTTCGATTTATTGATATCGTTTATTCATATTTTTATGTATATTTATTTTACATATTTTCAGTTTTAAAATTGAATATGTAAATTTTTCTGCCATCGCTCATAATATATATATTGTTGTAATTTTGTATTGACAAAAATAAAATACTCAAATAACTTTAAATGTATTATTTTAATCATTTATTGACTTATTTTTCGTTTTTCCTTTTAGTTAGAATTTTTGGTAAATTTAAGTAACAATAAATATACATAAACATGAATTAAATGAAATTTGAAATTAAAATTAATTGTAAAAAAAAAAATTTGCCTATGTAGACACTTTAGATGGAGAGAGAACTCCCTAATTATATATAGGATTTACTAATGTAATCGTAATTTAACATAGATAATGGCGTGGTACATTACTATTGGATCATTTAAATCCTATGTAGATAGTCTTACGAACTAATAACTTCAACTCTTACATAGTCATACTTTTTGGTAGTTATTTTATATAATGTTGATCACGTTAGCACTTTGGTAGTTATTTTGTAAAAATATATATGTACTTTCGTAGGTTGAAAATAAATATGAATCATGTTAGTATAAATCAATTAAGAGATGTAACGAATTCTTACTTTTTGTTACAATTTACAATGATTTTTTTCGTCATCGAATCGTACCAATTACAGATTAACATGTAATCATTGTATCATCACAAATTGAGGTTCACTATTCCATCACAAGTTCGTAACCAAATTGCGACGATAGATTTGGTGATAATATTATCACAATTGTTATAATTACTACTTTCGTAACAATTCAGTAACTAATCATAACGAAAGTGATACAAACGGCTACTAATATGTGACATAAAATTCTAAAACGTCACATATTTGTGACATAATTTTGTATAAAAATTTAATCACAATAACTCTATAATGTGTAGTGACATTTATCATGAACAAAAAACATAAGCGAGGCATCAATGACATATTTCATTCTCGCATGTTAAAGCACTTTGTGATATATCCATATATCTACTATTGTATGCACTTAGGCCTTATTTAAAATAAGATGCATATATGTTCAATATAAATCTACTCTAAAACTACTCATGAAATGTAAGAAAAATATTATAAAGATGAAACTTAATAAAATCATTTAGAAAGTTATCTATTAGTATTAAAATATAAATATATTACTAATATAGAATTATTTGACTATAAATATAACAAAAATATTAAACTTACATATTAAAATACAATATATCAACAAAATATTTAAAAACATACACAAATATATTATTGATCATTTCATCATTCGTAATTTCTTCTTTTAAAAGGAATATATAAAAAAGAAAGCGCTTTCTCTCCCAAAACAGAAGACGACGATACATAAGCGATCGAACACAACCACCGTTTTGCTTAGTCTTTCCAGTCGACGTCGTACTCTTCGTGAATCTATTTTCCCGTTAATAAATATCGTTTGTTGAAAAATATCGTGTGTTAATAAGATGTTGGTGGCAGTTGATGTGGAGATATATTTGTCCCTATGGTTATGTCGATCGTTTATTACCGTCACTATGATGGTGCTCGTTGCGATCTTAGTGGCTTTCGAAGAATTGGATTATGGAGTCATATCTTGTATGAATACGTCATTTTTCAATCAAAAAATTCATATGCTTTATTCAATCGTTTATGAGTTTTGTTACTTCATTGCGGTAATTGTTTGTGACCGTCAATTTTGAGTTTCCTTTCGGTTATGTTATCAACCATGGTCGTTTCGTCAATTTTTGTATTTTGTTAGTGATTATTTTTGTATATGGGATCCAGAAATAGCGATGATAGAAACAATTGAATTTAAGGATCAAATGTTGGAGGGAAAGAAGAAATTATTTTTTGTTAATAAGGATTATTTTTTGTTATTTTCGGTTTTGGTTCGGGCATTCCAAATATATATATATTTAGTTTTTTCGGGTAATTTTCGGTTTATTCAGGGTTTTCGGGTAATTTTCGGTTTTTTAGGGTTCAAAAACCGAAATTAACCAAATCCGAATAAATTTTAGTTAGTTTTGACTTTCAATCCCAAAACCGGAAACCGACCCGAATTTTTATAAAACCCGAATGATTTTTATATTCATAAACCCGAACACCCGAAAACCGAATTACCCAAACCAAAAACTGAATGCGCAAGCCTAAAAACAGAGTAAAACTAACATCAAGGAAAAAAACGACCTTGCTGGGGATCGAACCCAGAGTCTCTGGTTTCGTAGACCAGCGCCTTATCCATTGGGCCACAAGGTCTTTATTGATTACTGATGGTATACTAAATTTATAAACGACTCAAATGATCTGATTACTGGAGTGGCAAGATGGTTGGCCTTTCTCTGAATCTGCCTCACAAACTGGTCATCTCAAAATCTTTTTTTTTTTTTTTTTTGATAAAGTTCTTCTATTAAAATGCATTGAAAGTAAAGTACATAGCTATGACATTTTTGAGTCATACAGTACGGAGAAAATATTACAAGCTATGACCATTTAGATCATACAGTTTTTCACGAAAGTTTTTAGAGTTTTTGAGGAAAAATCAAGCAATTAAGCAAGATTTAAGGAAAACAAGCTAAAGAGAGGGAGTAGATAGCGTAGACTACTAACTCATATGGGATCACTAGCTGGTGACTCCTCGGCCACGGTTACCGCGACCACCAACTATTGTCCATTGCATATCTTGGAACTTTTGTGTTGGCTTGGGTGGTCTTCCTCCACGAGATCTCTCCACATTTTGATCCTTTTCGGGAGCATCACTATTTTCAAATAAAGCAAACCTGTTGTTTTCCATAGATTCCATACCTGATTCCTCATCTAAATTAGTGTTGAAGTCCGGTGGAGGTTGCACTTCTTGGTTATGGATAGTGGGTTCAATAGAAGATTCTGAAGTAGCTTTTGTAACTGAAGGTTCTGGGAGGACTAGGACAGCCTCAGAGTTGGTGTTGATAACGTTGTTTGGGGTAACAATTGAAACTGGAACAGCTTCAGCATTGGACGTAATTGTGGCTGCAACCTCTGAAACAGCTTCAGCATTTGACGAAATTGTTGAAGCTGGAACAGCTTGAGCATTAGACGAAATTGTTTCTCCAAGTGAATCATCATGAGTCATCTCAAGAACTGGAGGAAGATTACTCTGTTCTGTGTCCTTGGTTGATGCAACACATGTAGCCGTTGTTGGGGCTGAGAAGGAGCTTGTTGCATCACATGTTGCAGTTGCTGGGACAGAAAAGGAGCTTGTTGCACTATCTTTAACATTTACAACTCGAGGCAGACCTAGACATCGCGTAGCTTTATGTCCAAGATGGCCACATTTCTCACACTTTGGAGGCAACCATGAATACACAACATCAACCATTGTGATAGAGCCACTAGTATCCTCAAGAGCTACTCTTTGGGGAAAAGGTCTGTCTAATTTAACCTCAACCAGAATTTTAGCTTCCCCCATTAAAGTAGGATCAAGCCAAGGTTTACTAGACAGCATCGGTTCTCCTATTCCTGAAGCAATCCAATCTATACCTTTGAAAGAGTATAGCTGGTGTGGAATGTTCTTTAGAGTTAGCCATACCGGAATGGTTGATATTTCCGGCAAAGAAATGGTTTCTGATGGGTTCCAAGAAGAAACAAACATCAAGCAATCATCTATATGCCATACACCTCTCTGTAAAACCCACTTACGAGTGTTCTCATCCGGAATATGGAAAAGAAATGAGGATTCTCCTAATTTGTGACAAAAGATTCGACACTTCCTACCCCATAATCTGGTAGCTACAGCATGAATTTGTCCTCCCAAAGGGGCAGAGCAGCGATCGAACTGTCCTACGACATATTCTCTTTGATTCTCTAGACCCTCTAGCAGAACATGACTTGGAATACTAACCTTAGGGGTTCCATCTTCCATATATACCGGAGTTGTGACTTTGTGGAGATTGCAAATAGCTTTCATCTTTGCTGCCCAAGGATATTCTGGAGCTTTGCGGGGGAAAACGGGCTCTACAACATGAGATTGCTTATTGAGAGCAATGCTCGGAGCAGTAGCAGGTTGAAGCATAATTCCTGAGGTTTTCTTTGTCGTCTGCTTCACTGAAGAAAGAGAAGGCCACATAGCGTCGGTTGAGAGAACCGTGAATTGGTTTTTGCATAGACCAATTGCTGGTGCTCTTGACGACGAAGTAGGAAGACTTGAGATCTTAAGCGGTGAAGCCCATGCTCCTTGAGGGGTAGAGCGGGACACGGGAGCTTCGGTAGTTAAAACTGATTATAGAGAAGAAGGGGGATTACTTTTTGGAGGAGATCCCACTTGCAGTAAGTGAAATTCGTCGACTTGATAATGGATATTAGGGAGAATCGATTAGTTAACTTATGTAAAGTGTAAAGGATTTCTAATTGATTAAAAAGGCAAGTACAACAGAGTAAAACTAACATCAAGGGGAAAAAAAACCTAACAACCTTGCTGGGACTCGAAGCCAGAATCACTTGCTTCGAAGGCCAGCGCCTTATCCATTGGGCCATAAGGTCTTTGGTTAATACTTATGGTATACTAAATATATAACCGACCATTGGTGAATACTTATGGTATACTAAATTTATAACCAACCAAAATAATCTGATTACTGGAGTTGACCTTTGTCTGAGTCTGCCTCACAAACTGGTCATCTCAAAATCTTCCGACATGATAATGGATATTAGGGAGAATTGATTAGTTAACTTTAAGAAGACAGAGCAAGGTACATCATTGGATTTTATCATGGCCCGGATATGGGGAACAAACTTGTTAGAAAGTGATGTCATGGCCACGTCAAACTCCAAATATTGTTCTTTTACTCTTGTAATTTCAGAGACGATCTCAATCAACCACAGCTACGCAAGATTATAAAATGCTCTTTTACTCTTGCTTCTCTGTTTCAAGAGGATGCTTCCGTATCTTGTGATACGGTAGAACCGTAGAAAATACTACAAAGTAGGGTTAAAGAAACATGTGAATATATATAATTGATAGGAAAATTTGGAACTAAACACAGACAACCTATGACATCCGTGTAAGAGGATGATGTGTATCCATTGTCCATCATACCTCTCACAAGAAGAAAACATTGCAAGACATTCCCCATATAAAAATGAAACACAAATTAATTCTCAATCAAACCTTTCGAAAGTAAAATAAAGAATTGTTCTATGATACATTTAAAAACCATAATCCTTAGAATTTATAAGAGTTACATGAACGTCTTATGCTCGTCGGAAACCCTTTTCTAATTTTAGTATGGAGAGAATCAAGTCAATGTCTCTATTTTCTTTTATCCCAAAGCTTGGATTTTCTTCATTTTCATTTATTCACAAGTCATTTTAAAACTTTGGATAATCTTCTAGATTACTTGCGTGGAAATTAATCAATTTCCTTTTTTTTTTTTGACCGTCAATCTTTTATCATTCATTGCTTTTAAGAAACAGTGCATACATTTTCACTATGACTCAGAGCACATTTTGCTAAAGAGTCAGCAAGTGTATTCTTGGTCCTTTGAACATGGCGAAATTCGATAAACAGGAAACAAGATCGTAGCTCTAGAATGTCTTGAATAATGCCGAAGACTTCCTAGATTAACTGCTCCGATAATGATTTGCGAGTTGGAGTGAAACACAATCTTCTCGATTTTTCTTTCGATTGCTTTGGTGATAGCTAATCTCAACGCAATAGCTTCCGCAACAAGGGGAGAGTTAACATTACGGTCTGCTATCGTTCCTTGTTCCACTGTTGCTAAACTTGTCCCTGTTTCGTCTTGAGATTGGAACTCCCATCCGCAACCTCCGATTTTCTTACTTTCAGACCAAGCACCATCCGTGTAACAGAAGATAACGTCTCGGGGGTAACTGTGTGTACTTGCAGGACTAGTGAACTGAGATGGGGTTGATCTATCCTCTCTTTGCGCTTCTTGCCATTCCTGAGCTTCAGTCAATGCTTTAGACGCAGTTTCGTCTTCGGAGATTATTCTGTTTTCAAAAATCTTCTTGTTCCTTGGGATCCAAATATTCCAACAAACCCATGGGAATATTGGTCCATTGATGATTCCCACCGTCGGTAAACATTCTAGTTTGTTACCAGTTTGTAATCCGGTTCCAAAGCTAGAAATACTATGAGGGTCAAACGTCGATGAGAATGGTATGCAATCCCAAACTTTTGAAGCAAAAGGACAGTGAAACAGGAGATGGTTAGTGGATTCTTCTCCTCCGCAGTGGATACATCCGGTGCTAATACTAATTCCTCTTTTTTCCAAGTTTACTCCAGTAGCAATCGCATCCAAACCGCACTTCCACATGAACAGTTTTAGTTTTGGAGCCACTTTTATCTGCCATATATCTTTATTCCAATCCACAAGTCTATCAGTGATTTCATCTTGGTTCCACGCTTGAGATTCAGCTAAATGATACCCCGACTTGACCGAGTATAAACCGGATTTGCTTGGTAGCCAAGCTATTTTGTCCGCAGCCCCTGTCGTACTTGGTTTTAAACAGAGGATTTCATCAATGAATTCAGGGAATATCTCTCTAATCTTCTCCTTATCCCATTATGTTGAATCATCCATGAAGAAATCAACTATTAAAAGATTTGCAATCCCTTCACTATACGGCCCAAATGGTTTTATACTTTCCATTGGTGATATCCATGAGTCTTGCCATACTCTTGTAGATTTACCGTTGCCAATATTCCTTACCAGGTTCGGTTTAATGAGATCTCTTCCAATGAGAATTCCCCGCCACCCATGGGAACAGGCCAATACTGGTGCTACTTCGAGGAAAGGTATTGAGTGACAATATTTACCTCTTAGTAAACGGCTAAGGAGGCAATCAGGATTGTTGATTATTCTCCAGCTTTGTTTAGCAAAGAGAGCGTCGTTAAAGTTTTGAATGTCCCGGAAACCGATTCCTCCATCTCTTTTTGATCTCGTAAGCTTGGACCATGCAATCCAACACATATTTTTCTTCTCCGGGCTTGAGTCCCACCAAAATCGAGTAAGAACCGATTGAATTCTCTTACAAAGACTTTGAGGAAGCTTGAAACACGACATCGTGTACGTGGGAATAGAAGAGAGAACTGATTGTATCATTACCATCTTTCCGGCATTGGAAAGGAATTTAGACGAATAGCTATTTGGTCCACGACTATCGTAAAGAGATCCTTCTTTCGCCTTCCGAAATGTTCCGGTAAACCCAAGTATTTCCCAAGTCCACCTTCATTAGCAATATCAAGATCGTTCTTTGCTCAATCTTTGGCTTCTCTTGGTGTTTTTGACGAGAACGTGATCGACGATTTTTGTCCGTAAATCTTTTGTCCGGAAGCTTTTTCGTATTTGCCGAGGATATCCGTTAAAGCTTTGCAATCGTATTTGTTTGATTTGCAAAAAAACATGGTATTGTCGGCGAATAAGAGATGATTTATCCGAGGACTTTGTCTAGCAACCCGTATACCTTTAAGGTATCCACTGTCTTGTGCATTTTTACATAGACCCGTGAGGACTTCTCCGAAAAGTATAAATAGGAACGGGGATAGCGGATCTCATTGTCGAATTCCACGTGTTGGTTTATGTTAAGTTTCCTAGGCATCCAACTCAAAACCAATTGGCAATGAGTGGAGAGGCCCAAGTCCTTTATATATTATTTAAGGTCCCTCCCAACTTCCGATGTGAGACTTATCTTATACACTCTCTAGAGATTAAGGCTTCTTGGCCCATTAACCTCTACATATCCCAATAGTTTAACAAAACCTTGAGCCGATCCATTTATAAGGAATGAAAACGTTGGTGTAGAGATAATTGATAGATGAGTCTTGCGTACTTGACATCAAAGCCTAACTGTTCAAACACCAAACGTACGAAATCCCATTCGACTCAGTCATACGCTTTGCTCATGTCCGTTTTCATGGCCATGGAACAATGTTTCTTGGCCCCAAAAGTTTTAAGGTATTGTAATACCTCATGTGTAATCAACACGTTATCGGTAATAGCTCTTCCCGGAACAAAAGCGGACTGATTTTCGGATATGATGCTATCAAGGATTGGTGATAATCTCTTTGTAAGAATCTTGGAGATGATCTTACAGTAGACATTGGAAAGCGCAATCGATCTATAATCCGGTACTCTTTTCAGTCCG
Source organism: Draba incana (assembly GCA_963576765.1). Classification (NCBI taxonomy): domain Eukaryota; kingdom Viridiplantae; phylum Streptophyta; class Magnoliopsida; order Brassicales; family Brassicaceae; genus Draba; species Draba incana. The sequence goes on along the minus strand of OY755214.1, from coordinate 27,110,970 downwards.
TGGATCTTTGGGATAAGGCGGATATGAGTGTGGTTAATATTTTTAGACATATTTCCTGTGGAGAAGAACGTTTTCACCTCGGATACGATGGCTGGTCCCACATTCACCTAATTGGTTTGGAAGAAGCTAGCGGAAAAGCCGTCCGGCCTTGGTGCTTTATCCGGGTGAATGGAGAAGATTGAGTTACGGACTTCCTCTGGGGTTGGTTCGGCCGTGAGCTTAGCATTAATCACTGGCATCACTCGGGGTATAAGCGCTTGCTTAACTATCTCTTCTCTTTCTGATGGTATGGACTTGAAGAGGTACTTGTAGTATTTTGTAATTACGCCAGTGATTTCTGATTCCTCATGAAAACTTTGTCCCTCTTCATTTTCAATAATTGAGAACTTCTTATTAGCTCTTCTCCCCCTTGTGACTGTATGGAAGTAATTCGAATTCTTGTCCCCAAGTGTGAGCCATAATTGACAGCTTCTTTGTCGACAAAAGGCTTCTTCTTCTTCATATGCAGCTTGAAGTTCTATGGTGAGGGATTTTATAGTGAGTTCATCTGCCACAGACTTTGCGACTTCGATATCAAGCCTTTCTTTCCTGTCCTCCACGATTTTTTGAGCATTCAAGTGATGTTCTCTGTTCCAGTTTGAAATCGCACTTTGACTCGCACTAATGCGTTGTTCCACTGATTGGCTTGGATAAGATGACCAGACCTTGGCAATGAGTTGTTTGATCTCAGCGTTTGTAGCTAGCTTTCGATCATATCGGACTAAACCTCTCTTCTTCTTGATTGATGTATCAAAGATTGTGAGAAGCTGTCGATGATCCGAACCGTCAAATCGTAGATAGAAGCTTCTTCCAGAGGGAAAAAGCTCAGCCCATTTACTGTTGGAGAGCGCACGGTCTAGGCGGCAGTGAAACAAGTGTTTGTTTCTCCAGCCTCTCCACGATAGGTAGTTTCCTGCGTATCGAAGATCGTAGAGGTCTCCTTCTGCCATGAAGCTTCTAAAGTCTCCAAAAGACCCTTTCGTTCTAGTTTTACCTCCCGTCTTCTCGTCATTACTAAGAATCTCATTGAAATCTCCCGTGAGGTACCAAGCATCATCTCTTGAATCGGCTATGAGTGCTACGGAAGAGGAGGATGAAGCCCAAAATCCATCGCTTTCTTTGATATTGCCGGAACCAGAGTAATCTTAGGGGTAATAGCACTTGCAGTCTCTTAAGATAGGCGATAGTTTATAGTTAACTTATGTAAAGTGTAAAGGTTTAATGCTTTCCAATTGGGCCACAAGGTCTTGAGTAACTACTAATGGTATACTAAATTTATAAACGACTAAAATAATCTGGTTACTGGAGTGGCAAGATGGTTGACCTTTCTCTGAGTCTGCCTCACAAACTGGTCATCTCAAAAATAATGGATATTAGGGAGAATTGATTAGATAACTTTAAGAAGACAAAGCAAGCTAGATTTTATCATGGCCCGGATAAGGGGAACAAACTTGTTGGAAAGTGATGTCATGGCCACGTCAAACTCCAAATATTGTTCTTTTTGTTTTCTACATTTGTTCTTTTACTCTTGTAATTTCAGAGACGATCTCAATCAACCACAGCTACGTAAGATTATAAAATGCTCTTTTACTCTTGCTTCTCTGTTTCAAGAGGATGCTTCCATATCTTTTGATACGGTAGAACCATAGAAAATACTACAAAGTAGGGTTAAAGAAACATGTGAATATATATAGGAATTGATAGGAAAATTTGGAACTAAACACAGACAACATCCATGTAAGAGGATGATGTGTATCCATTATCCAGCATACCTCTCACAAGAAGAAAACATTGCAAGACATTCCCCATATAAAAATGAAACACAAATTAATTCTCAATTGTTGAACAAAAAAAAATAAAAAAATAAATAAATAAATTCTCAATCAAACCTTTCGAAAATAAAATAAAGAAATTGTTCTATGGTTCATTTAAAAACCATAATCCTTAGAATTTAAGAGTAACATGAACGTCTTATGCCTGTCGGAAACCCTTTTCTAATTTTAGTATGGAGAGAATCAAGTCAATGTCTCCATTTTCTTTTATCCCAAAGCTTGGATTTTCTTCATTTTCATTTATAGACAAGTCATTTTTAAAGTTTGGATAATCTTCTAGATTACTTGCGTGGAAATTAATTAATTTCCATTATAATCTATATAAAACAAATTATCTCTCTTATTTTTTTGTTAATGGTCGAAAATTTCAGTTAATAGGAAAGAGAAGTCAAGAGGTCAAAGGAAAGGGAGGCGTAGAAGAAGCCGGAGAAGCGTTCGTAGAGAGAGAGAGAGAGAGAGAGAGAGAGAGAAACAAAAGACAATAAGATGTTTATAGAAACTTTCTTTCTCATCATCCTCTTCTTTCGCTTCCTACAAAATTAAACAAAATGAAAAAAATAACCAAAGCAAATTTTGGACAAGAAGAGACAACCCCAAAAAAAATTAAGAGAACACACAAAAAACAAGATAACAATCTTTAGACCTCATAACGTCTCTCTTTCTCTTTCGATTTCTTCCCTTCTTGACGAAATCTTGAAATCCGGAAGAGAAAGAGAGAGACACAAAGATGTGGATGGCAAAGAACAATAACGTAGGACCCAAGGAAGGAGGAGGAACAAATGGAGTTGTGGCTGTTGCTATAGATAAAGACAAAAGCAGCCAACATGCTCTAAAATGGGCGGTTGATCATTTGTTACAGAGAGGCCAATCCGTCATTCTCGTCCATGTCAAGCTTCGACCTTCCCCTTTAACCAGTAGCCCTTCTCTTCATGCTTCCTCTGCAAGTAAACAAACCCTTTCTTCTTATTCTTCTTCTTCTTTTTACCTTGTTGTAAAGAATACCCCAGATGAGATCGTGAACGATATATATAAGGAACATGAGCCAATCCACTCATTTGTTTTCTTCGGTTTTTGTTCTTGTTTTAGAGTTGAGCCAAGACAGTTCATTGGTTTGTAGAGAACCTGAAGGTGCTTCCAAGGAGTTATTCCTTCCTTTTCGTTGCTTCTGCACGCGCAAAGATGTAAGTTTCTCGGTTTAGATTATTCTATGTTTTTCAGCTCTTGTTATTGTATGCTTATAAAAAAATTTGCAGATTCAATGCCAAGATGTGTTGCTTGAGGAGTATGATGTAGCCAAAGCATTAATAGAATATGCAAACCAAGCCGCTATTGAGGTTTTAGTGGTTGGTTCCTCCTCCAAAGGTGGCTTTCTCAGGTAGAAATAACCCTTCTTCCTCGCTTTCTTGATCGTTTGTTGAATCTTGTGATTCTCCATTAATGTTGGATTACTTGATCCACAGGTTCAACAAGCCTACAGATATTCCCGGGGCCATAACGAAAAACGCACCTGATTTCTGCACGGTTTATGTCATATCCAAAGGAAAGATTTCAACAATGAGATCAGCTTCTCGTTCTGCACCAATGAATGGTCCTCTACGCACTCCGGTTCAACCACCTAGCTTAAAACCACCTCAACCTGTGCCTTCTACTTCCACTAATATGCGAGGTTCTAAAATCAAAACAACACAAAAACTTCTCTTCTTTTCCCATTCTTTTCACTTGTTGATTTTGAGTTTTTGTTTCTCTAGCTTCTGCAGTTGAGAGACAGTCTTTTGAGTCTAACCAACAACGCAGGTCTGTCGAAGATCAGCAACGTCGATCCATGGAGGATTCGCAACGCCGGTCTATGGAGGATACAGAGTCCTTCAGGTACATTTCTCTATTTGAACATTGATCTTGAAAACTCAAAAGCCTTGAAGCTCAAAACTGAAACTGAAACTACATGTATGAAAACAACAGATCTCCTTTTACTAGAAGAGGCAATGGGAGATCATACGGAGACCTATCTGTTCCGGAATCAGACATATCCTTTGTCAGTTCCGGAAGACCAAGCATTGACCGTATCTTCCCTAATCTCTATGAGAATAATAATAACGATCCAAACCGAACACCTCCTAGGCTGTCAAATTTATCAGATATGGACTATGCTCCTAGCTTTGAGTCTGCCTCTAACTATGGAAGGAGATCAGTTGATATAAGTTCACCTACTGATTTTTTATCAGGCTCCCTCGAGAACGAAAGATTTTCATCCGCCTCAGCGATGGTAAGTCCCTAAAACCATACTATAAAAATCTTTTGTTTGATCAAAATAACTAGAATTGTTTGAAATTAATACCAAATGCAGGATGATGTAGAGGCTGAGATGAGGAGGCTTAAACTGGAGTTAAAGCAGACTATGGAAATGTATAGTACAGCTTGCAAAGAAGCACTTACCGCAAAACAAAAGGTATGTTTTCCGCGAAACAAATGTTTTTTGGTATTCGTTTCTTTAACGTGTTGGAAATTGTAGGCGACGGAGCTTCAACGTTGGAAGTTAGAAGAAGAGAGGAAGCTAGAAGAGGCAAGAGTTGCAGAGGAAGCTGCTTTAGCCATTGCAGAGAAAGAGAAAGCAAAGTCTAAAGCAGCAATGGAAGCAGCTGAAGCGGCTCAACGAATTGCTGAATTAGAATCAAAGAAGAGAGTCAACGCGGAAATGAAAGCTCTAAAGGAGTCAGAAGAGAAGACAAAGGCACTTACCGCTTTAGCAAACTCGGGCGTAAGGTATAGAAAATATTCCATTGAAGAGATTGAGCGTGCGACCGAATATTTCGCTGAGAAATACAAAATTGGAGAAGGTGGTTATGGACCTGTCTACAAATGTTATCTTGATCACACACCAGTAGCTGTCAAAGTTCTTCGTCCCGACGCAGCTCAAGGCAGATCTCAGTTTCAACAAGAGGTTGAGGTATTGAGTTGCATTAGGCATCCTAACATGGTTCTACTTCTTGGAGCTTGTCCTGAATGTGGATGCTTAGTTTATGAGTTCATGGCCAATGGGAGCTTAGAAGACCGTCTTTTCAGATTAGGAAACAGCCTGCCTCTCTCGTGGCAGATGAGGTTTAGAATCGCTGCGGAGATTGGGACTGGACTGTTGTTCTTACACCAAGCCAAACCTGAGCCTTTGGTTCACCGTGATCTTAAACCGGGAAACATTTTGCTAGACCGTAACTTTGTAAGCAAGATATCTGATGTTGGTTTAGCCAGATTAGTCCCTCCGTCTGTAGCAGACACGGTGACACAATACCGAATGACTTCAACCGCGGGCACGTTCTGTTACATCGACCCGGAGTATCAACAAACAGGAATGTTGGGTGTGAAATCAGATATTTACTCGCTCGGTATTATGTTTCTTCAGTTAATAACAGCAAAACCACCAATGGGTCTAACTCATTATGTCGAAAGAGCACTCGAGAAAGGGACTTTAGCGGATTTACTCGATCCAGCCGTGCCTGATTGGCCAGTTGAAGATACCGCAGAGTTTGCTAAGTTAGCGCTAAAATGCGCAGAGCTAAGGCTGAAAGATAGACCTGATCTTGCGACAATTATATTGCCAGAGCTAAACAGATTAAGAACACTTGCTGAAGAAACAACACATTCTGTAATGGCAATCAGTAGTCCCCTACCGTCCCCAACCGGAAGCCAAACTCCGTTGAAACTGGAACAAATGAGTAGTGCTTCTATCTCCGTGCCTCAGTAAGATTGATCTACACACAAGAAGAGGCAATTTTTACAGTTTTAACTTAAGTAGACAAGAATCATCAATTAAAATTTGAGGAAGGTTTTTAAATATGGTTATGAAATGAGAACTTACATGCTCATAGTATAAGGAGATGCAGTAGAGAGATTGTCTTTCCCTTGTAGAGAAAGTGTTGCAAAAATTTGTACAGATCATGATTCTAATCAAACTTACCATATATCAAAAGCTAATGCAGTCCTTAGAACGAGTTATGGATAATTTAAATATGAGTAATGACTTTTGATATCGGATCATAAGCATATTTCAGTGATAAAGGGAGTCTTCAGATTTCTATTGAATGTAATGTTTTTCTGAATCCATTGTATGTGAAAGATGAGCTAAGAGCTAGCTCAATAAAGAGAGAACAATTTTGTAGAAAATCTGATTTATTTCCGTTAAAGATGAAGTTATACAAGAGTAGCTTATTATACTAAACTTGCTAAAGCATACAAAACCTTAGTCTCCTAGCTAGCTGTCCGGTCAAACCTGATCGGATAAGGACGTCGGAACAATCCCAAATTGTACCTTCTTCACCAACGACTCCATCTTTATCTTTAGAGCTGTCAATAAATCTTTGGCTTCGAATGAAAACATTTTTTTTTAATCTTATGTCTTTCATCTGTTGTCTTTGTCTGTTGTCTTTTAAACAGTTTTAAAATTTTGAATGGTGAAAATGATCTTTTTAACATCTATAAATTACAAACTACTGTTTAAATTGCTTATATCAATTGAAATTAATATATATAATTAAATTAAATAGAGAAAACTATTTGTGAAAAATACAAGTTTGTAATAGTCCTAAATTTGATATATTTAACTTAAAATTTAACAATATCATAAATCTTAATATAACTTATGTATATGTCAACAAAAAAAAATAAATTTGTAATAATTTAGTATTAAATACGTAAGAACAAACAATAATTTGTATCAACTTACTTTAAATAGATTGATATCAAGATATAGTGAGCTCTTTATTAATATAGAAAATAATTTTTGTTGTGAAAAAAGAAAATAATCGTTCAAAATAATAATTTGTTTTGATTTAATAAATAATTATTTGATTTGGCAAAAAAAAAATCCTGAAGAGAATCTTGGTAAAAGCTAAAATAACGAGTCTTTTAAACTCTCTTCTTTGATATCTCCTGTCTTAAAAATGTTGTCTTTAGTGTTTTTTTTTTATTGAAAATAAAATAAAATTGATTGGCTGGATTTTATCTTCAAGATATAAGTACATAAGACATGAGACATGAGAAATGTCCACCTTTGTCTTTAGTGAATTTAAACTGATGAGGAAATTGCTTGATTTCTTGTATGGGCTTCATGGGCTTTGTCTCTAAACACGATTCACTCTCCTTAACTGTGTTCTGCGTTTTGGTGTTGATCAAAGTCTTTGTCTTCACTAGAGTCTTTGATACACTTAGAGCCAAAGCATCTTCCTTGTTCTCCTTAGTAGCCTCCCTCAAACTTGGTGTGGGTGGTGAATGCTGATAGGATGGTGACGTGGAGGTGAAGACTCTGACTCATCAAGAGAGTTTGCTTGTAGTATAAATAAGAGGAGTCTGTGTAATTGTTGCTTATGCTTCTTTTGTGTGAAGTGTCGTGAACAAACTGTGAGTTTGTTAGAGTAGAGTTATGGAGATCTCTTGAACAAATCTCCATTTTTAGGGTTTTGAGTTCTTGTAAATCTTGATAAAACAGTACAATTGATATTAGGTTCTTATCAAATGCACACCAAGTTTGAATCTCAAGTCAGTAAATGCAGCACAAGGAAGTGACTTGGTAAAAATATTTGCAATTGTTGAGAAGAAGGAATATGTTGCACAAGCAAAGTACCAAGAGCTACCTTTTCTCTCACAAAATGACAGTCGGCTTCAAAGTGTTTCGATCTTGGATGAAGAAAAGGTTTTGCTGTCAGGTAGATGGATGAGAGATTATCACCATACAGCACAGTTGGTTTTGGTTGAGGAATACCAATATCTCAGAACATTACTAAGCCAAAGAATCTCCCAAGGCATTGCCAAACTCGTGCTTCAGGCATTTCAGCTGCAGTTTGTACGGCGTTATCAACCCAACAGAGACTTTACCCGCATTCAACGACTTAAGAGTTTTCTGAAGATGCATGTACACTCCAACACAGTATCGAGGAGCTTCATCAACATTCTCATAAGATAATCCACCTCCATGAGACTCCCGTCCATGGCTGATATTGAAGAAAACGTAAGGCCTAAGGACATGATCTTTATAGTAAATCTCATCAAGGGCACTAGATATACTTTCGCTGTCTGTGAGGTGTCCTTGGTATAAGTACCTTGAAGGAAAATCTCGGATTTGAGGATGCATTCTATACTGAACAGTTGACAACAAGGTCGGACAACCTGCTAACTGAAACCTTTCAACGAGACTTCTAGTGGATAAAAGCGTTCCTGCTGCTTTGCTAATCACTGTTGCGGTAAGTTGATGAGGATCACCGACAAGTACACATCGCGCAGCACCAAGGGCCAAGGGAGGAAGAATTCCAACCTCACTAGCTTGGGTAGCCTCGTCAATGACAACCATATCAAAGCCATGGGTAAGATGAGAAAACAATTTACGACCACTGCTTGATACAGTAGTAAAAACAATTTCAGCCTCAAAACTTGCCTCAAGACTCGCTCGAGCTTCTTCAAGATTAAAATTGTTACTAGAACGAAACTTTTCCTGCACAATAAGAAGGCGAGACATTTCAACAAGGACTTTATCTCTTGCTTCAACCTCAGCAGAAAGGTGCTGTAACAATGCATCTCTTTTCTGGTCTCTAGAAATAAGGACTTCAGGGTCAACTCCAACAGACCCTGGGAACGTGTAGCAAAGGCTGTGGCATGAAGTTCCCTTTTAAGTCCAGCTATATCTCGAGAAATCTGTGTCTCTTGAACTCTGAGGTTATGCATGTGTCGTAGAATCTCATCACGGGATATAGCTAATAGCTGATCACTTCTTCGCTCCACAGAAACTACTTTAGCAGCTCGCGTTTGAGAATCAACACCAACCCGAGCAACATCAGGGCAATATACCACGATCAATGAAACCATCAATGATCAATTTTGATGCCAACTACCAACCGTTCATTGTTTGCAAATCAATTTTGACTTTTTTTTTTGTTTACTTCTACTAAAATAAGTAGAATAAAAAGGCTTTCAAAACTTTTCACACCTTATACTAAAGAACTAATCCGGATCCAAACCCGACTACTTCTCAAATAACTTTACCTAACGAAATGAAAATGATAGATACAAATCAAACCCATGGAAGAACAGATTCTTTATCACTGGACTATAAGTTAATTTATATTTCGAGGGCAGATGTACATGTATTAGGATAAACGCAAATTGCAGCCGATCATATTTTTTTTTAATTTGTAGACATTTAAATATCGTACGCTCTATTTTCCTTTTACTCAACTTCTCTTCCTTTTACTCAATTTTTATTATTAATTTTATATTTCAATATACCCCACAAAAACACTGTTTCTTCCTTTTACTCAAATATTAATAATTTTATATACACTTAAGACCCCGTCACCAATGGTGATGCTCGGTATATATGAAATGCCGTAGCATATCATTTTTATTCTTTGTTTTTTAAGATTTTGAAATGTTCTTCATGGATTGATTTTTTTTCTTTAGGTCTTCGTTACAGGTAACTATTATTTCAGGTAAAGAGAAAAATATTAGTAATGAATAATTGGATAGTAGCTGAAAAAGCAAATGGGACAAGACTTTTCAATACAAGACGCTTACCTTGACCTTGACTTTTCGTCGTCATTCGTCACAAAACCATCCTCTGCTTCACGGTAATCTACAACTGTCACAGAGAGATCAAAACAAAAACTAAAACAAATTGATATACAAAAATATATCCGAGCTTCTCAAATCAAGAAAACCCAATTATGTTTTCTTCTTCCAAATCTTTAATCTTCCTTTTCCTCATGTCCTTCCTCACTATAACTTCTGCTCAAGATCCTACTTACATTTACCACACCTGTCCAAATACGACAACTTTCACAAGAAACAGCACTTACTTCATGCACAAATCTCCAAACCCTTTCCCGTAACGCTTCTTACTCAACCGGATTCCAAAACGCCACCGCCGGACAATCCCCTGAAAGGGTCACCGGACTTTTCCTCTGTCGAGGAGATGTCTCACCGGAAGTTTGTCGCAGCTGCGTCGCTTTTGCCGTCAACGAAACCTTAACTCGGTGTCCGAAAGAGAGTGAAGTTACACTCTATTACGATCAGTGTACACTCAGATACTCTAACCGGAATATTCTCTCGACCCTAAATACCGATGGAGGAATTATCTTGTTTAATACCCAGAACGTTACATCTAACCAACAAGACCGTTTCAGAGATTTGGTTTTGTCCACGATGAACCAAGCAGCCGAAGAGGCATCGAACAGTACTAGAAAATTCGATGCAATAAAAGCCAATTATACTGGGTTAGAAAACTTGTACGGACTGGTTCAGTGCACTCCTGATCTAACGAGACAAGACTGTTTGCGTTGTCTGCAGCAGATCAACAATCAATTACCTACAGGCAAGATCGGGGGAAGACTTATTGTGCCGAGTTGTAGTTCAAGATATGAGCTTTACGCGTTTTTCAACGAATCCGCCATTCCACCACCTCCCCCACCGCCGAATTCTACAGCTCCGGTATCAGCTCCTCCACCACCTGGTCAGAGCTTTTTCCTCTGTTATTTCGTTTTTACGGTGAATTTCTCGAAAATTAGTAGTACCGATATAGAAAGTTTTGTCTTTGTCCTGGTTTCTTAAAATTAGCAGTGTTAAAATATTTATGTCATTGGCTGATCCTAAGCAGGGAAAGGTGGGAATTCGACTGTGTTAGTGGTAGCTATTATTGTGCCTATTATAGTGGCTGTTCTGCTTTTCATAGCTGGTTATTGTTTCCTTGCAAAGAGGGCAAAGAAGACTTATGACACAGCATCTGCATTTGATGGTGACGATCCTAGTGATTAATTTTTTTTTAATTGGATATATGTCAATGCTTAGCTTCTAATACTTTCATTGTGCAACAGGAGATGATATAACAACCGCAGAATCGCTGCAGCTTGATTATAGAACAATTCAAACTGCAACAAATAATTTTGCAGAGAGTAATAAGATTGGTGAAGGTGGATTTGGTCAGGTTTTCAAGGTACCATTAGTAACTTAGTTGGCATTGAGCTGCGTTTTTTTTTTTGTGTGGAAATTTCTTGCCAACACATTTGGATAACATGATGAAAATGGCAGGGTATATTATTAGATGGGGCTGAAGTTGCTGTCAAGAGACTATCAAGATCATCAGGACAAGGTGAAAGAGAGTTCAAGAACGAGGTTGTTCTTGTTGCCAAGCTTCAACATAGAAATCTTGTTAGACTTCTTGGATTTTGTCTAGAAGGGGAAGAAAGAGTACTCGTCTTCGAGTATGTGAAACCACGATCGAGGACACGTGAAAGAATTTCATCAGTTGCAGCATTTGAAGGAGCACAAACGAGCATCCTCTGTTTAGCACAGAGTTTTGGCAAAGATTATGGTCCATGTTTTGTAGGACATAGAAATGAAGGGTAGCTCCAAGAGGATCACTGGTATCAATTGGTCTATGTCTCCTAACTGTACCAGCTACACGTCCAACATCCTTGTGCTCTTCTTCTTAGCATAAAGAATGAAAAATTTTATACAAAATTCAGAGAAGCATAAGCAAGATAGAAATAATCAGAATCTCCGAACACACCAGGCACAGGATTTGAAAGAACCGCAACTTCTCCCTCCTTGCAAGCCCATTTACAGCCGTTTAATGAGAGGAGTATTACATCATACCATCCTAAACACATAAACAAAGGCTATCAGTCAAGTAGCTAAGCAGAAACTTGGCAGTGCTTACACATGTGAACAAGAACTAGGGCCAGTTACCTCTCTCTCTCCTTTCAATGGATTTTATTTGAACTTTCACATATGCATTTGCCTCAGCCTGTTCTTCCCATGTACTGTAAAGTTGTGCCCCGCATTCCTCAAAAAGTAAGGGTTCAAAAACTCTGACATACTCTTCCACAGATTCAAACCGCTCAGGAACACTTTGGAGTTCGGTATCCTCTAATAAACAAGAAAAATTATGCAACATATAAATCAAACTAAATGGGCATAAGAATACACAATGAGCTAATAAGGTGGAAAAATAATGTTTGGGGAGAAATCAGCCATCATCTTTCGTGCATGCTAAACAGTTCCACAAAGAATGACTGAAAAGCGAATTACGATTCCATACTCAATTTTCATTGAGATACCATTTAGCTTTTAAATGGGGAGATTTCTCCCCCAACAGTTTCAACGAAAGTGCCAGCCTGATGAATAATATCCATCATCCATGAACCAGGTCTGTCCGCAAAGCTAAACCTTATGCTCAGTGCATTAATAGGAAAGCAATGATAACAATGGTGGATACAGAAATGGACGTATCTGCCACAAAATTATTAATTTTCTATCAAAATCTATCTTCAGATCTTTCTCACTAGAGAAATAAATAATAAAAAAAGAGTCTATCATCTACTTTTACAATACAATAAATCCATACCAGCTTCCACATCTTTTGGCTATTATGATTCTCAATGGTCATGAGTTTAGAATCAGTACGTACGTTTTCAAGAGGCATAGAGAGCTAGAATCAGTATGTCACACAGTCGCTAAAAATGGCAAAAAAAGAAGAAGAAAATTATGAATAAGCGATTTATGAAAAGAAATCTATCAGAAACAAAAATCTAAAGAGATATGAAATGGTTTGGTGATTGAAGTAATGAAATGTTTTCTACATGCAATATCTAAAGGGTGTAGAGAAAAAAAAAAAAAAAAAAAAAAAAAAAGTTTATCTTCCCAAGTTTCGGGAACTATTTAGTGTATCAGGTGGTAGAACGAATATAAGTACAACCCCTTATCGAAATACGAAAGAAGTTTCCTTATCATTACAATTCCAATTCAATCAAATCTTGTTGCCCACTCTATGTAATTTGTTTTTTTCTGTCACCCCCACTAAATATGCTTTATATAGTTTCTTCCAATATTTAATTTATAGTGTTGCCTAATTTGCTTTCTTAATATATTTAAATGATTTTATTTGATATCTTACTAAAACAAATTACACATTGTGAGATTCTTCCACCACTATGTATCAAAAACTATATGATATCTTACCGTTGGTCAATATTATCTTTAATAATAAAACTCTAAGTGATCAAATGCACTCAGTAAAAACATAGTTATTGGTATCTGGAATCATTTTGGAGTGAACGTACATTTTATAATATGAAAAGTATTAACGCATTCTTTAACAAAAAAAAAGTATTAACGCATCAATAAGTTATAGGTTAGACTTAGAATCTATTAAAAATTCCAACCATATGCCAATCTATCCGTCATAAGAATCTTCAAGATTGTGAGTCTAAGTGATCGACATGACCGAAGGAGACTCAAATGCATGGAAAAACTTATTAATGATTCGAAATGAGGTTAAAAACTAATTAAAACAAGTGGTGAGAGTAAGCAAACCCCGTGGCGGAGCCAAACATTTTTATCGGGGTCAAATTCTATTTTTTAAATCATATTGTATAACTTATTGCCTAAAAATATTATCTAAATACTAACATAGAAAACAAAACAAAATAATTATCGATTTATATTTTGCATAATAATTAAGAAGGGAAATGAGTTGCACTCTTTCTACAAATTTCATAATTTACAAGAGAAAAAGAAAAAAAAAGGCATAAAATATAAGATAAAAACAATTCTGTAGGGGTTGTCGACAAAAAAAAAAACAATTTTGTGTCAGTTTGATAATTGAACTCATGGTTAGGCGTGTCAATGCCCATAGAAATACCAATTTTGCTACTGGATTTGTATTAATTACATTGCATAAAAATGTATTTGTATATTTATCCAGGGCCATATGATCCCCTTACCTGAAGTGGCTCCGCCCTGGTGATCACACGTACATCCTTCCTATAAACCTGGTTTAATGGCTAACGCATTCGGCATTCCCGTGGCTCAACAAGACTCGATTTTTTTTTGTTGCTCAAAAAGACTCGATATTTTCCCTGGACCAATTCTTTGTCTCATCTTTTTGGGGCTCTTCTCTTACTTTTAAAATTAATTTTGTAGTTCTGGTACTACCACAATTTAGGCATGGGCACGGGACAAGTACCCGCTAATTTTGAGGTACTTGTTACCTGGCTTGGTCCGTTCAAGTAATTAAATTTGCTACTTGGTACTTGACCCGCCAGAAACGAGTACTCGTTAAATCAAGTACCCGGCACAAAATTAAATACTTACAAGTTACTTGACCCGTCCCTTTACTTGCCTTACTTAATTACTTGAACCTAAAATACTTGGAATCAAAATACAAAAACATGATCTACCGCAGGTCAGCAACAAACACAAGTCTTAAAATCACCTAGATAGTTAAGATGACATCCAAAAAGAAAAGAACAGATGAGCATTTTTGGTATTCAAAACAAAATATTGGTTCCATGATATATTCCACGTCTCCATGATCCATCCCATAATGCTCCAAAAAGGATTCTTGTATGCTTCTCGGTTTCTATAACACAAATGAAAACAATAACTGTAATTTCTTCTCCACTTATTTACAATAACAATCATCACTCTTAGTAAATTTTCTTATATTTTATTCAATTAGTAAGTGAGTATCAAGTATCAACAAGTAACTTAAACGAATAACAAGTACTAAGTAACGGGGCAACTAACGGAACAAGTATTAAAAAATAAAATGATACTTGATACTTGACTTGTACTTGCAAGTAATTAAATTTTGTTACTTATTACTTGACTTGATCATGGTAAGTACCCAACTTGACACGGGTACATGATGAGTAGCGGGTATAAACCGGGTAACAAGTATTTGTGCCCAGCCCTACCACAATTTAAGGGGGAAAAACATAAAGGTGGATGTCTTTTGCAACTTGGGAATAAATAATGGCCGTGTGATCCCTGTAGATCTAATGGTGGAGAAGTGCTCCATCATATATAAAAGTTTCGGGTCTTAAACTGTGACCATATTGGGCTATTTGGTATTCTTGCGTTTGAATTTGGTTACCTTACCAACAATTTTTCTCACGGATACAAAAGAGCAATTTAGCTAACTGACAACACTATAGCATATAATTAAGAAACTAGATAAGGATTTTCAGATATTCGGTGAAGCGTGTGGGATCGTGTGGCCAAATGACGAAAAGCCCCTAAACAATAAATCCAAGCCTCTCTCCTCTCACCTTCCTCCTCTCTCTCTCTCTCTCTCTCGTCTCTCTCTTTCTCCTTGTCTGCACCCAGAATCAAGTGTATAAAAAAAAGATATGCTAAATGGTGTTTGGCCATGGGCGGAGGTGATGTTCCGGTGAAGACACTCATTCGGAGGAGGCACACTAGAGTAATTGTTATTTTGAAATATAGACGACTAAGTTTTTATATATATGAAAATACATTATGTTTATGATAATAAATTATTTATACGGCTAATAAATTACAAAATTAAAAGTTAGTCTTCAACATAAATGTTAGACGGCTAATTCTTAAATTATAATTAAATTAAGTTAATTAATATCAGCTATTACAATTGTTAGCGGTCTAACAATGAATTTAGAATATTAATTGAAGAATGCAACATATTTGTTTGGATGGTTAACAACTTTTTTATATTGTATAAACTTTATGGTCACCTCTAAATATACGTTTACCACTCTAACTCGATTATAGCATGGTAAAACAACTTATAACAAAAAGATACAAAATGTAATATGCCAGTTTGGATGGCTAAGGAAAATTTTATCGCGTTACATTTAATTGTAACAAGAAAACAAATGCATTACTATGGTGATTATTGAATAAACAAGAACGATGAATGACATCATCTTTGACCAAAAATTATGAACAAAGAAGAGGCAGAGCAAAAAGAAGAAATCAATGAATGGGTAGTGATACAAACCTCACCCAAATCCCCACCAATTGACGCATCTACCCCTCAAACCTCACCAAAATTACAATCAAGCCACCGCCGTGAAAATATGTCGTCCGACGATGATGAAGTTGCCTCCGTCGCCGGAGAAGAAGAAGGAGAATCTTCTTTCACCGTGAAGGAGAGAGAGGGAGAGAGAGAGATTTGGTTGATTGAGAGAAAAAAATGAAGAGATAATGAAAGAGACTAGGAAATATTACAAAAAGAAAATTGAAATTCAAATAACATCTCTGACACACGGCAATAGGGTAGCAATATCAACTTGGTGTGGGACCGTGTAGTAGCTATAGGGGCTTAATAGGTTTACCAAAAATGCTACAGAAACTCGAATAGTATCATTAGCGTTTAGCTAATTATTTGCTATAGTAATGTTAGCCTACCCAAATTCTCTACAAAATAATACATGTAAAACAAACCTTATGAACATACTTGAAAATCAACCGAATATTATTACCATATATAAATTCAATTAAATCAGATTTTTTTTTAACTTGTAAGTGGTGACATTGACATGAAATAAATTCAATAAATTCAATATTATTACCAGTGACATTCTTCTCAAAATGCAACTGGCATAACAATTATCTATATCATAAAGCCATATTTTTCTCGCAAAATGAAGAGTAAGAGAAGAAGATAATCTAAATAAAGCAGACTAGTAATTTAATCTCGACATAATAGTCTTATATATAGCAATGCCACATTTCAAGTCGATATTTATAGGTGAAGACTGAGTTATATATATATATTGAATTCTACTTATTTTTTAAAAACAGCTTATTTATACTTCAACATGACATCCTAGATTGGCAAGAAAACCTCTCTAGTAAAGTTGGCATTTATTAGAGGAGTGACACTAGAAGCCTTGTAGTCATATGCTTTTTTGTCAATACTACCTATAAATATTGCTCATGTATATTTTTATCATATGATTTTTCTCAATCTACTATATAAAAGTAGAAGTAGCTCTCTCCATAGAGCGACACGTCAGCACAACAAATTGACATGTGGCATTAGTTTCTTCAGAAAAAATAATTTTAGTTTCCCTTCGTAAAAAAATAGGGATCGTCTCGCCTTCTCGCCTCTGAAGCTGTCCTTTCAGTTTCCAAACCTTCAAATAAATGGAATCCAAATCTCTCATCAATTCAATTGAAAATTAACTTCCATGTTCTCAAAAAAATCTCAGTCGACATAGCCGCTTCATAAAAAACTTTTCAATGATCGTGCATATATAGAAGCTAACCATCAAAAACCTAGAGTTTCAGCCGTGATTTTCGTTTCCTTCCATCCCGGCTAGCACAGAGGTTTCATACTTCCTCTCTGGTAAGTTGTGAGAGACAGAGTGACGACGGACTTGGGGTTGATGTATTATCGGAAGAAGAACGCTTAGAGTCAATGTCATGTGCACTTTTGATGTCATCTCTTTTTCTTTACTAACCTGGGAATTGTAAAAGCTTATGGCTCTTTGGTTTTGTGAGTTTTGAACAGATGTTCTTCAGGTAAAAAGAAAAACTTACAAAGTTTTGTTGTTGTTGTTTCAACAAATTGGTATCAATCATTCTTTACTAATTTTCTTCATGTAATTTTTGTGGTCAAATGCATCAGTTTAAAATATTCTCTGTAACTTTGAGAATAAGAATTCAATGTTTATATTGGAGATGAGTACATAATCTCCTACGTTGATATGGAATAACTTGTGTATCAAGTTATTAGGAAGATATATGTAATATTACCTTTTAGTAAGTTTCCTTTAAGTTTGATATCTAATTCTACATGGTATCAGAGCTAAAAATAACCTAAAATCGCTTCCGTTTTTCTTACTTCGTTCATCGTTTGAACAGGTTGTTTGTGTTCATAAGTTTGAACATATTGTTCTTGTGTTCATAGTTTGACCAAGATCAGTTCGCAGTCAAGATGTCTGTCGAGGGTGCAAGCAAACCCGGTGAAATCAAGTCGGAGATCTCGTCGTCGTCTCCTTCTCCTTACGCCCTGTATGGATCCTATAATCCAGGATCTATGATCACTCCGGTTATGTTAAACGGAGAGAACTATAACCAGTGGGCAAACGAGATGCTTAATGCACTCCGAGCCAAAAGAAAAGTTGGTTTTATTAATGGAACATTGAAGAAACCATCAAGTGATAGTCTACATTATGATGATTGGATTGCTATGAATTCAATGATTATTGGATGGATTCGTGCTTCAATTAATCCAACTGTGAAGTCGTCGGTTTCATTTATTTCTGAGGCAAGTCAACTATTTGGCGACTAATTGTCGACTATTTTCCCGTGTGAAATTTAGTCATAAAGTAGTCGCCAATTTACGACTACTTTTATGACTACTTTTTGTAGTCGCATTACACCGACTAATATACGACTAAATTTGTGTAGACGTAACATAGTCGCTTAGCAGTAGCTAATTAGTCGCCAAATTTACGACTACAGATTTAGTCGCCAAATATAATCGTAAAAAACCTGTTTTCTTGTAGTGAAAGCTCAACTTGCATCATCTTGTCGTCAAGATGGACAATCGGTCGTGGCGTATTACGGAAATTTGTGTACCTTGTGGGAGGAATACGGTGTTTACAAACCATTACAAACTTGCACATGTGGTGCTGCTCGTGAGATTTCGATGGAAAGAGAAGAAAAAGTTCATCAATTCATCTTGGGATTAGATGATACACGTTATGGTAGTTTATGTACTACTCTCATCGGTTTGGATCCAATGCCTTCTCTTGGAGAAGTTTATTCACGAGTTATTCGAGAAGAACAAAGATTAAATACAACTAGAACTCGCGAAAATCAACAAGATGCCGTCGGGTTCGTAACTCGCCAGTTTGAGTCATCACCACGAGTTGATCATGTTCCTTCTCGATCCGAAAGTCAAGGTGCTGCCAAACCCGACATGTCACTTCTCAAGCCACGTTCGATGCATTGCTCTCACTGTGGGCGTAATGGGCATGAAAAGAAAGAGTGTTGGGAAATTGTGGGTTTTCCTGAATGGTGGAATGAACCCAATACTGCTCGAGGAGGCGGTCAAAGTTGGCGTGGTCACGGTCGTGGTAGCAGAGGTCGTGGAAGAGGAACGGTTACGGCAGCTCACGCAACAAGCTCCAATTCCTCTGTATTTCCCCAATTTACCGATGAACAATGGAGAGTTCTAACACACATGGTCACCGAAAAACAGAGTAATGGAGGTGATAAATTGTCTGGTAAGGTCAAATTTAGTGATGTTATTCTTGACACAGGAGCTTCCCATCATATGACGGGAGAGCAATCTCTTTTGATGGATATCATATCTATACCACCGTGTACAATTGGTTTCGCCAATGGAAACAAAACGTTTGCCGTTCATATGGGAGTATTCCCTATTTCGGATAAAGTCAAGTTGACTAATGTCCTTTATGTGCCTTCTTTGAACTGCACATTAATATCTGTTTCTAAAATTTTGAAACAAACAGGTTGTCTTGCAACGTTTTCTGATACAATGTGTGTTTTGCAGGACCGTTTTTCGAAGACTCTGATTGGAAGAGGTAAAGAGCGTGATGGTGTGTACTATTTAACGGATGTTGCTACAGCAAAGATTCATACAGTTAATGCGTCTCCGGATCATGCTTTGTGGCATCGGCGTTTAGGACATCCAAGTTTCTCTATGCTTTCGGCTTTACCGTTGTTTTCTAATTCTAAGTCTTCTGTTAATTCTAGTCCTTGTGACGTGTGTTTTAGAGCTAAACAAACAAGAGAAGTTTTTCGAGATAGTATTAATAAAGCATCCGACTGCTTTTCATTAATTCATTGTGATGTTTGAGGCCCATATCGTGTGCCCTCCTCTTGTGGAGTAGTTTACTTTCTCACAATCGTAGATGACTTTTCTCGGGCAATATGGACATATCTTCTTTTAGCAAATTCTAAGGTTAAAAGTGTGCTCCTTAACTTCATGGCTTATACGGAAAAACAGTTTGGTAAACCAGTGCGGACAGTTCGTAGTGACAATGGCACAGAGTTTATGTGTCTTTCAACCTATTTTCGAGAACATGGGATTGTTCATCAAACATCTTGTGTAAACACACCGCAACAGAATGGTCGAGTCGAACGAAAAGATCGACACATACTTAACGTGTCTCGCGCCTTGTTGTTTCAGGCTAATTTACCGGTCAAGTTTTGGGGAGAGGAGGTCCTAACAGCGGCTTACTTGATTAATCGTACGCCTACTGCTATTCACAAAGGACGTTCTCCTTACGAGCTTCTACATGGTTCTAAACCAGATTACACTCAGTTACGTGTGTTTGGGTGTGCATGTTACACTCATCGTTTGTCTCGAGATAAAGACAAATTTGGAGATCGAAGTCGTATGTGCATATTTATGGGATATCCCCTTGGAAAAAAAGGATGGAAGGTATATGATATGGAACGAAATGAATTTTTTGTATCTAGAGATGTGATTTTTCGGGAAGATCTTTTTCCATACTCCACTTCTCCTAGCTGTTCATCACCACCGCCGGTCTTGTCTATAGCCGATGAGGATTGGATGGTTGATCTGGTTACGTTAGCAAGGAGGAGCAATGGTTATACAGTTACGATTCCGGCACAAGTTGAGGAGATTTCACCGCCGGTTGATACACTTGAAAAAGCTCATGTTGAACTTGTTGAATATGTAGTTGAAAATACAATTTCTCCGTCTACTTCTCCTGTGAGTGAAGTTTCTACCAATGAGTTACAAAACTCTTGTCATATGCCGGTCCCTCCTCAAGTTGAGGAAGAGCAACTTGGTCGTGGTCATCGTTCAAAGAAACCGTCGGTTTTGTTGCATGATTATATTCAATACAATGTTAGTTGCAACCCAAATGTACACACACATCACGCTCTCACCAACTCCACGTCCGTGTCCTCGTCTTCGGTCCAAGGTAATTCTTTGTATCCTTTAACCAACTATATCTCTGACGATAATTTCTCCCCACAGCATAAAGCGTTTTTAGCCGCTATTACGTCTTCACCGGAGCCTAAAAACTTCAAAGAGGTTGTTCAAATTAAAGTGTGGAAGGAGTCCATGTCTAAAGAAATTGGTGCTCTTGAGACTCTTGGTACATGGGATATAGTTGATTTGCCGAAAGGTAAAATTGCTATTGGAAGTCAATGGGTGTATCGTACAAAATATCATGCTGATGGGACTATTGAACGTTATAAGTCTTGCCTTGTTATACAAGGTAACAATCAAATTGAAGGAGAAGATTATGGTGAAACCTTTGCTCCTGTCGTTAAGCTTACCACGGTTCACACTCTTCTTCGCTTAGCTGCGGCTAAGCAATGGGAAGTATATCAAATGGATGTTCACAATGCTTTCTTGCATGGAGATTTAGAAGAGGAGGTTTACATGAAGCTTCCTCTAGGTTTTCGTCACTCACATCCTAACAAAGTTTGTTGTCTCAAAAAGTCTTTGTATGGACTTAAGCAAGCACCGCGTTGTTGGTTTAAGAAATTATCCGATGCTTTGCTTCGTTTTGGTTTCACGCAATCTTATGACGATTACTCACTGTTTTCGTATACACACAAGGGGATTGAGATTCGTGTGTTAATATATGTTGATGATCTCGTGATTTGTGGTAGTGATCCTCATATGGTGAAAAAGTTTAAAGAATACTTGGGGAAGTGTTTCTCAATGAAGGATTTGGGAAAGTTAAAATACTTTCTTTGTATTGAAGTTAGTAGAGGTCCTGAAGGTATTTTTCTTTCACAACGCAAGTATGCATTGGATATTATTGCCGAAACTGGTAATCTCGGTGCTAAACCCGTATCAACTCCTCTTGAGCAAAACTATCACTTGGCTACTAGTAAAAGCCCGTTGCTTGACAATCCAACTCAGTATCGTCGTCTAGTTGGTCGTCTTATCTATCTTACACATACACGTTCTGAGCTCAGTTATTCCGTTCATCTTCTTTCTCAGTTTATGCAAAATCCTCGTGAAGATCATTGGAATTCAGCTCTTCGAGTGGTTCGTTATTTAAAAGGTTCTCCAGGTCAAGGGATTTTTCTTAAAACAGAAAAAGATTATCGCTTACTATTTATTGTGATGCGGATTGGTCCTCGTGTCTCTTGACTCGCCGTTCTCTTAGTGCTTTTGTTGTGTTGCTTGGTGGGTCACCAATCTCTTGGCGGACAAAGAAGCAAGACACGGTGTCTCATTCTTCGGCCGAAGCTGAATATCGTTCTATGGCTGCTGCTCTTCGTGAAGTCAAGTGGCTTCGTAGTTTGTTGAAAGAATTGGGTGTCGAACAAACTGCGCCTACTCGTTTCTTTTGTGATAGCAAGGCTGCTATTCATATTGCTGCTAATCCGGTCTTCCACGAGCGTACCAAACATGTTGAAAATGATTGTCATTCGGTTCGTGATGCAGTTACAGCAGGGATAATTGAGACACATCATATTCGTACAAAAGATCAAGTTGCAGACATTTTGACCAAAGCACTTGGACGTGAACAGTTCGAGACTTTACTATCCAAGTTGGGCGTCACGCTCCAACGTGAAAGACCTTCACGCTCCAACGTGAGGGGGAGTATTGGAGATGAGTACATAATCTCCTACTTGATATGGAATAACTTGTGTATCAAGTTATTAGGAAGATATATGTAATATTACCTTTTATTAAGTTTCCTTTAAGTTGGATAATTCCTATTGTGTTAGGGATCGATTCTTGTATAAATAGAGACCTTAAGGTCAAGTTAATAAACAAGTCAGTTTGATATCTAATTCTACAGTTTACTATTTGTTTCAATAATTACGGATCAGTTGTTGGCTAATAATCGTTGTACACCCATAAGCCTATGCATATATGATTCTACACTTAATCAGCCTTTACCACTAAGTTAGTTAGTATGTCTTCTACCAATGATATATGAATCGTGTTGAGTTATGTTTTTTATGGTTATAACTGTTTGTTTGATACGTTTCTTCTTGCTCTTGTTTCTTAGGCACCCAAAAGTGAGTACAAGTGGCTACTAAGAAGAAGGTGGAATGCTCTTAACATTTCCCTAAAGCACTATCATTGTATAATGTTCGCAAAGTATCAATTTTCGCTGGTTTCTTATTATATTTGTGGTTTTCCACGCACAAGTTACGAATCCTTTTTTTTGAGAGATGGCCAAAGTGATGCCGTGCCGATAAAGCTTTGACTCCTAAAAAGGATCTTACTCAATATTTCAAATGGCCAAAGCAATCCTTCCTCAAAGACAGAAGCGTAGCCTTAAGCAGACGTTGAAGGTTCCACCAGCTCTTAACCAGTTCACCAAGACTCTTGATAAGAACTTTGGTAATACTCTTATTAGTCACTCACTTTCTAATGACTATTAGAAATCACAGTTTCTTATAACCACCAGCTCTTAATCAGTTTTTTCCCTCCACTTTGAATTACCAGTTTCTTAATGTATCATGTACTCAGTAATTCGCATCAACCAGCCTCCTCACAACTTTCTTCAACACTACAAGAAAACAGCCACTTTTCCGACGGACTAAATATTCGTCGGAAATTTCCGTCGGACTTCCGATGGTTTCCGACTACAAGCAATCCATAGGAAATCCGTCACAATTTACCGACAGAAATCCGACGGCTACAAAAACCGTCGGAAATCCGTCGGTACTCCGTCACCTTGTACCGACGGAACTAAGCCGTCGTTATTTTGCAACAGATTTCCGAAGGTTTTGGAATTAAATGCCGACATATACCGACGGTATTCTGACGGAATTCCGACGGACTCTGGTATTATATATGGGTGGAAACGTCTGCATTTCATCAGAACACAAAAATACATTCCATAAAATAAGCAACAGGTTTTTTCAGCTTGTCGGAAGATCCCGCATTTAGCGACCATCCTTGGATTTCCGCAGTTGAACACCTACGTGACACAGGTACAATATTAGGTTTGTTGAATAGCATGAAACGAATACAGTCTGATTTTGTTAGGGCATTTTTAAAAAAATGTTTATACTTTTCCAGCGAGGTTAATGCAGACTCCCAGGGATTGGGTATTGTTCGTTTAATTGGACGTTATTTTTAACTGTTTAAATCATTTGGACATTGTTTGGAAGGTGAGATTGAGTTTTATTGTAGAAGAGGTTTTATATGAACGTTATATGTATAATCGGTTATGTTAAATTAAGTAGGTAATTGCAATTATTGATGTGTATGATTGTACTGATGAGGGAGACGCTATGGTTGTCTTAAAGGTAATTGGTAATTATAATTGAGAATATGATTCAATTGATATATTTTGTTACTTGAAACGTTAAATTAATATGTATTGCTGTAGGATCCATGTGGGAGAATTGGCGGATATATTCAAAAAGAAGCGTGTGTACACGCTTCTTTTGGCCCTGATATACGAGTTGGCTCAGTCGTTGTATTGAGTAATGTAAGTTTGAAATATGTTTATTTAAGGAAATGAAGTATAGATTACATTATATTTTTTATTTTGTAGGTTCAAGTTCTAGTCGGAACTGGGTACACTTACCTCAACATCAAGCTTGAAAACATAGATGCTATCTGGACGAAAGAAAATTGTATTCCTTCAAAGAACAGCGATGAAGATACTTCTAATATTAACGGAGACTCGTATGTCGAGGATACTGACTCTTACGAGAGTTATACTGCATACGGTAGTCTAAAGGATACACCATCGGGAAGTGGGACGAGAAGTAGTAGTTTTGGAATCTTTAGGAAGGAAAAATAAATCCATGTGTGTAGGTGTTTTATAAATTATTAATATAAACAGTCTTTTGATTCTGTAATATGAACGTATGTTTTATTTGTGGACCACATTCTGACAGAATGTTTTATTTATATATAATATTTATACCGGAATAAAGTAAAATATATAAATAACACAATCCGTCGGAAACCCGTCATAAATTTCCCACGGATTACCGACGGAACTAAGCTGTCGTAATTTTGTAACGTATTTCCTACGGAAACCGATGTCGGCAAAGTTTGAGTGGTTACCCTATCGTCTGTGGTGGCTGACGGGATTGGTGGGGTGATATGTCGGAGGTTTGTGACGGATTTCCGACGGGAATCCGTTCTATATAAGTTTCCACATTTCTTTATTTCATCATAACACAATTCACATTATCAAAAAATTTATAAGAGATGAGTTCATATTTTCGGTCTTGGATGGACGAGCCAATGATGGATATGGGCTCGAACTTATTAGGGACCGAATACGCTCAAGGTATGTGTGAGTTCATGAATTTACCCAGAAATCAAGATGCAGCCAAAAAAGGTCAGGAAATCAAATGTCCATGTTCTAATTGCTGTAATAGAATTATTGTTGCGGTTCATACTGTTTGGAATTACTTATATAGATTTGGATTTAGGCCGGAATATAAGGTTTGGTTTTTACATGGAGAAACGAATTATGAATATGATAGTACTAGTAATAATGAACCTTATTTCGGGGATAGCGTAGGAGAACATACAACGGAAGTAGATGTTGGTGTAGGTACGGTTCAGATGGTTAACGATGCGTACAGAGAGAATTTGCAGTCGGGTGTTTATGAGGGAGATAGGGTAGAAGAACCTAATTTAGAATCTCGAAGGTTTTTTGATATGTTAGACGCATCAAACCAACCACTATACAGCGGTTGTAGGGAAGGTTATTCACCATTATCGGCTGCTAGTAGGATGATGAACATGAAGACTGATTACAATTTGTCCGAAAAATGTGTTGATGCAATAGCTGATTTTGTGAAAGATGTTTTGCCCGCCGATAATCTGTCACCAGCATCATACTACGAGGTTCAGAAACTTGTGGCTGGTCTTGGTTTGCCGTATCAGGTAATTAATGTGTGCATCGACAACTGTATGCTATACTGGAGAGAAGATGAGAACCGGAAAAAATGTAAATTTTGTCGTAAACCATGGTTCCAGGACACAAGTGGCAGAGTAAAGATTCCATTCAAACGGATGTGGTATTTACCATTAACAGAGAGGTTCAAGAGGCTGTATCAATCTGAACGCACAACTAAGTCAATGAGATGGCATGCAGAGCATAGCCAAGATGGAGAGATTACGCATCCTTCTGACGCGGAAGCGTGGCAACACTTTCAATCTGTATATCTGGATTTTGCATATAAACGACGGAATGTATAGCTCGGGTTATCCACTGATGGTTTCAACCCATTTGGAAAGCATGGAAGAAAATATTCACTGTGGCCGGTAACTGTAACACCTTACAATTTGCCTCCATTTATGTGCATGCGTTGAGAGTTTTTATTTCTCTCAATTCTTGTTCCCGGCCCAAATCATCCAAGAAGGTCACTCGATATATTCCTCCAACCATTGATCTATGAGTTACAGATGTTATGGGAGCATGGTGTTGAGGCATTTGATGTTTCAGTGCAGCGGAATTTTAACATACGTGCGGTTCTTATGTGGACCATAAGCGATTTTCCGGCCTACGGTATGTTATGTGGATGGATAATGCATGGAAGATTGGCATATCCTTATTGCCAAGACAATACTTCAACATTCCAATTGCAGCACGGAAGGAAGACTTCATGGTTTGATTGCCATAGATGTTTTTTACCGGCGGATCATCCATATCGTCGGTCTAAAAGACATTTTAAAAAGAATCTACCAGTGTTACACGGTCCACCTACTAAGATAGATGGTCGCACCATATTGGGACAGTTAAGAGATTTTGGTGCTGAGCGAACTCCTGATTGTGGGGGTAATGGGCATCACCCTATAGACGGTTGTGGTGAACATCACAATTGGCACAAGAAAGTATTTTTTGGGATTTGCTTTATTGGAAAGACCATCTACTGCGGCATAATCTAGATGTCATGCATGTTGAAAAGAATTTCTTTAACAACATCATGAACACCATTTTAAACGTTCCAGGGAAGACAAAAGACAATTGGAAGTCTAGATTAGACTTGCCATTGATTTGTTCAAGGAAATCTCTTCATGTTTTTCCTAACGGTAGATTGCCGATGCCTGCGTATCAGTTAGACGTTGGTCATAAGGAATTATTTTTTGAATGGATTAAAAAATATATTAAATTTTCTGACGGCTACGCATCTAACCTACGTAATTGCATGGATTCGACAGAAGGGATGTTTATTGGAATGAAAAGTCATGATTGTCATGTTGTGATGCAGCGTCTTCTTCCATTTGCATTTGCTTATCTTCTTCCAAAAGACATCCATCAAGCAATTGGAGGTATATTTCGTAATCCCGTGAGTTTCTTACTAATATAATGTTACTATATATGTACTAACTTGTTTACTTGTCGTTTGTAGGAGTTGGGGCTTTCTTTCGAGATTTATGTTCACGGACACTAACAGTGGATGGGATCCGTAATTTAGAGGCCAACATCCCGGTACTCCTTTGTAATCTTGAGAAGATATTTCCACTGTCTTTTTTGATGTTATGGAACATCTTCCTATTCATCTCCCATGAAAAGCAGCATTAGGAGGCCCTGTTCAATACCGATGGATGTATCTGTTCGAGCGTTACATGTTCCACTTGAAGAAAAAGGTTAAAAATTTGAGCAAGGTGGAGGGATCTATTGTTGCACAGAGCCTAAATGAAGAAGTCTCACACTTTGCCGAATATTACTTTCCATCGGAAGTTCAGACTAAGGCTAGACTTCCGGCGCGACATGATGATAGAGGTGAGAAAGCAATGTATCCCGTGGTTGTACCTGAGTTGTTTGGCCAAGTTGGTTGAGTAAGTGGAAAAAGAAAGAAACGCAAACTATCAGCACAAGAGGTCACGCATTTGCATACGTATATCCTCAGAAATTGTGACGAAATTATGGAGTACGAAAGGTATATCAGTTTTTATACAAAAGTTTTGGAATTATGTGTCTTAATCTAATAAAGATTTTTATGTTACAGCATTTACATGTCCCTAGTCCAAACTTACCATCCTGATAAGAGAGAATCCGAACTTGCTGTCTTAAAAGATGAAAAATTCTCGGGGTGGTTGAAATTTTATGTAAGTTTAATATAATTCCTTACTCTTACATTTCCAGATTTTCACGTTTTATATGTTAATGATTTCTTACTTTTATCGTTCATTAGGTTTCCGAAGGTTTAGGAAGTGGTCAAACTCTCCCGGCATGGTTAGTGGAGTTTGCTACTGGTTTGCGCACCACCGCGACTTCATATCCCAGGTTTTGCACTAGGGGATATTCGTTTAGGATTCGAGAGGAAGGACGACCGAGGTCAACTTCAGACTATGGTATTTCATCGCAATCAGGTGATACCGTCTACTATGGCATTTTAAACGAAATCTTAGAAATCCGGTATCCAGGAATGTTGGACTTGAGGTGCATTGTGTTTATGTGCGATTGGTATGAGCCATCCAATGGACATGGGGTTCGAATTAACCCCCTTGGTGTGATTTCGATAAATTCAAGACGGAAACAACAGAAATACGATCCATTTATCCTTGCGTCACAAGCACATCAGGTATCAAGTCAATAATAGGTTTTCCAACATGCTCATACGATATGTTTTGTTAGTCATGTAT
Organism: Draba incana; assembly: GCA_963576765.1. NCBI lineage: Eukaryota > Viridiplantae > Streptophyta > Magnoliopsida > Brassicales > Brassicaceae > Draba > Draba incana. The sequence continues at coordinate 27,082,743 of OY755214.1, read as the reverse complement.
ATTAACAAAACCAACTATTTAATAATAGGTTTGCTACATTCAATATCCTCAAGTTTTGTATCGTACAGATCCTTAGATCAAAGTAACTCCAATTAACCCGAGAGGAAGATTATATGGAGTTCCAGAACATGATGCTCTCCAACCATCAAGAAGTATTCAAATGTCACCTGTCGAGGAGATGAATAACATTGACCTTGTTGTTGATGTCACACATATCGGCGATGATTTAGTTAATTCGGACGAAGAGGAATCACGTGACGAATTTGATGACGATTCAGACTCCATCCCTAGTGAAGGTTCCTCAAGAGATTCAGACCGTGACAGCTGGTTTTGGCAGATGACCGTGACAGATGTTTCGGCAATTTGCGGTAATCCCTAAATTTTGTAATTTAGACAATTTGCGGTTTTATTACATTAAAATTTTCTATACTAATTCTTTTAAGGTTTTTTTTTCAGAAAGAATTTAATTGGGACAGGCAGCTGACTGGTCGGGTTCGACGGGCATTCGACGCCAAGGCTGGTAGGATGTACTCGCAGAAGATGAACGAGTACAAGGACCTGTGGAGAGTTGGTAAGATACCTCGGGATATGAAAAACAATCCCGAGTTATGGGCTCAACTAATTGCGTATTGGGAACAGGAGGAAACGCAGTCGAGCTCTGCAACCCACTCTACAAACCGGAGGAGCGACCGGAAGGGGAAGGGACCAGCGACCTATAACCTCGGAGCGACGAGGAAGGCGACTCGTGCAGAACAACTGGTTAGTTTATTTATTTTGAAACATTTTTATAATCGCTAACTTATTTGCTTACTTTTCAATGCTAACATTATGCAAAGGAAGGTACGCGTCCTTCAAATCTGGATTTGATCAGAGATGCGCATACACTACAAGAAAACAGCCGCAAATCCGACGGAAATTCCGACAGAAGTAATTCCGTCGGAAATTTTCCGACGGTAATCCGACCGATTTCCGACGGAATGGAAATTTTTCAATTCCGTCGGAAATCTGTCGGAATTATTTCCGACGGACCATAGACCATCGGAAATCGGTCGGATTATTGGACCGTGTAACTAGCCGTTGCCGACGCCGGAGGAGATTCCGGTCAGTTGTCAGAAATCCGTCGGAAAATAGCAATTTCCGACAGATTTCCGACAGACTCCCAACTAGTCTATCGGAAATCTGTAGGAAAAAATAGCCGTTATATAACCGTTATCTAGCCGTTATTATATCCGTTGTTTTTCCGACGCTTTGCCGACAGATTTCCGACGGTCAGCGTATTTATATATATGATTCCACACATCTTCATTCACTCACAAAACAACAACAACTTCCAACCAAATATTTGTTCGAAAAAAATCGTTAAGAGAGTGAGATGTCATCTTCTAGATATTATAGATCGTGGATGGATGAAGAGATGTATGATCCGGAGTCGAATACATTAAATCCAAGTTATGCACGAGGTATATGCGAGTTCATGGCGGTTGTCGGGAATCGAAAGGTGATAAAATGTCCATGTTTAAATTGTTGCAATTCTCGTAATGTTAATGTAGAACAAGTTTGGCATCACTTGTATACCGTTGGTTTTATGCCGGGATACAAAATTTGGTTTTTTCATGGAGAAACTAATAATGATGGTGCTAGTAGTAGCAGTGCACCATATGTTGCGGATAGCTTAGGCGAACATAGAATGGATAACTTAGGTGAACATAGAACGGATAGCTTAGGCGAACATAGAACCGAAGTAGATTTTGGTGTAGGTACCGCTGAGATGGTTCATGATGCGTTTAGAGAGAATTTGCCATCGATCGTAATAAGGGAGGATAGACTAGAAGAACCAAATGAAGAAGCTAGAAGATTTTTTGACATGTTAGACGCAGGGAAGCAACCATTATATGATGGGTGTAGAGACGGACATTCCCCTTTATCAACTGCTAGTAGACTGATGACCCTTAAGACAGACTTCAATTTGGCGGAAGAGTGTGTTGATGCGATAGCAGATTTTGTGAAAGATATTTTGCCTGAAGATAATCAGGCACCTGCATCATACTACGAGATACAGAAACTTGTAGCTGGTCTTGGTATGCCGTATCATGTGATAGATGTATGCATCGACAACTGTATGCTATATTGGAGAGAAGACGAAGACCGGAGAAGATGTAAATTTTGTCGTAAACCGCGGTATAAGGAAACTGGTGGGAGAGTTCCAATTCCATATAAACGTATGTGGTACTTACCATTGACAGCGAGGTTAAAGAGGTTATATCAATCTGTGCGAACGGCAGAACAAATGAGATGACATGCAGAGTATCGTCAAGATGGAGAGATTACACATCCTTCAGATGCAAAAGCGTGGAAACATTTTCAAATGTTGTATCCGGATTTTGCATACGAGTCAAGAAATGTGTACCTCGGGTTAAGTACAGATGGTTTCAATCCATTTGGGAAGCATGGAAGGCAGTATTCTTTGTGGCCCGTAATCGTAACACCGTATAATTTGCCCCCTGGTATGTGCATGCGTCGAGAGTTTTTATTCCTCTCCGTTCTTATTCCCGGCCCTGAGCATCCGAAGAGATCACTTGATGTATTCCTCCAGCCATTGATTTATGAGTTACAAATGCTATGGAGTCACGGTGTCGAAGCATTTGATGTTTCACGGAAGCAGAATTTTCTGATGCGTGCGGTCCTTATGTGGACTATTAGCGATTTCCCAGCATATGGTATGCTATCTGGATGGACTACTCATGGAACATTATCGTGCCCGTTTTGCCAAGACAACACTGACGCTTTCCAATTGAGGAATGGAAGAAAGCCATGTTGGTTTGATTGCCATAGAAGGTTTCTACCGGACGGCCATCCCTATCGTCGGTCTAAAAGATTATTTAAGAAAAATAAACAAGTGTTTGATGCTCCAATTGATGAGATAGACGGTCGTACTATATTGGAGCAGTTGAGAGATTTTGGTGCTGAGAGGACTCCTGATTGTGGGGGTAATGGGCATGAACCGCTTTGTGGTGTAGGAGGAGCTCACAACTGGCATAAGAAGAGTATATTTTGGGATTTGCCGTATTGGAAGGATCATTTATTAAGGCACAACCTCGATGTGATGCATATTGAAAAGAACTTCTTTGACAACATCATGAATACGGTGTTAAACATCCCGGGAAAGACAAAAGACAATGTGAAGTCTAGGATGGATGTTTCAAAGATTTGCTACCGTGCTTATCTTGATCGTATTCCCGATGGTACATATCCTTTTCCTCCGTACCGATTGCAAATACAAAAGATAAGAGAATTTTTCCGGTGGATTGAACACGAAGTTAAATTCACTGATGGATATGCAGCTAATCTGGGTAACTGCGTAGACTCGCGATACCTAAAGTTTTTGGGACTGAAGAGTCATGATTGTCATGTACTGATGCAGAGGCTTCTTCCATTTGCTTTTACCCATCTCCTTCCTCAAACTGTCCACGAAGCTATTGCAGCAGTTGGTGCTTTCTTTAGGGATTTATGCACGAGGACACTTACAGTTGAGGGGATCCGCAATTTAGATGCCAATATACCAGTGATCCTTTGCAATCTTGAGAAGATCTTTCCGCCATCTTTTTTTGATGTTATGGAACATCTTCCCCTACACCTCCCCCGCGAAGCTGAACTAGGTGGTCCCGTTCAATTTCGTTGGATGTATCCTTTTGAGCGGTACATGTTCCATCTAAAGAAGAAGGTCAAAAATTTGGCTCGAGTTGAAGGTTCTATTGTCGCACAGAGAATCAATGAAGAATCATCACAGTTTGCGGAATATTACTTTCCGCGGGAAGTTAGTACGAAGAGTAGACGTCCTGCTCGTTATGATGATAAAGGTGAGAGAGTCACATATGCCGCGATTGTCCCTGAGATGTTTTCGCAAGTTGGCCGAGTGATTGGGAGAGGGAAGAGACGCTTCCTATCACAAGCAGAGTGGAGTCACTTACATATGTATATCCTAACGAATTGTGAGGAGATGGCGGAGTACGAAAGGTAAAAACAGAACTTATTTAAATACATCTTGTTTTTAATACCTAAGTAATATATAGGTTTCATATGTTATATATTTTTTGTTTTGCTTTCAGGATTTACATTGCATCAATACGTCGCTATTATCCAGAAATGACAGAAGACGAACTTGGAGAATCTAAGGAAACGAGTTTCCAAATTGGCTGCAATATTACGTAAGTTTTAAAAAAACGCTTACATTTCTTAAAATTAGTGAATTAATTATTACTTAATTAAATGTTTGTTTATTAATTTGTCTAAATTATTATCTCAGGTTTCTGAAGGAATGAAGAATGGAGAAAGGTTTCCGACATGGTTACAAGAGATAGTTTCAGGCCCAAGCTTTGAAGCAACTTCATACGCTCGGTATTGCACTAGGGGATTTGCATTTAGGATTCATGAAGAAAGGCCGAGGGCAACTGCAGATTACGGTATTTCAGCTACAAGTGGTGATGTAGTCTACTACGGGATTCTGAAAGAAATATTGCAAGTGCGCTATCCAGGAATGTTGGGCATGAGGTGCATTGTTTTCTTGTGTGAGTGGTATGATCCGTCATATCCAGAAGGTGTCCAGGTGAGCCAATTTGGCGTCACTTCAGTAAATTCTTCTAGGAGACTGCAAAAGTATGACCCATTCATCCTAGCATCACAGGCAGACCAGGTTTGATTTTAAAATTTTATAATACGTGCCTTATAGATAAATAATGATATTGTAATTGCCTAAACTAAATATGTTTGTTTCAGGTATGCTACATTTCTTATCCTAGGGTGACACATCGAGGAGATCCTTGGATTACAGTGACTCCAATTAATCCAAGAGGGAGACTATATGGAGTTGCTGAGCAAGATGCTATGCAACCAACTAGAATTACTCCGATGGCTCCAGTTGATCATTCTTCAGCGGTGGACCTTTTTGTTGAGTTCACTGAATTTGGTGATAATATCGTACATTCAGAATCAGAAGAAGAAGTTGGAGAATTTGATGAAGACGAAGACACAATTCCTTCGGAAGGATCTGATGAAGAAGAAGAAGTTGGAGAATTTGATGACGAAGAAGTTGGATAATTTATATATATATATATATATATATTTTTTTTTTTTAAATGATATATATATATATAATTTCGACTTATCTGTATATTTATTTATATATATATATATATATTTAATATAAAATGATTTTTATATATATATATATATTTTTTTTAAAAATGATATATCTGTCAGAAATCTGTTGGAAACATATATATATTTCCGACAGATTTCCGACAGTTAATCATTTTTATATAAATAAGCTTTTTTATTTTATCCGTCGGAAAACTGTCGGAAATATATATATATTTCCGATAGATTTCCGACAGATTTGGGGTTTTAAGCTTGTATATGATCCGTTTTCGTAGTTACAAGTTAATAGTATGGTTGAAGCAATATTTGGAAGATAAAATACTTGATAATTGTCATTGTTACTTTCAAATTCTAAACATTTAGTATTTTCCGTAAACATCTACTGTTTTGTATATGTAACTGTATGAAAGGCTTTTGGTTGAAACATGACAAAATCGAAAAACATGTTCGGTATAACATCGAGAATGTTATTTACTCAATTATCTTTCACTTTAGTTGTCAGAATTGTATGCCGAGACTTTGTCTTCTCAAAATTCAGGAATTTGGCCTCAAAACCCTAAATCTGTCGGAAATCAGTCGGAAAAATATATATATTTCCGACTGATTTCCGACAGATGTAAGGGTAACACGTGTCGTCTTTTAAGGTTAGCATGATATGAATATTGCGTCAGAAATCTGTCGGAAATATATATATATTTCCGACAGATTTCCGACGGATAAAATTAAAAAAAGTTTATTTATATAAAAATGATATATCTGTCGGAAATCTGTCGGAAATATATATATATATTTCCGACAGATTTCCGACAGATTTAGGGTTTTGAGGCCAAATTCCTGAATTTTGAGAAGACAAAGTCTCGGCATACAATTCTGACAACTAAAGTGAAAGATAATTGAGTAAATAACATTCTCGATGTTATACCGAACATGTTTTTCGATTTTGTCATGTTTCAACCAAAAGCCTTTCATACAGTTACATATACAAAACAGTAGATGTTTACGGAAAATACTAAATGTTAAGAATTTGAAAGTAACAATGACCATTATCAAGTATTTTATCTTCCAAATACTAAATGTTTAGAATTTAAAACTTATGCTAACAATTTTTCCAAAATAAGCATTTTGGTTTAAAATTCTTATTTTGCTATATATTGTTTAAAAATATACAATGCTTAAATTTCCAAAAAAAACATTTCTTAAATTTAATAAACATTTCTTAAATTTATTAAATTTAATAAACATTGCTTAAATTTCTTAAATTTAATAAACATTTCTTCAATTTCTTCAATTCCTTAACCCTAAAACAACAAAAAAACATTTCTTAAATTTCCCATACCCTAAAACCACAATTCCGTCGGAAATCTGTCGGAAATATATTTATATTTCCGACGGATGTGCCAAATTTAACCCGCGAAATGAAAAATAAATACCGCGAAATGAAAATTATTAAATTAGAATTTCCGACGGATTTCCGCCAGATTTAATTCCGTCGGAAATTCTAATTTAATAACAGAACCGACTCTTCTTCTTCTTCTTCTTCTCCACGGGTTGAAATCACTTCTTCTTCTTCGCCACCACTGCTCCTCCTCGCCGGAATTCGCCAATTAATCTCCTCCTCCTCGCCTTAATCGCCCTTCCGCCTATCCTCTCCGCCTCCGAGCCTCTCCTCCTCCGAGACTCGCCCCAACCGCCTCCTCCTCTCCCCTTAGCCGCCACCGAGAATCCCCTCTTCCTCGCCGGAATTCGCCGCCGTCTCCTCCTCGCCGGATTACCCATGGCGGATCTTCCTTCTCATTTGTAAGTATCTTCAAATTTCATGTTGATTTTGGTTAGATTTTATATAAATGAGTTTGTGAATTGATTTTTGCTAGATTTAGGATTAGGATTAGGGTTTGGAAATTGTTAGTATTTTATAAAATGAAATTTGGAAATTGTTACTAATTTTATGAAATTGTTAGTAAATTGTTAGTATTTTTACTAATTTTTACTAAATTGTTAAGGTTTTAAAATTGTTATGAAATTGTTAGGGTTTTTAAATTGTTATGAAAAATTAGATTTATGATTAGGAAAAATGAGGGAAATTGATTTAGAGAAATTGATTTAGGGAAATTATTTTTTCCATAAATTTTTAGAATATTGTTAGCAAGTTTTACTAATTTTTAAACAATTATAACGATTAATTTAAAATTTTAGAATTTTAATTTTTTAGAATTTTAAATTATGTAACAATTACTTAAGAATTTTAGAATATCGAAATAATTGTAAATTTAAAGATAATGACTTAATTTTTGAATTTATATCTATATTTTAAAGAATTTTAAACAATTACATTTAGGAAAGTTTTTAAAAGGTTTATAAGATTGTTTACAAAACCTTATAAAAATATTTAAAAACCTTATAAAACTATTTAAAAACCTTATAAAACTTTACAAAAACCTTATAACACTATTTAAAAACTTATAAAACTATTTAAAAACCTTATAAAACTTTACAAAAACCTTATAACACTATTTAAAAACCTTATAAAACTTTAAATTTTAGAATTTTGGAAATTTAAATTTTAAATTCCACCACAGAATTTTAAATTTTAGAATTTTGGAAATTTAAATTTGAGAATTTTGGAAATTTAAAGCAATGTTTTTTTAAACCATTATATTTTTATAATTATAGATTTTTCATATATTTAAAATATATTATCATATAAATCTAGGGATTACGGTGGTTTCGCCAATGCATCTGGCAGCGGCCAACATCGTCGTCGTCGTGTGTGTAGAGCTCATTCGACTTCGACGTCTACACCTACACCGTCGTCTATACCTGTAGAGACGCCGGTGACACCAGCAGCCACCACAACACCGTCGCAGATTAGCGTCGAGGAGTTCATGGGTCTTCCTGGACGAGAGAAGTTGACTAGACTCCATCCAGATCAGCTCGGTAGAGACAGATGGTAAGTTTTTTGTTTCATTTCTGTTTTTTTTAACAAATTTAATTTAATTGCGACTAATGTTGCATTTTTTCCCGTAGGTTTGGTAATTCTCGCAGCGGGATTTCGAAGTCCCTGAACAAGATGAAAAACTCTATGCTCAGCCGTCCTTATGCGACGTACACCGCCATGCCACTAGAGGATCAAGATATGTGGTTTCGCCAATTTGCGGTAAGTCATCTTTTTCACAATTTTTACTTTCATTTAAATTATTATTATTATTTATATTTAATTTTTGTATTTGCAGCAAGAATTTAGGTGGGACCCACACATGACCGCTCTGGTTAGGAGAGAATTCGACTCTTATGCAGCACTGCACTACTCGAAGAAGGTGTTCGAGTGGAAGGATAAGTGGCTACACGGTCAGGTGCCAAAGGAGATGGTGGAAAAGGCGGAGTTGTGGAACGGGTTCATCGCCTATTGGCAACTAGAGGCGACCAAGGAGAGCTCTACATATCACTCTAGCAACCGGAACAGCCAGCGCAACGGCAAGGGACCTGCCACCCACAACCTTGGAGCTACCAGCAAGAAGACAAAGGCTAGGGATATGGTAAGTTTTTCATTGAACGTCTTGATTTTTATTAAATTTTTTTTAAAAAAATTTATATTATTAAATAAATATCTAACAACTGCAGGCTAAGGAGTTGGGTCGGGATCCCAACAACTTGGAACTTCTGCTAGCGACACACACCGACAAGAATGGTGTTGTCCAGGATCAGGTAGCTCGGGAGATTCAGGAGAGCGTCCAAAGAATGGAAGAGGAGTACATTCTCTCTCAGCCAGACGTCGAAGGAACCCCTCCCCTCACCCAAGCCCCGGACGACATCATCAACCAATTTGTCTTAAAGGTATGTAAAATTTAAATTAGTTTTCAAGTTTTTTTCATTTACAATTTAATTTGTTCCGCAGGTTGCTCCGCAGAGCAAAGGGCGGCTTTATGGTCTTCCCGACGATGCGGGATCATCGGAGTCTTCTTGTTACTACAGCGAGACATCCGACCTGAGAGCCCAGATGAAGGAAAAGGACGTCGAAATTGAAGGTTTGAAGACGACGGTCCAAGAGATACGAGATGCACAAGCCGTCCTAGAAGCCGAGCGGGTGAAGGAGAGAGCCGAGCGGGACAAGGACAGGGAGATGATGCAACGGATGATGGCGTACTTGGGGCGCAACCCGGATTTTCCGCCGGGGCCCACCACTTAGATTTTTATTATTAACGTTTTGTAAAACAATATTACTTTTTATTTCTACTTTTAATTTTATTTTAATTTCTACTTTTAATTTTATTTTAATTTAAATAATTCAAATTTTAAATTTTAAATTTATATTAAATTAATTATTATTTAATTTATTATTATATTTAATTATTTCTACGAATACGTCGGAAATCCGTCGGAAATTTATCCGTCGGAAAGCTGTCGGAAATAATGACATCGGAAGTCTGTCGGTTTACTAGTAGTCGGAACCCGTCGGAAAGCTGTCGGTTTTATTTCCGACAGCTTTCCGACGGCAGTATTTCCGACGGAATTCCGACAGACTGCCGGAGTTCGGCAAGACGTCGGAATTCCGTCGGAAATACTGCCGTCGGAACGCTGTCGGAAATTTCCGACAGCTTTCCGACAGAATTTCCATTTCCAACAAGATAGAAACGACAGACATATCCGTCGGAAATCTATCGGAAAACTCTTATTCCGACAGACTTCCGACGGATATTTCCGTAGGAATCGCGTTGTTTTCTTGTAGTGATACCAACCGAAAGACGGGCCAACTCCAAGATGGACTTGCCCGGGACAACGTGGAAAGTGTTGCGAGGTTCGGTGAGGAGTTCATCCAATCTCAACCGATTGTCGAAGAAACTCCACCGCTCACCGAAGTTCCATTCGAGAAGATCAACGAGCTTACGTATGAGGTTAGTAACGTTTTCAATTATTAACGAATTTAAAAATAACTTATAATACTTATAAGTTATAACATTTATAGTTTATTGTATAAGGTAGGTTACTCCGAAGAACAAAGCTCGTGTCTTCGGTCTTCCGGAAGACAGTTCCACCTCTTCCATGTCTTCAATTCGATTTCACGGTGATAGCGGTTTGCAGGCATAAAACACGGAGCTTCTCGAGCGGATGAACGCATTGGAGGCACAACGCGCAGAAGATGCAAGGCGGTTTGAGGCACAACGCGCAGAAGATGCAAAGCTGATAGCGGAGTCTACAGAACGCATTCGTGCGATGGAAGAGAAGATGAACGCGTTCTTTAATAATCCTCCACAGTAGACTTTAAATTTTATGTAAAACTTTAAATTTGAATTAACTTTTCAAACTATTTTAATTTATTTTCATATTTAAATATAATTTAATTTAAATTTTTAATTAATTTTTTTAAAATTTAATTTAATTAATTATAAATAATTTTTAAAAAATAAAAATTCCAAATTTCGTCGGTACCAGCCGCCGCCGTCGGAAATCCGTCGGTATCTATAACCGTCGGAAATCCGTCGACATTATCCGCCGTCGGAAATCCGTCGGTATCTTGAACCGTCGGAAAGTCGTTGGTATCAACCGCGGTCGGAAAGCCGTAGGAAATAGGAATTCCGACGGTTTTCCGACGCAATTCCGTTATACCGATTTCTGTCGGAAATCCGTCAACAGTTTCCGACGGATCTTTAATTTCCGACAACACCCTTATTCTGACGGATTTCCGACGGTTTAGGCCGTCGGAAAAGTGGCTGTTTTTTTGTAGTGCAAGTATAGGCAAGAGGGAAAAACCACAAATAAAGACTCAAAGCCAAGGTAAGGAAAATTGGTAAAATAACTCAAGACCTTTCTGGTTTTCTGCAAAACAGATTTTATTACAAGAAAGACAAGGGAAAAGGGAGACATAGGTCTTGAAGAATCAATTGTAGTGATTTGTCCATGGTTGTGTGAGAAGTAGGATAGTATATTGGTTGGTGTTAGAGTGTTAGGCCTATTTGAACTGTAAAACACTTTTGTTTGATTGCCTTCGAGAATTGTAACCAATGTGAAAGATCTGTTATACAAATGCATTATTAAGAAGTGTCTTTAATTTCCTTTAACATACTCATTCACAACAATTATCTTCTTCTTTTTTTTTTTTTTTTTGAGAAAAGACTATTATCTTCCATTTGATCTATGGCAAATTTCCTATGAGGGTTGGTCTTTGCTTGTATGATTTCAAATTGTATCTCGCTAAAACTTCGCAACTGTTGAAAGAAACCATTTCTCATATATTTCTCTTTTCTCTTGCAAATACTAATTTTCCTTCTTTTGACTCTAACAAGAGAATTATGCTCTTTTTGAAAGTACACTAGGTGACTTAAAGAAGAGTTGGTCATGTATTAGAAGAAGAATGCTTAGAAATTGATCTCTTTTTCCTTTACTAGCTTGGGGATCTTAGAAGCTATCTTCCCCTCTTCGGTTTCTGAAATTTTAACAGATCCTCATGAGATTAAAAAAACCTACAAATTTTGTGTAGTTATTTCAACAAACTGAGCTCAGTCGTTGTAAACTCATTTTCTTTATGTAATTTTTGTGCGATGATTAGAGTTTGTTTGGATTACTTTGAGAACTAGAAATATGTGCACAATCATATGATGTACGGTGTTAAGTTGTAATTTTTTCTACATGTGTGGGAAAGAGCCATACGATTTTTTTTAGGATTCTGTACAGCTTCTTAAGAGATATTTTATGAGATTCAGTTCAAGTATGTGATAGATACGGTTGTTACAATTGTTCACAGAAATTTAGAGCAACAAAATAGGAGTGGTTGGCCAAAGAGGTGAAACGTTTCTAAGGTAAGTTTTTTCATTCCTTTGTTTTCAATATTCTTTAAATTTGCCTATATTTATGATTAGAGATACTCATAAATTGTCTATTATTTACAGTTTTTTGTTCTTTGCTTAGACATACATCATAGATGAAGCTAGAACGTTTATGTCTTCCCCTTGTGGAATGTTGTATGATTGCTTCTGCCATTGTCATATGATCTTGATCAATATCCATATTGATGTGAGCATGGAGAACATGGAGAGCTTGGAGCATGGAACTAAACCGCAACTTGAACCTGTGGAGCTTAGAGCTGAAGAGGATGCAGCATTGATCGTCTCTGTTGGTCCCATGACAAGGTCTAGAGCTAAAAAGTTCAATCAAGTCATCAACAACCATCTACTTACCATTCAGGCCAGCCTTGGAAGTGAAGCTTGTCCAGCCACATTGGTTGTGATTCAAGCCGTCTAAGCGATGACAATGGAGGTGTGTGGACTTGTGCTCTTTTTCCCTCCTCTTGGTTTTGTCCCAATGGGTTTTCCAAGAGAGGTTTTTAACGAGGCTTGGCCGCATACTTTACCCCAGCCCATTGTCATCATTCGGCCCTCTTCTTCTCTTGTTTCATTTTGAATTTTCCTTAGTTTTATTTCTATTCAAACTTGGTCATTATGTGCATGAATTTTCGAGGCATGTCTCTTAAATCCCATGTTTGACCGAGTGACTCTTCTCCTTCTCACCCTTCTTTTTATATTCTGTACTTGACTCTTCATTTCATTTCATCAAATTTTTTATTTATCAAAAACCTTCTTTCTTGTTTGATCCGAGTCTTGTGTGTGTAATATCACGATTCTCAATTCGTTTTTGCTGTGGTGGGTAATATCCTCAGTGAATCCGAACTTCGAAAGTCTAAGGATCATCCGCAATCCTTGGAAGTTTCACTTCACTCCTTCAAGTTACTCATTTCACCGAATCAAACCATCACTTCCGCTACATCATTTCAACCACACGAAGGGCATCAATGGGCTGACTCTTTCATCACGATCAAGGGTCTATCACATATGCTTGTACTTTGTTTCTTTACAGGTAGGATTTGAAGTGTAATGGGCACAACACTCATCTGAGGGACAAACGCTAGAAAATTATCAGAACTTTTGGACAATGAATAGGTACGATGGTGAGTTTACCAAGGTAAATAAATAATAATGCAAAAGGACAGCTGAAGAAGGAATCACGTCAACCTTCTGATATGTCTTGTAATCAATTTTTTACCTTTTTCCTTGGTTTTCAATAATCCACGTCTATCTTCCGCTATGATTCTCTGATGCATTTAGTTCATGTTTAGATTTGAGATTTGAGGAAATGGACCATGAGAAAGATATAGGTAAATGCTCAAAAAACGCGGAAGAAAACGAATGTGTGTTGGTTAGAGACATGCCAAAAGGTGAGAATATATACTCCTACAGTTAAAGAGGCTGCAACTTAGAGCCATAGTGCCGTTCACGTTTTTAAAAAAGACCAAGTGGCTCTTGGTCTAGTGGTTACCTCCTCATTAAAAGTGAGAAGAGGTCACTAGTTCAAGTCCACTTGGGAGGAGAGGGATTTCCAAAAGAAATTGACTAAATGCTGACTTCGGACCCACGGAGATTAAGGCTTCGGCCCGAACTTCGAGGTTATCAAAAAAAAAAAAAAACTTAGAGCCATAGTGCTACAACTGAAGAAGAAGGCCAACATGCCAAAAAACACCCATTAATTAGTGTGGACATGAAACAAGATAGGGACGAAGAGGAAATAGGCATTAACGACCATCGTTTCATTCGACGACCTAATGTATGATTTGCATATTGATTTCGTCATGTGTTTGGTTCTTTGTGTGTGACGGTGGTTAATGGTTATGTGGATAGAACTAAGTCAAGTAACACTACAAAAAAAATTATTCTCCCGTCGAGAAAGTAAAATGTTCTTTTTTGCATATTCCCGCCTTTGAATTGTCTAATATCTTACGCCTTCCAATCAAGTCAATATACAAGCAAAATCGCCGATCATGTTGAACATTGCAGGTAAGAGATGAAAGGTGAGAACGAGAGAAGAGCAAAATATGTAAAAGTCAGATCGATCTAAGGAGACCCTTCAAACTAAAACTAGCTTCACATCTAATAGGAAAGGCTTAAGACATTAAACACTTGGATCCACATAGATGATCAACTTATTCCGATTGAGTTTAATACTCAACTTAAAGATCTTAAACATACCTCAAACATATATGGATGCCAAAACGAGAAAGAAAAAAACTAAAAAAGAAACATAGACAATGCAACATGTGATTAATGTCAATTATTTTAAAATTGTATAATTCTTATAGACAAAGTCTTATAAACTTTTTAAAATTTCTGCTTACGAATAAGGTTTAAATTATGGTCACAACAATTACTCTGTGTTAAGATAAAACAGCAAATGAGTCAAAAAATTTCGGCGTCAGTCGCAATTCGAGTACTTGTAAAATTCATAGCGGAAATATAAATCAAATCAAATCAAATTCATGAAGAACACAAAAGCAAATAGATCCACATACATTGATAATACATATACCATTTTATCACCTGGAATAAAAAATATAATTGAAAAAATATGGATTGGACTAGAAATGAAAAAACGAGGGTACTCGCCTAGTACAACCTAAAATTATGGCATATATATATTGTAACGTCATGACGATGCATGCGTCTTATATATTGTAACAACCTCTTTGGTGAATTAAAAAAAATACTAACACCACTCGTAGAAGTATTCCAATCCCTAACTCATTCACACAGTCACACTAAACGCATGTTCTATAACTTTGTGCCATTTACTTTATTGATTTATTTCGCTTTAATCTGTATATATCTTCTAATCTATCTACCCAAGCCTAAGTTAGACGACAATTGGTACACATTTGAAGATAAAGTAGGAAAGTAGACGACGATTGGTGCGTTGCATTAAAAGAATGTGTAATCGGTTAAAGTTTTAGAATAAAAAATGAAGAAAATTTGTACCAAAAAAAAAAAAACAGTGAGATGAGGAATCCACATGGATTCCTTTGGTGACATTCTACTTTTGGAGTTTTCCACTAAAACTAGGTGACTTTCCGCATCATGTGCGGGTTCAAATTTATTTAATAAGAATAAAACTGTATTTGTAAATTTGTAACATTGATGTCTAGATATGTGTTGTATTATGATTATTGGGTGCGGACTCAAATGTTTTGTATGTGTTTATATTATGACGGCTCTCTTGACGTTACACGAATTTATGTTGGTACTTGGTTATATCTTGTGTTTGTGTATCTCATCATGAGATTCTCATGTTTAATTGTTTATATGATTTAACGCAATGTAATCATTGTAGTGTTAGTAATGTCAATTTGATGAGAGTGTAATATGATATATGGACATGCATTTTTTTTATGGAATAAATTAATTTTAATATTTCATAACACAATTTTAGTACTTTTAGAAAAATAAATGATTGTAAGTTTTAATCTATTAAAGATATAAAAAAATTAATATATATATATATATAATATTTCAAGTCTTGCCATTTCCATTTTATTACTTTTTTATTTGTGTTGAAATAAAAAGAAAAAGATAGATACTAATATGTAAAGATTTGTAATTTGTAACAAAGTGTTTTAGCATATTAAAAAGCATATTTAGCCAGTATGAAGTGTTTTTATGATTTGGTAGTTAGGGTATATAATTTTAATTTTGTTGTGATATTACATTTGTTTGTTGAAACAACCAACACTTTTATTTTTATTTTTATTAAATAATCGGAATTAAACATTCCCATAAATGCTAATTTTCTACGGCTATTTCTAACAGTTGCGAAGTTCTCATAAAAATAATCCAATAATCCAACAAATCAATTCCACAAGCCAATACAAGCAACGTAATCTAGCAAGCTAAACCAGGTTCTACTAGAACAACAATAACAATACAATCCCTAATCATCATCTTCCTAAAGCTTTGATTCCGCGATCATATTTCTTTTACCTGCAATACATGGAAATAAGAGTTGCGTGAGTATTATCACAAATACTCAGTAGAGCGGTCATCCCGTCTACCGGATACATAGTAAGGGAAAAATAGATTATCAAATTCTACGCGATTCCACAACAATCCAAAACAATAACAAAAATAGCATTTCAAACCAGGTGGTATCGATCGACACTCTATTTACGAACAAAATCCTCGCGATTAAAAATAAATGGTGTCGATCGACACTACCACTAGGTGTCGATCGACACCTCTCGCAAAAAACCTGAACCGGGTCAAATCCTCTCGCAACTCGAATTCCGTTTCATCGCACGAGATCAATCACGATTCCAAACACATAATTCACACAAAATAATCATAGCAAACAATCAAATCATCACAATCAATCATTCGAAAATCCTAATAATCTAATCTCATATCCACGATCACGTACTCACCTCGAAAACACGAAGGAAAGGAAAAGAACGTGAATGCTACGGAAAACTAGAACAAATAGCGACTTCTCACGCTGGAAAACGCCGGATCAACACGACAAACCCGAACAAGCAATCACATGAGCCTTAGAGACGAAGAACGGCGAAGAACGGTGAAGAAAACCTCTCGATTCACCCTAAAACTCTCAAAAATACCAATTCTCTTAAACCTTTCTGTATCTGCTCTGGAAAAACACGGCTCTCGTTTTTATAAATGACACTTAGGGTTTTCCTTCCTAAACCGCAACAAACCGGACAATTTAAATTAAACCAAAACCAAACCAGAAACATGGTGTCGATCGACACCCTGCCTTGGTGTCGATCGACACCCCTTACCAAAAAGCAATATTTGGTTTTATGATGTTACAACTCTCCTCCACTACTCTGGATTCGACCTCGAATCCTAATACAACTGCCCATCATAACCATCACACCGACCCTACCTGGTCAAACCACAATCTGAGATCCGAACACGATCTCCAAGGCCCACATCTAGTCTCATGCTCACTCACGTTACCAGACATTGATTACTCTTTAGCTTATACTATAACGCTCGTACTCTCGGGACACATCCTTCGAGTCAACAATATCGCGGGAACTTGCATCCCCGCGAAGAAATTCACATTCAACGGAGGGCTCGCACCCCGCGAAAGAACACAAAGCAATCGCTCTAAATGAGCTATTCGGAACCGAAGTCCCTAAGTAATCGATTCTTAAACATCTCAGAGCACCTATTGACTAGAACTACCTCATGAAATCTAAACATTACATCCCCAATCCGGAATGTCATCACAAAAAAAAACTCGCCACTGGTCTCCCACTACAAGAAAACAGCGAGAACCTGACGGATATATCTGTCGGAAATCTGTCGGAATTGCCCAATTCCGACAGATTTCCGACAGATATATCCGTCAGTTCTAGATTGTCGGAAATGGTAATTCTGTCGGAAATCTGTCACTAATTCCGACAGATTTCCGACAGAACTATTTCCGACAGAGTTCCGACAGGTCGCCGGAGTCCGGGGACCTGTCGGAACGCAGTCGGAAACAAGTCTCCGGCAATCTGTAGGAATGTTGTAGGAATTTCTTTCCGACAATATTCCGACGCATTCCGACAACTTCTAAACCGACGATTTTCCGACTGATGTCCGACAGACTTATATCCGACAGCGTTCCGACAGGTTTATTTCCGACAGCGTTCCGACAGTGTATTTCCGACAGATTTCCGACAGAATCGTAGAAATTATTAAAAAATAAAATAATTTTAATTATTATTCATTTAATTTTAAAATTTAAAATTTAAATTATATAAAATGAAAAAAAAAAATTTAATTTAAAATAAAAAGTTAAATTGTTTTACAAAACGTTTGATACAATTTTAAATCTAAGCGGTGGGCGGCGGCGGCGGCGGACGCGGAAGCAAACCCTGCGCCATCAACTGCTCCATCATCTTTTGCATCGCCTCCCGATCCTTCTTCGCCTGTTCCCGGTCCTCCGTAGCTGCATCTTGTATCTGCTGGACCGTCGACTTCAATTCTTCAATTTCGGCGTCCTTTTCCTTCATCTGGGCTCTCAGCTCGGATGACTCGCTGTTGTAACAAGAAGACGCCGATGACGCTGCATCGTCGGGAAGACCATAAATCCGCCCTTTGCTCTGCGGAGCAACCTGTGGAAGAAATTTCAGTTAATGAAAAAGAAAAATCAATTAATGAAGAAATTTTAAATTTTACATACCTTTAAGACGAATTGGTTGATGATCTCGTCCGGGGCTTGGGTGAGGGGAGGGGTTCCTTCCGTTGGTGGCTGAGACAGAATGTAGTCTTCTTCCATTCTTTGGACGGCCAACTGAACCTCTCGAGCTACCGGATCATGGATGACACCATCCTTGTTGGTGTGTGATGCTGCCAGAAGTTCAACGTAGTTGGGTTCCCGACCCAACTCCTTAGCCTACAGTTGTTAGATATTTATTTAATATAAATGTATAAAACTAAAAAAATTTTAATAAAAATCAAAGAATGGCATAAAAAACTTACCATATCTCTAGCCTTTGTCTTCTTGCTGGTAGCTCCGAGGTTGTGGGTGGATTTACCCTTGCCCTTGCGGTCGCTGTTCCGGTTGGTAGAGTGATATGAAGAGATCTCCTTGGTCTCCTGTAGTTGCCAATAGGCGATGAACCCCTCCCACAATGTCGGCTTCTCAACCATCTCCTTTGGGATCTGACCGTGTAGCCACTTATCCTTCCACTCGAACACCTTGTGCGAGTAGTACCTTGCTGCGTATACGTCGAACTCCCTCCTGACCGTTGCGGTCAAGTGTGGGTCCCACTTAAATTCTTGCTGGAAAAAGAAAAATTAAATAAAAATAATAATACTTTAAATGAAAGTAAAAATTGTGAAAACAGATGACTTACCGCAAATGTGCGAAACCACAATTCTTGATCCTCCGGTGGCATTTTGGCGTACGTCGGATACGGACCGCGGAGCAAAGTAATTTCCATCTTGTTGAGGGACTTCGAAATCCCGCTGCGAGAATCATCAAACCTAAGAAAAAAACAATTACCAATTTAATTACATTAATCACAATTAAATTAAATTAGTAAAAAAAAAACAAAAATGTAACAAAAACTTACCATGTGTCTCTACCGATCTGGTCTGGATGGAGATTAGGTAACCGCCCTCGTCCAGGAAGACTCACGAAGTCCTCGACGCTAATCTGGGACGGTAGTGTGGCGGCTGGTGGCATCTCCGGCGTCTGTACAGGTGTAGACGACGGTGATCGTGCAGACGTCGTAGCCGCCTCAGGTCTACTCTGACGACGACGACGACGTTCGCCGCTGGTCCCGCCGCTAGATGCTCGGGCTCGGAAACCACTATAATCCCTATATTTTATATATAGATTTTAGGGATATAGATTTTAGGATATAGATTTTAAATTTTTAGGATTTAGATTATAGAATTGTTATTTTTAAATTATATAATTGCTATTTTTAAATTATAGAATTGCTATTTTTAAATTATATAATTTTTATTTTTAAATTATAGAATTGCTATTTTTAAATTATAGAATTGCTATTTATAAATTTTTAAATTATAGAATTGAGCTTTTTAAATTCTTAAAAATCAAATTTTTTAGTTTATAAAATTGTATAAATCCTTTAAAATGCTAACATTTTTTTATAAATCCTTAAAATGCAAACTATTTTTTATAAATCCTTAAAAGTCCTTAAATTTTTTTTATAATTTGTATAAATCATATTATAATTTGGATAAATCCTTAACATAATAATAAATAAAATTTTCCTAATTCACAAATTCAATTCCAAATTCACAATCTAACCAAAATTTTAATAAGTTTCCTAAATGAAATTATTTAACATAATATTAAATAAAATTTTCCTAATTCACAAACTAAAATCAAAATTCACAATTCCAAATTCACAATCTAACAATCAAATTCACAATTCCAAATTCCAAGTTCACAAATTCCTAAATCTTAAATCTAACCAAAATTTATATGAAAATTCGTCGGAAACTTACAAATGGGAAGGGATTTCAGACATTCCGGCGAAGAGGAGGCGGCCGGGAATCGTCGGCGGAGGTGGAGAGAATCGGTGGGGATCGTCGGCGGTGGAAGAACGGCGGAGGTGGGGAAGAACGGCGCGGAGAATCGGCTGTGGGGGAGAGAGAGAGAGGCGGCCGGGATCAGTCGGCGGTGGGGGAGAGAATCGGTGGGGAAGAATCGCCGGCGGAGGAGAGAATCGGTGGGGAAATTTTTAGGAATTAGGGATTGTGTTCGTCGGGGAAGAAAGAGATCTGTTTTAATCCCAGAATTTCCGACAGCTTTAAATCTGTCGGAATTCTGTCGGAAACCCAAAAAATTTAAATGACCGCGTGTAATTGGACCGTCTTATTTCGCGGTATTTATTTTCATTTCGCGGGTAAAATTTGGTATTTCTGTCGGAAATCTGTCGGAAAACTGGAACAATTTCCGACAGAATTCCGACAGTTTTGTGGTTTTGAGCTTTTTAACGATTGTACAAGGTCATAATATGATTGGATCCTGATTTGCAAGATAAAATACTTGGTAATGGTCATTGTTACTTTCAAATTCTAAACAGTTAGTATCCTCGTGTATTTCCCGTAAACATCAATTGTTTAGTAAATGTAACATCATGTTCTATATTTTACATTTGTTGTTAGAATTGTATGCCGGGAATGTGTCTTATTGAAGTTTTAAAATTTTACCTTAAAACCCCAAATCTGTGGGAAATCAGTCGGAAATATATATATATTTCCGACTGATTTCCGACAGAAATAATAATTTTTATGAAAAAAAAATATTATTATTATGTCTGTCGGAAATCAGTCGGAAATATATATATATTTCCGACTGATTTCCGACAGATTTGGGGTTTTAAGCTTGTTAACGATCCGTTCTCGTTCATACCAATTAATACCATGATATGATCATTATTCCGAAGATAAAATACTTGATAATGATCATTGTTACTTTGAAATTCTAAACAGTTGGTTTTTTAGTATTTCCCGTAAACATCTATCGTTTTATATAAGTTACTATAGGAAACGGTTTTGGTTGAAACATGACAAAATCGCAATTCATGTTCTGTATAACATCGACAAGGTTACTTACTCTCTTATCTTTTACTTTTGTTGTTAGAATGGAAAGCCGAGAATGTGTCTTTTCGAAATTCAGAAATTTGAGCTTGAAACCCCAAATCTGTCGGAAATCTGTAGGAAATATATATATATTTCCTACAGATTTCCGACAGATTTGGGGAAACACGTGTCGTAATTTAAGGTTGGCCTGATATAAAGGATCTGTCGGAAATCTGTAGGAAATATATATATATTTCCTACAGATTTCCGACAGAAGCTGCAAAATATCAAAAAAAACCAGAAGAGACAGTGTCGATCGACACCCCCATACCTTCGATCGACTTGGGTATCAAAAAAAACCAGAAGAGACAGTGTCGATCGACACCCCCATACCGTCGATCGACATGGGTCTATATATCCATGGCTGTCGGAAATCTGTAGGAAATATATATATATTTCCTACAGATTTCCGACAGAAAAACAGATTTAAAAAAAAAAAAATTAGAAAACATTGCATACGAAACCTTTTTATAATACAAACATATAATGCAACTAATCTTCTGGGCTCTCAGGTCCTTCCGAAGGAATTGTGTCTTCGTCTTCATCAAATTCTCCAACTTCTTCTTCTGATTCTGAGTGTACTATGTTATCACCAAATTCTGTAAAATCAACAAAAAGGTCCACCGCGGAAGAAATTTGAACTGGATCCATCGGAGTAATACTAGTTGGTTGCATAGCATCGTGCTCAGGAACTCCATAAACTCGCCCTCTTGGATTAATTGGAGTCACTGTAATCCAAGGATCTCTTCGATGTGTTACCCTGGGGTAAGAAATATAGCATACCTGAAACAAACATATTTATAGTTTAGGCAATTACAATATCATCATTTATCAATAACGCACGTATTAGAAAATTTTAAAATCAAACCTGGTCTGCCTGTGATGCTAGGATGAATGGGTCATACTTTTGCAGTCTCTTAGAAGAATTTACTGAAGTGACGCCAAATTGGCTCACCTGAACACCTTCTGGATAATTTGGATCAAACCACTCACACAAGAAAACAATGCACCTCATGGCCAACATTCCTGGATATTTTACTTGCAATATTTCTTTGAGAATCCCGTAGTAGACTAGATCACCACATGTAGCTGAAATACCGTAATCTGCTGTTGGCCTCGACCTTTCTTCATGAATCCTAAATGCAAATCCCCTAGTGCAATACTGCTCGTATGAAGTTGCTTCGAAGCTTGGGCCAGCAACTATCTCTTGCAACCATGTTGGAAACTTTTCTCCATTTTTCATTCCTTCAGAAACCTGATATAATAATTTAGACAAACTAAGTATTAAGTAATGCACTAATTTTAAGATATATAAGCGTTTTTTAAAAACTTACGTAATATTGTAGCCAATTTGCAAACTCGTTTTCCTTAGATTGTCCAAGTTCGTCTTCTGTCATATTCGGATAATAGCAACGTATTGAGTCAATGTAAATCCTGAAAGCAAACAACAATATATAACATATGAAACCTATATATTACTTAGGTATTAAAAAAAAAGTATTTAAATAAGTTATGTTTTTACCTTTCGTACTCTGCCATCTCCTCACAATTCGTTAGGATATACATATGTAAGTGACTCCACTCATCTTCTGATAGGAAGCGTTTCTTCCCTCTCCCAGTCACTCGGCCAACTTGCGAAAACAACTCAGGGACCAGAGCGTCATACATGACTCTCTCACCTCTATCATCATAACGAGCAGGACGTCTACTCTTCGTACGAACTTGCCGTGGCAAGTAAGATTGCGCAAACTGTGATGCTTCTTCATTGATACTCTGTGCGACAACAGAACCTTCAACTCGAGCCAAATTTTTGACCTTCTTCTTTAGATGGAACATGTACCGCTCGAAAGGATACATCCAACGAAATTGAACGGGACCACCTAGTTCGGCTTCGCGGGGGAGGTGTAGGGGAAGATGTTCCATAACATCAAAAAAAGACGGCGGAAAGATCTTTTCAAGATTGCAAAGGATCACTGGTATATTGGCATCTAAATTGCGGATCCCCTCAACTGTAAGTGTCCTCGTGCATAAATCTCTAAAGAAAGCACCAACAGCTGCAATAGCTTCGTGGACTGATTGAGGAAGGAGATGGGTAAAAGCAAATGGAAGAAGCCTCTGCATCACTACATGACAATCATGACTCTTCATTCCCATAAACTTTAGGTATCGCGAGTCTACGCAGTTACCCAGATTAGCTGCATATCCATCAGTGAATTTAACTTCGTCTTTAATCCACCGGAAAAATTCTCTTATCTTTTCTATTTGCAATCGGTACGGAGGAAAAGGATATGTACCATCGGGAAGACGTTCAAGATAATCACGGTTGCAAATCATTGAAACATCCATCCTAGACTTCACATTGTCTTTTGTCTTTCCCGGGACGTTTAACACCGTATGCATGATGTTGTCAAAGAAGTTCTTTTCAACATGCATCACATCGAGGTTGTGCCTTAATAAATGATCCTTCCAATACGGCAAATCCCAAAATATACTCTTCTTGTGCCAGTTATGAGCTTCCCCTACACCACAAAGAGGTTCATGCCCATTACCCCCACAATCAGGAGTCCTCTCAGCACCAAAATCTCTCAACTGCTCCAATATAGTAGGACCGTCTATCTCATCAATTGGAGCATCAACCACTCGTTTATTTTTCGTAAATAATCTTTTAGACCGACGATAGGGGTGGCGTTCCAGTAGAAACCTTCTATGGCAATCAAACCAACATGGCTTTCTTCCATTCCTCAATTGGAAAGCGTCAGTGTCGTCATGGCAAATAGGGCACGATAATCTTCCATGAGTAGTCCATCCAGATAGCATACCGTATGCTGGGAAATCGCTAATAGTCCACATAAGGACCGCACGCATATGGAAATTCTCCCGCCGTGAAACATCAAACGCTTCGACACCATGACTCCATAGCATTTGTAACTCATAAATCAATGGCTGGAGGAATACATCAAGTGATCTCTTCGGATGCTCAGGTCCGGGAATTAGAAGGGAGAGGAATAAAAACTCTCGACGCATGCACACACCAGGGGGCAAATTGTACGGTGTTAGGATTACGGGCCACAAAGAATACTGCCTTCCATTCTTCCCAAATGGGTTGAAACCATCCGTACTTAACCCGAGGTACACATTTCTTGGCTCGTATGCAAAATCCGGATTCAACATTTGAAAATGTTTCCACGCTTTTGCATCTGAAGGATGTGTAATCTCTCCATCTTGACGATGCTCTGCATGCCATCTCATTTCTTCTGCCGTTCGCGCAGATTGATATAACCTCTTTAACCTTGCTGTCAATGGTAAGTACCATATACGTTTATATGGAATCGGAACTCTGCCACCAGTATCCTCATACCGTGGTTTACGACAAAATTTACATCTTCTCCGGTCTTCGTCTTCTCTCCAATATATCATACAGTTGTCGATGCATACATCTATCACCTGATACGGCATACCAAGACCAGCTACAAGTTTCTGTACCTCGTAGTACGATGCAGGTGCCTGATTATCTTCAGGCAAAATATCTCTCACAAAATCTGCTATCGCATCAACACACTCTTCCGCCAAATTGAAGTCCGTCTTAAGGGTCATCAGTCTACTAGCAGTTGATAAAGGTGAATGTCCGTCTCTACACCCATGATATAATGGCTGCTTCCCTGCGTCTAACATTTCCAAAAATCTTCTAGCTTCTTCATTTGGTTCTTCTTCTCTATCCTCCCCTATTACGATCGATGGCAAATTCTCTCTAAACGCATCATGAACCATCTCAGCGGTACCTGCACCAAAATCTACTTCCGTTCTATGTTCGCCTAAGCTATCCGTTCTATGTTCGCCTAAGCTATCCGTTCTATATTCGCCTAAGCTATCCGCAACATATGGTGCACTACTACTACTAGCACCATCATAATTAGTTTCTCCATGATAAAACCAAATTTTGTATCCCGGCATAAAACCATCCCTATACAAGTGATGCCAAACTTGTTCTACCTTAACATTACGCGAATTGCAACAATTTAAACATGGACATTTTATTACCTTTCGATTCCCGACAACCGCCATGAACTCGCAAATACCCCGTGCATAATTTGGATTTAATGCTTTCGACTCCGGATCATACATCTCTTCATCCATCCACGATCTATAATATCTAGAAGATGACATCTCACTCTCTTAACGATTTTTCCTAACAAGGTTGGAAGTTGTTGATGTTGTGAGTGAATGAAGATGTGTGGAATCATATATATAAAAACGCTGTCTGTCGGAAATCTGTCGGAAATCTGTAGGAAAGACAACGGATATAATAACGGCTATTTAACGGCTATTTTTTTCCGACAGATTTCCGACAGATTTTGAGTGTCTGTAGGAAATCTGTCGGCAATTATTAACGGTAACTTATTTCCGACAGATTTCCGACAAAAACACCGGCATCTCCCCCGGCGTCGGCGCCGCTCTTTACACCGTCCGCAATTCCGACAGATTTCCGACGGTGTTGTTGGCAGTCGGAAATAATTCCGACAGATTTCCTACAGAATTGCAATATTTCAGTTCCGTCGGTAATCTGTCGGGTTACAGTCGGAAATTCTGTCGGATTTGCGGCTGTTTTCTTGTAGTGTCCACTTACCAGTCTTGGACCCAACCTGGTCAGTACCACTCGAAATTACCACTCGCATCCACAAATTGTCTATCCAAGACTGGAAACTTGACCCCACTTGGTCAATAATTCACTAGAGATCTTCGCCCGATCCCTTAATTTATATCTAGTTTTATGTTTATGCACACGTTTTGCCAACCGTCTATTACTCTTTAACTCATCATCACTCTACCACGCTCTCAGGACGCATCCTTTAGAAACCACATACCAACCACCCATGGTATCTGGGAAAAATACTTTCCTCTTTAGACTTATATTGAGATCCACCCGTCTCAAATAAATCTCTGGAGACCACCAACTCCTAAAAGAATGCAGGGAAAACTCACTCCCTCCAAGAGACCCACCCATCTCCTGATACTTATCCTGAAACCCATGATACTTATCCACCCGTCACAGATAAGTAAGCATCCCATGATACTACGTCGAGATCCACCCGTCACCGGTAAGTAGCACTCGGTACTACACTGTGATCCACCCGTCACATGTAGATCCATCAGAGACCCACATGTCCCTCTAAAATGGTTATGAGTTATTTGGGAACACCACTGTCCCTAGAGTTATAAATCCGAAAACGCCCATAAACATCTAATACTAGATCTGCCCCATATGGTTAAACTCGATATTTCCTACCCGAAATATCCTCCAAAACACGACTCATGCTAGTTAACCAAAAACGCTTATAAGAACCACCAATCTTATAATAGCACTGGAAATAAATAAGGAAACTTCATCTTATTAAATTCTGAAAAATGTATATCGTTACATCGAAACGAAAAATACATAAAGCACAACAACAATAGCAACATGTTAAACCAAAACTGGAACCACAAAGATACAAGTAAGCTCAAGCTACGACCTACTTATCGAACCACTTCCTGAACTTCAACTTCATCTTTGCCTCAAGCTCCCAAGACTCATCCTCTGTACCGCTACAGTCCCACAAGACTCTCAGCAACGGTATCCTCTTCTGGCGCATAACCTTCTTTCTCTTCTCGAGAATCCTCGCAGGAACTACCGGAACTGTCAAATCTGGTTGTAGATCCTCCGGAATCTTAGCCACCATCTCCTCTACCTCTTGCAGGCACTTCCTCAGCATAAACACATGAGGCACCTTGTGGAATGCCTTCATGATCGGAGGTAACCCTAACCGGTACGCCACCGGTCCAACACGCTCCACCACCGAGAACGGTCCCATAACACGCGGACTCATCTTGTTCTCTTCTATGGATCTGTTAGGACCCCTCAACATAGCCATCTTGAGATACACACAATCGCCCACTGCAAACTCAAGCTCTCTCCGTCGCTTATCGGCATAAATCCTCTGCCGATCCTGAGCCTCCTTCATATTCAGCTTTAAAATACGGATCTTCTCCGTCGTTTCCTGCATAAAACTCGCACCAAAAATGCTCTCCCCCCCCCCCCACTTGGGTCCAGCATAAAGGTGTCCTGCACGGCCGCCCATAAAGCGCCTCATAAGGAGTCATGCCAATGCTCGCCTGAAAGCTGTTGTTACACGCAAACTCAGCCAGGCACAGATGATCAAACCAATGACCACCCCAATCTAGTACACACATCCTCAGTAGATCCTCTAAGGTCTGAATAGTCCCCTCTGACTGACCCTTAGTCTGCGGATGATAAGTTGTACTCACATGCACCTTAGGGCCCATCTCAGCCTGAAAGGCTCTCAAAAACCCAGACGTGAACTTGGAATCTCTATATGACACTATATTGGCTGGTACTCCATGCAGCCTCACAATCTCCCGCACAAACCTTTTAGCCAAAACCGCAGCTCCATCGGTCTTCTTAATAGCCATAAAATGTGCAGACTTTGTCAGACAGTCCACAATCATCAAAATCGCATCAAAGGTCCTCGAGTTAGGTAATCCCACCATGAACTCCATCGTGATTGCATCCACCCCCACTACAGAGTGGCAACAAATCAACTTTCCGTCTGGAACCTGATACTTCACATCCACACGCTGACACTTATCGCATGCTGCAAACTACTAGTCGAAAAGCACGAAATTACACCTGCACCTAGAGGTCCATATCCTGTCCCATGCTTATGCCACCATCAAACATTGACTACTCGTACTCATTCCGACATCATCACACTCTCAAGACGTCTTCTTCGAGGTAACGATGCCCACACCACTCCACTCTCGGGATGTCTCCCTCAAGCTCTGGATATATATATAGGAAAAACACTTCGTATAGAGTAATTAATTCCTATGTGTACAAGCACCTGGAACTAGAAGTTCCTCCGATATTAATCCGCGTTTTTAATACTCTAGAACATCTCTGCTCCTCCTACACCCTTTGCCAACACAACTGTTCCTTATCATAATCCAATCATGACCTCTGAAGCTAATCACTAATCCTATGTTTATACGTACGTTATAAATATTTATTACTCTTAACTCATCCTCACAGCTCTCGCACTCGCAGAAATGAATCCTTTGAGCCATAAGTACCACCGGGACCACCAACCCAATGCTCATACTGGAACCTCAGTCCCGAGCAAGATACAAGAGACCAAAAGTCTCCAACGGTAGATGAGTTAATCAAGACTGCAACCCCGAGAGCAATGAATACAAACTGCCTATAAACATCAGCGATTAGAACTGCCTCGGCGGCCCAAACCAAAACCAGAAACTCAACGAACCCATCTATAGGCATACGCTCACCTACACATCTGAACTTCCCATCCTAAGAGACCAGATACTCCGAAACAACACTCCTTGATGCATCAAACCGACCCTAGCCATACTCTCTTGAAACACACAGTTACTACACAGGAGATCCTTCACTACAGCCCACTGCTGATCCAACACTGCAGCCCACTGCTTCCCAACCACTACAGCCCACTGCTGCCTAACCACTGCAACCCACTGCTGCTCAACACTGCAGCCCACAACTGCTCAAACACTGGCCCAATGCTGCTCAACTCTGCAGCCCACTGCTGCTCAAACACTAATCCAAAACTAGAAGCATCAGTGTACACCGTATAAGGCTTACCCGGCATGGCACGCCAAAACAGGTGTACTCATTGATACTTCCTTCAGCCTCGCAAGGCTTTCCACACGCTCCTGAAACCAACAAACGGGACATCTCTCCTGTCCACGTCATCTTAGACCGCACCATACTAGCAATCCCTTGACAAATCTTTGATAATCACTCGCTAGCTTTAGAACTCCTTGTCTCGGTAGCATTGCACGGTCTAGGCCAATCACGGCTAGCCTCAATCTTAGCCGGATCCACCATAACTCCTTCTGTAGTAACACACGGCTAGGAAAAACCCAACCTTGGCCATAGCTACTTAACTTCGCAATCCTTGGCCAAACATCCGCTCTGTTTGAAAGGTCTAGATCTCAGACTCCAAGAATGTCATCATAACACTTTACCGGACTAAAACGAAATCCAGTACCAGTCAAAGATGGAATAAATTTAAAATAGAATAATCATTTCAACACCAACGAAAATGATAACAAAACAAAACACCAAAGCCAAAGCTAAAAATTCTGAAACAGAAAATCAAAGGAACAACAACTGAGATAAGGAACCCCAGCTCAATCCTCGATATGCACTCTCAGCTCTTTCACGATCAATGTCGTCGCCATAGCCAATTCCTCTAATGAGGAGAACTTGGAAGCTCTGCACGACATCTTCAATTCCGACCTAAGTCCTCCCACGAACCTCCTCATTTGAGCCCGCTCCTCGTCCATGCCTCCACCTGCATAAACCACTAACTCACCAAACTCACCATAATACTCGCTTACCGACTGATCTCCCTGAACCAGTTCCCAAAACTGTGACTCCAACCGATCTACCGCCTCTTGAGGAAAATACCTGGTATTAAACTCAACCAATAATTTCCCCCAAGTCCACACCATCTGCCTCCTCCGGGCCTCAACACTCTTCCACCATAGACGTGCATCACCCTCCAAGAAGTGCGTCGCTAAGTCCACTCGATACTCATTAAGACATCTGAGAGAGTGAAACCTACGCTCAACCGTCATCCTCCAATCATCAGCTAGCTTAGGCCCCACTCCGCCTGAGAAAGACAAAGAACCAATGCTCACAAACTGGTTCACAAACGCTCGAAAAGCCGGATGCTCCTCAGCCACCGGAATCTGCCCTGGTACCGCTCTCGGTAACCTTTCCAAAATCTAGGCTAACATCCTCGCCAAACGATCATCTGGACCCTGGGCCACTCCTCTACCAGCACCCCCACCCGGGCCTATTGCAACACCATCTGCTCCTATACCACCACCGGTACCCACATACACCCTGACACTGCCCCTTGATCCCTCATGATACATCTGCGAATCATCCTCCTGCTCTGGCGACTCTCTGAGCCACCCACTGGAAAGACGTGCTCACACGCCCCCGACCACGACCACGGCCCACACGGCCACAACCTCTGGCACCACCGCCACGACCTCTCGGAACTCTAGCCATTAGACTCTGCACTTATCAAAGCACTGCTAAGATATTAGAAACCACAACACATGAGGTCACCCAAACAATAAAACACAACTTACCGCAGAATCTCTTTAAAGACCGAAGAGGATGATCTAAGACTACTAATTGTCTAACCACCAGTAAACAATTAAACCACATAGTCTCAACTCATCCAATTTCAATGTCCTAAAAACGTCTAGGCTCTGATACCAAAATGAAACAACCAACACTTTTTTATTATTATTATTATATAACCCGAATTAAACATTCTCATATATGCTAATTCTCTACGGCTATTTCTAACAGTTGCAGAAGTTCTCATAAAAATAATCCAATAATCCAACAAATCAATTCCACAAGCCAATACAAGCAACGTAATCTAGCAAGCTAAACCAGGTTCTACTAGAACAACAATAACAATACAATCCCTAATCATCCTCTTCCTAAAGCCTTGATTCCGCGATCACATTTCTTTTACCTGCAACACATGGAAATAAGAGTTGCGTGAATATTATCTCAAATACTCAGTGGAGCGGTCATCCCGTCTACCGGATACATAGTAAGGGAAAAATAGATTATCAAATTCTACGCGATTCCCCAACAATCCACAACAATAACAAAAACAGCATTTCAAAACAGGCGGTGTCGATCGACACTCCCACGTGGTGTCGATCGACACTCCATTTACGAACAAAATCCCCGCAATTAAAAATAAGTGGTGTCGATCGACACTACCACTAGGTGTCGATCGACACCTCTCGCAAAAAACCTGAACCGGGTCAAATCCTCTCGCGACTCGAATTCCGTTTCATCGCACGAGATCAATCACGATTCCAAACACATAATCACACAAAATAATCATAGCAAACAATCAAATCATCACAATCAATCATTCGAAAATCCTAATAATCTAATCTCATATCCACGATCACGCACTCACCTCGAAAACGCGAAGGAAAGGAAAAGAACGTGAATGCTACGCAAAACTAGAACGAACAGCGACTTCTCACGCTGGAAAACGCCGGATCAACATGACAAACCCGAACAAGCAATCACATGAGCCTTAGAGACGAAGAACGGCGAAGAACGGTGAAGAAAACCTCTCGATTCACCCTAAAACTCTCAAAAATACCAATTCTCATATACCTTTCTGTCTCTGCTCTGGAAAAACACGGCTCTCATTTTTATAAACGACACTTAGGGTTTTCCTTCCTAAACCGCAACAAAACGGACGATTTAAATTAAACCAAAACCGAACCAGAAATATGGTGTCGATCGACACCCTGCCTTGGTGTCGATCGACACCTCTTACCAAAATCCAATATTTGGTTTTGGGATGTTACTAAGTAATTAATTACTGAGTCGTTATAATTGACATATTCTAATGTATAATGTAGTTAGTGTAAATGTTTTTGAAAAAGGGTCATTATTATGTTTAATAATGTTTATAATGGTTATAACAAATATAAAATTATAATTTACTATCATTAGAACGATAAAATATGATTGCTTTATAAATATATATAGATATTTGGATATGTGTCCTTATTTTTTACGGGGTTTTAATTAAAATCCCATAAAAACATAATTTCTGATTTAGAGTTTCGATGGCGCCTAGTTAGGTTCTTTTTATCATCTCTTCATCCTCAACTTTTGTTGGTATAATTAAACTCCAAAATGAAATCATGTATATATAATTTTTCATCATAATTTATTATGATCTTAATATGTAATACTTCAAGGAAAAACATGAAACCAAACAAAATGATTATTTCTTCCAATTTTTTTTTTTTTTTTCATCGTCTTCGCTATCTTATCCGACTTCTTATTTTTCTTCTGATTTAGTTTTTCTGTGTCTTTTCCCCATTTTTGTGCTTCTTTTCGTTTTTTTGTTGTTGTTCTTCCTTCTTATTTTTCTACCTTTTTTGTGTTCTTCTATGTATTATTATTTGCATAGAAGACATAACAATTCAATAGAGTATAAATTCTTAACTTTAGAGAGTAATTTGTTGGAATTTTGGTATTTCTAGTATATATTTAATATTTAAAACTGCATGTTAATTAATTGCTTGGCTATTATTATGAGTTTATGTCGATAAAAAGATCCATTATTCTCCAATGCGAGCTATATTACCTTATTGTTTGTGGGAGCTGGATTCACACAATTGAATTTGTGAAGGTTCCTAGAACAGAAGCTTCTAGGGTTTCAAACACACAGACCAAAAAAGACAAAAGATTTCGAATTAGGGTTTTTTGTATTAAAAGCTGTAAAAGTCTTTCTGTTAGGATTTTCTGATCCCCCTATTATGAAGATGTACAAGGGTATTTATAGTATACAAAGTCGATTGGACCAAGCCCAATAAGAAAAAAGAAAACTTCCTAAGTCTTCTTGGTTTTCCTTTTAGACACAGCTTTTAAGTCGGTTGGGCTTTAAATGGGCATTTGTCTTCTGGGCTCGATTACCGGGCTGATTTGGAACATGCCTCTCGTTTAATCTTTGGTTAACTGGTTTCTTGGGATAGCCGGTTTAGCGCATACTTAGTCGTTTTAGGCTATCGATTCTTCTAGTGGAGATTTGACCCCTACAGTTAGCCCCCCAGTTCAACAATTTTATTAATAAAAGTGTTGAACTAAGGGTGTCCAAATGAAGAATCGATTTCCGTTAGACTGTTAATGTGTTGATGGCGGTTCGACTATCCCGGTGAAGTCCGTTCCGATAAAGATTGATGTCGCAAAATGATGCCGAGCCGAGATGATAAGGTTTAGCTTGATGTTTATCCAGATTTGACCTACCAAGTGGTTGAACTCAAGTGCTCGCGTTTAACCGAGCTTTAGTGTTATGTTAACCAAACTTCAGTGTTAGCATTTAACTGAGTGAAACAACCGCAAAGTCTTGTCTCCCGGAATAGAAATGTGTTGAGATTATCAAAACCAAGTACACGAGGTGAGCCTCTTCTCCTTGAATCGAAATGGTGAGGAGGAGACAAAATAACGACCTGATTTTATTTGGGCCACCGCTTGTTCTTGCAAGGCCCAACTCATTAAAGCTTTTTGGATATGAAATTCTTCACCTCGTGCACGTCGGCGACATTAGGAAGAAGAAAAACACGTGGTGTGTTGGTGTTGCATTGATGCCGAGTTGAAGAGCGGCGAGGTGATAGTGAATACCAAAGCTGCAGCGAGGTGATCTTGGCGAGGCAAAGAAGATCTGGTCGAGGTGCTGCGAGCTTCAATCATCTTGCGAGGCTGATAAACTCGCAGTATTAGCGAGGTGAAGTCCTTTGCTTCGGCGAGGTGCTCGTGCCATGCTTGCGAGGTCGATTAGAAGCAAAAAGAGCTCGCGAGTTTACTCATTGCGACTTGAC
The DNA here is from genome assembly GCA_963576765.1 of Draba incana. NCBI lineage: Eukaryota > Viridiplantae > Streptophyta > Magnoliopsida > Brassicales > Brassicaceae > Draba > Draba incana. The sequence continues at coordinate 27,049,162 of OY755214.1, read as the reverse complement.
TTATTGCAAAGTGGACCAGCTTGTAGCTCATGGGTTATTACGGATAAACGACGAGCTTGCCGAGTTGATTTGAGGAAAAGACGACGGCGGAGCGATGTTGAAGCGACTAGGGTATCACGAGCAACTTAGGTGTAGTGATCTGAGTTGAAATTTCGAGCCGCGAGCTGGTCTGGAGAGGTCGATTCCAGCTTCGGTTACGAGTCCGGCGAGGTGCAGCGAGTGAACTCAGTGGACGATTCAATTCAATCTAGCTTACGAAGTGAAGAGACGGAGAGGCGAGATCGTAATGAAGCTAATCGAATCGTGAGTGATAAGGTGCTTGTGAAGACGAGCTCGACGAGGTGGTTGATCGATTTGTCTCTGAGCTCGCAGAATTGATGTGATGTATTGTTATGATCTGCAAGGTTAGCGAGTTGACTCTGTTGGCGAGTCAACTCAGTAAAACTTGCGAGGCACGGCTAGTTGATACGACGTTGCGATGAGCTCGTGAACTTAACCAGCGAAGTGCGAGGTTGGTTTTGAGTTGGTATGGTTTCATTCGCGGACTTGACAAGAGACTCAGTGAGCATCGAAGTAACAACGAAACCGGCGAAGTGTGTTGTGAAGTCAAACCTGTAAGTGGGCCTTTGACTTTCAGCATCAAGCCCATCGTCACAACATTACAATTCTTCTTCGTTTCTTTTTCACGTCGCAAGTCTAGCATACCTAGAATAAAATCTTGAATGAGTTTTTTTTTTTTGTTTTTTTTTGTAAGGACCCGCTTTCGAGCTTTTGGACGAGGCGATCGAAAAAATGCTTTGCGGCGACCTGGTCCAAAGATGTGACTGCAATCTGGTCGATATGATTACAGAGCGTTCTGTCAGCGGACCGGTCGAGACGGAGACAAAATAATCTATCAGTTGACTGGTCGAGATGGAGACAGACTGTCTTATCAGCGGACTGGTCGAAATAACACTGGCTCCTCTGCGAACTTATCCATGATGCACATGTGGCATTCCTCCGGTGAGCTGCCCTGATTGGTTCTGATTAATTCTCTCTGCGAGCTGACTGACTGAACATGTAATCTGCCCAATGACATTCTTCTAGCGAGTTGATTGTTAGTGTGTGTGTTTAGCTCTGGTCGAAGTATAAGGAAATAACAGAGTTCTTGTATGTAAGACTCTGGTAAGTTTAGAGGATCTTGGTTTAGTTTGGATTGGGCCGGTTATGTGGCAATTCCAAATTAGATTAGGATGTTAGTTTAAGTCGGCTTATCTCTATTGATATAAAGAGATTAAGTCGTTAAGCTTATGATCATCCTCTGTAACAAACTTCTTCTCTTCAGCGAGTATTATCTCTGGTTAAGTGAGCTCGTTCTTCCTTGATAGTGAATTGCTGGTCCAAGCCGGCTCCAAAGCAGTAGTTTTATACCATCTTGGTGGCGAAGCTCTGGGTTAACAAATCAGTGTGTTCTTACATGCTTTCAGTTCTAATCGGTGTTTAGATTATCAGGATTGATTCTGATAATCAGGTTGTTTAATCCTCAACAATTGGTATCAGAGCTTTGGCTCAAAGCTTGCGATGTCGAACCCAAGAATTGAGGTGGAGAGGTTCGATGGTTCTGGATATTTTCAGATTTGGAAGATTAGAATGATGGCAAACTTCGGGATTCTCGGATTGAAGAATATTCTCACAGATGAGAATTTGCTTATGGAGGTTCCTTTGACAAAGATGGAAGAAAAGAAACCTGTAGTACCTGAGCAAGGAGCAACGGATGAGTCTACATCTAGTACGGCGACTCCATCGTCTCCGGTGGTACAAGCAGCGCCAGGTATGAAACTCTTACCTGACCCGGAAAAGATAGAACAATCTGAAAAGGCCAAGAATTTGATTATCCTGCATATTAGTGATAATGTTCTGCGTAAGGTTCAACACTGTGACACTGCAGCTGCGATGTGGTCTTTGCTTGATCGGTTATACATGGCTACTACTTTGCCTAATAGGATTTATATGCAGTTGAAATTCTATACATTCAAGACAGATGAGAACAAATCAGTGGATACGAATGTTGATGAATTTCTTAAAATAGTAGCAGAGTTGCATAGTCTTCATGTTAGTGTATCAGAAGAAGTACATGCTATATTGTTCTTGAGTTCACTGCCTAATAGTTTTGATCAGCTAAAGCATACTTTGAAGTATGGAAGAGATTCATTGACTTTGGAGGAAGTTATTTCTTCGGCTAAGTCAAGAGAAAGAGAGATGGCTGAGAAACAAGGTGAAAGGGGTCAGGCTACGGCATTATACACTAAGGAGAGAGGGAGACCATTCAACCGAGGTCAATCTTACCAAAAGGATAGATCAAGAAGCCGGTCAAAGTCTAGTGCTAAAGTGATTTGTTGGTATTGTAGAAAGGAAGGGCATATAAAGAGGGATTGTTTTGCTAGAAAGAAGCAGCATTATGATAGTGATGGGGATGGGGAAGCTGGTGTATTAGTGGAACAATCAGATGCAGGAATGATATTGAATGTGTCTGAGGCTGATTACAAAGATGACTGGGTAATTAATTATGGATGTTCATATCACATGACTTCTAGAAGAGATTGGTTCTATGAGTTTGAAGAAAAAGGGTCTAGTAAGATCCTACTTGGGGATTTCAGGACTGTTGAATCCCAATGCACTGGCTCTATCAGGATTAACACTCATGGGGGTTCCATTAAAGTGCTTAAGAATGTCAGGTATGTACCTAATCTCATAAGGAACTTGATTTCTACTCCTACCTTGGATAGGTTAGGTTTTCATCACACTGGTGGTGATGGTAAGAAGACTTTCCATAAGAATGGAACTGTGGCTTTAAGAGCAACCATCCAGAATGGTTTATATGTCTTGGATGGTAAGACTATAACCGGTTAAGTATGTCAGTTGGAAACTGGTAAAGAACTTGTTTTTGTATGGCACAGCCGTCTAGGCCATATGAGCTACAAGAACATGCAGGTCCTGGTTAGAGAAGGTGTTCTGACACGGAAAGATATTGGAAAGGAGTTCTTTTACGAACATTGTACTTTGGGAAAGGCTAAAAGGGTGAGTTTTGAGTCGGGTAAGCATGATTCAACTCAGGTTTTAGAGTATGTGCATTCAGATTTATGGGGGTCCCCAACTGTAGAAGCTTCTGGCTCAGGGTATCATTACTTCTTATCAATCATTGACGACTATTCTAGGAAAGTGTGGATCTATTTCCTGAAGTCTAAAGATGAAACATTCTCCAAGTTCAGGGAGTGGCAAGTGTTTGTTGAAAACAAGACTGATAAGAAAGTTAAGTGTTTAAGGACGGACAATGGGCTTGAATTTTGCAATAAAGCGTTTGATGATCATTGCAGAGCTCATGGGATAGAAAGACATAGAACTTGCACTTATACCCCACAACAAAATGGGGTAGTTGAACGTATGAATAGGACGATTATGGAAAAGGTGAGGTGTTTATTGAGTGAATCTGGATTAGATGGAAGCTTTTGGGCATAAGCTGCTAAGGTATCAGTGTATACTATAAACAGGTCTTCATCATCTGTAATCGGTTTTAAGACTCCTGATGAATTGTGGTTGGATAAGAAACCTGGATACAAGCATCTCAAGAAGTTTGGATCCATGGCGTATGTGCATATGGATCAAGGAAAGTTAAAGCCTAGAGCGGTTAAAGGAATATTTATTGGCTACCCTCCAGGTACCAAAGGATACAAGGTGTGGCTACTTGATGATAAGAAATGCATTGTGAGTAGAAACGTTAAGTTTTAGGAGGATCTAGTGTATAAGGATTTGAATCCTGATAATCTAAACATCAGAGATTTGAATCCTGATAATCGGGAAACTTGTAGTAAAGTTATTTCTGGAACGAAAGAAAGGAATGTAGTGAAGATTATTTCAGAGTTTGATCCTGAAAGTTTTCTAAGTAAGAAAAGGGTTCCATCTCAAGGTGGAGAAATGATGAAAGAAGTCACAGAAGCTACTCGTTCTAGAGAGGATAAGTCTGTGATGGAAAGTTTTGAAGAAGAAGTGACTACTCCTCGAGGTGGAGTCTCCGAGTCTGTTGTGGTGAGAGATGATGATGTAATGGAGGAACCACTTGGACTTAGATCTGTGTTAAATAAGCAGAGCTCATCTAGAGTTCTTGAAAGGCCAAAGAGAATCATCAAGAAACTTGCAAGGTATGCAGATGAGAGTGGTTTTGCCTTCGCTCTGTCCATGGAAGATCTTTCTACCGAAGAAAGAGTATTGGCATTTGCTTTTGCCGCTGCCAAAGTGATTGAAGGTAATGAGCCACAAAGCTTTATGGAAGCTATGGAAAGTGATGATAAAGAGTTGTGGATCGCAGCTTGTTATGAAAAAAAGACTCTTTGGACATAAACAGAACATGGATCTTAGTTCCAAGACCTAAAGAACGACAGATTATTAGCTGTAGGTGGTTGTTCAAGTTAAAGCCTGGAATTATGGAGTCAGACCCACCGAGACACAAAGCTAGGTTAGTTGCTCGTGGTTTCACACAGAGAGAAGGAATTGACTATGGAGAGGTGTTTGCTCCGGTAGTTAAGCATGTCTCTATTAGAACTTTGCTGTCAGTTGTAGTGAATTTAGACTTGGAACTTGAGCAAATGGATGTTAAGACAACCTTCTTACATGGTGATTTGGAGGAGGATTTGTATATGTCTCAGCCTGAAGGATTTGAGGATAAGAAGCATCCAGATTATGTGTGTCTTCTCAAGAAGTCACTATATGGGCTTAAGCAATCTCCTAGGCAGTGGAATAGGAAATTTGATCAAGTTATGAAGCTACAAGGTTTTAAAAGAAGTGAACATGATCAATGTGTTTACACAAGGGAATGTGATGAAGGAGATTTCACATATCTTCTACTATATGTTGATGACATGTTGATAGCAGGAGCTGATATAGCTAAAGTGAACGAGTTAAAGCAGCAACTGAGTAAGGCGTTTGAAATGAAAGATCTAGGTCCAGCAAGAAGGATTCTAGGCATGGACATTATCAGAGATAGAGAGAAAGAAGTTTTATACTTGTCCCAGTCTGAATATCTAAAGAAGGTGATCAGGAACTTTAATATGGAAGGAGCAGAAGCATCTCAGACTCCGATAGGAGCTCATTTCAAGTTGTCCAAGGTAAAAGAACAAGAAGAATGCATTGATACTGAGGTAACTCCTTATTCCTCAGCTGTAGGTAGCATTATGTATGCAATGGTAGGTTCTAGGCCTGATTTAGCATATGGACTTGGTATGGTTAGTCGGTTTATGAGTAACCCCGAATATGTTCATTGGGAAGCTGTGAAATGGTTATTGAGATATATCAAAGGTGCTCTAGATTTGAAGTTAGTGTTTACTAAGGCCGAGAGAATGGATGTTCAAGGATATTGTGATTCAGATTTTAGTGCTGATTTAGACAAAAGAAGATCGATCTCTGGTTATATATTCACTGTTGGTGGAAATGTAGTTAGCTGGAAGTCTAGCTTGCAACAGGTAGTGGCTTTATCAACCACTGAAGCTGAGTACATGGCCTTAACTGAGGCGGTTAAAAAAGCCATATGGTTGAGGGGTTTATTGAAAGATCTTGGTTTCAAGCAGGAGAGTGCAAAGGTTTGGTGTAATTCTCAAAGTGCATTGTGTTTGGCCAAGAATAATGTGTTTCACGAAAGGACGAAACACATGGCTACTAAGCTTGGTTTTATCAGAGAAAGGATTGAAGCTAAAGATGTTGAAGTGTTGAAGGTTCCCACAAGTAGGAACCCGGCAGATATTCTAACAAAGGTGGTTCCGATCGGTAAGTTCAATGCTGCGTTGGAATTACTAAAGGTTCTCAAGAACTGATTGAGCCGTCGGGCTCTCTTGCCGGTGGTTAAGGACTCAGAAGGATTCACAGGAGATCAGGAAGATGCAAAGTAGTTCTGAAGCTTTGTCTTATTGCAGATGCTAAACACAAGGTGGAGATTGTTAGTGTGTGTGTTTAGCTCTGGTCGAAGTATAAGGAAATAACAGAGTTCTTGTATGTAAGACTCTGGTAAGTTTAGAGGATCTTGGTTTAGTTTGGATTGGGCCGGTTATGTGGCAATTCCAAATTAGATTAGGATGTTAGTTTAAGTCGGCTTATCTCTATTGATATAAAGAGATTAAGTCATTAAGCTTGTGATCATCCTCTGTAACAAACTTCTTCTCTTCAGCGAGTATTATCTCTGGTTAAGAGAGCTTGTTCTTCCTTGATAGTGAATTGCTGGTCCAAGCCGGCTCCAGAGCAGTAGTTTTACACCATCTCGGTGGCGAAGCTCTGGGTTAACAAATCAGTGTGTTCTTACTTGCTTTCAGTTCTAATCGGTGTTTAGATTATCAGGATTGATTCTGATAATAAGGTTGTTTAATCCTCAACACTGATCAATGATAGTCTTTATGCGAGGTGGTCGAACTGATGGAGACATCTTGCTGCGAACTGCTTCGAAGACGTTTTATGGCGAGAAGATATGTTGGGGAGAGGAGCGAACTTAAACGATGTTGCCTTGCTCGAAGATAAGAGCAAGATGAGTGAGGAAATTCTTGCTAAAGTTAACGGCGAGCTGGACGAAGACACCTCATGGCGAGTTGTTTGATGATGTTGTGATGCACATAGTTGGCGAGACGGGTGAAGATTTGTTGTCGGAGATAATGGTGAGTCGAGCGACAAGTTTTGTTGAAGATAACGGCGAGCTCATGACGACCTTTCGTTGAAGATAAGAGCGGACTCGGTGGCATTGTTTTGTAGAGGATAAGAGTGGACCGTGTACGGTTAGCGGCGAGGTGGTTTTAAGACACTTAGCGGCGAGGCGGTTTCAAGATGCTTAGAGGTGAGCAATTTCGAATAAGTTTAGCGTCAAGCCGATTCAAGAATACTTCGTTGCGAGCTGACTGATATTGCCACCATAAAATTGGCGAGTCCATTGCCGAGGACTTCAGTGAACTAGATATGTTGGTGAAGATAATGGCGAGCCGCTCTTAATAGGATGATGGAGAGCCGCTCTTTTGTGTTGTCTACTTGATTAAGCTTGTTTTAGCATTTTTAGACCAGCGATTTGGTAGCTGGATTTTTGAGTTGAACATTTTGGTTTACAAGGGTGTTCCCGTGAACACACCTGCTCCATTAATGAACACTTGGCATTTTAGACCAGCGATTTGGTAGCTGGGTTTTTAAGATTGAACATTCTGGTTTACAAGAGTGTTCCCGTGAACACGCCTGCTCCAATAATGAACACTTAGAAATTTATATAGCGCGTTTTGAATCCGCTAGGATGTGATATTTAAATCTGTAAAGGATGTAGTAGATCGTTGTTGTGGCCAACAACAGCGATAGATAAATGTTTAAGATATGAGTTATATGTGAAGGATGTTTATTCACTTTGAAGCTATCCGTGAAGGATGTTATTGATGTTTTGACTGTCCGGTGGGAGTATAAGATATACGTACCCATTCCCCCCCCCCCCCCCCCTTTTAAATGGAGGGGATAGTTGTACCCATCCAAAGACAAGCTGCCTACGTACCTTTTGCAAGGATCAAGCCACCACATTGTTCATGTAAAATAACTTAGTTAAATTTTCTTCTTTGTCGGTTGGGCGTTGAATTATTGTTATGCCGATTGCGCTTAGAGGATTCGTCATTCGTAAGCTCCGTCTGGTCGTCGTTTTCCTCAAGCTCGAAATCTTCAATGTTTAGGCCCTCTCCAAGTTTGCCGGCTGTCCACTTTGCTGCGAGTATGGAACCCAAGGCACGACAGTCGGCCGTAGAGTGTCCGTAGAAATGATGGAATTCGCAGTAAACCTCTTCACGGTAAGTATCACGATCTTCTTCGTTCCCTGCTACGTGGTAGTTATGAGTGCCTTTAGTTTATTTTTCTCCAGCCGTGGTTGGGATTGCTTGATAATTGGAGGTCTAGGACTTCACATATTTTAGTCCCAAAGTTTTTATCTCCTCTTCGCTCTTGGCAAAGCCGTTAGCCCGATGAAGCGCATCTTGGATAGATGACGGTTTGTTAACAGTCAGCTCTCGTCGGAAATCCGAGTTATACCAAAGAGCCTTTTGTAAAGCACCAAGTGCTAATCTGTTGTTTATCCCCTTTACTTGAGTAAGTACCAGTTTGAAACGCTCGATGAAGTTTCGCAGTGGATCAGTCGGTCTTGAGACATTGTGTAGAGGTCTGCCTCTGAGGATCTTTGTTCGATTAAGATGGCGTATTGCTTCAAGAAAGCATCAAAGAGCTGTGTGAAATTGTCAATTGAATGTCTCTCCATCCCAGCGACCCAATGGAGAGCTGTCCCTTTGAGATGTTCCGCGAAAAGAAGGCAGTAACCGATGTCCCTTTCTTCGTATCTGAATTTAGCTCGCCCTATAGCAATGGAGAAAGTCGTGATATGCTCAGTGGGATCACCCTTTCCGTCATAGACGGGGACCTTGATCTTCCCAGGATCGGACAGTCGGGCCTTAGTAATTCGCTCGGTAAATGGGGTAGTCCGCGCTTCTTCCAGCACTCGGTCAATCTTCGGAGCTTTACTTGTTGCGCGATGTACTTGTGACCGCATCTCCTTTAGGTCAAGCGATGTCTGTCTCAGGGATGCCTTGAGCTCGTCCATCTCCTTCTGTTGACTAGAGACAGCCGTGCGACGCACGGGTGCAGTTTCAGCTTGTTCCGCCCATCGCTAATCCTTGGTTTCGTCCAACTCCTGCTCGTGGTCGAGCTGCATGTCTCCCCGAGCGATCTGAGCTGCTTCTGCTGATTCGGTGTCATCAACCGGTCCGCGGGCCCTAGGGGTACCGACTAGAATTGAGATCAGAGTTGTTGGGACGATGCGAGATGCAGGTCGTCGAAACATCCCTCCGTCTCGTGTGCGTCTAGCTGTTGTCAGGGTTTTGAGCTCGGTTGATATACTGTTGTTGATGGCTTCCTGCCCCTTGAATTTCCTGAGGAGCTCTGCCAACATCTCCTTGACTTCGTTAAAGACCTCTGAGTTCGCTGTGACGTTCGCCTGACCGCCTGTCTCACCAGATCTGTCCAGGGGCACTTGTTGCTCATTGTTCTGTCTGGTTGCTCCGGATCCGTTAAGAGACGTCTCCTTTGGATCGGTATCACCGTCTGTACCATGTTGTTGAGTTGTTCCGTCTGTTTCGGTCATCGTTTCGTGTATGAAGCTGATATCCCCTCCTTCTAGCGCTAAATTGTGGGAGCTGGATTCACACAATTGAATTTGTGAAGGTTCCTGGAAGAGAAGCTTCTAGGGTTTCAAACACACAAACCAAAAAAGACAAAGGATTTCGAATTAGGGTTTTTTGTATTAAAAGCTGGAAAGGTGTAAAAGTCTTTCTGTTAGGATTTTCTGATCCCCCTATTATGAAGATGTACAAGTGTATTTATAGTATACAAAGTCGGTTGGGCCCAGCCCAATAAGAAAAAGGAAAACTTCCTAAGTCTTCTTGGTTTTCCTTTTAGACACAGCTTTTAAGTCAGCTGAGCTTTAAATGGGCCTTTGTCTTCTGGACTCGATTACTGGGCTGATTTGGAACATGCCTCTGGTTTAATCTTTGGTTAACTGGTTTCTTGGGATAGCCGGTTTAGCGCATACTTAGTCGTTTTAGGCTATCGATTCTTCTAGGGGAGATTTGACCCCTATATTGTTGTTTTAAAAATCTAATATGTTAATTAGTGAGTTATTTAACATCTTAAAATCTGGAAATAATAAAAACAGATAATTAACAACAACAACAAAAATGGCATATTGTTTAGCTAATTATAATTATAAAAAACAATGATTCAACTATTAATGAATTAGTAAATGCCAATTGTTGGCTTAAAATACAAAAGAAATGCCGATTAGGTTGTTAAGGTTTTTGGGAAATAATTTTAATTGTTTTAAATTGTTTATATTTATATTTTTTATTTTAATTGAATGACTTAAATTATATAGTTAACAAATTAAAGCCCTGTCATCTTTTTTTAGAGACATGTCTTATAATTTTTTGTAAGCAAAGCCAATAAAATTAAAACACCTTAACTGTTTCAATAAAAGTACTTTGGTTTTAATAGTAAGGGGATTTTTGTAACTTTGATTTTGTGTCTCTCACTCACGAGATTAAATCCCCCCTTAATCAACTCTTTCGTCCAACAAAAATTCCAATTCTTAGACATGCTATAATAATGAGTCTAAACTCTTGACGTATTAGATTAGTTTTACTTTCACTCGATTTTCAAACTTCTAATGTTTTATAATCTAAATTCTTCTTTCTTATAATCATTTTTTTTCTAAATTATTGGAGTAATAACTTATAGGGTTAATTAGGTATATCATAGTTTTGGGGATTGTAATTACGTGTATAACATGACCTAACTAGAATTTATGTAACTAACATCCACTTAAAAATTTTGACTAAAATACCCTTAATAATCTAATGAATTATAGATAGTTGGTTATTATGTTGATTAAAATAGTTGACCATATGTTGAATTAAATAGTTGACTATGTAAAACATTGTTTATGTAAACGAGTGTTTGATATTTTAGTTATGATATAGTTCACTTTGTGGTTAATTCACTATGATTATAGTTGACTATTTATGCATTAATAGTCAGCTATTTGATTTTTTAAAATATTTATCTGCGAATAACCAACTATAATATCAAAATAGTTGACTATGTAAAAAATTGTCTATGTAAACGAGTGTTTGCTATTCTAGTTATGATATAGTTCACTTTGTGATTAATTCACTATGATTATAGTTGACTATTTATGCATGCATAGTCAGCTATCCTGTTTCTTTTCAAAACATAGTTGACTATTTATCTTATAAATTATAAATGAAAATTAAAATAAGGGTAAAATAGTCATTTTAAATATATTCTATGTTATTTACCTAATTATAAATTAGGTTATGTTAGATCATTAATTATTGATGCAATGGGTATTATAGATGCCAATTTCCCTAATTTATAATATGTAGCTCATTTTAAACTCTAAAATCGATCATCCCCGTTGATGATACTTGGTTTCAAGACTAATTAATACTTCTCTGATTTTCCAAAACAAAGTATTGTACACAAAAATTGATATTCCGATCAAGAATGTTTTTTACTTCGACTTAGTTAGCTTAAAAATCTCAAATATATAAGAGGATTGCCGATCCAAATTCTAAGAAGTCCCGTATACTGTAAAATGAACCATCAATATTTTTTTTAAGAGTTAGACTAGTCTGCAACAGTTTCAATGTCTAGACATACCTTCTCATGACTAGCCATAAGAGTTAGACTAGTCTATAATTTATGTAACTATCATTGGTAAAAACTGTTGCAGGAGTTATGCAAAGGAGTAATGTAGCCACATGCATCATCACCACCACCACCACCACCATCATCACCATGTGGGAACTGCTTGAAGGATATTTTCGACACATTCTATCTATTCACAATAAAATCATTTTGTTTCCAGCAAAAGACGGAGATTTAGCAACTGTGTAGTTTCATTAACGCAATGCCTGTGATCCTTAGTCATTTATGTATCCCAAACTCCTAAAGTATTTCTCTTGTCTTATGTTGCAAAACAAGTTTGAACAGATCTTAAGAGTTTCTTAATTATCAAACATAACAAACCGTTGAAACACAGATCTGAGATCAAATTGTGTGCAAGTTTTACCTTTTGTTTTCCAAGTAACTGACGTAGTAAAGATCAGAGAAGAAGATAATCGGATGAATCGAGAACTAACCAGAGACAAATTTAGTGAGAATTTTGTTGATTTACTTACAGAAACACAATCGAATCTTGAAGTGGAGCCCGTGTGGAGAAGAAATTCGGAATCGAGGAGAAAAGATTTAGGGTTTTTGGAGATCGAAAGATGAAACTTTTTCTGGAGCTTTTTTTCGTTTTGAAATTTCTCAAATTTGAAAAAATCGGGGTAAGTAACCGTTGTGAATCTATGTATTGGGTTCGGACTCGGAGCTTAGTGGGACGTATCGAGCCGTTGGATTGAGATAAATGTGGGTCCGGCTGGTTCCAATTTCGAATTACTTGAGCACTGGTTTTCAAAATGTAAAAAGCAGCAACCAAATGGTCGGCGAAAAGATAATAATTTGATATTTCGTTTATATTAAATCAACTACTGATTTTATACTTCTCAAATGAAAAGTTTTTGCCAAAAAAAAAAAACTTCTCAAATATTTTTGGTAACTCAATCAATATACGATGGATTACTACAATTTATATAAAAGAATTTGGGATCTGTTGATCATTACTAATACATTATTTGTCAAAGTTTGAAGAAAAGAAAAAAGAATGTATAATCTAGTGATTTCTGGTAGTACATTATTTGTGCCACCACCCCATTCAAATTTGGTATAATATATGTTACTAATAATTGAAAACAAAGTCTTCTTTTATGATTTTTTACATTCAACTTCGGGTGTCGGACCTTATCTATCAGGCCAGTGGCACATGGTTAACCAAGTAATACAGGAAAATATACACCCGAGAGAGTCCCAATGATTCTTAGTATCCGTCTTTCTGCTCAAAGGATGAAAGATAGTTTCAGTTGGCATCACACCAAATCTGGAATGTATACAGTCAAATCGGGATATGATGTCACATTCCAGCTGACTCCATCAACTACTAACTTCCCCGCAACAACAGACTCACCGTTGTTTCCTAGCAATCTCGTAGGCACATCCTCGGCTCTAAGTACCAGTTCACCCATATCAACCTTAACCTGTACCCATATCAAACACAATCCACTTAAACAGAAGGAAAACAAAAAAAACAAAAACTTTATCTTCTACTAAATGAAAAATTTGTTATTTTACCTGCCCATCTTCTTGAATTTCTGGAATAATTAAGCCAGCACCAGTATGTATTGTAAAACTGCCATTATAAAAGACATAAAAAATCATCTCAAATATGACAAAGATATACATGTAGATTCTATAATACCTATGCATTCCCTGTGAGTTGTCAATCTCAGCAATGAATCTGGCGAAACATCGAACACCCTTGCAACACATCTAACCAAAACACATAAAAAGGCTTTATAACTTCAAATTATTAAACTAATGCAATCAATTAGCACATCAAAGGCTTACCTCTGGTTCACTACCATCTGAATTGAATATACGCATGGTGTAATCGGTGTCATTAATGCCTGGCAACGCAAAGATGACTCCATCTGCACCAACACCGAAGTTTCGATCACAAAGCTTCACCGCTTGCTCTTGAGTAATCTTAGGTTCCGATGAATCTCTATTACCTACCTTATTCCCCAAAATACATATTTTTCTCAATTAACAACAGTTCAATGGAGTGTAGCAAATGTAGAGAAGAGGAAAAGTGACAATACCAAAATGAAATCGTTTCCAAGGCCGTGATATTTGATGGAACGAACAACTCTGCTTTCTCAATTGTCTAAGTAACTTTCTGGCAAGATTTTCTCGGCGGCGAAGGCGCTCATGGAAGCTGTTGAGACACGAAGGCGAAGATTACGATTCCCAATCGAGATGTTTTTGCCGGAGAGATCGAACCAGAGAGAAGATACCGATTCTAGATTCTTGGAGAAGGCATGTGATAATCGGCGCGATAGTGACGGTGGTCGTGGTGGCTATCTCCATCGAAACTTTAGCTTTGTTTTTTCTTTTCCGATCACTGTGCTTTAAGCCTTCAAACGGGTCTCAAATGTCTATTTCCCCACGAGAACTATGACATATATGTCCACAAAACTTTACCCTCCGTACAGATTACCTAGTGAAAGTTTCATGTCTATTTCTCCACCAATTCAAAGTTAAATATGCATATCTCCACCAAATAAAAGTTTTATGTTTATTTATCCACACCACGGTTTAATGTTTGGTTTTACTGTTTCCAAATCATTAGTTAACCACTGAAAACCTGCTTAGCCGGATTAATACGCTTTACGACCGATTGTATACGGATTTATGACCCGATTAAACCTTAAACCAAAACAAAATCCATTCCCGTTCCCTGTGTTTTCCCCAAATCAGAAAATCCACAAATCTGAGATCGAAATTGACAACGTCAGAATTATGCGTTGATGGTGGTGAATGAAAATCTCTTCCTAAACATCAATTCCTATTCCGGGTCAATCCCTTCAGACCTGGGTTATGCTTCTTCTTTGTCTGAAATTGATTTGAGTGGTGATAAACTAACTAGTGTTTTGGCTCCATCGATTTGGAACCTCTGAACAATCATTATAATCAAATTTCTAATCAAGTTTAAAGGTCTAAAAGAGCTTGATTTATCAAGTAACATCCGATACTAACTAGTTTTCTTAGGAAAACCAAATTCCCTCTGAACAATCATTGTAATATGTTAGAATCGTGGCGAAGAACCTCAGTTTAGGAGTAGAACCCATAACCGCATCAATCAAGTTTAGGATTGTTTATCGTGTTTGTGGACAGAAATTTGGATAGGCTCGACATTGAATCATTTTCATAGACAAAAACAAAAAAGCATAATAGGCAATATGGGATGATTACACTCCAGAACAAATCTTGTTTTTGAGAAAGAAATATGATAACAAAAAGAAAAAAACATAAAAGCCCAATAAAGAGAGAATTTTCAATTCAAAAGAACAGAGCAGAAAAGGAGATAAACGAAATCAGTATTTACAATACACGTTTTTTTTTCTTTAAGCTTCTTCTTCTTCGTCGTCCTTCTCGTACTCTTCTTCACCGACTGTAGCATCTTGGTATTGTTGGTACTCTGCAACAAGATCGTTCACGTTACTCTATGCTTTGGTAAACTCCATCTCGTCCATTCCTTCTCATGTGTACCAATAAGAGACCGTCACTCAGATGTTTCGAGTCAATTTGACGAAATTTAATATTTTGGGTGTTAGGGTTCTATTGATTTTGGAATTGGGGGGTTTTTGTGCTTTGAGTCGGGTCGGGTTATAACGGGTTTAATTTTTAAAAGTGATCGGGCTTTTAATTTCAATTGGGTTTACAAATTCGGTTTTTTTTTTTTTATCAAACCGACTTTGTTATAGATTAATAAACCTCCGATCATAGAGAAAGTGTTACAGTACAAACAAGACATAACAAACAAAACGGCTAAAACATATGTCGTGCAAATAACATGAACGATAGGGATAGTAGAAAAGGGGCCTAGAAGACAAAAGATGTCATGTAGGATGCTTTCCGGCTCAATGACAACACCTCCAAGAAGCTTGTCACAAGGAAGAGAAACCGAAACCACAATAAAGTATAGGATCTCTATAGTTGAAGCGGCAATTAAAGCGGCTTTGAAGACGAACGTCTCTACGACTAACACCGGAGGTACAAACCTGCAAGTGTTGGAGACTTGATGCAAAGAATGGTTCCTTGCGATTTTAAGGGTCGGAGCTTCTGCAAATAGCAAAGCTAACTCGAACACCTTTCTCCTTTTAATACAATCACTCACAACAAGAGAGAAAGATTGGGTATAAACAAGCTCCATAAAGGAGTAATCAGAGCAATATATGTCCAAGATAACAAGATTTAATGGAGCAAAGACAATGAAGAGCGCTCTTCCATCCATCTCAAGAGAGACGAGTGCTAGAGTCAAGGAGAGACCCGTTGACAACAACCTGCATATTGCAGTAGAGTATCGCAAAAACGCGATAGAGAGAAGAAAAGAACCATATTTGCCTAGTATGAGAGAACGAGCAACCGTTGATGAAGTATAATCAATAGGTTCCCAATTCAAACAACAGAGACTAGCTAATCCTATAAACTTCTCATGTGTTGAGTACCTAAGACTCCTAGATACTTGAGATAATAAGAACATAGAGCATATACCAAACTTGGCCAAGTTTAGTCGTTCCACATTGACAATGAAGCAGGGACTGCATATTGCAGGATAGATTCGCACCAGGGAGCAAGGAGCGGTAAAGGAATCTGATACACTCGGTTCTAACAAGATCCAAGCCTCTGACTCAATGAACATCCCAAATCTTTCTGAGAGAGGAGAAGCAGGGGATGTGGAGCAGAGGCCTAGCTTGGTTAGAGCAACAAAAACCAAGGAAGTTCCATTCGAGAAGTGAGAGTCGAGAGTAGAATCACCTGCAGCACGATCTAGAAACACCAATCTCATATATGGTTTTGAGACACTTGTAGAGGATCCAAACAAAAGCCTCGAGCCAGAGAAGACATCGGAGAGGGCTTTGTCGAGTGGATTTGGAGATTCCACCGGAGACGTGAGGGATAAACTAGGTTGAAGTAATCGGACGGAGCGGAGAAAGGTGATGACCTGAGCAGCGAGGAGCATGGCCGGCGGCGGAGCCACGTCGATGTCTGGATCTGGAGGCTCAGGAGACGGGACCGGGGTTGCTACCAGTGATGCCATGAACCTAAACCACGCACAGAAGGAATGCGGCGGAGGAGAAGGTCCAATCTGATGAAGAAGCTCCGTTGACGGCTACCTCGGTCGGTGTGCCTGGGAGAGAGTCTCACAAACAAAAACAAATTCGATTAAATCATGGTTTTCTGGGTTTGGTCTTGGTTTAACAACAAAACCGATAGAAATTTGGTCGGGTGGAGATATGCACATTTAACTTTGAATTGGTGGGGAAATAGACATAGAACTTTCAGTTGAGGGAGATCTATACGGAGGGTAAAGTTTCGTGGACATGTATGTGTATGTCATAGTTCTCGTGGGTAAATAGACAATTTTTCCTATTTTTTCAGTATAAGAGGGTGTTATTGGGGGATGGATTTGTGTAGATTTTAAATTTGAGAGATTTGTGTAGATTTGTGAAATTCAAAGATTCTTATCAAATAATTGTTATGGATTCTCATAGATTATCGTTGATTATTAGTGATTTTGTATTTATGTTTTTTAAAAAAATATATATTTATATAAGGTAATCTTATTATATAAAAGAGAGTGCATAAAATTGTAACTCACGAGATCGCGACACATGTTAAGTAGTCGATTAGGTTCTAACACATGTCAATTATATAAATATGTAAGTTTTTGAATATCAAATTTGTGAATTACCAAAAAAAATAAAATTAAAATGGAAAAAACACAAACATAAAGTAATTTTACAAATTGCAAAAAACCTCTATACGAATAGTTATATTTAGTTGAAAATGACTTTTAATAAATAGAAATTTAACACAAAAACAAATTAGGAAAAGTAAAATAGCAAACTATATAATTAAAAGTAGATTCAACCCTGTTTCCATTGTTATATATAGGAAGAGGTTTAACATATGTATATATATATATGGGGAACACAAAATAATTGATCATGAATAAAAGAAGAACTAGATCAAAGAGAGCAACAATTTTTAATAAAGAGAAATTTAACACACACATAAATTAGGAAAAAGAAAATAGCTAACTATGTAATTAAAAGTAGAAACGACTCTAGGTTTAAAATATGTATATCTATGAGGAACACAATAATTAATAATGGTTAAAGGAGAACTAGATCAAAAAGAAAGCCATGATAAAGAAAATTTGGTTAGTGGTATGTTTTTTACATGTTTAAAGTTTACGAAATAACATAAAAGAAAGATTGTCAAACATGTAACAAAATTTAGTTATTTATCAAATAGTTTAATGATTGAAACAATATTTACATACATATCAAGCGTATATATTTTATTGATTTCTATTTTTTTCAAATTATATAAGATATAAGACTATACTTTTTCAAATTATATATGAACATATAACTTTAATCACTACATTATCTAAGTTAGAGTTTGAATTAAAAGATAGTATGCTTTTTCCTCAAACGTTCTTTTAACATAATTATTTACTATAACTCAAATAATCCTCGCATAGCGAGGGTCTTAATCTAGTATTATATATACTATAATAGAGAAGAAGAAAAAAGAATATGAAAGATGTTATGTTTTTTTTTAATTTATATTTTCTTTCATGATTCTGGTACATGAATTTTTTTCTTTTAAATTTATAATTTTGTTCAACTCATGAGTTTTGTTCACTTTATAATTTTTGCTCTCGTGGGTAATGAAGTTTTTGTTTTTATTCTAAAGTTTGAAGAGTATGCATGTTGTGTGTTTTTGTTATTTATGTGTGTGTATGTTTTATTTTTTTGGTTATGTGAGATTTGAAGAATCTCATATATATACATGGTATTTTGAAAATTGAGTTCCATGAGTAAAACTATATAGAATCCATGTCCCAATAACAAGAGATTTTAATAGAATTACAAAATCAATGATAGTTAGACTTTTCCAATAACAAGAGATTTCCAATGGATTTTAAAAATCACAAACCAATAACAATGGATTTCATTTAGAATTTAAGAATCCATAAACCAATAACAGCGGATTTTCAAAATTTTAAAAATTTCTACAAATCTATTCCCCAATATCCTCCCCTAAATGTTGGTTTTTTTTATTACCGGTGATTTTGGGCCAAAGGCAAAATCTAACAAAATTTTGTTATAGCCAAATGCCCATAAAGTCCTCGAAAAAATTTCATGTCGAATAAGATGTGATTGAGCACAAGAAATTTGAGTAGTGGTGTCCCTATAAAAACAAAACCCGATATCCCACGGATTTGGTGCATCAATCCTAAGTCTTTTAAAATCCATAGTTTTCTCAAAAAATTCCGACGACTAAAATATGTCAAAACCTCGTCAAAATGTTTCGATAAATTTTAATAATAAAAATATTATCTATTTTGAAAAATGAAACCGGCAATCTTTTTAAAATTGTTGACGAAATTTTTATAAACTAATAGTTTTAATTGATTTTCAAAATTAAAAAAATTATAAATTTTTTTAAAACTCCGACATATTTTCAACTGACTATCTATATAATATTTTAAGGTTTACACAAACCAAAGCTATGAAAAGATGACATGTGTCAACTACTTTTTTATATAACTAATTATTAATATTTTTTATTAAGGTTTACACAAACCAAAGCTATGAAAAGATGACATGTGTCAACTACTTTTTTATATAATTAATTATTAATTTTTTTTGTCAAATATAATTAATTACTAAAATTAATACTACTACTACATTAACTACAATATCTTAAATAAAATTAAATAACTACAATATCTTAAATAAAATTAAATAACAATTCAACAATAATTGTTTTGTTATTTGACCCCAATGTATTTAACTAATGTATTATAAATATTTGAATAACATTTATATGGATTCAAACATTTATATAAATATCTAAACTTCTTAGATATGTCAGAAATTTTCGATGGATTTCCAACGACATTTATATGAGGGATACAGTCTAAATGTTGTAAGGTTATGTTTCAAGAATAGCTGGTAGTGAGAATAGCGATTCAAATTATCATTCGTAAATGTATGAATGTGACACTCCTAACATGTTGCCTTCATAGAGGATTTGAAACCAATGCGGTCAACTATTATATGGAACAACACGGTATTACTAAAATGGAAGCCAAGCGAGATATTTTTAACCTTGTCGCATTCGGCGATAAGATAATGAATGAAGAGTTTTTGAAGAAAAGTGATATACCAAATAAAATTCGGAAGCTATTGTTCAGGCTGACACGTACGACCAACGTTACCTATAATGAAGGTGAAGGATATACTTATCAAGAAGGACAAGCCAATGATAATACCGCTTCTTTGTTTGTCAATAGGATTCAAATTTAGTTTACATGTTGAAACAAATCACGAGCGCGACCTTTGTTCTTGGTTTTACTTATAGCAATTTTTTTTTTTTTTGTATTTGCAAAATGCTTTATGTTGTTATGACGTTGATTGTTGTCATTGAATAAGTAAAATGATCTATTATTGTATCGTTTGTGGTGCAAGTTAAGTCTTGATGTAGTTGTTTTCACAGTGTACCAAAGATGCACTAATTAGTCATTTTAGTATAGCAAATGATCAAACTCTATGAGAAATTGATCTAACAAACTAAACTATAAGGATTTAAATCTAAACTAAAGAAATATGAGCTTTTTGTTTGGTTTTTCTAAAGTCTTCATTCCATAAAAGAACATTAACGAAGCAAAGAAATGAGTGAAAGATGGAAATATTAATAGATTGAATACTTGATGGAAACATTGGATTATTGGATTTTCTAATGGCTCCGAATGATATAACAGATTATCTATTACCTCTGAATGATACACAGAAATATAAGTTGTTTTGGAAGGTTTTTTTGTTTCAAAATATAAATTGTTTTGACAATCTTATGTATTTTTTTTTTAACTTTATTGAATATTGTGTAACTACTAATATGTTGCAGTCTTTTCTATGGAATGAGGAGGCAATCGAAGCTAACTTTGATACACTGAGACACGCAACTGTGATCTTCCGCTTATTCAATCCTGATAGAAACGCTCATCCCGCTGATAGAAATATCATTGTAAGTTTATTGTTCTCACGGTTATGTTTATAATTTGATATCATGTTCTCTTGTTGTGTGTGTTATATCACAATCTGGTTGCTTGATAATTTGTTAGGTATTGTACAACATGTAAACGAGAGACCTCTTTCTGGGAATCGGACTGCCACCATAATCTATGTGTTGTTTGTCTTCGAGAGCAAATCGACCAGATGCTCGTAGCACAAGTGCTACTTCATGATTGTCCTCGCTGCAACGCGTTCTTGAACCCCACATCTCTGTAGGAGGCTCTTCCATTTCAAATGACACAGCAGCATGAAACCCTCATCCTTGAAGACTACATTAGAAGCAAACTGCCAACACCTATCTTCCAAAGAGGATTTCGATTCATCTCGCGCCATAAGGCCCTCCTTGCAGCATCTTTGGCCACAATTTATGTTGCATTGTATACAACACACAAAATCCTTGTGTGGAAACACAAGATTGAAGTCTGGATGGGTAAACATCTATGCGTTGTCACCGCATTGTCGAATCTGCATCAGCAATACCGAGAGGGTGATGATCCGTACGAGTCTAATTTCCGGTAAGAACATTTTCTTGTCTCACTTGTATTCTTTTGGTACATGTTCAATTTATTGTTTGTTGTATCAATTGTATTTCTTGTTTTGTATGTACAAGTTGGCCTGGAAGTCTAGAGGTGATATATGGAAGACAATCAGACGTAGGTGATGAACCAAACTGCACATGGTCTTCTGTAATTAGATTATTGTTTGTAGCTTCCCTGGTTAAAATAAGATGCCATGTATTTTTTTTTTTGTCACAAACCGGTTCTTGAAGTCTACTACATATCTGCATTTCCAGAGCGATATATCAGCATTTAGTTTCACAGCCCGTTTCATATTTTCAATAGCTTCTTCGATGTCGTTGAGATAGCCGGCTATGTGCCTTTGACAATGTCACTTAAACACCTCATCCATTGTGTCTTGTAGCTGAATTCACACGTCGATTCGTCCACGTAGTGTTCCTAAAGGTGACCAATGATCAAATAAAAAAGACGTAGTTTGTTGTTTGTTAATTTTTTATCGCACCCTCTGCCGCTGCGTTGATGAAACGAACAGGCCCAATGTTTCCTCATTCTATTAACATTTAAGCTGGAGACTGTTTGTAAAAACACAATGCTTCAAATTTAATTAAACTAATCTCTTACGCTTCACACTTCTATTTTCTTCCAAAGATGAAAAATTCTAATTTATCTAAGCACTTGTTTCATTTTGATCGCGAGCGAACCAATAAGAAGGTGAATGGTAATATAATAACTAATTATATTGATTAACGATATTGATTAAAAGATATACAAATGAATTGATTATAGTAATGTTTATATAGTGAACTATATTATTATTATTTGAATTGCTAGGTAAGTAAGGTTTGTATAGTAAACTACTCCCTCCGTTCTCTTTTAATCGATGTTATAGAAAAAAAAATTATTTCTAAAAGATTGATTTTTTATATTTTCAATGTATTTTTAATGAAAAAATAATGATGAATTGTAAATTTCAAGACACATTAATTGGTTTTATTAAATTATTATTGGGCTAAAGTTATAACAAGACATTCATAACTAATAATTAATGTATTTTCTTAATAAGTGTGAAAATTCTAAAACAAAAAAAGAACGGAGAGAGTATTTTGATCACCACTGATGAGATAATAGCTAACTATTTGTATTTTGATCGGCATAGATGAAATAATTGCTAACTGTATTCATTAACAATAATGATTTACATCAACCAAAAGATATACAACTGATTATTGTAATGTTTTATATCGCTAACTATATTATTATATGAATAGCTAAGTAACGTTTGTATAGGGAAATATATTATAATTTGAATAGTTAGCTAACTAAAATCTCCAAATTTTGACAAGCCAAAGAAATAGTTCATTATTCTGGTTATAATTTTAGCTAACTATAACAATATAAACAGAACCGAATATAGTCAACTATACATACTTCAGCAGATGAAGAAACTTACAGCAATTACAGATTCACTTCTTCACATAACTTTTCACATATTTTGTTTAAGGTTATTTTTATACTTACAAAAATTATAGTTACCAAAATTCCATTATAGATTGACAATTTCGTCCTACTTTTTATTCTCTGTGCTAGTTACCAAAATTCCATTATAAATATGTAAATTTTTTAATTTTCATTCACAAAAATAATATTCTCCTAATTAACTCAATTACTAAATTTAAAAAGCAAGATAATAATTTTTTTTTGCTTTTGACATCAACAAAATAATAAATTTTTCTTGTTAAAATCTCATTGATTAATTTTGTTGATGTTAAAAAAAAAAACAAAAAAACAGTGATAACTGTTTAAAATAGCAACCAAGCCCCTATATGTTCACACCATTATTTTAATTTCTGCGCAACCCTAATAAAAACCTTGACGCCTTCTTCTTCTACATCCTTCTCCTCGCTCTCCGTTTTCCGCCTCCTTCACTTTCTCTCAAACACGATCATCCCGTGACAAATTTGAAGAGACTATGATTCTTCATTGATCAATGAGATAGAAAAAAACTGAGTTTTATAATGAATTAGAGCAAAAATACCAAAAGATGTGGGATTATATACAAGATGCTAACAAATCTCAAGATCTGTTTCATCTATACACTAACTTTCAATGTCATTTTCTTCTTCTAGCTATAGACTTCTACTTCATGACAAAACTGGAAGAGAAGCTGCGATGGCCAAAACTCGTAGCTAACAATCGTTTGTACTTATGCTCGAGCACAAGTCTCGTGAGAGTTGTTTATGTCCGGATTGTACCTCTTTTCCAGTGAATAATTAGTCTCGTCTCGCCAAATCCCGTCCAAAGTTTTGCTTCCTCCTTCCGTGCTGCCAGGCTTCCCTATTTCTAACCCCAGGCATATCAAAATCATCCAGTGGTTCGTCCCTTTGAAAATGACCATTTCTTGTCAATGTCGACCAGTGTTGCTTGAGGAGTATGATTGTTATGAATAAACTTGTAAACTCTCAGATTTGAATAAAGAAACACACTTTCACTACTTTTCCAATAACGATTACAAGGAAACAAAGATGAGAAGGGAATTCTAGGAGCCCTTTACTCTCCTTAACCTATTACACTCCAAATGATCACTCTTGATACCTGAATACAAAACACACCACCACTACTTTATAAGCAAATACGGTAACTAGGTCAGAGATTGTTATGCCCCAGCTGGCTTTCCCATGACGTGTCCCTGACCTTACTTTATTACTGACCTTTGCCAAGATCATAGATTCTAGAAGACTCTCTCCAACTAGGTCTTCTAGTGCCTTGGATTATACTCAAGCCCTCTTCTTCTTACGGCCATACTGGAAGAGTAGAGGAGGCCTGGAATCATAGTTAACAATGATGTAGCCAAAGCATTAACAGAATATGCAAACCAAGCCGCTATTGAGGTTTTAGTGGTTGGTTCCTCCTCCAAAGGTGGCTTTCTCAGGTAGAAATAACCATTATTCCTCACATTCTTGATCATTTGTTGAATCTTGTGATTCTCCATTAATGTTGGATTACTTGATCCACAAGTTCAACAAGCCTACAGATATTCCCGGGGCCATAACGAAAAACGCACCTGATTTCTACATGATTTATGTCATATCCAAAGGAAAGATTTCAACAATGAGATCAGCTTCTCGTTCTGCACCAATGAATGGTCCTCTACGCACTCCGGTTCAACCACCTAGCTTAAAACCACCTCAACCTGTGCCTTCTACTTCCACTAATATGCGAGGTTCTAAAATCAAAACAACACAAAAACTTCTCTTCTTTTCCCATTCTTTTCACTTGTTGATTTTGAGTTTTTGTTTCTCTAGCTTCTGCAGTTGAGGGACGGTCTTTTGAGTCTAACCAACAACGCAGGTCTGTCGAAGATCAGCAACGTCGATCCATGGAGGATTCGCAAAGCCGGTCTATGGAGGATACAGAGTCCTTCAGGTACATATCTCTATTTGAACAGTGATCTTGAAAACTCAAAGCCTGGAAACTGAAACTGAAACTAAATGGATGAAAACAACAGATCTCCTTTTACTAGAAGAGGCAATGGGAGATCATACACAGACCTATCTGTTCCGGAATCAGACATATCCTTTGTCAGTTCCGGAAGACCAAGCATTGAAGACAACAATGGCAAGTTTGGTAGCAGACCTGCGATGGTTTGCTAAATGGGCTTGTGTCTTTAATACTCCCCACAAACTTGGCGTCGGGGTGAAGACAACAATGGTAAGTTTGGTAGCAGACCTGCGATGGTTTGACAAAGGCAGGGGTAGGTGAAGATTCTTGTGAAGTAGATAGATCACTCTACTCACCATAGAGAATAGTCATTAGTGTGAGAACTTTTCAGGTTCTTTTGACCTATTTATCTCACAACGAGTCTAGGTTTTTTTACCTCGTTTAACTCGACTAAGCTATCTCATGGTACTGAGAATTTTCTTCCCACAACTAAAACAACCTTACTCACTCTCTGCTTCGTATCGATATATCACCAAGAGTGTGCATTTCAAAAATCTGACTTTCTCTTTGACATTTTGTCGAGCACCTTGTGTGCGTTTCTGTGAATTCTTCTCTTTACTATCAAAATCCAGAAAGTTATATCCATAAACACATCCTAATCAATCCCAAAACAGTCCTATCCATTCTAGCTTCTCAATTCCAGACCTATAATCTAACCGTGTTTGCCCTTTCTCAAGCTACACATCAATAACTTCTTCTTTTCCTTTGTTTTGGCTCAATTAAACTACTTAAGCACAGAGACACATTACCGTGTATATTGTGAAGAAGAAGCTTGATTTCCAGCCCATGATCTTCTGGATACTAACTTCTGACGCAGAGAGCTCTTGTTGAAGCTTCCTATTCTTCTTCTTTAACCGAGATTGAACAAATTCTTCTCAATCTTCTTGTGCACCATAAAAATCTTTGCTTTAAGCCATGAGATGGCTGTAGTAAGCTAAAGCTCCAACCTTTTTAACTAAAACCTGTTCAAATACACACTAACGAAGAGGCTTTGACAAGCACGCAGAGCTTTTGACCGAGAAAGAGAGAGCTTGACCAAACAAATGATTATAAAAGGAGAAAGCTTTCATCTTTGTTTCTCAGATGATTTAAAACCCAGATTGGACGCTGAAAAGTATCCAGGAATCCCGTAGATCTTGTAGCTCTGGCTTGTCGCTTCTTTTCTAATTATCAGCAGGTTTCGACAAAAACAATAGCTAGAAGATGATAAGATTAGCAACCCATGAACCGTTTGCAGAGCTTAGATTAAAGGCTTAAACTTTAGATGAAAACAGAACACAAAATCCCACGAAAGCTCATTCAATCTAAAGAGAAGTTACTGAAGAAGCCTTGACGAGTGAGCAGAAGCTAAGAAGCTAGATAGAAACCCCATAGATCGACTGAAACTCTAATACCATCAGAACGGTGCCAACATTGACAGATGCCTTAAGCCAAGAACAAAATAAAATTAGTTCGTAAAAATTGTCTACAATAAGCAGTATGTCAAATTGCAAAATAAGCAATAAATAAAAAACTAAACTACCACACAAAAGATTAGGTTAAATATAAGTTTTATTTTTGTTTTCGATAAAATCATCAACAAAACTTTCAAAATCAATTTTTCTAACCATTTCTCTCTCAATAGATAAGATAGTCAAGCCGTTCAATCTTTCTAGTGACATATTTGAGCAAAAATAAAATTTTACTAAAAAAATAGTTGATTCACTGGAAGAAACATGAATTATAAGGTTTTGTCAATGTAAAGATTTCAATTTTAATATTTTTGATCTAACGTAGGAGAGGACATAACAAACCTCTATGCTTACCTTAATTTTTTAAACAATAAATCATTGTTTTCCCACAATATTTGCTTTCCCACAATACTATCCATATCTAATGTAGATTGTAACTAAACAAAATTAAGAATGGAAATAAAAGGCCCTTAATTTTTTCTGATGAAAATACAAGTCCTTAATTTGTTTCAAAAAAGTGATGCTCTAAGCCATGACTTCTTTTCTTATCAAGGTGGCACGCCTCTGGATACCATGTAAGTAAAATCAAAGAGATAGATTTATGCTCTTAAGGAGCTTTATTGATAGAGAAATTATGCTAGAGATAGGAGTAGCTCATTGAGCTTTATTAAGAACAAGAAATGTAAAGAGAGGGGAAAACTTTAGATTGTCTTCAAAATTAATAAAGATTTGATTGATTCATAAAATGTTTGGAGAAAGAGAGTTGTTTTTACAACTCTCAAGCTTACAATACACAATATCACAAGAAGCATATTTATACTCTACTTTAGTCCTGGGATTTCGGGTACGCGGGTCGGGTCGGATATTTCGGGTATAAGTGTTTAGAACCCATTAGGTAATTTGAAAATTTCGGGTCGGGTTTGGGTTTTAAAATAGGACCCATTAGGGTAATTTTTACCCTAAATACTAAAAAAATATATTATGTTTTAGATTTACCCTATTTTTTTTTGGATTTACTATGTTTTAGTTATTTTTATACAATATTTTCCAAAAAAACCCTGAAAAATAACTAAAATTCTATAAAAATACCCGATTTTTTTTTATGTTTCGGGTATTCGGATACAAGTTCGGGTTCAAGTTCGGGTTAGG
This sequence comes from Draba incana, assembly GCA_963576765.1. Classification (NCBI taxonomy): domain Eukaryota; kingdom Viridiplantae; phylum Streptophyta; class Magnoliopsida; order Brassicales; family Brassicaceae; genus Draba; species Draba incana. Next base: position 27,022,135 of record OY755214.1, on the reverse strand, counting down.
GTTCGGGTTCGGGTCGGGTTTTTTTTGGTATAGGTGTTTAGAACCTATTAGGGTATATGAAAATTTCGGGTCGGGTTTGGGTCTGATCGGTTCAGGTCCTTCGGGTTCGGGTTTTAATCCCAGGCCTACTCTACTTGGTAGGAAAACCCTATATACATGGGCTTGTGATTTTGGGTTTGCTAAATGGGCTTGTGTCTCTAATACTGTAATGGCAATCAATAGTGGACTACTGTCCCCAACCGGAAGCCAAACTCCATTGAAACTGGAACAAATGAGTAGTGCTTCTATCTCTGTGCCTCAGAAAGATTGATCTACACACAAGAAGAGGCAATTTTTACAGTTTTTACTTAAGTAGACAAGAATCCTAATTTAAAATTTGAGGAAGGTTTTTAAATATGGTCATGAAATGAGAACTTGCAAGCTCATAGTATAAGGAGATGCAGTAGAGAGATTGTCTTTCCCTTGTAGAGAAAGTGTTGCAAAAATTTGTACAGGTCATTATTATAATCAAACTTACCATACATCAAAAGATAATGCAGTTCTTAGAACGAGTTATAGATAATTTAAATATGAGTAATGACTTTTGATATCGGATCACAAGCATATTTCAGTGATAAAAGGAGTCTTCAGATTTCTATTGAATGTAATGTTTTTCTGAATCTATTGTATGCTCATGAAGCAAATTCAATGATCTTCCACTCTTGTCATTCTTTTCTTAGTTTGCAAGTTTTAATTATTATTAATCTATCACATAATGTAGAGAATATTTGTAAAGAATCAAAAACAAGGACAAGATACAAGAGTTTAAGGCTCAGATTGATAGCATGTGGTATCAAAATTGAGTTGCAGTAAGTGTTAAAATTTGATGTATAATTGCTGTAAAATAATATGGTAGAAGCTGCAGATTTATGAGGTGAGTTTGCTGTGAAAATATGAGTTAACATTTTTATCGATACAACTGACTGATAATTATTTCGATGTAGAAGTTGCAGTATGTGTTATTAAAAACAAATTAAATTTAAAACTAGTAATAATAACATTTTATTACAAATTAAATAAAAAAAATAGATTAAATTAAATAAAAATAACTTAAATATTGTAAATTTAATAAATAAATAAATTTTCCATTTTTTTTGCTAAATAAATAAAATTTTCATAATATTGGATACATTCCATATCATATTTGCAATCTCATCTCTAATGTTATTCTTATTTTGTTTGAATCATTCTAATAGAACTTATAAATTTACAACAAAATCTTTACTTATAAATCACTCATATTTTGACTAATTTATTTTTAATATTTAATTTGTAATCTAAATAAAAGTGCGGTTGGATATTTGACAAAGTGTGTCTTAATAAGATATAGAAAATAAATTCAAAATTAACGTTAATTTTGAAAAAACTAGGGAAAAAATATAAAATATAATAGTAACTCATCTCTAACACATGAGAGTTTCTATGATGTTGAATTACTTTTTGAGTTACCAATTTTACAAAGGAGATAACTCAAATTTGTACATCAACAAGAATACATCATAACTCAAATTCAAACTCAAAAAAAATATTGTACTCCATGATTAGTATCATTTTTTACTTAACTATGAATTACACCCATTACTCAATCTTAACTCATGTTACCAATCAAAGCCTATATACGAGCAAGGCACTGATTTAACACACAAGAACTACAACTCACCCAATTAAAATCCATCTCATCTATGTTTCCTCATGATGAGAAATTATACAATCAACCATGACAAGAAATTACACTTGAGTAGGATTAAGACTACTTGTACTACCTCTCTAACCAATCAATAATGTAGTGTTACAAAGAAAACAAAACAATTTTTATATTGTCTTATCATTTTTTTTTTTTTATTGTATTATCATCTCTAATCAATATTTATACTGTTTCTAAACATCATATTGTACTGTTATTTAGTAATATGAGACAATTAATTTTTTTTGATGATATAAATAACATTTATGGTCCGACTACTACTAGGCGGACCATATATTAGCTTTGGATAGAGTCAATTTACCTTGCATTCTTCATCAATATATTTGATGTAAAATGTGCTTAGACTGAATTTTGTAGGCTCAAATTTTGGAAGGCGTTCAACCATGTAACACATTTCTTTTCTCCACCATTTCCGCTTTTGTTTCCATTACGTTATCCAACTAATTCTTCTCTTGCGACGAACACTCTCAATTGTAATTCAAGTGTCAGCATCAGGCCCAGTTCTTAACTTATGCTAGTTGTGCTTAAGCACAAGGCTCCATGTTTTTTTCCCAGTTTTGTTTCACAAAAATGTCTTAATTTTCTGTAGATTGTGTAAAATAAAAACCCTAAATTTTAAAATAAAACACATGACTCCTAAAATTTTAAAATGTTTTTTTATTGAACACAAAGCCCATTAAAGGATTGAGCCGGGCCTAGTCGGCATCATTAACCAAGAGAAAAAATTGAAATCTATATTCATTAGGTTTCACCAATATACCATCCTAAAACAAATATTTTTTGTGCTCATTGTTAAGTTGAAACAACCAAGCTTTTTTTATTATTATTAAAAAACTAAAACGTTTCTAATGCTGAACTCATAAATCAATTAAATCCAACTAAAACAAATAACCAAATAATTCATAAATAAAATCAAACACCAGATTCAAGAATGAATAACTAAATAAATTTAGCAATCTATGACCACAGGTTCACTAGACTAACAACAACAATTCATAACATCCTATCATCCTCTTCCTACGCCTCGATTCCGCGATCACATTTTTCTTTTACCTGCAACACATGGAAATAAGAGTTGCGTAAGTATTTCATAAATACTTAGTGAGCTATTCATTCCGCCTACTGGCGTAACAAGCAGACTCAGGTAAACCAATAACAATAACACATACCATACCACACAACAAATAATAAAGATAGACTTTTAAATCATTTTTCCGCATTAAAAAAAGTAGTGTCGAGCGACACCAGCAAGGTGTCGATCGACAAGACCAAAATACTAGACCAAAATGCACTTATTTGGTTTCGGGATGTTACATAAGTAACCGAATATTTTTTGTCGGATGATCTGTTTGACTAAATTGGCATCATTAGTCGTTATTGTATGTTTAGATTGTCTGTGAATCTTGGAATTAAGTTTTTATACATGTGCAATCAGTACCATGATGGTTTAGATAAAGTACTTTTTGATTTAATTTTTTGGCAGATTATCTAAATGATTAAATTGGCATCATTAGTCGTTGCTGTATGTTTAGATTGTCCGTAAATTTTGGAGTTGAATTTTTATACACGTGTAATCAATATTTTGATGGTTTAGATATTTTACCTTTTCGATTTAATTTTCTGGTAGATTATCTGGATGATTGAATTAGTATCATTAGTCGTTACTGTATGTTAGATTGTCCGTAAATTTTGGAATTAGGTTTTTATACACGTGCAATCGATACTGTGAAATTTAGATATTTTATTTTTTCAATTTAATTGTTTGACAGTATCGAAAATAACAAAAACCGCGTTTATCCAAAAAAAACGAAACGATACCTGAATTATCTTTATCTAAATGATTTTGATTTTTCATAAGCACATTCCAAATTTGGGTAAATTTATGTAGTATATTTTTGTTTCAGTTTGGATACATTTCAAGATTTGGCTAGTGGAGATGATGCATTTTTAGACATTTTGGTAAATTTATGTAGTATATTTTAGTATTGTTGTTACACTTCGTTAATTACGAGATTTTTTTCTCTATTTGAGCTCTTCGAGGAAAAGATACAGTAGTTGGAAAAAAATAGCTGTTTAGGCAAATTAATAATTATTGTCTAAAGCAGGACAAGCGTGACTAACAAAAGACTAAAATAACCGTAGCTTTTAAAGCGGCAACGCGCCGCCTCATACGACGAGCTTATCCATACCAAATCACAATACGCCACGTGTCTTTTCCTAAAGCGCTTGTAACGCACATTCCTGTAGTGAAATCGTGGCTTTAAAAAGGGAATTTGCCAATAAAACTAATAAAGGAAGGGATCTAATTAAAATTAAAATAAAAAAGGAAGGGAAGAAAACAAAAATCGAAGCTGAGAAAGTAAATGGGAAACGACGACTGACTCGTCTTCTTCTTCTTCTTCTTCTTCATCGTTTTCTTTCCTCTTTCTCTTCTTAGGTTTTCTGGATTTGGTTTTTGATCGTTTTGGGGAGGTTCGCGATTTGATGAATTAGGGTTTGTAATTTCTCGATTTGATTCTTGTCACTATCTTCTTATCCTCTTGAGTTCTTATTTTTGCACTAATCGGGTGAGAAGAAGGTGTTTCGAGTTTTTTTCATGTCTTCTCGTGTATATCCACTGATATATTGGGCTTAGAAAGCTTTAGGTAAACCCTAATTTCTTCTTTTACCTTACTCGAATCATCGGATCTGTGTTTACTTCGTGTTCTTCCCTTTTTTTTTACTGGGTTTTGCTTTGATTCTGTCAATTTTTGGAAATGAAAGTTTGTTTGGTTAAGTCTATGATCTGTAGCTTCATCTCTCTTAGGACTTCACAGTTATCAAATTTGGGTTTTTTATTTTTCTTTCTGTAACGGCTAATTTATTGGTGAAACAAAATTGGAATCTAATGGTGAATTTTTTTACTTTCTTCGTTTTTTCTTAATTTAGGGTTTTCATGGTGTAGATCATCACGAGGTTTTAAAGGATTCTTGCTTTCTTTTTCAGAAGTAAGTCTTTCTTGTTTCCTGCAATTGAAATCGAAAAGATTTAGTTTTGTGAATGTGTTGAGAAAATACTATTTATATTTCTTTGCTTTTGGTGTATGTTGAATTATGATTGCTTTGTGTTGTGTTCTCTTTAGTTTAAAGAATTTTATGTGTGACCTTGCAGTTTGGGTTAGAGAATCGTAAGACGTAAAAACCGAGATTGGAAAGATGCTCGAGGGAGCGAAATTCAACGTGTTAGCTGTTGGGAATCACAACAACAACAACGACAACAATTACTATGCTTTCACAGAAGAGTTCTATCAAAAGCTTAATGAAGGCACAAACATGTCCATGGAGAGTATGCAGACGAGTAACGCTGGAGGATCTGTCTCAATGTCCGTGGATAACAGTAGCGTCGGTTCCAGCGACGCTCTTATTGGCCACCCGGGTTTGAAGCCATTGCGCCATGTCTACTCGCTCTCGGTTGGGCAAAGCGTATTTCGCCCAGGAAGAGTTACCCACGCGTTGAATGATGATGCCTTACTTCAAGCATTGATGGATAGTAGGTATCCAACTGAAGGGCTAGCGAACTATGAAGAGTGGACGATAGATCTGAGGTATCTATACATGGGTCCTGCTTTTGCTCAAGGGGCTTTTGGTAAATTATACAAAGGGACATACAATGGAGAGGATGTTGCGATTAAGATACTTGAGCGGCCAGAGCATAGTCCTGATAAGGCACAAAATATGGAGCAACAGTTTCAGCAAGAGGTGTCTATGCTTGCGAATCTGAAGCATCCTAACATCGTGAGGTTCATTGGTGCGTGTCGTAAGCCAATGGTTTATTGTATAGTGACTGAATACGCTAGAGGAGGTTCCGTGAGGCAGTTTTTAACAAGGAGGCAGAACCGAGCTGTGCCTTTGAAGTTAGCTGTTAAACAGGCTTTGGATGTTGCTAGGGGTATGGCTTATGTCCACGGACGCAACTTCATTCACAGAGATCTCAAGTCGGATAACCTTCTCATCTCAGCTGATAAGTCAATCAAGATTGCAGATTTTGGTGTTGCGAGAATCGAAGTTCAAACCGAAGGGATGACTCCTGAAACCGGAACTTACAGATGGATGGCTCCGTAAGTTTCCAACCTTTTTTTTATTGTTTCTGAATCATTTCTATGTCTCTTATGTGCAAGTTACATAAATATATATATATGGTTTATGTTGATGGATGCAGAGAGATGATACAGCATAGAGCCTACAATCAGAAAGTGGATGTGTATAGTTTTGGGATAGTGCTGTGGGAGTTAATCACAGGACTGTTACCGTTCCAGAACATGACAGCTGTACAGGCTGCGTTTGCTGTTGTGAACCGAGGAGTGCGTCCAACGGTGCCAAACGACTGTCTCCCGGTCCTGAGTGAGATCATGACTCGATGTTGGGACGCTAATCCGGAAGTGCGTCCATGTTTTGTGGAGGTTGTGAAGTTGCTTGAAGCTGCGGAAACAGAGATAATGACGACAGCTAGAAAAGCCCGTTTCAGATGTTGCATGAGTCAGCCGATGACGATTGACTAAATAATCATCCCCAAGAAAAATAACAAGAGGGAAAGAAGAAGAAGAACCAGAAAGAGAACATATTTATAAAGAACAAAAGAAAAGGGCTTTAGATATAAGTTTGTGTGCCTACGTGTGTTTTGTGTATCTAGAAGATCTGAAATGTATTATTTTGTTTTCTCATGATAGGAGAATTAAGTAACCACCCACCACCATTTTAGACTTGCTGATTTTCTAGTTTTTTTATTTTTGTGTTAATCAAGAAGAAAACAAAAAGTTTGCTTATTAGTTTTTATACTTGGAAGTGTGATATCGTTTCTTCACACTTAGCTATTTCTCACGCAATTTCGACATCAACCACTATGTGTGTGCCGTGAAAGTCGTTGTTGGGAGGATCAAAATGAGCTAAAACAATCCGATCAAACTGGAATCAAGTGTCAAACATCCAGTAACGAGAAAACAAGAGATTCACTCGTTTGGTATCATATGATTCCATCTTATGCTGTACGTTCATCTGATAGTTTTAGGCTCTCTTTGTGTATTTACTACCTATCAGATCCTTTTGGTTTACCTTCAAGTATCTACTTGTGTTGCTGGTGTCTCTGACATTACTCCAGATGATATTACGTGTCTCTGAACCTGGACCATTGGAACAAAAAGAGAAGTTATAAAATTTAGGTTTGTGTTGGAAACAAGTAATATGGTAATATGGAAACAAACAAGTAGACCTTGATTGGTATTGAATAGAACATTGTGTTGTCCAGAGCTATCGCTTTGTCAGCTGACTCGTTTGTAGCAAAGGTCACAAAGGCAGCACTGAAGAAAATTGATCACAAAGTAAGGACAGTTTCTTGCTTAAAATGAGTGTTTGTGTTCAACGAACAAAAGACTTTAGAGGAAGAGAGGATTTACCCCTTGGGAAGCCGAGTTACTGGATTAGTTACAATTGTAACGTTTTTGACAGCTCCACACTTGCTGAATAACATTGATATAGCTTCTTTGTTTGCTGCATAGTGTACCTGATAAGTTCATTAAGAAGTTATTTCAATTGTATTCCAGATACATTTAGTGAAACGCTGAAATAGCCACAAAATTTGAATGAAGTTGCATTTGTATGAAGGATAGGGACTAGGGTGAAGATTCTAAAATCAGCCAGGAAAGCAAGTTTAAGGGAATAGATAATGTCACAAAGCAAAAGGATAAGAGGAAACCCTAAGGATTACGTTAGTAACGTGTATGGTTCTGGTTTCTGAGACATCTTGTTGCGGCAGCGATTTGCCTGTAGAGAAGAATTTATCAAGTGCAACGATCAACTTTTGGGCAGGACAACAATTAAGGAAGTCAAAGTGGCAATTATATAAGCAGGTGATGCTCCTCAAACTGAACTGAGAGAATCAAAAGCATGAATTTGGAACGCAGATACTTAAGGCTTCGAGGACATAGAATTTCAGGTCAACTGAATCATTTTGGAACAGAAGTGATATTCTAAATAGAGAGTTCCCAAACCAGATTGTGGTGAGCGTTTGAGATCTTCAGTTTTCTGCTTCTTCAACTGCTTTGCTTGAAAAATTTGGATTTCTAGTTGTTGCAGCTTTTGTTTAACACTATGAATTTCCTGATGAAAAGCAAGAACATATCACTTGAGATGTGAGGAATCAAGATTGACATGAATGACAGCAATAAAGCATAGCTATTATAAAACAGTGCTGCACATACCGAAAAAAGATCGGGCTTTGGGGACTGATAGGAGAGCAGGTTTGTGTTTTCAACATCCTGTTTAGCTTGCTTAAACTGGAGAGCACTGCTAAACTCACAAAATGGAGCATCCCCTGAATTGGAGTTGATGATTCCATAACGTCTCTTTCTACTGAGGTTATACGCCATATGAGGTTCAGTGGATGTAATAGTTCCACTCTTGGGTTGCCCTTTATGGGATTTTGATCTGTGTATGTAACCAACTGCAGGAACTTCTCTTTCAATATATGCTGCAGGAAATGGTGGTCCATGGTGCTGAAGCACGTTGTTTTCGTCTGTCTCAATACCAAACTTAGGCAACCAAGGGCATTTTTTGTCAAGAACACGACTGGACCTTGGTCGGTCCAAACGATCCCAAACACTAACATGAGGCTTCATTTCCTGGTACAAAGCTGCATCATGGGATCTTGGAGACACAGCTCTTCCTGAGAAGTTGTTTTTATGAGTTTAAAAATGTCACTCGCCATTTTATCAAAACATCATAACTTGTCAAGAAGCAAGATAGTACCTGAATGGACCGATTGAGAATTACATTTCCTTGTTTCTCTTTCTGACAAGTATGGAAGATTCTGTTGAATTCCACTCCTTTCATCCATACACTGCTTTGCATATGTACAGAAGTCAAGTTAGAGATGGGAATTGCATAAACAATTGAAAAACCAACTCAGAATAATAAGTTAACCTTCTAACCTTTTCGTATCTATCAGAATTAGTACCACATGGTTGCTTACTGGCTGAAACGACAATCGAGCGCAGTACTTTTCTAGAGTAATTCAAACCCGACGAGTTCCAATCGACTTTCTCTTTTGGTTTTTCCCTTTTACAAGGGCTATTCATGAGCTTTTGTCGTAGCCTCTTCATGTTGTTAACTTTTGGTGATACATGAACCTCAGTATATTCTGTGGGAGCAGTAGCTGATATCAGCTTCTCCTGCAAAGCAACTCACAGTAAGACAGTGCCCAAGAAACTAATGGAGCGTTCACAAATACGAAAGAGATGTCTTAGTCTTACATTCATCCGATAAGTAGCCTTGGTAGCTTTTTGATCATTATGCCTTCTGGAGCTTAAACCTTGTTCGATTGGAATATCATGATGAGAACCACAGTCAACAACAGTCTTAGGCTCAGGAGCAGCATTTTCTTGTTTCTCTTGAGAGAAGTCCTTCAGAAGAACCTCCCATAAGCTAAAAACGAGAAATACACATTGAAGTTTCATGTTATTCGCTGCTCAGTATAACCAATACCTTGTCGATATATCAAGCTAACAAAAAAAGGGGATGCAGATAGCAAAGTAAAACGAACCAGGCAACGAATCCGAAAGATTTTTCCATCCCAAGAAATGCATCCAAATCCTCTCTTACCTGCTTCTGACTCTTTCCATTACAAACAAGCACTGTAATGTATTCCTGAAACAAGCTGGTGTTATCAGTAAACACGAATCGCCTGATTTTCACACAACCTGCAATATCTAATCCAAAGAATTGTACAATGCATCCAGAGAAAAACCAGTCCACACAAAATAGTAACAGATAGAATAGGCCTATACAGATCCATTTGCACCTTAACCTCATACAAGTCAGGTACTACACAATCATCGATACTCAAAATCCATCAAATACTCAAATCAGTAAGGGATAAAGGAGAAGATAGGCACCATTAACAAATCCATGGGGAAATTCACATACAAACGGCGATAATTACTATTGCGAGCGTACAAAATCCACGAATTCGAGAAAACTAAAACCCTAAGAATCCTCTCAAAAGCTATACGAACATGAAACAATAAGTAGATGAAAGAGATAACGAACAGAAAGGACTTCTCCGTAGTAATCGTCGGAGAAGAGAGGAAGCAAATCGATGATACTAAATTTCAGTCGAGAAGCGGAGTCCGATACTCTCGACATCGGGAATGTGAGTGTAGATTCTCCTTCAGCCATCTTCGTGTCACTGTTCTCGCACCTTTCGCCGCCGGAGATTATCGGTTTTAGAGCTCGTCGCCGGAGAATTGGTGAAGACGATTCGTCGGAAGTTGGAACCAAGCGAGTCAAGGTACTGAAGAAAAGGAAATAAAAGTGAGGAGAATGAATGCACCACTATGCTGTTATAAAAGGCTCCCTCAATTTCCCTCCCTGGCACATAATTTATTTTTCTTTCCTTTCGACGGCGCACATAAATTGATTTTGAGTAGTCTTTTTAATTAGGGATAATTAAGGTGGGATTAATAAAAAGGGCAAATTCTCAAAAATATTACACTTTTAAGTTTTGTTTTTAAAACTACCACCAATTTTTAAAAGTTCAAAAATACAACTTTTTCAAAAGTTCCAAAAATACCACAAAATTAAAATTAATTTTATTCAAAATTAAACTCAAACCCTAAAACCTGCACTTTACTCTCTAAAACTATATCCTAATTGTACAATAGTTAACTTAAACCCAAAAATTTTAATTCTAAACCTTTAAAAATCAAATTTTGTGTTTGTGATATTTTGGAACTTTTAAATTTTTTTTTGAAAAAGTGATATTTTTGGAACTTAAAAAAATTGGTGGTATGTTTGGAAACAAAACTTCAGTATGGTATTTTAAGAAATTTGTCTAATAAAAAGATATGTATATACACCGGAGGATTGGTCTACACTAGCCATCTCGGTGAAGAGGTTTGAAGAACTCTGACCGAACTTTGCAGCCTTTACCCTCACGCAGATTCCCAAAGCATGAAAACACGAAGGCGAACTCTTTAACATGTTCAGCCATAGCTAGACAAATTTATTTTTCTTATGTAAGCAATATGCCTCCACATTGGCTAACCAATCGTAAGAATTTTTTATGATTCAATGTTTGGCTGACGACAAAAGAAAAATATGTGTATCTATTAGTCGGAATATATATATGTACGAGACATTTGGATTTTGAAACCTCAAGGTAAGAGGTTTGATTTTCATTGTTATAATCCTCTATATATTAAAGAAGAAGCATTATAAGCTAATTTTGCTTAGGTGTCATCACCACAAATTTATTTAATATTTTATTTTTTTATTTCTTTAATTCTACTATACTTACTATCAAACAAAATTATTTCCAAATATACTCTAAATCCAATTGCCTAACACATTTGAATATTTATATACTTACCAAAATTATTAATTCGAAGCTAATACATTAAATAATAAAATTTTAAACTTGCCATTAAATAATATATATTCCAACAAAAGTAAAATAAATAAATATGAACTTTTTTGTTTTTGTTTCAAATTTATGAACATGTAAAAAAATTTCAACATTTATTTTAACAATAATTAATATATAACTAGAAAACCTCAAGATTTGTTTTTAAAAATTATTCGATTAGGTTGGAAAACATATGGGTTAACAATTAAATATTTGTTACATACATAATAGATACTAAAACTAAAACTATGTGAGAAATACTACACTAAATACTATGAGATAAAAAAAAAATTAGCTAATTAATTCAAAAAATATAAAATATAGAAACAAAGTAATAAGTTTTAGTAATTTTTTGTTACTTCAGTTCAAATTTTTGTAATTAAAGTTCATTTAGGTAATTTAGTATATAAATTTTTGTATCTATTCGGATTATCATATGTTTTGGTTCGGGTTCGAATGGATGAATTATGATTAAGTTTAGTTTATGTGATTTTTCTTTCCCTAGGTGGAATACATTCGTATACAAAATAATTTTAAATTCAAATATACAGAATCATATTTTAAATTTCGTTTACGCATATTCGAATAGTATGTATTGTATAGCAAATAATATTTTAGACAATTCTAAAACTAATCAAAAGTACATACCTATAATTCTTTTCATCCGATACTTTTGTTGCCTAATAATATCAACATTCATTTGCATATAATCAAACAATCTTAAAAGGTAATCTAGTTTATATGTAAAAGGTAATTACCAACATGTACGGGTACTAATCTAGTTTATATGTAAAAGGTAATTACCAATCCACTCAAACTCCCTTTAGTAAAATCAATTAGTAATAATCTATCAAAAATGAATAACAAAAGATTTTAGTTGATCATTTTATCTTTGATTGAATAACAATAGATTTCAAACTCTTTTAGTGAGAATATTATAAATACAAGAATTAATAACGTTAGATTTTAAACTCTTTTAATAAAGAGATTGTAAATATAAGAATCAATATAACTAGATTTCAATCTTTATTTAATAATGTATGCTTGGATTTACTCTCACCCACTTATTAATAAAAAAATCTACTTTCACAAAAAATGTATAAATAATAGATATTGATGTGTTTTGTATCTCAAAAATGAGTTATCTAATACTTTTTATGTTGGCTGTTGGTACAATTTTTAGGACAAATGAGGCTTGTGTAAATAACCGTGTAGTGATTCAAAATCAACTCGGTCCAGGTAAAATACTTGAATTTCATTGTCGTTCGAATAAAGACGATATAGGGATAAAACATATGAACTTTAATGCGACACGCCATTGAATTCCATGAAGCACTATTCCATATAACAAGATGGGAATGTATACTTAGGAAAAGATCTAACATCGAATATTCGTATGATATTGAAGGATACAAAGCGAGACAAGTACCTTTTCTTCGATGTGGTCAGGTCCGCGCATGGATAGCAAAAGAAAATGGGATATATTTTATAAAAAAAAATAAGTCAACCGCCGGTGCTAGCACTACGATGTAATAAAAAATAATATGCTTTTAAAAATTTGCCGATCTTGTGTCTATGTAACTGAGCATGTCAATGTTTTGTGAACTAAGCCATAATAACTAAATGGCAATCTATCTATTTATAATATATAACAAAATATCATAATAAAATATGACTTTATTTTACAATACATAATAAATTATCATAACATCGTCCCAGAGACAGTTCCAAACTGAGGTGGTTAAAGAGCTGAGTCCTTATGAACAAGTCCTAGAGATTCTTAGTTTATTCATATATGTCACCATGTTTATTATGTCAATTCATTACTTAATGTAGTTAAGTTGGTAAGAATCTATCAAAAATGAAAAATACAAATGTTTAGTTAATGATTTTAAATCTTAGATTAAATAACAATAGATTTCAAACTCTTTTAATGAGAAGATTAAAAATGCAAGAATTAATAACACTATATTTTAAACTCTTTTATAAAAAAGATAGTAAATTCAAGAACCAATATAACTAGATTTTTTTTTGGGGGAATTACAAACATACCACCTTTAATTTGAAATTTTATTTTTCAAATATGCCACCCTTGAAAATTTATTGCAAATTAAACATGCCATCTTTTATAGAAAAAGACAAAAATCATTACTTTATTTTTCTTTTTTAAAGCTAAAAGCCTAAACTCTACCCCAAAAACTATACTCTAAATATAAAATAGTTAACCTAAACCCAAAAAATATAAAAGTGAAGCTCTAAAACGATGACATTCTTGCAAAGATTTTCAAACGATAGCATAACTGGAAAGTGGCATGCTAAAAGTGTGATATCATGAAAATTTTCTTTCTTTATTTGATCTAATGGTTGAAATGAGATGTCATCCCAATGTTATAACGTTTACCACATTAATGAATGGCCTTTGCCGCGAGGATAGAACTCTCGAAATAGTAGCTCTTCTTGATCGGATGCTAGAATATGGTCATGAACCTAATGAAGTTACCTACGGAACAATAGTAAATGGAATGTGTAAGATGGGGGACACTGTGTCAGCCTTGAATCTTCTTAGGAAAGTGGAGAAAAATAAAATCAAAGCTAATGTTATAATCTGTAATGCAATCGTTGATCGTCTTTGCAAAGATGGACGTCATTGCCATGCTCGAAATCTTTTCGAGGAAATGCATGAGAAAGGAATTGGGGTGATGCCGAGCGACTGTTATGCGAAATGAACAGAAGGAATATCAACCCCAATGTTGTAATGCATTGGCAGTTGCATTTGTCATATACTCATAGGCAGAACCGTGCCAACATTGACGAACGCCTTAAGCGAAAAACAAAATAAAATTAGTTCGTAAAAATTCGTCTACAATAAGCAGTATCGTCAAATTGTAAAATAAGCAATAAATAAAAAAACTAAACTACTACACAAAAGATTAGGTAAAATATAATTTTTATTTCTGTTTTCTATAAAATCAGTAACAAAACTTTCAAAATCAAATTTTCTAACAATTTCTCTCTCAATGGATAAGATAGCCAAGTCGTTCAATCTTTCTTGTGACATATTTGAGCAAAGATAAAATTTTACTAAAAAAAGAGTAATTCACTTCGGTTAACGACGATGATTTACTGGAAGAAACATGAATTATAAAGTTTTGTCAATGTGAAGATTTCAATTTTAATATTTTTGATCTAACGTAGGAGAGGACATAACAAACCTCTATGCTTACCTTAATTTTTTAAACAATAAATCATTGTTTTTAAATCTGTTTGTATTAAAAAAAAGTCCATATTTTCATGAGGTCATATTTGCTTTCCCACAATACTATCCATATCTAATATAGATTGTAACTAAACAAAATTAAGAATGAAAATAAAAGGCCCTTAATTTTTTCTAATGAAAAAACAAGTCCTTAATTTATTTCAAAAAAATGATGCCCATAATTTTTTTCAAAAAAGTGATGCCCTAAGCCATGCTTCTTTTTTTATCAAGGTGGCACGGCTCCGCTCATAGGGGTATATTTCTTGATACAATTCGATAATCGATGGGGTTTACAAGCATGATCGTCTAGATGATGTGATGCAAGTGCTTGATTTGATGGCTACCAAGGGCTTCTCTCCGGACATAGTCACTTTCAATACTCTCATAGACGGATGCTGTAAGGCTAAAAGGTTAGATGATCGAGAGGAACTTCTCTGAAAGATGTCTAGAAGAGGATTAGTTGCTGATACAACTAATACAACACTCTTATTCATGGCTTTTGTCAAATGGGTGCCCAAGACCTTTTCGACAAGCTAATTTATTTAGGTATGCCCTGATGTCGTAACTCGTGGCATTTTGCTGGGTGGTCTCTACGATAACGGGAAACAAGAGAAGACGTTTGATATATCATGGTTTTTACCCAGTTTTTATACCATGATATATGTCCGTTTTATAGAGTCTTTTGGTGTTTTCTAGTGTTTGGTGTTTTATATTAGGTACAAGGACGAATTGGACTCAATTGGTGTTTACTGGAGCATTTTGGAGCTTAACGGAATGAGCAGTCAAAGTGGCAAGTTCAGAATCAACATTCAGAGGCAGTGTCAAGCGACGTGGATACTAGTGTCGCTCGACACCGAAGATTTGCAAGCGTCGATCGACATACTTAATCGTGTCGATCGACACGACCATCGGACCAACCCAGATTCCAAGTTTTAGAAGATTTCCTTTTCGCGCCAAAAAGCCTAGATGTTTGCTATTGGGCCCATGACGTTTTTGTAACCTATATATATATGTGTTTTCAGCCATTGTTTAGGCTATGCTTTATTTTACTTAGAGATTTTTATACTAGGGATTTATCTTTCATGTCTATGTCTGAGTAATTCCCTAGTTAGGTTTTAGGGATTTTTCAATGGTTTAATGAAGAGTTGTAGAGTTTGATTACTTATGGGATTTGCATCATTTATATTTTATATTCTTCACCTTGATTGCTTTGAATTCTGATTTAGGCATGAATTAGATATCCTAGATTGTTTAATAGATGAGACATCATTATTGAATTTCCTAAATTTGAATCATAGGTGAGCAAAGATGTGATTCGCAACGACAGTTAGCTTTGGATCTTTGTGAACAAATCGAACCTGAATTTAAATGCTTGTTTAGATCCACTTGATTTCGCAACGACAGTTGGTTGTCTAGGTTTAAACATAGATAGTATTTGCAACGACAGTTGATGTACTTTACAACAGTTTTTCGAGTTCTAGAATTTGCACTTCATCAATCCCAATAGTATCTTATTCTGCAACTTGGATTTATTCCTGCGAATTCCCTAAAGCTTAACGTTTGTCTCCCATTGATTTAAAGCTTTACAATCATCTGATTTACTGTTTCCTGCAACTGTTTTATTTACAATCTTATTGCTTAGCATAGTCCGAAATTTATAAATCTATTGTCCAATCTGATTCCCTGTGGATTCGATAACCCTAAGTACTGCACACGATCTCTTGTTTGAGAGAGTGGTTCAAAGGGAAAATTTGACTGTATCAAATTTTGGCGCCGTTGCCGGGGAATCAACGCCATTAGATTTACATTATTAGGATTTTGTCTAAGTACTTTTTATTTTTGTTTTTGCTTTACTAACTTTTTCTTTTTGTTTTTCTTTTTGTTTTGTTTTTCAGGCGTAAGCAAAGATGGCTGCGAATACGGTTGTGTTCCAGAGAGATGGCAGGTTTTTCGATAGAGAAAGGAATCCCTATAACGAGCTTGGACAGAGGCTCGACGCCGAGGGAAACGTGGTCGCTGAGCCGATCGACGAGCTGGAGCAGAGATGCGACGAAGAAATCAGGCGAGTTCGCAAAAAGCAAGGTCGTGTCGAGCGACACAGCGAAGGAATCGCTCGACACGACGGAAACAGAGGCGTCGAGCGACATGGTATAGAAATCGCTCGACATGAAGGAATTCAAGGTGTCGATCGACACCCTGCCCAGAATCGCACGCTCGCAGATTTCAACCGTCCTGAGCAGTTTTACGCGAATCGAGCTGCGATTCGACCTCCTGCCTTCCAGCGGAACGACTTCGAGTTGAAGCCTGCATACTTTTCCCTAGTTGCTCAAGATCCTTTCTGCGGTTTACCACATAAGCATCCGATGGATCACATCGAGAATTTCGAGGACTTGGCATCTAGCATCAAGGCTAATGGAGTCTCTGATGATTACCTATTCTGCAAGCTGTTCCCATACTCTCTACATGGAGAAGCCAAACGTTGGCTAAGGACACTTCCTCCGGGTTCACTTACAAATTGGGAAGACACAAAGAATGCTTTCTTAAGCAATTTCTTCGATGATGCGAAGTCCAAAGATCTCAGTTACAAGATAACCAACTTCAAGCAAGGTGATTGCGAAGCGTTCAAGGCTGCCTGGAATAGATTCAAGGGCTACTAGAGGGACTATCCACATCACGGTTTCAACGAGGTTCAGTTGCTCAGCATTTTCTTCAGAGGGATAGCAGTGCCATATGCTGTAAGTTTGGATGCTGCAAGCCAAGGGGATTTTAATACAAACTCTCCAGAGGCTGCTCTAAGGTTGATAGAGAACTTGGCTAACAGCAACAACACCAAGAACCTCGACTTTGAAAGAAGCAAGTCTGGAAAGAACGTCAATGGTAATCAACTTGCAGAGGTTACAAGGAAGCTGAACTCAATGCACGATCTTCTCGCTGGAAAGAAGACGGTTCAATCTGCTCAGCAAGTCCAGACATTCGAACCAGTAGATGTTGCGTATGTTAATGGATCTGGATATCAGAGGCTTAACAGCCAGGGATATGGTTCATCCTATCAGAAGCCCTATCAAAGCAACTATCAGAGAGACTACGGATTCTCGTCCTATCAGAAACCTCCACCGCCATCTGCAGAGAGTAAAATGGAGTCTATGATGGAGCGAATGCTCAAAAGACAGCAGAAGTTGACTGTCGACTTAAATGGAAAGCTGGATTCCATCTACACTGACCTCAATGGGAAGATCGAAACGCTGAACATCCATATGAAGAAGCTGGATATTGCAGCAAACCAGTGAAACAATGACGCAGCTCCACTCCAATATGCTCAGTTTAAGGTCTGGAACAGAGAAGAAACAAGCTCCAAGGCGAATCGACCAGTTTACGGAAGAGGAAGAAGCTGAAATTGTCGGGAGAGAGTCCCTGTCGATCGACACTGAGATCGTGTCGATCGACACTAAGGGAAAAGGCGTGTCGGTCGACGAGGATATTTGTGTCGATCGATGGGAGGCAGAATCAAGTGTCGAGCGACACGCTTCCAGCGTCGCTCGACACCAGACTCAGGCCGGACCAGATTCCGCGATAGGTTCTGTTTGCCCTGTCGAACGCGTCTACAAGCCTCCACTTCCATATCCAATAGCATCTGTGAGTTCTTGTGCATCAGCTAGTAGTCGGAACAGTGAGAAAGAGCTGGGAACAGTCGAGAAACCGGTCCTGAGAGAGTTAACCAAGATAGAGAATCCATGGCAATTCTAGTTCCTTGTTCGATTAATTGACAGGAATTAGAAGGTACTCTTCTAGACACTGGAGCGAACGTAAATGTCATCTCACATGATGTTGTGAAGCAGCTAGGGATCTCAAGCATACAACCTTCAAATGCTCTAGTTGTTCTGGTTAATTCTTCTTCGGTAGCTGCTGTGGGTTTCATTCCTGACCTGAAGATTCGAATAGGAGACTGTCTCGTACCCATTGATTTCCATATCATCGAGACCACAAAGCCGATGGTCCTTGGAGCCTCTTTCCTCACTTCTATTGGTACGATCTTGGATTATCCGAATCAGAGAATATCCTTCACCAAGATCAACAAAGAGGTGTTCTACCCAGCGATTCTGATGGATAACTTCTCTTGCTGGACAGTCGTAAAAGGAGAAAAGCTAACCCCCAAGCCTCCCATTGAACAAAACTACGCACCTCCTGTTCTTAATTCCACACCTTTTCATCAGAATTTCAAAGTTGAAAAAGCTGTACCGCGCTTATGCAAGCAACGAGTTTCTCGTAGAATGCTTGGTTTTCGTTCTGATGACTTTGCAGGAATACCTAAGGAGTGCAAAGAAGAGGAGACAGGAGAAAGGAGAAGGAAGCGAGCTTCAAAAGCTTTCTCTAAGTTCCGAATCATCATCCCTTCCGAGTTGAAGGAGAAAGGAGAGGAGATCCTTCAGCAAATGATGCAGAATACTATGAAACTTTTCCATGGGATAGTTTCTTATAAGTCTAGGGGAATTCGAAAGAGGAGTCCTAAGAAGAGCAACGATGCAACTGTCCTACAGGATAAGGGAGATACCAGTCTCCTTGCAGATCCACCTGACGCCTGAAATACTAACAACGTCAAGCTAAGGACTTAAAACAAGCGCTTAGTGGGAGGTAACCCACTTATGAGTCTACTAATTACGTCATTTACTTTTATTTTTGTTTTCTTTTTCAATTTTACGTTTTGGTTTTGTTTTTGTTTTGATTTTCAGAAAAACAAACGTTCGAAAACAAATGAGGATGACCATCAGAATACTGTGTCGAGCGACGTAGCAATACATGTCGCTCGACATAAAGGAAATTATCAGTGTCGATCGACACTAGGGTCGTGTCGCTCGACACGACCCCCAGGTACCACTTTCTCCTTCGTTTTTTGTTCGTTTCCTTTCCTGTTTATTTTGTTTCACCAATCTCGGATTTAATAACACTGGGGAAAGTGTTGTTTAAGTCTGGGGGAGGTAGTTGCTAACTACTGTGTTTTATTTTGAGTTTTTGAGTCAATTTTAAAATTTTTAGAGTAAAAAACTATCTTAAACTTGCTTTGAACAACACTCAAGGACCATTTCCAATGCAAGTTGGTTGGTTTTACTGAGGTGGGTAACTGGAAGTGGATCGGTTTAACAGAGCGAGCTCAGATTTTTGGAGAATGCCAGAAAGACGTTGCAGACCCCACCCTAATGAATCTCTAATTTCTTGTAAAAGGCGTTGGAAATCGCAAGACTTGATTTAATTTCCAAACACTTGAAAGCGAGGACAGACCACTCTTGAAACTTCTTCCCGAATGACGAATACAACTGTCCTAGATCAAAAAAAGAAAAAAGCCTCATGACACTGTCTCCCACCATAGAACAATAGTAGTGAGCGCTGATCTAGTGATCATAGAGATGCCAATGATGGAATAAAAAATCTACAAAAAAGTGCAAGTCCGAAAATCAGAAAAAAATCTTGAAGAAAAAGTTCAATAAAGGGCATTGCATGTCTATGATATCCTTAATTGGATACAGTTTCAGAGGGAAGAGAGAGGGTGAAACGCAGGAAAGTGTTCAAGAAAGTGAAAAAATCTAGAAGGTCCAGCGATCGATATTCCCTCGATGAGACCGCACCTAATTAAACTAAAGGGGTTTGCAACTGAAAGTCTAAGATTTTCTAAGGGGTTTAGATTCAATCTGGAGGACTGCTATACTTCTAGGGAAACATCAAAGTATCATTGGATGACTATGCAAAGGTATGTGGTTCCTAAAGGAGTGATAACATCTGTTTTGCTTAGGGACAAACAAAAGGCTAAGTCTGGGGGAGTTGATATATCATGGTTTTTACCCAGTTTTTATACC
Organism: Draba incana; assembly: GCA_963576765.1. Classification (NCBI taxonomy): domain Eukaryota; kingdom Viridiplantae; phylum Streptophyta; class Magnoliopsida; order Brassicales; family Brassicaceae; genus Draba; species Draba incana. The sequence goes on along the minus strand of OY755214.1, from coordinate 27,001,854 downwards.
ATGATATATGTCCGTTTTATAGAGTCTTTTGGTTTTTTCTAGTGTTTGGTGTTTTATATTAGGTACAAGGAGGAATTGGATTCAATTGGTGTTTACTGGAGCATTTTGGAGCTTAACGGAATGAGCATTCAAAGTGGCAAGTTCGGAGTCAACATTCAGAGGCAGTGTCAAGCGACGTGGATACTAGTGTCGCTCGACACCGAAGATTTACAAGCGTCGATCGACAGACTTAATCGTGTCGATCGACACGACCATCGGACCAGCCCAGATTCCAAGTTTTAGAAGATTTCCTTTTCGCGCCAAAAAGCCTAGATGTTTGCAATTGGGCCCATGACGTTTTTGTAACCTATATATATATATATATATGTGTTTTCAGCCATTGTTTAGGCTATGCTTTATTTTACTTAGAGATTTTTATACTAGGGATTTATCTTTCATGTCTATGTCTGAGTAATTTCCTAGTTAGGTTTTAGGGATTTTTCAATGGTTTAATGAAGAGTTGTAGAGTTTGATTACTTATGGGATTTGCATCATTTATATTTTATATTCTTCACCTTGATTGCTTTGAATTCTGATTTAGGCATGAATTAGATATCCTAGATTGTTTAATAGATGAGATATCATTATTGAATTTCCTAAATTTGAATCATAGGTGAGCAAATATCTGATTCGCAATGACAGTTAGCTTTGGATCTTTGTGAACAAATCGAACCTGAATTTAAATGCTTGTTTAGATCCACTTGATTTCGCAACGACAGTTGGTTATCTAGGTTTAAACATAGATAGTATTTGCAACGACAGTTGATTTACTTTACAACAGTGTTTTGAGTTCTAGAATTTGCACTTCATCAATCCCAATAGTATCTTATTCTGCAACTTGGATTTATTCCTGCGAATTCCCTAAAGCTTAACGTTTGTCTCCCATTGATTTAAAGCTTTACAATCATCTGATTTACTGTTTCCTGCAACTGTTTTATTTACAATCTTATTGCTTAGCATAGTCTGAAAGTTATAAATCTATTGTGCAATCTGATTCCCTGTGGATTCGATAACCCTAAGTACTGCACACGATCTCTTGTTTGAGAGAGTGGTTCAAAGGGAAAATTTGACCGTATCAGCGTTGAAAATGTTTAAGGTCATGCAGATGAGTAAAATCGATCTTGATACTAGTCATCTCTCAATGGTTTGGATCAAACATGATGTTCAAACCAACAATATACTGATCAGCGCATTAGTCAATGTAAGGAAGTTTTTAGAAGCTGAAGAACTATAAAGGTGGTGAATCCGGATTGTTTTAACAACCTCAAGTTCAATCGAAACAAGTGGCTTTTAGGTTTTAGGGCAAAATAACTCAAAAACTAAGGACAATGTATTAGGGTTTCCAATGAGATCTTGTATATTATAAAAGTTGTGAATCCTTTCTTAAGACCAATGTGTTACATATTTATAATCGAGTCGGTCAAATAAACCCTAGAAATATATGAAAAATATCATAACTAGTTTATCTCTTCCTTATTCTCCAAGCATTCCTAGATCGGCGAGCTATGGTGACTCCGGGTTTCATTTCTCTTAGTGGGCCGACGGGTTGGTTTAATTCCAGGTCGGGTCATGGTAACGGGTGCTAAACCCGGTACCACCAAAAGGTATAATCCCAGAAAATGTCATCTATAGTTCAATGATTGATGGATTTTGCAAGCAGAATCACCTGGATGATGCGAAACAGATGTTTGATCTTGAATGGAAAGAAAGCTAGCTGTAAGGTTTTTGTAGTTTAGGCTAATGTTCAATTCGATAAATGTTATCTTCATACAATGTTTTGTAATCAAAGACTTGTAGTATATCTATGTCTTTAAGCATGAGTATTTTTTCTTGCAGTACGCACACTAGTGTAGTTCATTTCAAGCTATGTCCATAAGTTGATGGAGCTTCATCAGTTTTCAAGACTCCAAGTCATGGGTTTGGTTCATATTATGAATATGGTAACACACTAGCATTCTTAAGGGAAAGGAGGTGTGGAGATTAATTAGGATTTACAAATTATAAACCTGTGCAAAATAGACTATACACTTGGACAAAGTCATATTCTTGCGTTTCAAATTGTCTTTTAGTGCAAAATGAAAATAAAAATCCACATAAACTCCAAACTGAATCGGGAGACACAAATCTTCCAGAACTATTCCCCAGGAGCAATTAAACTTGTCAGAAGTCAAAGAGAAAACGAAGACGGAATCTGAAGAATCATGTGTCTTCCCCATCTGAATCTTACTACTATTATTTTAAATTTGTCCCCTTGGAATTATTAGTTTAATCGCGACTTCTGATATATATTATAAAATAGATTTTCAGATCACCATTATTTCAGCTTCTTATGTTAATTGATTTCTGGAGTCCTTTGATCCATCTCCCTCATTTTCACTTTCGAGCAACAATGGCCAGCGTTGACTTTCAAAATAGTTTCATTTTAATCCTCCTATGTCTCTTCTCAACCCTTGTTCTCTTTGCCTTCGTCTTCAAGAAACCAAAGAACGGCTTTGAGCTGCCTCCAAGCCCTCCTTCTCTTCCAATCATCGGTCATCTCCACCTTCTCCGCTCTTCTTCAATGCACAAGTCTTTACAGAAAATATCATCCAAGTATGGACCTTTCCTCCATCTCCGCATCTTCAATTTCCCCATCATTCTCGTCTCCTCTGCCTCAGTGGTCTACGAGATCTTCAAGGACAACGACATAAACGTCTCCTCTCATGGTGATACTGGCATCGTTGAGTGCTTAGTGTTTGGAGCGTCTGGCTTCATCAAAGCTCCCTATGGAGATTACTGGAAGTTCATGAAGAAACTCATGGTCACTAATATGCTCGGACCCCAGTCGTTGGAGCGGTCACGAGGCATTCGTGCAGTTGAGCTCGAGCGGTTCTACAAAAATCTGCTTGATAAGGCAATGAAAAAACAGAGCATTGATGTCGGCGAGGAAGCGATGAGACTTGTTAACAGTACCCTCGGCAAGATGTGCTTGGGAAATAGTTTTTTACAAGAGAACGGTAAGGAGGAAAATGTCTCGGAATTTGCTGCCAAGTTGAACGGTGCCTTGAACCAGAAGTTTTTCTTAGCGCAAATGTTGTGTAAATCGCTTGAGAAGTTCAGGATCTTACCGTTCATAAAGGAGATAATGGATGTTTCAGACAGATTTGAAGAGCTCCTAGAAAGGATTATTGTGAATCACGAAGAGAAACAAGACAAGCAAAAAGGTAATGAAATTATGATAGACGCATTGTTGGCAGCTTATCGAGGCGAAAATGCTGAGTACAAAATCACTAGGAAACAAATAAAGGCGTTATTGGCGGTAAATCTCTATCCTCTCGTTGTGTAATTATGTATACATCTAGATTTATATATTTTTTCGATTTTCAATAAATTTTGGTTGAGATTTAGAGTGATACATTTTAGTTCGGATATTTTGCCAGGAGCTTTTTTTTGGAGCTGGTGACACCACTTCACAAATAACACAGTGGGCAATGGCAGAAATACTCAACAACCCCAAGATACTAGAGAGATTGCAAGAAGAAATCGAATCTGTGGTAGGAAAATCAAGGTTGATTCAAGAAACTGATCTACAAATGCTCCCTTACTTGCAAGCGATCATCAAGGAAACTCTCAGATTGCATCCACCAGGGGCTCTCATGCCAAGAGAATTTCAACAAGGATGTCAGATTGGAGAGTTTTACATACCTAAGGGCACATCACTTTTTATTAATGCTTACGCTGTGATGAGAGATCCTGAATTTTGGAAAGACCCCAATGAGTTTAAACCAGAAAGGTTTCTAGAACAAGAGGATGAGAAAAGAGAGAAAGCACTCAAGTTCCTCGCTTTTGGCGCCGGAAGGAGAGGATGTCCTGGATCAAATCTAGCTACTAGCTTAGTAGAAACAGCAATTGGAGTGATGGTGCAGTGCTTTGATTGGGAAATCGAAGGAGAGAAGGTCAACATGGAAGAGGCTTCCGGAAGAGCCTTCTTAGCTTTAGCTCTTCCCCTTAAATGCTCTCTCCATCCTCGAATCCCAAATCCATTGCCCTCCAATTTGTAGATTCCTAGTTCATGAATTCGAGATTCACTCTATTTTCATAACTCTAAAAGCTCGGAATATTATTAATTATTGCACTTGTTACTTTTTATTTTTGTTCAAGAAAATGTTAAGCTACGTGTCCTCGTCTGCACTCATCATTTATATGCCTAATTTTTACATTCATTTATGTTATTGAATGTTAAAAGCATTGATTTGTGTATAGCACGAAATACTTCAGTAGCACTAGTACTAAAGAATCAACTATGAAGGCGACACTAAGTGATGGACTAAAAAAATATTGAAGATGTTATAGCGGAACTGAGGATACGGCGACCATGTTTGGTGGAGGATGTGCACCTATGGCGTCTGAGAACTGGTAATTACAAAAAAAAAGTTTTCCACTATAGATACTTGGTGAAAGCTTTAGGGACCCTTATCCATTGATGGATTTTCATAGAGTCTATGGATTCCAAAAGTTGTGAGATTTTATAAATTTTTGTGGATTGTTATTGATTCTTACAAAATATTTTTGTTGATTGTTAATGATTCTCGAGGATTGATATAGATTTGTATTAATGATTTTTTTTCTATGTAAGGTACCATATATGATTTCATTTTTCTTTAAAGTATCCAAATATTACATTTTCCAATTTTCTATGCAGTGAAAAAACTCTTTCGTATTGTTTTGAGAGATGCATATTGACTTGTTGAGTTTCTTTTCTATAAAATATTTATTTGTTTGATGTTGTTTTCTTGCAAAATCACTCGACAAGTTTGAGTGACAGTTTTATTTTTTCTATAAAATCTTATTTGTTCATGTTGTTTTGCCAAATCAGGATTTTGAGAATTTTTGAGTCTTTGCAAAAATGTTGTTTTCTTTATGGCGTGAGTGTGTGTTGAGATATAAAGAAAATTAGAAAAGAGTTGATTTGTATGTTGGGTTTTGTTTGTGTCGTATGTGTGTGTTCTTTTAAGAATAAATTTCAAGTATCTTATGAATAACCATGGTATTTTGAAAATCTTGTTGTATGAGTAAAATTGTAGAGATTCCATCTCCTAATAACAATGGATTTTAATTGAGTTAGAGAATCAACGAAACACAAATTTTTTGAATAACAATGGATTTTTAAAAGAATGTCAAAATCTTCAAATGAATAACAATGGATTTTACTTAGATTTTAAAAATCCACTAACCAATAACAATGGATTCTAAAAATTCTAAAAATCCATATAAATCCAGCTATGAATAACCCCCGCCCCCCCCCCCGGTGAGAAACTTGAGTGAATGAAGAACAAATGCAATAGAAATTGATCTTTCAAGATTGCATCTTTATTGCTTGAAAATTTTGAAAGTTTGCCCCTTTTTCTGTTGTGATCAACTAAATCTATAAAATCTTACCATTATTCATTTGTGTCTTAACATTTATAAATCATTGTTTTGTTAGTTTCAAAGGGCAATTGCTAAAGCCTTAAAAGACAGGGTCTCTAATGAGAAAACGTATGAGTTCAATACTGTAAGTCACCTATTACTGATTTTGGTTTATCACTGACAGAGGAGCATTTCACAAATGATAATACTCTGATGGTACTAAATTGAATGGGAGCAGGAAGAGGATCCCTTGAGTGCATCATTGCACGTGAGTTCTGATATATGGATGATCATAAGGAGACCTTTAAATTCAACTATACATAGTGCTTTCCTTTTCCAGGCAACTGAAGAAACTGGTCGATAGTTGAAAGTTTATGCTGTGGAAAAGAATCTCAATGCTGGAGTTATGAGAGAGTCAATTTATAGATAGTGGTTCTACGACAGTTTGAAATCATTCTTATGGCGGTGCTATCCTTTCTGATAGGATTTGGTAAAAACAAGAGGATGGGAAGGCACGGTTACCGTCATATCTTGTGACATGCGTTTCTGGAATAATCTTGAGAGAGCTGATATTTTGGTCAGTAATTACATGTTCTGATATCTTGTGACATTTGAATCATTCGTGTTTGACACCTTTCTCTATACGTTAGTGAATTGCTGGGTTCTTTTGGAGATAATCAACTCTCTCCTGAGTGTCTTGATGGAGCCCAAAGGTTTCTGAAGCCAGGCATGATTTCAATACCACTCTCATATGTATATTCTAAGTTGAATCACAATAAGACGAGTGCCTAGTACGACTCTTTCAGGTATACAAGTTTCATACAGCCAATTACAACTTCAAAACTGTACAATGATGTGGGTTTTCTTCTGATTTCTGCTATAAACTTCATATCAACTTATGTGTTGTCATCTATCTTGCAGGTTCAAGCTCGTAATGATCTTTTCCAGCTTCCAAATGCTTATTCTGTTAAACTGCATAGTGTAGCTAGACTGGCTCCTGCTGAACTTGTGTGTCTTTTAGCTAAAAGTGTTTGATAAGCCTCTCAAGGAATATTTTCGGCAAAGAAAGAAGAAGTGAAGAAAGGATAAGAAGAATATGGGTGAAGCAGTTGGGAGTCTGTTATGGTGGTTATGAAGCAAGGTCAAAGTCGTTAGAAGCAGTTGAAGAAGAAGTCAAGAGCCTCTAGTATAAATAGAGTGTATGTAGTATTCTTTTGGGATTTATCCAGAGTTTTGGCATCTCAGTCAAAATAAACAATTGTATTCTTTGATTCATCAATAAAGTTGTTACATTTCTCTGTTACAAAAGCTTAACAGTGGATGAGTTTATTGCAGATTTAGAAGATTTGTCATCTCAAGTGGCTAATGTGGATGATGAGAGCTTGGAATCCATTTTCAAAAATTGTTTGAAACCAGAGTTAAAGCCATAAGTGAGAATAATAAAACCCAAAGGGTTAGAAGAATTGATTGAAGCAGCCTTAGAAATGGAAGCTAGCGTATTGTCTAGTACGGTAGAAGGTGTTGTCAGTCATGACAAAGGGGGATTTAGGGCTAAATCTAGTACAGGGTATACAGGATCTAACTCGTGGAAAGGTCCACAAACTCATAAATATGGCACCAAAGTGGACAATAAAGATCAAAGACCTAAGCTCAAACTGACTCCAACTGAGTTTGATGAGAAAAAGCGAAAGGATTTATGTTTTAAATGTGATAACAAATATTTTGTTGGTCACCAATGTGCCAATAAGGAATTAAGGGTGTTACTCCTTATTCAGAATGAAGAAATTGAGATGGAGGCGAATGGAGAAGAAACAATAATTGAGGACGAAGAAGGGGAGGATCATAAAGTATTAATGGAGCTGTCATTGAACTCCTTCTTGGGAATTAGTTCTCCCACTACAACAAAGGTGAAAGGGTATATCGACAACATTGAAGTGGTTATAATGTTGGATAGTGGAGCTACTCATAACTTCTTGTCTCCAGCAGTAGTTAAAAGAGCAAAATTAAAGCAAAAGGGTAGAAGTCAATACAAAATTCTATTAGGAACAGGAGTGACAGTGAAAGGAATGGGGTCTTACAAAGGAGTGAATTTTAATTAAGATCAATACCTTAGAATTTGAGGCAGATTTCATCTCGTTAGAATTGGGAAATGCAGATGTGATTTTGGGTATACAATGGTTGAGGACATTAGGGAAATGTCAAGTAGATTGGGAACACACGAGATGTCTTTTGTGTATAAAGGAACTGTAGTAACTATTTGTGGGGATCCGTCTCTACATAACACAAAAATGTCCCTCAAGACTCTGATGATAACTTCATAATCTAAAGAGTAAATGGGCAGTGGCAAATAGGAATATGCAGAATAAACAGGGAGAAGGAGAGCCAATTGCCAATGAGATAGAAGTGGTGTTAGATCAGTTTGGTCAGATCTTTACAGAGCCAACTAGCTTACCTCCAGTGAGAGACAAGGAGCATGCTATTAATTTGGTTCCAGGAGCAAGCTCTATTAGTGTCAGGCCATACCGGTATCCGCATTTCCAAAAGGAGGAAATGGAGAAAATGGTTAAACAAATGTTGGATTCTGGTATCATCAGGCCTAGTCACAGTCCTTACTCTAGTCATGTGTTGTAGGTAGAAAAAAAAAAGATAACAGTTGGCGTTTTTGTGTGGATTATAGAGCGTTAAACCGAGCCATAATACCGGATAAGTTTCCAATACCAGTCATAGATGAATTACATGGAGCTAACATCTTTTCTAAGTTGGATCTAAGGTCGGGCTACCATCAAATACGAATGCAAGACAGAGATGTGGAGAAAACCTCTTTTCGTACACATGATGGGTTGTATGAGTTTTTAGTCATGCCTTTTGGGCTGACCAATGCTCCAACAACATTTCAAGCCTTGATGAATGAGATTTTTCGGCCTTATTTGAGGAAATTCATTCTGTTTTTTTTTTAATGATATTTTGATAGATAGTTCCTCTCTTGAGCAACATGTGGAGCATTTGACAGTGGTTTTGAAGTTGTTTGTCCAGAATTAGTTGTTTGCAAATAAAAAGAAATGTTTTTTCCTCAGCCACATGTAGAATATAAGGGAGTTCTAACTGACCCAAGTAAGACGGAAGTGATGGTGAATTGGCCAGTGCCAAAGAATGTAAAATTCGTTAGAGGATTCTTGGGGTTGACTGGTTATTATAGAAGATTTGTTAAGGGATATAGAGCCTTAGCAAAACCACTAACAGAGCTGCTCAAGAAAGATAATTTTGAGAGGGATTCAAGAGCACAAAGTGCTTTTGAGAAGTTGAAGAAAACAATGGTATCTGCCCCAGTTCTGGCTTTACCTAACTTTGAAGAGACTTTTGTGGTTGAGTCTGATGCATCAGGGTATGGATTATGGGCAATTTGATGCAAAAACAAAATCCTATTGCCTATTTTAGTCATGGATTGACTGAAAGAGAACAACTTAAGCCCATATATGAGAGACAGTTGATGGCAATTGTTTAGGCTATTCAAAAATGGAAGCATTATCTGTTGGGTAAACAGTTCATTGTCAAGACATACCAGAAAAGTTTGAAATTCCTATTGGAGCAGAAGGAAGTCTCTATGGAATACTAAAGATGGTTAATCAAGCTATTGGGATATGATTTTACTATAATATACAGGCCTGGCGTTGAGAATGGAGCTGCAGACGGGTTGTCTAGGATTGAATTACATCAAATGCAGATTATAGCGGGGTTATTTGCCTTGACTATACCTGGTGCAATTCAGGTCCATGATCTTTTTACTGAATTGGACGAGGATGCAGGACTGCAAGCAGTAGTGGAGAGAGTTAAATAAAGGGTTTTGGAGAATAAGAAGTATTCAGTGCATAACAACAGATTATTCTACAAAGGCCGACTGGTATTATCTCAGACTTCACGATATATACCACTGATATTGGCTGAATATCATGATGGGATGCAAGGGGGTCATTCGGGAGTGTTGAAAACTCAGAAGAAGATACAATCTCAGTTTCATTGGAGACATATGAAGAAGGATATTCAACAATGTGTCACAATGCCAAGTGTGTCAAACACACAAGTATTCCACTTTTTCCCCAGCCGGTTTACTACAGCCCTTGCCTATTCCTGAGAAGATATGGGAAGATATTTCTTTGGATTTTATAGAGGGGTTTACCTACATCTGAGGGTTTTAATGTTATCCTGGTTATGGTTGATCGTCTCAGCAAATATGGTCATTTCATAGGCTTGAGACATCCTTTTCAGGTGACAGATGTAGCTTTTTGTCAAAGAAGTGGTTAGATTGCATGGTCAACCTCTGACGATGGTCTCAGATGGGGACATAATTTTTACTGGGAAGTTTTAGAGAGAATGTTTTCGCTTAGCTGGAACAAAATTGAAGTATAGCATGGCCTATCATCCGCAAACGGATGGACAAACTGAAGTGTTAAACCGATGCTTAGAGACATATTTGCTTTGCTTTGCTTCTACACAACCCAAGAAGTGGTATAGTTATCTCCATTGGGAATAGTTATGGTATAATACCACTTATCACACCTCTCTCAAGTCCACTCCGTTTCAGGTTGTGTATGGTAGAACACCTCGAGCTCTGATTAAGTTTGAGGCAGGTTCCACAAACAATTTTGAGTTGGAAGCAACTCTTAAGGAGAGAGATGCTGTGTTGATGCAGATAAAAGAGAATTTGGGGAGAGCTCAACAGTTAATGAAGAACAATGCGGATAAGAAGAGAAGAGACTTTCAGCTTAACGTGGGTGATATGGTATTCCTTAAGCTCATACCATATCGCAACCAATTAGCCTCTAGGATGGTCTTTCAGAAGTTAGCTGCCAAATATTATGGGCCTTTTGAAGTATTGGAAACGATTGGACAAGCAGAGTATAGGCTTAAGCTTCCTAAGACATCTAGAGTGCATCATGTCTTTCATATATCACAATTGAAGCCAGTTTTGGGGACACATCATGAAGTCAGTCCATTACTTGCTCAATTGAGTGAAGATAATGCAGTGGTAGTAGAACCAGCTGCTGTTTTGGGCACTAGATACTCAATGGATGGTGATTAGGAAGCATTGGTGCTATGGACTAATTTGCCAGACCATGAACATTCTTGGATGAAAGTCAAGGACTTGAAGACTCAGTTTCCGGCTTTTTAGCTAGAGGGCAAGATGGGTATTGATAAGCCTCTCAAGGCATATTTTCGGCAAAGAAAGAAAAAGTGAAGAAAGGATAAGAAGAAGATGGGTGAAGCAGTTGGGAGTCTGTTATGGTGGTTATGAAGGAAGATCAAAGTCGTTAGAAGCAGTTGAAGAAGAAGTCAAGAGCCTCTAGTATAAATAGAGTGTATGTAGTATTCTTTTGGGATTTATCTAGAGTTTTGGCATCTCAGTCAAAATAAAAAATTGTATTCTTTGATTCATCAATAAAGTTATTACATTTCTCTGTTACAAAAACTTAACAGTGTTTTAGATGCACATGAATCCAAAAGACTGCTTGTGTTATTTAAAAGTGTTGTCATGAGCAAATGAATGTAAAAGACTGTTTTTACTGCTGAAATGGTCATTATCTATTGCTTCTTGATCCTACAAGAGTAACACCAAACTTTATCTGCTGGTAATATTAGCAGTGTTGAAACTCTTTTGCTCTTGTGACATTAAAACTCTTAAGACAGGCTCTAAATTTTCCATGTGTTTTGTTTTTGTTTTTGCACATTTCCAATGTTTTTCCCATTAGAAAGCCTATTGAAGTTCACTCTAAGTCTCCAATAGAAGCACAATTCTGAGGATGTATCGATTCCACAAAGGTAACTAGTAAAATGGAGAGAGAGAGAGAGAGAGCAAAATATTGAGTCAACTCAACAACATTGAAACTGTATGAGTTTGTATATACGTTTGGTGGGCATGTTTGGTTCGTATGGTCCGTCACTTTGCCAACACACTCACCGATTCATAACTGCAACGAAAGTTCATACTAGATTGGCCTTTAGGATTATTTTAGAACCACCCCAAAAGAAGAAGACGGATAGATATGAACAACATGTTGAAACTCAAGTGATATTAGAAGCGATTTCACAAAGAGTGTAACATCCCGAAACCAAAATATGGATTTTGGTCAGGAGTGTCGATCGACACCAATGTTTTTGGTCAAAATGGGTTTGATTTAAAATCTTCCGGTTTGTTGCGCGGTTTGGGAACGCAGCCCTAGGTCGGGTTATTTATAGTTCCAGCCGCAGTTGCACAATTTTTCAGAGACTTGAGAGAGAAAGAAGTCGTGATTCGAGTATTCGAGCGAGAATCGAAAGGTTTGTGATCCGTTCTTCGTCGGTTTCACTAGGAGTTTTCGTGGGATCCTTAAGGGTTCATTTGTGGAGTATTGTGAGCGATTTCTCGGTGATTTCATGCGAGTTTTATCGTTGATTCGTCGCTGTTCAATTCCTCTTTCCTTTTCAATCCACGTAATCGAGGTGACTGCGTGATCGTGGATACGGAATTAGATTATTAGGATATTGGTTGAATAATTGAGCGATGTTGATTGTTTCTGTGATGTTCTGTGTAATCATGTGTGATTTGAGTCGTGAATAATCTTGTTTGAAGAAACAAAACGAGTCGCATGAGGATTTGACTCGGTTCCAGTTCCTGCGAGCGGTGTCGATCGACACCTAGTGGTAGTGTCGATCGACACCACTCTTTTGATCGCGAAGCTTGTTGCGTTATTTCAGTGTCGATCGACACCACGTGGGAGTGTCGATCGACACCACCTGTTTTTAAATGTTATTTTCACTTGTTATGGATTGTTGTTTGAACGCGTAGAATTTGATAGTCTATTTTCCTATTATGTATCCGGTAGACGGGATGACCGCTCCACTGAGTATTTGTGATAATACTCACGCAACTTTGTTTTTCCTTTTTGAGTTGCAGGTAGAGGAAAAGTGTGATCGCGGAATCATGGCGTATGAAGAGGATGATAGGATGTTGTTATGTTGCATTTAGTAGAACCTGCTAGGTTGCGTTAAATGCTAGTTGTTCATTGGAATTATGGAATTTGATTTATTTGATTTATGAAATTAATGGATTATTTTATTGGTTATCTGTTTTATGTTATTTCCGCAGTAGAATTGTTTATGATTAAAAAAAAAAAACTTGGTTAAGAGCATTGGTGATATGGATTTTCTAACGAAACCAGCACCAAAGGATCAAAGAGAAAAGTTAGTGGTGCTAAATATCTCTCAAAAGAAGCATTAGACGAGCAACTTCAAGTTTCATCCACAACAGAACACAAAAACGCCTTCATCACCAAAATGAGAAAAGGAATACTAATTAAAAAAAAAATGTTTTGAGAACACAAAAATCCTTGAGAATTGTAGAGAATTTGAAAGCCAAAACTAAGATGACAACTGTCTATATTTTTAGCAAAAAAAATAAAAAACTTTTTAATAAGTGTCCAATATTGGAAAAACTTTTTAATATTGGAAAAAAGACCAATATTAGATATTTTTCCAGTTTTAGACACTCAAAGATTTCAAATTTAATATATGTAATTTTAAAAAGCTTTTAGACACTTATGACAGTGTCTCCATTATACATGCCCTAATTGGCCTAAGAGCATATGCAATGGTAAAACTATGTTTTGTGTTCTTAAGACATTTTTTATTAATTAATAATGATTATGATTGGTTAAGAACATGATTTGTGTCTTCACCTTCAATGGTAAAACTATGTTATGTGTTCTTCAAAAAATTAAAAATTAAAAAATTGAAAACTTTGAAATATATTTTATCTTAGATAGAAACATATATTACATTAAAACAATTAAAACATAGATTTTAAAAAATTTTAAAACACATATTTTTATTTTTCCGTCTCAATAATACAAGGTCCATTAAAATTTTGACACATGTCCATTAAGAACACATACAAATTGCTCTTAATTAAGAGTTGTTCTTGCTAAATTAAACCAATTATGATTTAAATTTAATCTGTTTTTATCTAAGAACACCCTCTAAAACAACCATTGCACATGCTCTAATAATTCTAGTTAAAACTTGTTTGCAAAAATGCCCTAAATTATTAAATATTTGTAAAAATGACCCTAATTTTTCGTAAATTTTCACAAAAAGCCATAATATTTTATAAATTTCGAAAAAAATATTTTTTGGCATAGGGCCCACTTTATAACTTCAAAAATTTACAATGAAAAGGAAGTGAGTCTTGTTTTGATTTCTGCTTCCGCTATATACTTCATATCAACTCATGTTTTTTTCCAAATGCTTATTCTGTTAAATTGCACAGTGTAGCCATAACCTGTGAGTCTTTTTTGCTTGAGTTAGCTTCAAAGTGTTATAGATTCTCTGGAATCCAAAAGACTGCTTGTGTGAGCTAAAAGTGTTGTCATGAGCAAACTAATCTAAAAGACTGCATTTACTGCTAAAATGATCATTACATTTTGCTTCTGTTTTAGATGCTCAGGAATTTTGTATACTGAATAACCAATGTTACAAGAATCTGTATTTCAATCTACCAAGTGACATGAGTTCTGCTTTGGTTCATGGTATGGTTTTCTATTTGGGTAGAATTTCTCATATGCTTTCTCTAATAACGCTAAACCACTACAAGAATACAGTTTTTTCGCGACTGATAGTTGCGACTAAATTAACAGTCGCTAACTTTAGCGACTATTTCGCGACTAATTAGCGTCTAAATTGCGACTAATGATAATTGGTATCAAACCAGTTGCTAAATTGCGACTAATAACATTTGTTGCAAAGTAGTCGCAAAATTAGCGACTAATTCGCTGGGTTGCTAGATAGTCGCGGTTTTAGTCGCAAAAAATCAGGGCATGCCACGTGGCGACATTATTTTGCGACCGATTTAATAGTCGCAAATCAGTCGCGAAATAGCGACTAACTTGCGACTGATTTCGGTGAGTCGCAAAAGCTAGTTGAGGAACATGTGTTTGACATGTCGGGTTAGGTGTAACTAATTTTAGCTACTGTAATATTAGTCGCTAATTCATTGCAAAAAAGAATTTAGCGACTGTAATATTAGTCACTATTTCGTTGCAAAAAATTCTATATATAGAAATCCAACCCATTTGTTCAACTCACTCACCAAAATATATACATTAAAACTCTCTATAAGTTGTGGAGGAAAAAAATTTCATAACTTAAAAAATGTCGGGAAATTTTAATAATACTTATGGTCGGGAGTGGATGTATCAGAGGTTCGATGAAATTTCTCGTCAAATTTCGTCACGGGGGTGGACCAATTCATGGCATTTGCAAATAGCCAACCACTGACGCAGAGCAATGGCGGTAAGCTTTTCTGTCCTTGTGTTGTTTGCAAGAACAACAAATTTATGCCGGGGAGTAGAATTTATAAGCATTTGTATAAGAATGGATATATGCCAGATTATTATGTTTGGTATAGCCATGGAGAAGAACTCAATATGGGTTTAGGATCAAGTTATGTTGATACGACGTGGGTTAGTGGGACTGAAGAAGTCGGTAATGTAGTAGAAAATAGATATGTGGATATGGTGAATGATGCATTTCGTGATAACGTGAATTTTGATAACTACGAAGAGTATGGTAGTTATCAAAATGTTGAAGAACATGGTAGTTATCAGAATGCAGAAGAACCTGTCCGTAATCATTCAAAAAAGTTCTACGACTTGTTAGAAGGATCGAGAAATCCATTATACGATGGTTGTCGTGCAGGTCACTCGAAGTTATCCTTAGCTTCTCGGATCATGCAAAATAAGGCTGATCATAATATGAGTGAGAAGTTAGCGGATTCGGTATGCGAAATTTTTAAAGAGTATTTACCAGAAGGAAACCAAGCAACTGGTTCAAATTACGAGACATAAAAATTGATGCGCAATTTAGACCTCCCATGTCATGCAATTGATGTGTGCATTAACAATTGTATGATATTCTGGAGAGAAGACGAAGGGTTAGATAAGTGTGCGATTTGTAATTCACCAAGATGGAAGCCTAACGAGCAACAATGTAGGACTAATGTACCATATATTCGTATGTGGTATATGCCTATTGCTGATAGATTAAAGAGAATGTATCAAAGCCAGAAGACTGCAGCGGCAATGAGATGGCATCCAGAGCACATAACCAAGGAGGGAGAAATGTGTCATCCATCTGATGCGGCGGAGTGGAAATATTTTCAAGATCAGCATCCTCAGTTTGCCCAAGAAACCCGCAATGTTAATCTTGGATTATGTACAGATGGGTTCAATCCATTTGGCCTGTCAAAGAATCATTCGTTGTGGCCTGTGATCTTAACTCCATACAATTTACCCCCTGGTGTGTGCATGAATACGGAGTACTTGTTTCTTACAGTTATGAAATCTGGGCCAAATCATCTGCGTGGTAGTCTCGATATATTCCTCCGACCTCTTATGGAGGAGTTAAAAGAGTTGTGGTCTACTGGTGTCGATGCGTACGATGGGTTGTTGAATCAAAATTTTAATCTCAAAGCAGTGTTGTTGTGGACGATATGCGACTTTCATGCGTATAGCATGTCCAATTTTCATGGACGACACAAAGTCTTTTTATCTGTCGATCGGAAGAAAGACGTGTTGGTTTGATTGTCACCGAATATTTCTTCCACTTGATCATCCCCTAAGAAAGAATAAAAAAGACTTTTTGAAGGGAAAAGACGCTAGGAATGAGTATCCACCAGAGCCTTTGACTGGTGAGCAAATTTATTCCTACCGGTTGCGTCGTGTTAATCCACCGAGAACAAAGGATGTAGGTGGTAACGGTCACGAGAAGAAGATGCCTGGCTTTGGGCAAAAGCATAACTTGCACAAAGAAAGCATATTTTGGGAGCTGCCGTACTGGAGGGACCTCAAACTACGACATAATCTCGATGTGATTCATATAGAGAAGAATTTCTTTGATAACATCATCAACACTGTTATGCGTGTGAAGGGTAAATCAAAAGACACAATCCCGTCAAGATTGGATGTAGGAGAATTCTGTTTTCGGCCACACTTACTTGTTGATGATGAGGGTAGAGCCCCTTTTCCTCCCTACTCATTGATAGACGAAGCCAGAAGAAGCTTATTGGAATGTGTGAAATTCCCAGATGGTTATGCCTCTGACTTAGCTAGTTGTGCTGATATACCTAATGCAAAGTTTTCTGGGATGAAGAGTCATGACTGCCATGTTTTTATGGAGCGGTTACTTCCATTTATATTGGCTGAACTCCTAGATCGGAACGTTCACCTCGTGTTATCAGGTACGTACTACTTATTGTTCTATGAATATATGACACGTAAATATGATTATAGTATTTTACATTTACCATTTTTTGAAGTTTCAATTTATATATCGTAGGAATTGGAGGTTTTTTCCGTGACTTATGTTCGAGGAGTTTGCAAAAAAGTCGCGTCCACATTCTAAAACAAAACATAGTTTTAATCATATGCAACTTGGAAAAGATCTTTCCACCATCATTTTTCGACGTGATGGAGCACCTGCCTATACATCTCCCATACGAAGCTGAATTAAGAGGCCCCGTGCAATACAGGTGGATGTACCCTTTTGAAAGGTTTTTCAAAAAGTTGAAAGGGAAAGCCAAAAACAAAGCTCGTGCGGCAGGATCTATTGTTTAATCATATCTAAAGGAGGAGGTAGCTTATTTCTCATAGCACTATTTTGCCTCAAATGTACTCACAAAATCAAGGTAAACACTATAATTAAACACATATGGTGACACATTATATCAATTTTAAATTTCTTTTAACTACTTTTTCTAGGTTAACAAGATTTAGTGAAGGTGAAGTTCCCTAATATCTTGACCCTGGAGTACCTGATATATTTACTCACGTCGGTCGTCCAAGTGGGGAAATGGAAGAAATCTGGCTGACAGAGAAACACTTTCAATGCGCACATTCATATGGTTTGCGAAATTACCCCTATTTTCAGCCTTTTGAGAGGTAAATCTCAAATTAAGTGTAAACATAATCGACTATGTCGGTCTCATATACGTTTTGGTCTTACACAGTATGTTCGATGAGTATCTTGCAACAAAATATCCAGATCTCTCAAAAAAAGAACTCGAGGCTAGAAGAGCTGACGAATATCATTTATGGGTGAAAGATTATGTATGTCTGAATAATATTCTTAATTGTGTGTATATTATACTTTTGTACTTCTATAATTTGATATTGTCTATCTTCATGCAGGTTACCTACTGGAAAACCACACATCCTTTTCCTACTTGGGTTCAAGAGATAGTGCATGGACCATTGAACAAGGCCAAAACTTGGCCTATCTATTTTACAAGAGGATATTTGTTTCATACGCAGAGTCATGGCCGCGAACGAAAGACTTGCAACTATGGTGTATGTGTTAAAGGAGAGAATTATAGTGATGCATCAGATGAAGCTGATTTCCACGGGATCTTAACGAATATAATAGAAATCGAGTACGAGGGAATGGTTAATCTGCGACTCACACTCTTTAAGTGTAAGTGGTACGACCCAAAATCGGTAGAGGCACTCGGAGGAGCCATGATGGCATTGTAGACGTTCTTTCATCGCGATCGTACAATAAATACAAACCATTTATTCTAGGTTCGTATTTCCGCCAAAGTTCTTTCTTTTCGCATTTTCAAATAAATATATATATATATATATATTCAAGTCTAAGTTCTGCAACTTGATTTTGCATAGCCTCTCAAGCGGATCAAGTTTGTTATATTCTGTACCCATACAAGAAGAAACCGCCAAAGTTGTGGCTAAATGTTGTTAAAGTCAACCCGAGGGGAAATATTTCAGGAGATTGTGTCGGCAGTGAACCTACTATTTTGCAACAAGTAAATGATGATCATGTAATGATGACTGCAATTGAAGATCTCGTAGTCGATAATGTGGCACAAGGAGTCAACCCAATCAATCTTGATTATGATGTCAGAGATGCGGAACAAGAAGATGAATTCCAGGAAAATTCTTCGTCTTCTGAGGATGACGATGAATATGATGAAGAACCTTAATAAAGTGCGTAAATGACTATGTTAATTACCTAAATCCTTAAATCTCTCGTTATTTATCTAAAAACTATGTAATAATTATTGGCTTAACCCGCCAAATATTCCCTCGTTAATTTGGACCTAATCCCCAAAAAGTCTATACTTAGACATTTGTTTAGGTAGGAAACCAAAAACAACAACCCAAACCCAATTTTTTATTTCCCTCTCACCAAATTTAGTAAAATATCATAATTTGGCCTAAAACAAAATAATAATTTGAGATACAATAGAAATTAAGTTTTGCATTTTCTATACACGCTTATCACATAATTGTCTATAAAAGTTTAAAATGATACCAAATGTTTATACATACCACATTTAACTTATTTTTATTGAATCCCAAATCCAAAATAACCATAAACTATAATTACTTATACATTACTTCTACTATATCTCATTAAAAATAAGCAATTCTATACCCTAATACCTAATCCCTAAACAAATCTATACCCTAATACCTAATACCCTCCCAATTTGGATTTAAAAACATTTGGGTTTTCACATAAAATTGGGCCGCCGAAATTTCCCCCTTCTATTCACTTAACCAAAATTTTCAAATCCCCTTTTCATTTCCCTCAAAACCCTAAGTCTTTTCTCTCCCTCTCTCATATCGCCGATTCTCTGATTTCTCTTCAATCTCACCTTTAATCTTCATCCAAACCTCTAAATCTTTCGTCCTTCTCCTCTATTCTCTCCTTCTCTCTCTACTCTCTCCTAATTCTCGATGACCGGAAGAGGCCGAGGCCAAGGGCGCGGGAGAGGAAGAGGCCGACACCTAGGTGTCGCAAATCCAACGTCGTCGGTGCCTTCCACATCTACACCGGTTAGGCCGCGGGAACTTGGGCAGCAGTACACCTTCACTCCAGCGCAAGACGGTTCTCCGCCACGACGCGCTCTCACCCAAACACAGATCCATGTCCGACAGTTTCCACCGCCACAAAATCTTTTCAACAACTCCACGACTCGAGATCAGAGGGCTAGCTCTGAAACCCACCAGTCGAGGCCTCAACAACAGAGGTCTTCTCACCATACAGGAGAAACTGCTCTGTTACCTAACTCTGAAAGTCAGCAGTCGAACAATCAACCTCATAATCCACAGCCTCCTAGCCCTACAGGTCAACTCTATAAACTTTAGGGTTAGGTTTTGTTCAGAGCTTAGGTTTTGTTCGATTTTTATGTTTATTGGCTCACTTTTGAGATTTTCATAGTTTTTGGATTAGCTTGTTGGTATAAGTTTGGTTTAGTCAAGTGAACTTGGGACGAGAACATTTTTTTTTTCATTAATCAATACATTTTTCTTCTCTGTTTTAAGTTTTAGTGTATGTTGGTTTAAGATTTTGTACCTTTGATTTTGCGTTCCAATGCTTGATTTACTTTCTTTGGTTTGTTACATGACAACTTTCAAACTCTGTTATCTTTCATAAATTTGTTTGGTAATAGACATTTAAAAGAATTCTTGCTTGTACACTCATTTTAGAATAAAGCATTGCAGTGTATTTCTTTTAACGTTGCTCATCATGAAAATGGCATTAACTTGTATTTGGATGAAGCAAATGTTTGTAACTCTGTATAATGGTTCACTGTGGTTCCTTTTCTTTCTATGTCGAACCAAAACAAAATGTTTGTGAGACTGATTAAGAAACTATGTATGTACATAGAGGTGTAACTTAGAGTAACAGTAACTAGGCCACAATGGCCTTAGCTTCATAGGGTATCTTCAAGGCCGAGTTTTTGGCAAGAAACTTAGAACTGAATTGTTCGTGGTAAACTTTGCTTTGCTTTCCGTTTAGGTTTAGTCTTTGATTTCTGTTTAGGTTTTAGATTTTACATTTGGTTTCTTAAGTATTTTGGGTTTGATTTATAACTTCAATATTCTTTATTATGTTTCCAGCTATGTTTCCAGGACAAACCACTCTGAACCATCGTCCATGGCAAACTACTTCTACTCCTCAACTTCAGATGCGTCCGGCATTTATCTTTACAACCCCAACGAGACAGAACTCCAACGCCTTTGAACATCAACAATCCAACGAAACGGTAGAAGAGCATGTTGATGGGGTTGATGACAGTGTCCACCACGAATCCACTCTCCCAGAAGACACATTGATCTATCTTCAAGAGCTGTTAACCGTGCCTAACCGTCACCAGTGGACTTGTAATCTGTCTCCAGAGAAGCCTCAACCACCAAATACCACATGGTGAGTTTTTTTTACTACATTTCTTCTTGTTTGAACTTTCGGCTTGTTTATGCTTGATCATAACTGTTTGTTTCTTCTTGTTTGAACTTTCGGCTTGTTTATGCTTGATCATAACTGTTTGTTTCTGCTTGTTTGAACTTTTTTTGTAGGTTTGGTCGTGATGGATCAGCTTTGGTCCGCAAGATTACAAAAATTTTCACCAACAAGTTTGATAAAGCATACTACAGTATCAGTTGTGTGCCTCCAGAACAACTTGAGCGATGGTTCCTCGAGTTTGCAGTAATGTTTTCATATCTTTTACCGTTTTCTATTATTTCCTGCTACTTGTTACTAACAAAACTAACACCTGAGTTCACTTGTTTTGTAGAAAGAGCACACATGGGATCCCTTGATCACAGGGACAGTGCAAGCACATTTCAAGGCGATTGTTGCGAGACGGTTGAAGGATATGGTGAGCAAAGCTCATGCGGCTGGTGACCGCCCTAATTGGATCGGCGAAACCATCTGGAAAGAGATGAATGATTACTGGAAGACTGAAGAAGTAAGGAGAGGAGTGAGACCGCATCCGCTTCTCGTAATTCTGACCGAAAAGGTCTTGGTTCTCACAGAAACATCACTGGCCAAAAATCCACTATCCAAGTCAGACAAGAAATGGTAAGCTACTATCACTAGACTGTTTTTGTTTTGTTTTCACCTGCTCAACATGATAGTTGTTCTTGTTTCTTTTGTTGCATTTTCAGGAGGTGGAGCTTGGCAGACCAGTTAGTCTCGGAGAATTTTTCCTCAGAACCCACACCAAACCAGATGGGACCTATGTTGATATGAAGGCGCAGAAGGTTGCAGAAGCGTATCAGCGGAACCTCCAAGCAAAGCTTTCCGAGTTCGACTCAGAAATTTCAGATGGTACATCGCGACAACCCGAGCTAACCACAGAGGAATGCAATGACTTCTTTCTTCACGTAAGTACTTTCTAACTGTTTGTTCTTCTAATTGGTAACTATTGTAATTTTTTTTCCGTCTCCTAGGCATCAAATGTGGATAAGAGAGGCTACGTTTATGGCATTGGAAACCTCAATGAGACTCAGTTCAGCAAGATGCACAAGTACGAAGGAGGTAACTCTTCCTTGTCTTATGTCTCGATGCAACAACTATTGCAGGAAACCCAGCGCAAGCTTGAAGAACAAGCAGCTCATAACAAACGCCTGGAAGATGAGCTAGCCAGACAAAAGGCCAAGGGTGAGGAGTTGACTCTGATGGAGAAATACTATCGCCAAACTGACAAGGGTTATCTTGCCTACCTAGCTTCCCAAACTGCCCCAACTGATCCTCTAACTGCTGCCCCAACTGATCCTCCAACTGATACTACTCCAACTCAATCCACAACTTCTTTAGTCACTGTGATTTCAAACAATATTTATGTTTTTGGTTTGTAAGTGCTTTGTATTAAGACTTTAGTACAATCTTTATGTTTTTGGTTTGTAACTCAACTATTTAGTAGTTTGAATAGTAGTTTCTAGTTATCTTGCTACAAACCAAATTTTAAAACCAAAACCAAAATCTACAAATAGGGAAAAAAAGAATGGTTTTGTTTTTTTTACTAAATTTATTAGTCGCAATTTTGACTCATTTCAGTCGCAAAATAATCCATATATACGTCGCTATAATCGGATTACAGTCGCAAGATTTAGCGACTACATTTCGACTAATACAATAAGAGTCGCATTTGGGTCGCCAATTAGTCGCTAAATTTTGCGACTAAATTGCTACTAAAATTTTAGAAATATTATTGGTAGCAAATTAGTCGCAAAAAGAAAATTCGCGACCACGTTGCAACTAAATAGGCAGTCGCAAAAAAGTTGTTTTCTTGTAGTGAACCAAATCTGATTTTACTTGTGTGACTAGGATTTGCTGGCTATTTAAAAGTTGTCCTCTATGATAATGTGCATCTTAGCATTGAGCCTACAACAGCAACACCAAACTTTGATCGGCTGGTAATGTTATTGGCGTTGAACCTCTTTTGCTCTTATGACATTCAAAATTTTAAAACAGACACTCGACTCTAAATTTTTCATGTATTGTATTTGCAGGTTTCCAATGTTTTTCCCATTGAGGAAACCTGTCGAAGTTCGCTCTAAGTCTCCTATAGAAGCACGTTTATGAAGATGTAGCAATTCCACGAAGATAAATAGTGGAAAAAAAAAGAGCTAGAAAGAGCACAATATTGATTCAACACAACAACATTCAGACTGTATGAGTAGTATATACATTTGGTGGGCAGGTTTGGTACGAATGGTCCGTGACTTTGCCAACACACTCACCGATTCATATCTGCAACGGAAGTTCATACTAGACTTACCCAGTGGCGGACGGACGTGTTAAATTATGGGGCACGTGCCCTATACTAATTATTATGAATGGTCTCTGTACTATAAGTCATTGAACTAGTATAGCTAATTTTGTTGGAGCAACTCTATAATCCAACTATCCAAGGTCATTTATGTTCGAGCTAATTTGTTTGTCTTTATTTGGAGCAACTCTATAAACAACTCTAAAACAGAAATGTTTATTTCTCACATTTCTATACATATTTTTTTTTCCATTTAGTTTTCCACAATTTTGTAATATCTTTAAATTTCTTTTTTTCTCCTTTTTCTTTTGTAATATCTTCCGTTTTGATATATGGTTTTATTTCTTTTTCATTTTTCCCCCAAATTTGGTTGTTATAGGTGATTTCACTAAACTTGTATATTTTCCTTTGAATATTGACATTAAATAACGATAAGAAGATATATATTTGATTTTTTTTTAATAATGATGGAAGTCTTATGCAATATACATTTTATGTTTAATGTCATGGATATTTAGAATTTACAAACACATTTTTTTTTGATATTTTGGTTTGATTAGTTTTTTTTAATTAAGATGTAAAACTTTATAATTAATGTTTATTAGTTTATAATAGTGCTATATTTTAGCTAACTAAATTATATATATATATATATAATATGTATATATATTGTGCTTCACACTAAAAAAATTTCTAGATCCGCGCCTGGACTTACCTTTAGGATTCTTTTAGAAGGTATAGAGAAATTTGTTGTTGAACATAACAATATATAGCTTCATTGGGTATATAGAGACAATTGTAAAATACGATATCTTGATTTTTGAGAACATTTGTTATCACGGATGTATAGGGAAAAAAAAGGTATGATTTTCGTCCGGAGTTGTGGCAAGATAATACGGATGTGCAATAGATAAATAATGATACATAGTACCATTTATTAATTTAGGTAGAAAGTGAATGGATACAAGTACAACTAAACACGTGTTATTAATTATTCACTTCTGTTATGGGTCAGCCTTTTTTTGGTTCTTGTTGCTAACGCTCGTATAAGTAAAATTTATATTAGAGTACCCATTAGACAAGCCCTATACAAGTCTAGTTTCATATAAATATGCTAGGTATGAGCAACTGTAACTTTGGGAGTTGCTTTTAAGAGCAACTTCCTCCTTTATCCTTTTACAATATCAGTCTGAAATCATTTTGATTTTGGTGACAGTTTAAAATATCACAGTTATGACTTCTACACCTTAAGTCTTCGAGTGTTATCTTCTTACAAACAAATCTCCGTCGCTCGATTTGCATATGACCTAAAACTTTGGATTTGGCGATTGGAAGAGTCAAAGACAGAAACTTGGTGTCCAAAACTAGCGGCGGAGAAGAAGAAAACTAGAAGGGAGTGAAAGTAAGAACCCATGAACCGTTTGGCTATGATACCATGTGAGGAAAAATGTGTTTATTCACCCTCGACCAAAAATATATAGCTCATAGAGCTTTATTCAAATGCAACTTTAAAAGAGAAAAGGAAGAAACACCAAAATCAAAATGATTTTAGATTGATAATATCAAAGGATGAAGAAGGGGAGCTGCTCTTAATAACAACTCCCAAAGTTACAAACAATGTTCTCATAACTAGCATATTGATATGAATCTACTTGCTTGAAAACCCTAATCATATGGGCTTAATAATATAAATTCATTAGGCTTATATTGGGCTTGTCTAATGGATAATTTTTAGATATTTGAGATTTTAATCCATTGAAAGTGTTCTTATAGATTTAAGTTGGCATTACCTATAGAAAATCTGAGTTATCTATCAAAAGTCTAAGTTTTCCTTGATTCTTCAAATCAAATCTAAAAACATTTTTCATTTCGAAAGACACCATAATGAATGAGAGGTTATGAATAACCATTAAAAAGATGGAAAATGGTGAAGAGAAGAGAGACTTCCTGGATCAACTGATATGGTGACAAAAATATTGATATTGATTTATAAATGGTGAAGAAAGCAGGGAGAAGGAATCATCATATACTCTGGAGTTCTCTCAAGACTTGTGACCGAAAAGATAAGTTCACTTTGGTGATATAGGTAGCCAAATCAATTCTTTTAAGCCTCTCCGCATATAACGCATATACGATATATGCCCTGAAACCTGTGTGTCACAGGTTGGGTATGTAATTTCCTTGTTTTATAGTTTTAAATAAATGAAAAAAAAAAATCACGGTATAAGGAGAATGAGCATTTATTTTTACAAGGAAGAGTTTGAGCAATTTTAGTATTAGTTATAAGATGGAAAGTATTATAATTGACTTTCATTTCTTCTAATTCCTTTCAATCTTTTTTTTTAAACGTCTTAATTATTATAGATATTACAATCATCACTAGACTAATTTTATCAATTTGACCTAGTTCTATTATAATGATATTCATCTATCTCTTATCTTATGCGGTTAAGGTGAATAGCTTCCACATTTGCCTCCATAATGCAGCTCTTCATGTACGACATCTTCTCTGATGCAACTCTCCATTTGTGACATCCCATGATTGACAATCTCTCCCCAACGAACGCTTATTCCTTTCAATCTTTATACTATTAATTTCAATTTGTTAGTAGATTATTTGATTTATCCATTAGTTTATTATTCTTTTTTGTGAAACAATCAACTGTTTGTAGATATATATATATATAGTCAAATACATGATTTAAAATTCAACTATTACATTCGCTTACTTCCCCCACATTTAAAATGTAAAGCAATTGTCAATCACTTGAACATGCTTGTTATCCAAATAATCGATTAATTTTTTTAAATAATATCTAATGATTTATTTATATCTAAATTATGATTCTATATTTTGTACATAATTTAACAAAATTTTATGGCTTAATAATTCGAATTTTATTATAATTTATAAACACATTATTGATAAAGTGTCAACCAAATATGATGTCTCTTCAAGAGAAGAGGAAAATTAATTATTTCGTTTATTTATAAGGAAACTTTTCTGAACTACACCATTTTTCTTGGTCAAATGCAAAACTACACTCCTCTTTCTCTCTCTTCTATTTTTTGAGTCTTTGCCACTAAACAGTCCATTTATTTACAAAACTGCCATTACGTAGACTTCCTTTTTTGTTATGTAGACTTCCAATCAAAGATGAAAAGTCTCAACAATCCTACAGAAATCAAACTATTTACAGTAATGCCATCTTCTTCAATTTTTCAACCACCATGAACAACCAATTTCGAGCTCATAATGGCTCAACAACTAATTTTCGAGCTCTTAATGCTCTTCCATAATCCTTATTACTTATTTCTTTTCTTCCTATCTACAATTTCATCCATAATTTATCAAAAACGTGTTGATTTTTCACAAATCTTTCTTTACGACACCGTGAATTCTTCAATATCGGCTAGATTTCCAAGTTCCGGTGGTGGAGGAAGCGAAATACGAGCTCAACGTATGAAAAAGAACCAAAATTTACAAAATTAAAATTTCACATCTAGAATATCGCAGTGTACACAAACAATGATAACTTTCTAGTCAAAATTCCGATGGAAATGAATTTGGTATCACTAGAAATCTGAGAGTCGAGGCTTTCCAACGATTTATAACGATGGGAAATCAGCCCGCAAAATCATTGATTGGTGTACCTTCGGGATTGTAAACTAACTCTGTTTTTTTTTGTGCAGACTTCCAGGAAGCCTGCAAGTCAACAAAGAGGGCAGATTTTCATTTGACCATTTATGAAAAAAAATACAAAGTAGACTTCCAGGGAAGTCTGCATGATTCCTTTGGAAACAAAAAAATAGTGCCACCTAGACGGGGTTAGTTTTGCATTTGACCACATGTTTGACCTTTTTATGTAGACTTCCCTGGAAATCTGCAAAAACGTAAGGGTAGTTTTGCATTTGTAAATCGGAAAGTAGACTTCCAGGGAAGTCTGCACAGAAAAAGAGGTAGTTTTGCATTTGACCAAAAAGTAAAACGTTGACCAATATTTGCAGACTTCCAGAAAGTGTAGATAAACAGTGTAGACTTCCCTGGAAGTCTACTACTAAAGTCTACAAATTTGGTCAAATGCAAAACTACCCCTTTTTTTGCAGACTTCCTAGGAAGTTGGCTTTCTATTTGCGGACTTCCGAAAAAAATTTGCAATTGCAAAACTGCCCTGTACAGATGTCGACAAATGTTGCAGACTTTCTAGGAAGTCTACTTTTCTGTGCAGACTTCCTAGGAAGTATACTTTTCTTTGCAGACTTCCCTGGAAAAAGTCAAAATCTAGTCAAATGCAAAACTACCCCCTCTTTTTGTGCAAACTCCCCTGGAAGTCTGCAAAAAAAAGTCAAACCTCTGGTCAAATGCAAAACTACCCTTTGCAGACTTCCTGGAAAGTCTACAGTTGTGCAGACTTCCCTGGATGTCTGCAAAGTGTTTACCTAAAATTCAAAAGAACCCCTTTGTAGACTTCCAACGACTGATTGGAAGTCTACACGAGAAGTCTATGGACAAAAACGGAAGTCTACAATACACAGTCTTTTTTAAAACCTAATTATATTTCATTCTAGAAAGAGATTTCATGTTTTTTTTGTTCTCACATGTGTGGTACCTATTTCTCTATCATCTGTGTAAGTTTGACATGTTTAAGACTAATATTTATGGGGTAAATCTAATTTTTTCATTTGGTAACTAGTTAGCTCATTCAACGTAGACTTCCAGCGAGTGATAGGAAGTCTACGGACAAAATCAGAAGTGTACAGAAGATGTCTACAATACACAGTCTTTTTTAAAACCTAATTATATTTCATTCTAGAAAGAAATTTCTTGTTTTTTTGTTCTCGCATGTGTGGTACCTATTTCTCTATCATCTGTGTAAGTTTGACATGTTTAAGACTAATATTTATGGGGTAAATCTAATTTTTTTATTTGGTAACTAGTTAGCTCATTCAACGTAGACTTCCAGCGACTGATAGGAAGTCTACACGGGAAGTCTACGGACAAAATCAGAAGTGTACAGAGGAAGTCTACAATACACATTCTTTAATAAAACCTAATTATATGTCATTCTAGAAAGAGATTTCTTGTTTTTTTGTTCTCGCAAGTGTGGTACCTATTTCTCTATCATCTGTGTAAGTTTGACATGTTTAAGACTAATATTTATGGGGTAAATCTAATTTTTTCATTTGGTGACTAGTTAGCTCATTCAACGTAGACTTCCAGCGATAGATTGGAAGTCTACACGGGAAGTCTACGGACAAAAACGGAAGTTTACAAAGGAAGTCTACAATACACAGTCTTTTTTAAAACCTAATTATATGTCATTATAGGAAGATATTTCAAGTTTTTTTTTTGTTCTGAAATGTGTGGTACCTATTTCTCTATCATCTGTGTAAGTTTGACTTGTATAGAACTGAATATTATGGGGTAAATCTAATTTTTTCATTTGGTGACTAGTTAGCTCATTCAACGTAGACTTCCAGCGATTGATTGGAAGTCTACATGGGAAGTCTACGGACAAAAACGAAAGTCTACATTGTACAGAAACACTGAAACGCTTTTTTATAGATTTGAACATTATTTTTCGAAAAACTTTTGTCCTACCTTGAGTTATAATAGTTATTTTCTATACTTTGGACATGTTTAGTTATAAGATTTGAATGTCAAACTCAATTTTGTATTTGTACCACCAATTACCTCATTTGTGCAGACTTCCAGGGAAGTCTACGGTTGGTTTTCGATTGTTGTCAACTAAGCTTCATATGTTGAAACTTGTGTTCAAAAGTAAGCTACTATCATGTTCGGTCTTGAATTATTATTATGTTGAACTTTCTGTTAAAATTTGTGGAAAAAAAAATAAATTATTTTTGAAACTTGTGTCCGGACTTGTGCTCAATCTAGGTTATTCTCATGTTCAAACTTGTGTTCGAAAAAAAAAAACTTTGTTTTCACTTCAATTCGAACAAAAGAGAAGGAGTTGTATCATGTAAGTATGTGTGACTAGTTAACCAGTAAGGCTATTGCAACTTATTCGTTAAATTTGACAATTCTTTTTGTATTATTATGTAGAGTTCTGCTGTAGACTTCCCTTCTTGTTTATGAACTTCCCTTGTAGACTTCTTTTAAATCTAATTTAAATTTTTACTTCTTTTAAATTGCCGTCATACTTTTTTAAATTACCGCCAAATTTACTTCTTTTAAATTGCCGCCAAATTTTAACCTAATTTAAAATTGAATAATTTAAGAACTTAGCTCATTTGTGGAAACTTAGGTCATTTGTGGAATAAATTGATCTTGCTTGGTTAGCACTTAGCTAATTTGTAGAAACAAGTGTTTGTTTACGTTTTTTATATTACTTGCTAAGTTACTTAAGCCACTGATAATTTTTGAAACAAAAATAAAATTTGATTCAGTGTTATCAAAACTTATCATCGGAATATTTGAAAACAAAAATTTGATTCGGTGTTATCAAAACTTATCATCGGAATATAAAAAGTTTATATCTTTCATACAATGATACAACAAAAAAACTTTCTTTCACATCTTTAGCCTCAAACTCTCTTTCACAATGCTGCTTTTAGTGCTTCATCCACCATGCTCCTTGCGTATTGCGGGTCGTCGCATAGCAAGATATTGTCGGAGATTATACCAACCTTCACCTGAACCAAAATAATAATACACATAAATTTAATCAAACTCCATAAACCTTAAACAAACCTAAAAGACTAAAAATAGATAGCACATAGTGTGATAGTAGGGAGTGATGAATGAATCAAATTGAATAGTACACTTCCGTAAGTAGACTTCCTGTGTAGACTTCTGTAACCTGAGAAACACAAACAAAATCAAATCATCTAAAAAAGCATACAATGGACTACATCTAGTAAAGATCGAAGAGTTTGAAGGAACAAATATAGCTTTTTAAGATTTTGTATTCATAATAAGCAACAAATAAGGAAAAACTCACCAAAGATATGAGATTTGCGAATGTGTTAAGGATTAAGATTTTCTCGTTCATCGGTGTTCTTCCATTCAGTTTCACCATCTTTCATATCTCTAGATCTACAAAACAAAGAAAACAAAAGTTGAGGAATCACAAACTCAACCAATAATGAAGCAACACATCCAAATTTCAAACCTTTAACATGGTTGACGAACTGAAAAAAGTAAAAATAGAGGCACATACCTTTATTGAAAGTGAAATTAGTTGCTAGAATCAGAAAGAAGACGAGATTTCGTATTGAATAGACCCAAAAATGTTCAAATCGGTGGAGAATTGAAGAAGATAGGGCTTAGGCAAAAATTCCTCAAAAATCTCTCTAAAAACGTGAGAAGAGAGAAAAAGTTAGGAGGCTAGGGTTGAAAATAAAAATTAGGGTTTTTATTGAAAAACTTGCTTATATATGGAGACAAAAATTAGGGTTAGTAGACTTCCCGTGTAGACTTCCTGTGTAGACTTATGTAACCTAAGAAACACAAACAAAATTAAATCATCTAAAATGCATACAACGGACTAGATCTAGTGGAGATTGAAGAGTTTGAAAGGACATAATAAGCAACACATGAAGAAAACTCACCAAAGATCTGAGATTTGGGAATGTGTTAAAGATTGAGATTTTCCCGTTCATCGGTGTTCTTCCATTCAGTTTCACCACCTTTCATATCTCTAGATCTACAAAACAAAGGAAACAAAATTTGAGGAATCACAAACTCAACCAATAATGAAGCAACACATCCAAATTTCAAACCTTTAACATGGTTGACGAACTGAAAAAAGTAAAAATAGAGGCACATAACTTTGTTGAAAGTGAAATTAGTTGCTAGAATCAGAAAGAGGACGAGATTTCGTATGGAATAGACCCAAAAATTGTTCAAATCGGTGGAGAATTGAAGAAGATAGGGCTTGGGCAAAAAATCCTCAAAAATCTCTCTAAAAACGTGAGAAAAGAGAAAAAGTTAGGAGGCTAGGGTTGAAAAAAAAATTAGGGTTTTCATTGAAAAATTTGCTTATATATGGAGACTAAAACATTTGGTTAGGTTAAAACAAAATTCTGGTTAAGTAGACATCTGGTTAGCTTAATTATTTTCCGGTTAGGTTGACTTCCATATGGATGTCTACGAAACCCTATACTCTAAAATGAAACCATAAACGCAACGGGAAGTCTACAATGGAAGTGTACAATAGAAGTCTGCAATTCAAACACTAGATTGACTGGAAGTCTACAATAGAAGTTTGCATATGTGAAATATGCTACAATGGAAGTCTACAATTCAAAACAAAAATCGACTTTTTCCTTTAAATTATTCATAATTGTTAATTAAATCTATTATTGATCAATTAAACATTTGATATATTCATAATTTTATATTTTTTGGCAAATTTGACATTTAAAATCTTGATATTATGAGCTTTAAATGCAACCCTAAAGGTAAAAATATGTTTTCAAAATGTATTGTCAATCTATTTCCCAAATTTTTAACCCATAAGCCCACAAACTAATGTCCATGACTCATAATATTCAAGATTTGACATCCCCTCGTAGTGAATTCAACTCTCATAATCAA
Source organism: Draba incana (assembly GCA_963576765.1). Taxonomy (NCBI): domain Eukaryota; kingdom Viridiplantae; phylum Streptophyta; class Magnoliopsida; order Brassicales; family Brassicaceae; genus Draba; species Draba incana. Next base: position 26,970,259 of record OY755214.1, on the reverse strand, counting down.
ACCCTAAACTTCTTATAAGTTGTTCATTATAAACCATGAATCATGTAACACAAATCTCTAAAACGTGAATCCATGACAATCATACAATCATAAAGACTATACATACATAATACAAAACAATAACGAATACCATGTCCCCACATTGTCACAAAACTTCTCAATGTAAAGTGATGAAATATAGTATTTCATCTATGATAGTATGTAGTTCATTCATTCATTTTCATTATAATTTGTCTTTTTTTTACTTTATGCTAATTTGGTGAATTTTTATTTTTAAAACATCACAATTGCATTAAGATTAATTATCCAAAAGATTTTATGGTCAAATTATTTTTTTATGTATTTATAGATTTAAATTTACTAAATAATTACGATGTAGACTTCCATATTTCGTTGTAGGCTTCCAAAATATATACTTTTCATTCCAATTTGTCTTTTTTGTACTTTATGCTACTTTAGTGAACTTTTATTTTTCAAACATCACAATTGCATTTAGTTTAATTATTCAAAAGATTTTATGGTCAAATTATTTTTTATGTATTTATAGATTTAAATTTACTAAATAATTACGATGTAGACTTCCATATGTCGTTGTAGACTTCCAAAATGTAGATTTTTTCATTCCAATTTGTTTTTTTTACTTTATGCTAATTTGGTGAACTTTTTATTTTTCAAACATCACAATTGCATTTAGTTTAATTATTCAAAAGATTTTAGAGAAATTTTAAAAAATGTCACACTTAGAATGTCACTTAACACAAATGTCATCTTGAAAAATATTTTGCAAGCATTGCCACTGTTTATATAGTCATTTTCCGAAATTATCCTCACGACCTAATTTCATTTTTCAGATTTTTATTTTCTCCCCATCATTCTCCTCGGAGACGACTCAGCGCCGTCGCCGTCGTCGATCTCAGTCGAAGTCGATTTCGCCGTCGTCGTCCATCGTCGTTCTCACCATCATCGTCGTCAATTTTTTTTTTTTGAGTGATTACGATGCCGTATCATATGAAAATCCAACCGATGGATTCCGATGTATCGGACGATGTACGGTTCCCGGAGGTGATGAAGCAAATGCCGAAATCGAGGCTAAAGCGTCTCTTCGAGCGTCAGTTCACTATAAAAAACGCCTCCGATAAAATTTCCGATGTGGAAGCGCCGCTTTCAAGAGGTAACTCTGGAGATTTCGAGCCGAGCTCGGTTTGTTTGGCGAAAATGGTTCTAAACTTCATAGAGGATAACAACAACGGCGAGAAACAATGATGCGGTCGTAGCCGCTGCAATTGCTTCACCGGAAGTGGTACTGATAGCTCCGACGATGAATTAATGTGAATTGCCTAATGGTCGGAAATGTTCTTCTGGTGAAGCTTGTGAAATCCTCAAGGTATGATTCATCAAATTTCCTCTAGAGTCTAGCTTTTTGTTAGATCAAAGTTAAAGCGGAAACATGAAACGTGTAGATTGGATTGTGTAGGGTTTGGTTCTCTGTACAAGCGTTCGTGAGAGGAATTTACTTGCCAATGTGACCAAGATTGTGGAAACAAGTAAGCGTAAAGAAGAACCATGCTTGAAAAATGTGGTTAATGGATTAGTGAGCTTAGGTTATGATGCTAGTCTATGCAAATCTCGTTGGGAGAAATCACCTTCTTGTCCTGCAGGTATAATCCATACTCTTTATGTCAAGTTTCTTAGCTTCTTGGTGTGAAGCTTGACAATACATTGGCTATTTGTGAAATGAAACAGGGGAGTATGAGTATGTGGATGTGATTTTCAAAGAAGAAAGATTCTTGATCGATGTTGATTTCAAATTGAAATTCGAGATTGCTCGTGCGACAAAGACTTACAAGTCGATGCAACAAACTTTACCTTACATCTTCGTGGGAAAAGCAGATAGGTTGGAGAGGATTATCACTCTTATAACGAAAGCCGCGAAGCAGAGCTTGAAGAAGAAAGGACTTCATGTTGCTCCGTGGAGGAGAGTAGAGTACGTGAAATCGAAGTGGCTCTCTTTTCATGTTCGTGTTGATCAAAACTCTGATGAAGGAGAGAAGAAGGAAAAGGTAGTTATGTTAACTAAATCGGTAGGTTCCATAGTCTTTGGTATTTGAGGAAGATTGTGTGAAGCTTTATATATACAGATGTGAGATAAGCAAACCTCTAGAGAGGTGTGAGATATTAGGAATGTGTTCAAATCCCTTGTAGTTTTTAATATTAAGGGTATTTTGAGTGATGAGGATCATAGTGTGGCTCCCCTTATCTTCTTTTTTTTGGTGTTAAGGGAGAATGTAATCCGATTCTATCGTTGCGTTTGTTGGGATTGTTATTACTAACTAATAATACTAAGTTTTTTTATATGCTTTTGAGACATTCACAAGACAAAAAGCTCCTATATATTTGAGTCGTTTTTACTTGATCTACTAGTGATACTACAAGACTTGAAACTAATGTGATCGATACATGTTGTGTGGTAGTGTATATGTGCTGGTTTTGGGTTTTGGGTTTCGGGTTATAAGGATTTATAAAAAGGATGATTTTGTGTTTCAAAACAGGATTATGAGGTATATTAAAAAAGATTATGAGGTATATTAAAGTTGATTATCTGGTTTATTAATGGTTTTTAAATGTAATTATAAGAATTTTAAAGTATATGATAAGGTTTTAAAGTATATGATAAAGTTTTAAAGTTGATTATAACGGGTTTGAAAGGTTATTATAAGAATTTTTAAAGTAGATGACAATGTTTTAAAGTTGATTATAAGGTTTTTTAAAGGTTTTTAAAGGTTTTTAAAAAATAGATTATAAAAATTTTAAAATAGATTAGAAGGTTTTTTCAAACATATTATAAGGTTATAACCAACTACTATTTTTCAAATTGATGGTGTTATTTTTGAAACATTATCATCTATTTTACAAAAATCTTATAATTATTTTTAAAAATCTTATAATCAACTTTAAAAAACCGTATAATTACCTTTTAAAACTTTTTAAAAACTTTATAATCAACTTTAATAAACCTTATAATTTGTTTTAAAAAACATCAATTTTTTAAAGAAGATTATAAGGTTTTTTAAAGAAGATTATAAGATTTTAAAGAACTATTATTTTGAATTTTATGGTGTTATTTTTAAAATAGAATAGAAAGTTTTTTAAAGAAGATTATAAGATTTTAAACAACTGTTATTTTGAAATTGATGGTGTTATTTTTAAAATAGAATAGAAGGTTTTTTAAAGAAAATTATAAGGTTGTTAAAATCTGTTTCAAGGTTTTTTAAAAAAGATTATAAGGTTTTTTAAAGAAGATTATAAGATTTTAAACAATTGTTATTTTGAAATTGATGGTGGTTTTTTTTTTTAAATTGATGGTGTTATTTTTAAAGAAGATTATAAATACTTTGAATAAAGTAATACCATCGATTTTAGAATGTGCAACTTTATCCGATAAGTCGATAGCTTCCATAGATTTCTTTCTCTTGAAACTTCTTCATTTTCGCGCTTACTTCACCGCGTTTTATCGCCACTTCCCTCCAGTCATCGAGTTTACCTCGGTAAACACATGAGCATGCCAATATAGTAAAATAACTATCAATTGTTAGTGCAACACATGTATAGGTTTGTAAAAAACATTATAATCTACTTTAAATAACTTTATAATAAGTTCATAAATGACTTAAATACCAACCATTTTGAAAATAAGTGATGTTTGAATCTTTATAACCTGTTTTAAAAAACCTTATAATCTTCTTTAAAAAGTCTCATAATTTGTTTTAAAAATTAATTCTAGCAATTTCAAAAATAACAGTTGTTTAAAACCTTATAATCTCCTTATAAAAAATTTATAATCTGTTCTAAAAAACCATCTATTTTGTTTTAAAAATAACACCTTCAATTTTGAAAATAACCGTTGTTTAAAACATTATAATTTCCTTTAAAAATATTATTTTTAAAACAAAATATAAGGTTTTTAAAGAAGATTACAAAGTTTTAAAAGCAAATTTTAAGGTTTTTTAAATGAGATTATATGGTTTTAAGCAACAGTTATTATAAAATTGAAGGTGTTAGTTTTATAACAGATATAACATTTTTAAAAGTAGATTGTAAGATGTTTAACATAGATTGAAGTTGTTTAGAGTAGATTATAAGGTTTTAAAAGAGATTATAAGGTGTTTTAAAGGAGATTATAAGGTTTTTTAAAGCAGATTATAAGATTTTTTAAAGAAGATTATAAGATTTTTAAAAATCTGTTTTAATGTTTTTTAAAGAAGATTATAAGGTTTTTTAAAGAAGATTATAAGGTTTTTAAAAATCTGTTTTAATGTTTTTTAAAGAAGATTATAAGGTTTTTTAAAGAAGATTATAAGGTTTTTAAAATCTGTTTTAATGTTTTTTAAAGAAGATTATAAGGTTTTTTTAAAAAGATTATAAACAACTGTTATTTTGAAATTGATGGTTATTTTTAAAGAAGATTATAAGATTTTTAGAAAAAATTATAAGATTTTAAACAACTGTTATTTTGAAATTATAAAGTCTTTTAAAGCGGATTATGAGGTTATAACCAAAAACATATTATAAACAGTACAAACTGTGTTAAAACTGTGTTAGAATACCTTATAAAACGTTTTAAATATCATGAAACGTTTTTCTAAGTATGAGCTTTATAATATGTTTGCGAATCAAAACATGTTTACTGACACATATGGTTCAGTTCCATTTTTTGACACCATCAAGCTTTCAACATTTTTATCGTTGATAACTAAGAACCAAACAAGAACTCAAGTCCATTCTAAATTAAGCTACTCAGAACATAGTTTCATAAGGAACCAAATCAAAAAACAAAGATAACTCCATAAAACTCAAGTCCATTCTAAATTAAGCTACTCAGAACATAGTTTCATAAGGAACCAAATCAAAAAACAAAGATAACTCCATAAAACTCAAGGTTCGTGTGGTACATTGTAAAGCATAACCAAGACATAGTACCATCAAATCACTATGTAAAATATAATTAGCCATAACTTGAAAAGTAATATAGCAACTAAAACTCATTCCCATATTCGGGTACCCAACCACAACACGTTCTTGATGCGATTCAGTAGAGCCAATTATATAACCCATTCAAATGAAATGAGCTCTAAGAGACATGGACAAAACGAAATACCAAATCACTTCGTTCAAGCACTCGCCAAAGCTGTCTCCAAATGTCAAGATTCTTCTCGAATGGAGACAAAACAAGATTTTCATTCTCCTCTAGGCTGAATCAATAAGTAGTATATAGCACTAAGTCTCAAGAGCACACATAAGCGCAGCGAGAATCGCATCAGTAGCGAAAACCGTAGCTTTATCTTCTTTAGGTAAACACCTAATCACAAGATCATCACTAGAAGTAACCTTAAAGCTCCTATTCTTAAACCGTGCAAGCCTACGTTCATTTTTAGGAGTAATACGATCATAAGTCCTATCGTAATACTCAAGACCACCACAAAGAAGCAAATCTTCAGGCTCCTCAACAGTAAACGAAAGCTTCGAGAATGTCGAAAAAGGAATCTGCTCAAGCATATTCCATTCCGGTTGAATATAAACCGACGACTTAAACGCAGCGGCTTCACGTCGTTGCTGGTGAATATTATTCCGGTTAAGATGGTAAAGACGATCACGACGACCACGATCCTTCTCAGCTTCACGTTTCTTCGCTTCGACTTCTTCGTCACGACGCTGAGGAAGCTGATTTCGGTTATGGTACTGGTTAAATCTCCATTTAGGTCCGAATTTACGGCGGTGGTTTTCCGTCAACCAATCGGAAAGCTGCGTCTTCGTCGGCATTTCCGCCGGAATTCATGAGACGAATCCTTGGTCTACTGCGAAAGATTTGTAATCGAAGAGAGCGGATGGATCTGATTTAGATCCGGTAGGAGGACGAGCGGATGGGTTAGAGAGAGCTCGAGTCCAATCGGCGACGCGACAGAGTTTCTCGGAACGAGAGAAGGAAGCGAAAGGGACGTTTGGGAGGAGAATTGCCGCCGCGACGCTGGTGGAGGAAGCGGTGGAGGATGTATCGGATGCGTCTGGAGGACCCCAACCATCGGAATTGAACGGGACGGTTCCGACTTCGAATACCACTGTTTAGAGAACGAACAAAATTACTCCACAAGACACGCATCAGCTTTCGCTCCGTCGTATCCTCGCCGTGAAATAACCGGTTCCGACTTCGAATACCATTGTTTAGAGAACGAACAAAATTACTCCACAAGACACGCATCAGCTTTCGCCCCGTCGTATCCTTGCCGTGAATTAACCTCCGGAGCTTAGAGGAGAAGAGAGAACGCGTTTTTTGAGAGGGGTAATTTTGTCATTTGTGTATATAAATGATGGCACGCGTTGTAAATTATTTTCCCGGTGGCATTCTTGAGAGATTGTAATTAAAAGGTGGCATTCTTAATATTCTCCCAAGATTTTATGGTCAAATTATTTTTTATGTATTTATAGATTTAAATTTACTAAATAATTACGATGTAGACTTTCATATTTCATTGCAGACTTCTGGTGTTAATCTTCAACAAAGACTTCTAAAATAATAGAACGGTAATTGCGCCAGCAGTTTTATTATTTGTTCTTTAAAGCTCTATCTGCAAAAAGAACAAAAATATTTGTAGTTTTGCATTAAAAATGAAAAAAAAATGTATATTTCATGCAATAATCCCTATTTATAATGCATAGTTGATATTGTGGTTACTATTTGGAAATAAATATTTTTGTTCGAAACTTGTTATCAACAGGTATTTAGCAATGAATAAATCATGTTATTTATATATCCGATTAACACTTTTGAGGATTAACTAATCAATTGTTTTCAATCTCTTAGAATAGTATGGTTATTCATCTTTTTGCCTTTGTATCTTCGTCTTATTATATAATTTTAAAATATTTTCTTTCTTGTATATTATGATTTTTTTTTTTTTATCTTCATCATGTCGCTTTGGCTGCTTCATGTCCCTTTAGATCAGGTAATATATGTAATTTGTTTGTGTAAATTTTCCAATGTATTTGTTCTCCTTGTTTTTTATTCTTTTTGCCAAGGAAACAATGTTTTGGTAGCAAATTTGTAGCTCAAAACTCTTCATTAATATGATATTAATATTCTTAGCAAAACAAAATATATATTGCAGATTTATGTTTTCATCTTAAGAATTTGTTTTTTCTATATATATAAAACTAATTTCTCTTTTCTTATGCATCCACATCATCATCCATATGTTATAACTTAATTAAATTTAGTTTTATGATAAATTAAATACATAATAATTAATAATTATATATAAAATATGATGTCTCTTAATGGGAAAAGAGAAGTTAACCGTTTCGCTTATTTATAATGCATGAACATATAAAGTTGATATCGTGGTTACTATTTGGAAATAAATGTTTTGTTTGAAACTTTGTTATCTACTTATATTTAGAATTGAATAAATTATGTTATTTAAATATCCGATTAGTATTATTGAGAATTGAATTGTTAATTTTTTTTTCAATCCCTTAGTGTATTATGGTTATTCATCTTTTTGTCTTGTATCTTCGTCTTATTATATAATTTAAAAATATTGTATTTCTTGTGTATTATGAGTAACTATTCTTATCTTTATCTTCATCTGTGGATTTATGTTTTCATCTTAAGAATTTGTTTTTCTTTTACATTTTTTCTCCAATTAAAAGAAGGAGAAAAAAAAGTATAGAGAACTCATGAGCGGCGATGGCGAGTTTCCCAGAGATGCAACCATGACGGACTCTATGGAGAAGGGGCGGCCACCAGGAGACCCTCCGGATGGTACACGATCATGGGCAGCAACAGTTACGGAGACGAATGTAGGAGGTCGGATGACGCCAGAGATGGTTGTGGAGGCGGAGTTCGTGAAAGCGAGGTTACGAGTTGATTTCACGAATGGGGAGGACGGTGAACCGGAGATCACCATAGAGGAAGAAGTGCTAGAAGCAATGAACGGATTGTGGAAACGATGTATGATCGTCAAGGTATTGGGGAGACATATTCCTATTACCGTTTTGAGTAAGAGGTTGCGTGAGATGTGGAAACCGACAGGGACGATGCACGTAATCGACTTACCGCGTCAATTTTTCATGGTTCGTTTCGGAGAGGAGGAGGAGTACTTGGCGGCGTTAACAGGAGGGCCATGGAGAGCATTTGGGAGCCATTTAATGGTGCAAGCATGGTCTCCGAAATTCGACCCTATGAAGGATGCCATTGTGACGACCCCGGTGTGGGTTCGGTTATCTAATTTACCTCTCAATTTCTATCATAACTCTATTTTGATGGGAATCGCAAAGGGATTGGGTACACCGTTGAAGGTCGATGCTACTACTTTGAACCTTGAAAGAGCAAGATTCGCAAGAGTTTGTGTGGAGGTTGACTTGAGAAAACCATTGAAAGGTTCTGTATTGATCAATAACGAGAGATATTATGTTACTTATGAGGGCCTTAATACCATCTGTTCTGGATGTGGTCTGTATGGACATATGATCCATAAGTGTCCTCAGGTAGCTCCAGTTCAAAGAAGTAACTCAGCTCCGGAAATAGAGTCCATGGAGGGAAGACAGAAGGAACAGAATGGGGATGGCTTTACACCGGTAAGGAAGACGGGCAGACCGGAAAGGAGATCGGAAAATAAAGCAGGCGGTAATTCCGGTAAAGCTAAACCAAATCAAGGCCGGCATCTTCGGGAAATTCCAATATTGACGGAAAAGGAAAGAATCTCAATTTCGAATAGTTTCGGGAAATTAACAGAGGATATGATTGAAACGGAATCAAGGGATTTGATTGCTTCTGCGGAAGTGGATAAGGAAAATCAATTGAAGATGGATAGTCATATTAATGACTCGAATATCTCAGTCAAATCGATGGAATTAAGGAAACAGAGTCAGGAGAAGGTTGAAAGCAGCGGGAAGTTGGATTTTCAATCAAAACAGGCCGGACCTAGTAAAAACTTGAAGCTTAATGGGCCAAGAACTCGATCAAAACATAATAAGCCCACGAAGGGTCTTGTGTTTGGCCCGGTTCAGAATGAAGATAGCTTTTCTCTTTCGGGTAAGAGATTAAGAGTGGAGAGAGAGTCTGTAACAAGACCAGGTGGAGCCTTTGTCCGATATGACGGTGAAGATAAGATGAATTCGAACTCTACTCAGCTCGGGGAGGTGGAGCAGGTTAATCGGAAAATGATGTCATCGGAGAAACTCCCTATTGTGAGTGAGAAACTAGTGCACGAACATCCATCCGTGGGAGAGATGGATTTGGGTCAAGCATAATGGTGTTCCCCGGTAGTTCAACGGTGTTGTTATACTGTTTTTATGATGAATCTATTACTATGGAATTGCCAGGGGGCCAATAAACCCAATTTTCGTCGTGCGATTCAATACATGTTGAAGAAATTTAATACGGATATACTTGCTCTGTTTGAAACTCATGCTAGTGGAGAGCGAGCTGGAACGATTTGTCAAGGGCTCGGGTTTGAGAATTCATTTAGAATCGATGCAATAGGGCAGAGTGGTGGCTTGTGGCTACTGTGGAGATCGAGTATTGGACAGGTTACGGTGGTGGAATCATCATCTCACTTTATATATGCCAAGGTAGGAGAAGGTGTTGATATGGTGCATCTTGTGGTGGTCTATGCGGCCCCATCAGTGAGTCGTCGACAAGGTTTATGGGAAAAACTCGGAGAGGTTATTCATGGAATTGAGGGACCACTTTTTATCGGCGGTGATTTCAATACAATCGTTAGGCTCGATGAAAGAACTGGTGGTAATGGTAGACTATCGCAGGATTCGCTGGAATTTGGAGAATGGATTAATGCGGCTTCACTTATTGATATGGGTTTTACAGGTCCAAAATTCACATGGAGGAGAGGTCGCATGGCCAATACCTATATTGCCAAAAGGTTGGACCGAATATTATGCAATGCTACGGCAAGATTGTTATGGCAAGAAGCTGTTGTTACTCATTTACCGTTTCTTGCATCTGATCACACGGCTCTGTTTATACAACTCTCGCCATTACAGAGCGGAGATCCAAGACGTCGACCATTTCGATTCGAAGCGGCGTGGTTAAAACACGAGAGTTTCAAGGGGTTGTTGGAGAGTTCTTGGAACACTTTGTTATCCACACCGCAAGCTTTGTTGAAGCTCAGGGATAAGCTTAAAAGCTGGAACCGAGAAGTATTTGGCGATGTGAATAAAAAGAAGGCAAACCTCATGTCCGAAATCAAGGTTATCCAAGGGTTGTTGGATGTAAATCAGACTGATGTGTTGTTAAATCAAGAAGAGATGCTACTCAAAGAGTTGGATGTTGTCTTGGAACAAGAAGAATTAATTTGGTATCAGAAATCTAGAGAGAAGCATATAGCTTTTGGTGATCGTAACACCACCTTTTTTCATACGTCAACAATAATCAGGCGAAGGAGAAACCGCATTGAGTCGTTACAAGATGATGATGGGCGTTGGGTCTTGGATCAGAAGGAGCTAGAACAATTAGCTATTAACTATTACACAAAGCTGTATTCTATGAATGATGTTCCCGCAGGAATGGAGAGGCTACCGATGGAGGGGTTTAATGTGCTAACAAGAGAGGAGAAACACGTCTTGAATAAACCCATTTCACCACTGGAAATAGAGAGTTCAATACGTGCTATGGGTAGCTTTAAGGCTCCGGGGTTAGATGGTTTTCAAGCTGTGTTCTATCAGAAGTGTTGGAATGTTGTAGGCGAATCGGTTCAGAAATTTGTTCTTGAATTCTTCGAAACAGGACAGTTTCCAGAAGGTCTCAACGATGCTTTGGTTGTGTTAATTCCGAAAGTGGGTAAACCGGAGAAAATTACCCAATTTCGACCCATTGGTTTATGTAATGTTTTATTTAAAACAATTACAAAACTGATGGTACTGCGTTTGAAGTGTTTGATGCCGAAACTAATTGGACCGGCCCAATCAAGTTTTATACCGGGAAGGTTGAGTTTAGATAACATTGTTGTAGTGCAGGAGGCTGTTCATTCTATGCGACGGAAGAAGGGTCAAAAAGGATGGATGTTATTAAAACTCGACCTAGAAAAGGCGTATGATCGTGTTCGGTGGGATTTTCTTGAGGATACTCTCAAAGCTGCTAAGTTTCCGAAAGTTTGGATTACTTGGATAATGAAATGTGTTTGTGGACCGTCAATGCATTTGCTGTGGAATGGTGAAAAGACTGAGCCGTTTCAATTGCAACGGGGGCTGCGGCAAGGTGATCCCTTATCGCCGTACTTGTTTGTCCTCTGTATTGAGAGATTATGTCACCTAATTGAGCAATCGATTGCGTGTGGGGACTGGAAACCGATAAGACTGTCACAGAGTGGTCCGAAACTTTCCCACATTTGTTTCGCGGACGATCTTATCCTTTTTGCGGAGGCTTCGGTATCACAAATAAAAATAATTCGGCGAATTTTGGAGAAATTTTGCGCGGCATCTGGGCAGAAGGTTAATTTGGCTAAATCTAAGATTTTCTTCTCCAAGAATGTGAGTCGAGACATGGGGAAGATGATTAGTGAGGAAAGTAGCATAGCGTCAACAATGGATTTGGGTAAATACTTAGGTATGCCGGTGTTACAAAAACGTATTACCAAAGATACTTTCGGTGAAATTTTGGAAAAAGTCTCGACACGGTTGACAGGATGGAAGGCTAACTGTTTGAGCATGGCGGGTCGCTTAACTCTTACTAAAGCGGTCCTCACTTCGATTCTGGTTCATGCCATGAGTTCCATAGCGCTCCCAAAGTCGACGATTGCAATATTGGATCAAATGTCGAGGTCTTTCTTATGGGGGAGTAGTACTAGTCAAAGAAAGCCACACTTGGTGAGTTGGGAACGTGTTTGTCGACCGAAGTGGGAGGGGGGTCTTGGAATCCGATGTGCTCTTGAAATGAATAAGGCTTTATTGGCGAAGATGGGTTGGAGACTTCTACATGATAAAGATAGTCTATGGGCTATGGTTTTTAGGAGTAAATACAAAATACAAGGAGTTCAGGATCAGACTTGGCTCACCGTTAAAGGAACTTGGTCGTCAACATGGAGAAGTGTTGGTATTGGCTTAAGAGAAGTGGTAATCCCGGGTATTGGTTGGATCCTTGGTGATGGTAAGGAGGTTAGATTCTGGAAGGACAAATGGTTAATCAACGAACCACTTCAAGATATGGTGATAGGAAACTTGCCAGATCAGGAGAGAAATCTTAAAGCTTCGGACTTGTGGAGAGATGGATATGGTTGGTCTTTCGATCGTATTGAACCGTTTCTACCGAGACACTATGTTCTGCAGTTGTGTTCCGTGGCTCTCGATACAATGACCGGAGCTAGAGATAGACTTTCTTGGAGAGAAAGCGCAAATGGAGAATTTACAGTGCGGTCGGCATACTTGATGTTAACCCGTGAGGATACACCAAGACCGAACTTAAGCAGTCTATTTCACCGGGTTTGGAAAGTGATTGTGCCGGAAAGGATACGAATATTTCTTTGGTTAGGAGTTAACCAAGTTCTTATGACAAATGTGGAGCGCCAACGAAGACATTTATGTGATTCGGGAATTTGTCATGTATGCAAAGGAGGTGAGGAGACTATTATTCATATTCTCAGGGACTGTCCAGCGATGGCAGGAATCTGGACGCGGCTAGTGCCCCAACGACGACATCATAGCTTCTTTGGTCAATCTTTGATTGAATGGATCTTTTCGAATCTGGGCGATCACCATCTGCGTAACAATATGGTCTGGTCGACACTTTTTGCAATCACTGTTTGGTGGGGGTGGAAATGGAGGTGTGGAAATGTTTTTGGTGTTAACAGGGCATGTCGAGATAGGGTACAATTTGTCAAGGATGCGTCGAAGGAGGTTCTTATAGCTCACTCCCGAGTTTCGCAGTTGGGCCAGACCCGTGCGGCTAGAGTTGAAAGAATGATTGCTTGGTCGAAACCAGCGGAAGGATGGCTTAAGTTAAATACAGATGGCGCTTCGCGTGGTAATCCGGGGTTAGCGACGGCAGGAGGGGTTCTTAGAGATGAAAGAGGCCAGTGGTGTGGAGGTTTTGCATTGAATATTGGTATATGTTCGGCTCCCCTAGTCGAGTTATGGGGAGTTTACTATGGCTTACTGATAGCCTGGGAGCGTCGAGTAGCGCGTTTGGAGATTGAGATCGACTCGGAGATGGTTGTTGGGTTTCTTAAGACAGGGATAAGTGAGACTAATCCTCTGTCATTCCTGGTACGCTTGTGCCATGGCTTCGTATCAAGGGACTGGATAGTCCGAATTTCGCATGTGCATAGGGAGGCTAACCGCCTTGCGGACAGTTTAGCGAACTACGCGTTTTCTCTTCCTTTAGGATTTCATTCGTTGCATTCTAGTCCGGACATTGTTAGTCCTTTGCTTTTAGAAGATGTTGAGGGAGTGTCGTTTCCTCGACAAGTCATTTGTAATTTAATTCAGTAATAAAAGGGGTTGCGGCCCCTCTTCCAACCAAAAAAAAAAGAAGGAGAAAAAAAAATGGTGAAGAAAAGAGAGACTTATTGGATTAACTGAATCGAATATATTGATGCTAATTTACTGTAAACGGTAATTCAACTGTGATCTAGAGACCGTGAAAAGAAAGCATGGAGAAGGAATCCTTAAGATGTCAAACGGCGCCGAATCACGCTTGTGGTGAAATGAAAACGATAATCGAATCTACGCCGATCATTTCTGAGAACTATTAGATTTTGATCACCATAAACATCATTCTCGAAAGCCAATCACGAATCTTTCAGAAAATAATTCAAAATCGACAAAATTTTTTTGAACATGTTTTACTTTGAATAAGATCTCTTCATAAATCTTTAGTGGTTTTGAGAAAAACTAAAAATAAATAATGAAACAATTTATGTTTTTTTCAATAAATAAAACCTACAGGTTTTATCAATGAAAGGATTTTAAAGGTTTCGTATTTTCATTTGGCATCTCTCACGATAAAGTCTACATACATACTGGGTAAACAAAAAGCAACTTTAATTTGTTTCCGATCGATCTTAATCATCCATTAGATTTAAAGAAATTATATCAACTGTTGGATGAATTTTGTTTTCCCTATATAAAACTGTGGAATCTTCAATTTTTCATTTGTCACTTACGTCAAGTTTCTAATAAAGGGTTAGCTTTTTTTTTTTTTTTTTTTTGTCAACAAAGGGTTTGCTATTATATATATAATTCCTTTATATGAATATTATTATCCTATAGTCGCGCGTGTTAGTTTGATCATATTTCACTTTTGAAAACACCCATAACACGACAATGAAAACTATTTTTCAGAATTATATATATTGGTTATCAATGAAAAAAACACCAAAGAATTATGAGAACGTGCCACGGTTCTATAATGTATTAATAAGTATAAAATGGATTTTTGAAAGATAAATTAGGTTTTTCCAAGAAACTTAATAAGTATAAAATTGTTTTTTTCTTCTAACGGTTTTTTGGAAAAATGCAACTCTAAGATGTATTTATATTGTCGTATATAGACGAAGACAACTTCTTCTTTTTTTGTGGTCAAAGATGAAAACAACATTTAGAAGAAAAAAAATGATTCAAGGCGTAACAAATGAAATTAACCAAAAAAAAGAAAGTCTGATAAACCCCAAATTAATTATGATATATAAACACACTCACCCATTCATAACTGCAATAGAGGTTCATACTGGATTGGTCTTTAGGATTCTTTTAGAACACCAGAAGAAGAAGACATGAAGAATGTTGTAAGTAGAAATCATAGCAAAATGTTATAGAGAAATTTGCTCTTCTACAATACATAGCTTAGCTTTCATTAGGTGTGTAGAGAAAATGGTACTTTACAATACGATAACTTGATTTTTGAGAACATGCTGTTATGTAGGATGTATATGAAAAGAAATATGGTTTTCGTCCGGAATTGTGGGCATTAAAGATACATAGTACCATTTATTAGTTTAGGAAGGAAGTGGATGGGTACAACTAAAATAGGCATTGATTGATAGCTGTAAGAGCAAGCATGTGTACTGGTTGGTTATTCACTTCTGTTATGGGGTGTAGCCTTTTTTTTTTTTCTTTCAACTACCTCCATATATTAAATCACATTTGGTCGGTAGAGCCATTCCGAACTCGGGTACGATCTACCGACTCATCGAGATCTACATGGGAAAAGATATGGTTACGTGCTCGTGCCGCTTTTGCAAGGGCATCAGCACGATCATTACAAGAACGAGAAATATAGGCTAACTGAAAGGAAATAAAATGATTTCTAAGTTCTGCAAAGTGATCGAGCTCAGACTGGAAAGCTAGCCAATCTATAGGATCGTCGGTCATCGTCAATAGGTTTGAGCAATCCGTCTCAAATCGGGCTCTAAGTACCCGTTTCTAAATAAGACACTCCATCGCCCAGAGGATTTCCTCGAACTCAGCATGTAGAGCTGAGAGGCTTCTTCGGCATTCCTGCTTGCCGATATATGTTTGACCTGTTGAGTCAGTGAGGCACCATCCGAGCCCGCTAGTGGGCCCTTGATCTACCCAAGATTCATCCACTTGGCATGTCGGTATATGTGGATGCTCGCTTCGGGTGATATCTTCAATTCCGATAGTATTTTCTTCCTCCCCTTCGTCTTCTTCTCTATTTAAGTTCACGCCTTGCCTGCTTTGTTTTTGGTTGTTGTTTACGTTCCTAAAGGTACAATGAAAACAGAAAATATTGAAAAAGTGGGAATGGTGCAAATGATCCGGAGATTGTCAATTTGTTTCTCTTTTCGATCCGATTTTCACCCAATTCATGTTCAGTCAGTTAAAACAATAAAATTTGTAAGTCCATTATAAAATTCGGAGAGCAAACTTCATTTATGTCTGAAATTATTCCTTACAAAAATAATAAATTTGTATGTCTTCTAAGCGCTTACATCACTCCTACATTATTGAACGCTAACATAAACACTTACATCACTCTTTCATTATCATATTTTTAACTACGAATTTTGAAAAATAAAATTTATGGACATTTAAAAA
Source organism: Draba incana (assembly GCA_963576765.1). Classification (NCBI taxonomy): domain Eukaryota; kingdom Viridiplantae; phylum Streptophyta; class Magnoliopsida; order Brassicales; family Brassicaceae; genus Draba; species Draba incana. Next base: position 26,954,194 of record OY755214.1, on the reverse strand, counting down.
TTGTATATAAAAAATGTTAATTAATAAACATTGGGTTTTAAGTTATATTCACTGATATTTTTATTATTTTCACATAAATATTCTTTAAAATTTACATGTATTTAATATGTTACGAATTCAGTGAAAACAACATTATACAAAAAGAGGAAAAAATCATTCAATAATTATTATTTCAAATAATTTTTACAAGCAAATCAACAGAAATATAGAGACTGATAAACCCCAAATCAATTATCCCTAAAGTTTGAGATTACTAACAAAGTTAATTGTTGTTTTAAGCATACAGTATTTCCCATTGCTTCCTCCAAGAGGAAGTAAACTTTCGCAGAGAGCGAAGCAACGCGCTTGGCCACCTCTTCACGATATTCGAAGTCTCCTTCTCCAGAAAACTCCAGATCAGGATAATTCAGCCATTGGGCAAAGGAAGAATCTCGTAGTTCACCAAGAACGACGGATTCTACAGTTTAAATTCCAAGCGGTAGTGTAAATTTGAGCAGAGGTTAGGAAATGGCGGTGGTAGAGAAGAAGGAGCACGAAGGAACGGTGGTTCAGAGCGGCGAGAAGAATGATTCCGCCGTTTCCGGCGGCGGCGACGAGAAGAAGAAGCGTAAGGGTTTATTGTCGCGAATTTGGAATTTGATATTTAGGGTTAGAGGAGACGATTTCGAGAAGAGACTTGAAGTTATCTCAAAGGAAGAAAGAACAATTCGATCGAGAATGAAGCGTAGATCGATTACAAGGAGGAAACTCATAAGAATTCTCATCCTTTTCTCCGTTATCTCTGAGGTTGAACAAAAATTTGTTGCTTAGGAATAGTTAACAATGAATGAAATTGGTGTTTATAGTTTCTCTTTATGGTTTTCAGATAATTGCAGTGACTTATGCGATAATGACAACGAGAGATGAGGATTTGGATTGGAAAATGAGGAGTTTCAGGATCTTGCCAATGTTTATTTTACCTGTTCTTGCGTTTCTTGCGTATTCTTCAATCGTTAGCTTCACGAGGATGTGTGAGTCTTCTTTGTGTTTTCCTTCTTTTATATGGAATCTTGGTGTCTTAATCATGTATTTTGTGTGTGAAATGGTTTGGATTAGGTGACCGTAGAGATCAAAATACCTTGGAAAAGCTTCAAGCAGAATTGCTGGGGAAGATCAATGAGTTAAAAGAGAGGACTAATTATTACACCACACAGCAACTTATTCAGGTAATATTACAAGTCTGTTAAAGATATTTCCTTGTGTTAGTGAGGCTTCCGCATAACTAGTTGAAAGAGATACCGATCACTTAATGATGGCGAAATGTTATCACCTCTAGCCTTGTCGTCGGATTAGATCAGTTTTTTTTTTCTTTCTATTACAGCATTTTCATAGTCTGATATGTGTCACAAGTTGAGTAACTTGAAAATGTTTAACTGACATGAAGAGCTGCACTTGTGAATTCTGGAATTACTTCTTTTACTGGTAGCATAGACTTGCAATATGTTCAGGCACTTGAAAGAGAAATGAACTTATTTTAACACGAGGTCTTTTGTATCAGAGGTACGATCCTGACCCAGCTGCAAAGGCGGCTGCTGCAACTGTTCTGGCATCTAAGTTGGGTGCTGATTCAGGCTTGAAAGTATTTGTTGAAGATGAATCCAAGCTTGACCAGTCCACTGGAAAGATGAATGACATGGAAGTCAAACACTCACAAGGGCTCAGGAATCGAAGACAACCAAATACAAAACGCAATAGTGCTGGGACCACTCCAACCCAACATTCTGATACTGAGTCTAACCATTCTGGAACAAGCGAAAGGATCACCGGAACAGAGCAAAATCAACAGATGGTGTTTGAGCATTATAATCCTCAGGGATATGCTGCTCATGACGGTAGCTGGATCTCACGCATCGCAGCTCTCCTTGTGGGCGAAGATCCAACTCAGTCATATGCACTCATCTGTGGAAACTGCCATATGCACAATGGTAAGCTAGTTTTTATCTTTCTTCTTTGTCTTCTAATACACCACATTCCCACATATTTTTCTATCGGTGCAATGTCGTTAATAACCTAATTGTACATAACGCAGGACTCACCCGGAAAGAGGACTTCCCATACATTACTTACTACTGTCCTCATTGCCGAGCTCTGAACAAGCCGAAAGATTCAGAAGAACATTCACTTATTCCTCCTGCTGATACAGTCTCTCTAAAGCCATTGGAAAGCGAAGTAATCAATAGCAGTAGCTCGACGAGTGAACGTGGTAACAGCCCGATCCCTTCGTTAAACACTCCAGAGATTGTGGAATAAGTCACGGAAACAACTGAGAGCGGGACACCGAGCTGACCTGAGAAAAAAAGCGAGAGAGAGAGAGAGAATGTGAGAGATGATCATGTTAAAAGAGAGGTTTATATGCTAAAAAGTAAACTGCAATTTTGATTGTGGAATGAAGTATGATCACAGCAAATCCGAATAGGTTTTTTATTTTTATATTTATTCAACTTTTCGTTTTAAGACAAAAACAGAAAAAACTAGATTTGTATAAAAATGAAGAAGAGATTGTTGACAAAAAAAAGAAAGAAGAAGAGATTGTTAATGACACAGCTCAGCTTCTTCTTTTCTCCCGGCAAGACCGGACCAAATATTCTCCACCATTACCTTCCATTTGTTTTTCCCTAAACATAAACCCACCAAAAACAAAAACTTTTTACTTTTTACATTTTTTTTGCTTTTCTTAGATCACAAGAGAGAGGGTTGGGAGAGATTTTGGGTTTTTGTTTTCTCCTTCTCCTCATAGAATAGAAAGCTTCTTTTCTTTTCTTTTTTCTTCTATTCAACATAATTATTGTGTTGGTATGGGTAATGTGACGTCAAATGTAGCGGCAAAATTCGCTTTCTTCCCTCCCTCACCGGCTACATACGGCGTGAGTAAAGATGAGGAGACCGGAAAGCTTATATTCACCGGAGTCACCCCGGAAAAAAGCATGGACGTTCACCAAATTACCTCCAAATCCGGCTATAAAGTCGTCGCTACGTTTTGGAAACACCCTTTTGCAAGATTCACTCTTCTTTATTCACATGGCAATGCTGCTGATCTCGGCCAAATGGTCGAGCTCTTCATCGAACTTCGTGCTCATCTCCGCGTCAACATTATGAGGTTTACATTTTACCAAAATCCCAAAACACCACAATATTTTTTCATTCTTGTTGATGAAATGAAGCTGACTCTCTTCTTCATATGCCATTTGAAACAGCTATGATTATTCGGGCTATGGAGCTTCAACAGGCAAGGTAAGAAAAAGCACCATCATCATTCAATATTTCAAAAACATTTGTAATAATTCTTCTTTCTATTTATAGCATTTGATTGTTCTTTTATAAAATCTAGCCGTCTGAGTGCAATACGTACCAAGATATCGAAGCTGTGTACAATTGCTTGAGGAGCGAGTACGGTATCAAGCAAGAGGAAATTATTCTGTACGGACAATCCGTTGGAAGCGGACCGACCTTGCACTTAGCGTCTCGATTAAAGAGACTAAGAGGAGTTGTTCTTCATAGCGCGATTCTCTCTGGTCTTAGAGTTCTGTATCCTGTGAAAGTAACATTCTGGTTCGATATATTCAAAGTAAGCCCCATGTCGCTTTTCTTCGGTTACTCTTGGCTCTCTTTGTCTCTCAAACTCTTTGGATCTTTTGCAGAACATTGAGAAGATACGCCATGTGACATGCCCTGTTCTTGTCATACATGTAAGGTTACATCACCTTTTTTTTTGTTCTCACAAGCAGTCTGCAATGAGAGATGATTATACTTTGGTTTACGATCCTGCAGGGAACAAACGATGAGATTGTGAACTTGTCGCACGGGAAGCGATTATGGGAGCTTTCAAAGGAAAAATACGATCCGTTGTGGGTTAAAGGAGGAGGGCATTGCAACTTGGAGACATATCCCGAATACATAAAGCATCTGCGTAAGTTCATAAATGCAATGGAGAAACTCGCTCTCAACAATCCACCAATAAAACAAGAAGACGACGATCCAAGCATCACTGAGGTTAAGCACAATCGGTGCTTACGATTCAGGATACGATAAGAGCCGGAATTGAAGTTAGTAAAATGCTAACCACAAAGATCAAAAGACCCACTCAAAGGAGTCAATTTCCTCAAAATGTGGTCAGGCAATGCAAATCCCTAAAACAAGACAAGAAAATTGCAAACCAGATTTTCATCATTTGTAGAATTTAGCCTTGTAAAAACAAATGTAATGTAGCAAAAAGTTTACAATTCCGTTTTTAATCTAAATACTTGATTCATATAAACAAGAACAAACTAAAAGCAAGAAAAGAGCCAAAAGCAGAAACTGGATTTGATGATCATTTATGGAAATTTGAGGCCACGTTGTTTGAGCATGTTAACGTAACTGACTTGTTCATCTCTTTGATCTCCATTGTTACGAACAAGGGTTTTGATAATTTCTTTGAAAGGGATAGGATTTTCATCTCCACCATGATTTACCGATTCAGAATCTGAAATTGTAGATGCAGAAGAAGAAGAAGAAGATCTTGAAATTCCGGTATGACCAGAAACCCTAACATTATCGGCCGTGACAGAGGACGGAGAACGAACCCTAACAATTTCCACCGGAAGAGACGGTGAAGCAGGGGCCGAATCCGGTTTAGGAGACGGGGAATTCAATTTCGGTGTCGAGTCCGAAACCCTAATTTGGGTTTGGGAATTGGGTGCAGAGGAGAGAGAGGGGTTCTCAGGGGGAGTACGGTAGACGTCATTGTTGATTGAATCGAGACCCGTCGGGGAAGATAATGTGATAACCGGAGTTTTGACAACCGGCGGCGAATTAGGGTTAGCGAGAATCTCAGTGTGAACCGAATTCGTTTCTCCGTCGGAAGATTTAGCCGGAACGGAGTTAGGGTCAGCGAAAGGGCAGTGTTTAAGGAAAGATCTCTGGGATGAAGTGATGCTGCCGAATTCGCTATCCTCACTTTCCGCCATTGTCGATGAAGAAGCGAGGAATGACTACAGTGTTTTTTTTTTTAAGTAGAAAACAATTTCAGATTTTGTTTTTTTTTTTTTTTTTCTGTCTGGGTAATATTAAGAAAAGTAGTCAACGTTGAAGCCCAATTATTTACAAGCAAATCAATTAGAAATTAGCCAAGCAAAAGCCTACTCCGTAAGGCAAAATCGAAACTATGTTGGAAAAATTGCGAGCAAACAGGAATATGAGACGGAATCTCATGGGAACGAAATTTATGATAATAGAAAAATACGTTCCATTTATGTCCCATTTAAAATTTGGGACGGGAACGGGATAGAACGAGATAGGACGGGAACGGTACGGGAAATCCCATAGAATAGCCGGATTCAAAAATTAGATTAAATGATGCTTTAATTTGCAAATATGTATATAACATGCCTTTTTATCTTATCCAAATCATGTTCAAAATTAAAAGGGGAAAAAAACTTAATGGTATTCCATAAAAGTTAAAATTTTATAATAAAAAACCATAATCGTCAAATCAGATCAAACTTAAACCACATAAATATCAAAAATTAAACAATATTAAGTTTTTTAAAAGTAGAATCTTCTATGTTGTATCATTCTTCACCCACATAATATAATTTATCATACCATTAAAGAAAATAATACATATATATATATATATATATATGAATATAAATTCATACTTATATATATCCCAAGCATGATTTTGGGATATCCCGTTCCCGCCCCGTCCTGTCCCGGTCCCAATCGGGAATTGAAAACTTGTCCCATATGGGAATACGGAAAATATATGGGATGAGAATTCGAGAACGGGTACATGACGGAACGGGACGAGAATTATGTCCACCCCTAATAAAATGTCCCAATATGATTTTTTTTTTTTTTATGAAAAAGTCCTATTAGGCTTTTTGAAATTCAAACCCAAAATATAACCTTCAATTCAAATTACTAATTAAAATTGTTAATTCTTATATTAGTTTTAAAAATCAGAAAAGGAAATATAATAAAATGTTTAATTATAAATAAGAAAAAGGAAATAAAGTAATGATTTAGCCATAAAAACATTATTAGAAACGAAACTAAATTAAATAAAGTAAATCTTTTTAGTTTTCCAGATCAAAAACTTTTAGTCTTCCCCGATAACAAAAAAAACTTAGGGTTTCTATTTGGAGAGAAAATCATCTTTTTAATTCGCCGGAGAAACTCTTCTCCGACGTTCTTCAGGTTGTTTGAAATTCTCCTCTCCGACGTTCATAATTTTCCGTCCGTTTTGGTCTCTCCGCTGTTTCGTTATCTCCGGTGAAGCTTAGGTATGTAAAACAGTTTCGATTTGGGTTTTCATTCATGATATTTGATACAATTTTGATTTGGGTTTTTAAAACAAGCTTAAGTTTGAGACAAATTTTGTTTTCGTAGATCAATTCATTCCTCCTTGGTCTCTCCGCCGTGTCGTCCTCTCCGTCTTAGCTTTATCTCTGCTGTGTCGTTCTCTCTAGTCAATTCTGATTTGGAACTTCTCAAATGTCTTGTTTGTTGAGGCAGAAAGATAAGTTTTTTCATCCTATTTGATAGAGAGTAATTTTCTTGTGTTTTGCATTATCTAATTCACAATTGGTGTTGCTTATTTTTACATATCGATTTGTTGCTTCTAAATTTGCTCGACTCTCTCTCAATTCTGATATGGAACTTCCCAAGTATCATCTTTGTTGAGGCAGAAATGTATGTGTGTGTTTTTCCAAGTTCATAGAAAGTCATTTTCCTGTGTTTTGCATGATCTAATTCACACATTGGTGCTCTAAATCACTTAGATTGATTTTCGATAATTAATTCAAACTGAAGCTTATATTGGAATATGTTATTGTGAATTAGTCATTTTGACTTTCAAGTGGAAATTGTTAATAGATTTTAAATTGTTGTAAGAGTTTTGCAGAGTGTTGTTTTGTATAGTTTTAATTAGAACAAAGAGACAGTAGTTAGTGTCACACAAAGAAGTAAATAATGCATCAACTAAGTTGAAGAACTTGTTAAGTCTGTGTTGTGGTCATTGATGTGTTTATTCTGTTTCGTAATTATTATTGTTCTATTCTGATTTCTGATTGATGTATTTGATGTGTTTCTTCTCTTGGTTTGTGTAAACAGATATGGAAGTAGACCTACCGAAGAGGATTTTTCCTGAAGGAAATGAACCAGAAGTTGATAAGATCAACAATAGCTGTAGGACTTCAATTCTGAAGATGTTGAATAAAAATTTACCAAATGAGTATAAAGAAGTTAGAAGAGATCCAGTGTTTCGACATATTATGGCGCTCCATGAGAATAATGTAGGATTCTCAGCGAAACTCATACATAGCTTCATGTGTAGGCAACTTGATACAAGCAAAAAACACGAGCTCTGGTTTGTCTTTGGTAGAAGGCCTCTTCGATTTTCGATGCAAAAGTTTTACGCGGTAACTAGTTTGAAGCACGAGAAAGGAAATGATCCAGGTTTTGAGATTTGGGTTGAGGATAATGGTTTCTGGAGTAAGCTGCTGAATGCTCGCACACCAATCTGCATGCAAGAGATAAGGAAGGTTCATGTAGAGGATTGTAAGCACTGGAAGCGAGTTGATAGAGTGCAGTTGGTGTATGTGTGTATCATAGGTGGTTTGATAATGCCACTAGATGAGAAAACTACAATCTCACACAAGTACATCAAGCTGGTGATGGATCTTGCTAAGCTACGAGCATATCATTGAGATCTTGACTCATTTGACCATCTACTAAAACAAATTGATATTGCTAAAGTAAGTAAATGTATTTCTAACTTATAATTTTGTTGGTTTGAATATCTATTTGGATTATACTAATTAGAATAAATTTTCTATGTAGGAGAAATTGGCGCAACCTAGAAGCTATTCTTTACATGGTTTCGCGTACGCATTTCAAATATGGATTATGGAGGCTATTCAAGATATTGGGAGAATGATGGGTAATAAAATAAGTGACAATAACACTATTTTCCCTAGATGTTCAAACTAGAAAGATACTTGTTCTTTCTTATCACGAAATCAATAGTCTTGAGGCGTTATTTGGAGAAGAGATGAGTAAAATAATTCTTTTATGTTTCATTAATCATGTTTAGACTAAGATTATATTTTTAAGAATGTTTGCTATCTCCTTTTTACAGGTTGGCTTGCATCCATTCATTTCTTTCACTGGAAATTACGACATTGTTCATATTATTGAGTATATGAGGAGCCCTGCTGATGTGAGAGACGAACGTGTTGACCGTATTTATCAACTAATTACATCGAGAAAAGTGTGGACTAACCACATATGGGAAGTTATGGTACCCGATGAGACTTGTGTGCGTCAGGCTGTGGTAGATGAGGATACGATAGAGGATGAGGAAGAGACGACAGAGGATGAGAGTGGCGATACGGTTCGCGACGTTTTCACTCCTAAACAAGTTGTTACCTCTGTCTCTACTTCAAGGAAGGGTAAAAGCAAGGTGCGTGATTATAGTGTGAAGGAAATGAAGCAGAAGGTGTTGTGCGACCAATCTGTGGGAAAAGAAGTAGACAATAATGAAGACATGAAGCTTCATGAAAGAACTTTTGGAAGCTTCTGTGAGTTCTATAACGAGCATGATGGAGAAGAAGATTGAGATAGAGATTGCTGCTAGATTTTCTGTACTGCACACATAGATAAGAGAACTCAGATACCTTTTCACTACTACTAACATGTTTGCAACCAGAGGAGACACATCTAAGACCGCTAAAACTAATCCTGCAACAACAAAGAATCAATCTCAGTCACAGCAGAAGAAGGTAACTCAGAAGAAAAACCTTTAATTCTCCTTTTTGTTAACTGTCTAAATGTGTGTTGTAATGCTTATGTAAAATATGTTTTAAATCCAAGTATAACCGGTTAAATACTATGTTGTTTGTTTTGTTTTTGTAAAATCACTTAAGTGCATAACTATGTAATTTTACTTTCTAATGTACTTAGTTTTTCTATCATTTTATAATATCTTTTTTTCTCATTGCATCAGCAGGCTAGCAAATCAGATGTGGTGGTAAACTTTAATGACATGTTGGAAAATCTACATGACGTGGGTGTAAGTCAGACTTCTGATGTTGATCTTGAAATAAGTACACAAGAGTGTGTCTGCAAAACCAAGGTGAATCTGTCAAAGAAATCCAAAGTTTAATGTGAGAAGCAAAAACTAATTTCAACAAAGGCTCGAGAAGCATGAGAGAAGTTAACTCTCAAAGAATTCAATGAAGAAGAATTGTATGATCTTCCTGACAGGCCATAGGTATTCTGTAAAGATGCAGATACTGAGCGAGTAGTAAAACGGGCAACGACTTTGGAATAAGTCTAATAATTTTTGTATTTCTCAACACTTAAGTATCTCATCCGTAATTGCTAGTTACTTTTATCATAACTTGCAGCCGCCCTGTACTCCATATTGGTTTATTGAAATTTAGCTACGACCTAGCTATTAGGTTTATTTTACACGATAAATGGCTGGAAACCCCGGCTTGTTACATATATCTTACAATTACATAACCAATTATGAATTGTATATAGTAATTCAGTTTCTATCCATCATTCCAGGATATGGATGCACCTATGTACTTGTTACGGGAGAAGGCATCTATGGAACTTTTGAACGTAGATGGTATAGATCCTGCAATTTCAGTGTCCATATTGTGAGTGAATACAAATGATTTCAGGTGGAGAAGCAAATTATGAGTTGAGTCATGTTCTTTTATCTTATGGTAGAGGTGAATTACCTGCTCATGGAAGGACCGGGAAAGTGTGGGATATGGATCTCGATCGTATATATGTTCCCTTCAATGTCCGTAATTATCATTGGATATCATTGTGCATCGACTTCAAAGCGAGGGAAGTTACAGTGTTTGATTATGACAACGGGACACGTTACACGGATTTGAACTCATTTCTACACATGACATCGCAAATTGTCAAAGCTGTTCAGCCACCAACACACAGCAAAGAATTGAAGCTGGCAGCGTATACAATCAAACATAAAAAATGCCTAAAATACTTAAAAAGAATCACAGTCACTGCGGTCCTTACTCGCTCAAATATATTGAATGTCACATGCTTGGTTTGGACTATTCTTTGCTTTATGATGAAAGCATCAAACAAGGGCATTGGAAGCTTGTCACTGATCTGTTCTTAGCCGCACATGATCCACTATTCATTGAGTGAATGACGAAGTATGTGCCGCCTGTTACGCATACTGATCTGAATATTGTGGACTTGGGCTGAGATGGAGTTCTACATTTACTTTATGTTTTTGAATATGCTTCCCTGTTTTGAGTATTAGTGTTCGGATTTAAACATGTTTGAATGGTTTATTTACTTAATCGGACTAATTTCCCTATTATGTGTTTGACACGAGTGGTCACTCAGTTTCTACTCATAAAAATACAAAGACAAACATTATGGGTTTAACACGAGTGGTCACTCTGTTGTTACGCAGAAAATTCTAAAGGTAACATATATGTGTTAAATTCGAGTGGTTACTCTTCACGAACACAAAATCAATTATACAACTGAATCAAACAATTACATAATCAGAATCAGTTTTGTATCAAATTATCCACATCAGTGTCTTCTCATTGTCTGCATATTTAAAACAATCTCATACGTGTTATGTAATGATAACTTCATAATGTATATGAAGTAAAACGAAACGTAAGAATTCGAATGAAACCAAACCAATTGTAAAAAACAAAAGAAAACAAGAGTCTGAAACCAAAAAAACAAAGGAAATCAGAGTAGATTCAAATAAAATCATAAGCAAATCAAATGGAACCATCTCTAAATTGGCATTTTACATGTCGATCTGTTGTGACCTTCACCATGACACCGGCTGCACTTGTGCGTCCTCGGCCTTTTTAATTCTCCTGACTTTCGTATCTTATCTTCGACTGATTCGAACCTTTGTTTCCTTTGCCTACCCGCTTGTCGTCGTGACTTAGGTGGTAGCACTTGAACACCTTCAACGTTCGGTGGAACACGCCACGCATCCTCGAGAACGGATATTGGATTAACGGTTTCCTCATAAGCTGCTCGCCATGTAGGAGTCATGTACTCTTCATCTGTCAGAGAATGTGCGTCTCTTCCAACCGATAATCCCGCTTTTATGGCACCAGGGTTTCGGGTCAGTTTTGGTTTAAATCAAATCGCTCGGTTTTGGCTCGGTTTGGGTGCGCAACCCTAGGTCATCCTTTATAAGGACCCGGCTGCAGTTAGTCTCGAATTTTTAGAGTTTTGAAAGAGATAATCGTTTTAGAAGAGAACGTGAGAGTTTGTGATCATTTTTCGATTGTTGCGGCTCGAGTATCGTTCGAAGGACTCTTGAAGGGGTTTTGAACGGTGGTTCTCGGTGATTTCCAGCAAGGGAGACTACCGTTCGTGTCTGATTTTTGTGCGTTTCATTCATCAATTCGTTTTAGCCAGGTGAGTGCGCGACCATAGGCTCGTATCTGCTAGAAATCGATTAACGGTTGATTTAGGAGTTTACGTATGGAATTGTGGTGGATTGTGTGGGTTTCTTGTGATGAATCGTGGTTGATTAGATGTGTTATTGTGATAAAATCATTGTTGAATCGTTCGTTTGGTGATTACGGTCTGTTACGTTTTCTCCGTGTTGAACTGTGAGCAGAGTGTCGATCGACACCCTGCTATTTTCTGCGTTTCACGTTTTAAATTAACTTTTGTTGATGTTTCGTATATGCGTACTTAGCCTGTAGACGGGAGAACCGTCTCACTAAGTATTTATGAAATACTTACGCAACTCTTATTTCCATGTGTTGCAGGTAAAAAAAATGTGTGATCGCGTAATCAAGGCCGGTGAAGAGGATGATAGGGTTGTTGTTCTAGTTGCTTAGTTCTAGTGAAACAGGTGTTTAGGTTGCTAGAGTGTTTCTGTTTGGTTATTGGATTATGGAATTGATATGTTAGAATTGATATTTGGTTTATTTATTTTATTGGATGATTTCTTGAGAATTTCCGCAATTGCTAAAATGGCCATAGAGAGTTAGTATTTATGGGAATATTAACTCGGGTTATTAATTTTTTTAAAAAGTGTTGGTTGTTTCAATTATAACTAGATTTGGACTCGCGTCAAACTCGGGATTATAAATTTTAGTTTATTTATTTCTATATTTTGATTTACATAAAATACATAGGACTAACACATAAATTGAGAAAATAATTTTTTGAAATAATTTCAAATCCCATGTTAAATGTTAAATAAATCTTGTATGTGACTTATTTAGTTTAAAATATTAAAATAAAATTGGTACTCGGATTTGTGTGTATGTTCAAACCATTTATATACACTAAAGTTAATAACATTTACATGTATTTTGACAAAAATATGACTAAGTAATTAACATCTAAATTTTATTTTAAGTTTATTGAGTTGGTTCACACATACCAAACCGATATTTTCATCTTTAAACGTACAACTACAAAATTGTAGTAGTACCAAAAACATAATAAATAAAAGCTTGCAAATCATTATATATTTATCTTAGATCGACAAATCATTTTTTTCTTTCTAATGTCTTTAAAGTTAATAGGAAATGCATATATTTTTGTGTAATTAATGACCACAATATTCATTATCTTCTATATACAATTAGTGGATTCCGTAAGATGTGTATGTTAAGATTTTATAATTTTAAAAAAAAATTTGCGGTCAATATTTATAGTTTATGAAATATATTTTCGGAATATTGTAGTAAAGTCAATGAGAAATTTTAGGAATGTTAATTTGTTTTGCCATAAATGTTTATATGTTTAGAATAAAAATATTTTAATAGAATGCTAATTAATCTCTAAAACTCTCTTTGAGTGACACAAATGATTAGTTTCTTTTAAAAGCCTCTTTGAACGACACCTAGGATTTTGAACTTTTAGTGTCTCCTCGGTTAATATATACTAGATTTTGACCTGCACCAAATGCGGGATTATATTACATATAGTAGAGAATTAAATATACGATTTAGCTTTGTTCTTGAACCGTCTATTGAAAAGAAATAATCAAATGTGTAACTAAGATAGGTTCCATAATAACTAAAAAACCAACGCCAAAAACCAATAAACTAAAGCAAAAATCAATAAAAAGCCAAAAAACGTATGTGAAACTATCAAAATCTATAGAAATCGAGCTTAAACTTCAGCTATTACTTAGTCTTTTGGTAAATCTCCTTAAAGACAACATTCATGGTATATATTCCTAAATATTTTACATAAACCATATTCTGGTATATATTCCTATATATTTTACATCAAAAACAATATTGACACATAAAAAACAAAGACTAAACATTTAATTTTGCATTAGGAAATTACAAAATCTTGGAGTGAAAACAATTTTTGTGTTTTTCTAATATCAGAGACCAACGAATCATCAACAATGGAATTACAAAAGAAAATCATATAATTAACAATAAGGCAAATATAAATATAAAACAAAGGAAGAAAGACAATACTTAGGCTTTGTATTTGTGCTCGATATTCGTTTTGATGTAAACTTCTCCTACCAGAAAAAAAGAGGATGGTTGTTAAATATGTGTTTTTCTGTTAGTTTATATATAGGGAAGTAGTGATGATAATTTCATTTTAGGTTTGAAAAAAAAAGAAAGTTATAAATAAATTTTAATTTCGGAATTGTATTGAAAATTCAATGCAAAATTTTAGGAAATTGTAGTAAGTAAATGTTTTTCAAAATATTGAAAAGTAGTTCCAAAATAAGTTAGGAAATTTATTTCTTTCGGCAGAATGTTAGGAAATTTTAAAAATTTATTTCTTTCGGCAGAATGTTAGAAAGATTTTTGGTTTTTTATTACACACACATTTATCTAAATCAAATTTAAATCAAATCAAAATCTTTCTAGAACTGGACCCGTATTTAATACATTTCTTTCGACAGAATATTAGGAAATTTTTAAAATTTACCTAGATTTTTGGTTTTTTATTACACACAAATTTATCTAAATCAAATTTAAATCAAATCAAAATCTTTCGAGAACTGGACCCGTATTTAATACTTTTCTTTCGGAATAATATTTAAATTGATGGAAAATGGGAGGAAATGTGAGGAAATGACACATAAGATTTTTTAACTTAGAATGCATACATGAGTGACACCTAGGATTTTAACTTCTAGTGTCTCCTCAATTAATATATATATATAGGATAGGATTGTTGACTTATTTTACAACGGTTAGGTTGAAATGATACAAATTTATATCAATTTATATCACTTTTAAAAATTGATATATAAATTTAAATATACATCAATTAAGAAATGATGTATTTGTTAGTTTTTATTAATATTATTTAAAAATTGATATAAAATTTACATCAACAAAAACTTATGTTAATTAAGCTTCAATTGACAAAAAGAATGATGTAATAAGCAATGAGATAAAACTGTATTTTTCACTAAGTATACATATTTAAAGTTTTGTTGATCCAATAAATGATTAAAGGACTATCTACGTATATAAGATCATTACAATTTTGTGTTTATATAAATTGTAAAATTTGATGTTCATTAAGTAAAAAAATAAATAATTGTAAATAAATTATAAATTAGCTGTAAAAATAAACTTGGACTCATAAATTAAACTGATATTCGATACTAAAGTAAACTTATAAATTATAATGCTAAATCAATCACTTGACCATTTTTATTCTCAACTAGCAAGAAAATGTAAACGTGTTCTTGATTTTAAAATTTTATACACTAGAAAAAAAAGAAACAAATTGGAAAAAAGAATTTAAAGAAGAGGAAATTGCAAAAATATTCTCAAAAGCTTTTTTGATTTGAAAACTAACCCCTCTTTTAAAAGTTTTGAAAATAAATTTTCTATATTAAAATAATATTTTAAAACGAAAATGCCTTAATCAAAATCAAAGTTTTGATGATAAAAATCTCAAAGATATATATTTTTCAAATAGTTATAAAAATACAAAAAATACAAAAAAATAATTTTAAAAGAATTTGTAGTTTAAATTTTCGGGTTTGGGTTAATTATTCCCAAATTATGGTATAGTTTTTTAGGGGTAGGGTTTGGATTTGGGGTTTAGGGTTTATTTTTAAATGTTTAAATTTCATTCATATTTATCCGAAATTAAATTAATTTCAAAAATACTTTAAAAGAATCTTTAAATTATCAGAATATTTTATTCTTTTAATCAACAAAAAGTTAGTTTCCAAATATTTTACAACAAGGGTTAGTTTTCAAATTTTACAAAATTTTGGAATATTAAACCAATTCTCCCAAGAAGAATACACATAAAAATTTAGGGAGAAAATTAAGAAACATTACCTTAAATCTCTCCTATAAAGATATCTAAATCTCTAAAATCTAGCTCTTGTTAATAGTTATTAGCTAGATCTTTGAATTAACTAGATTTAGAAACAAAATCTTTGAATTAAATCAATGTGGGATCCTCAATTATAGCAACATTTCTTTTTAAGGCAGTTATATCACCAAAAAAGATGCACACGATTTTTTTTTATATATAGAAGCCGTTTCTCTCATTGTCTCATTGTCTCATTCTTTCATGTTTCCTCAGTTAAATTTTTCGCCTAAAATTTATTCTTTTATTTGGTGTTCATTGTCATATACATGATGTCGTACAAATGATGAAATCAATTTCTACAGGAAAAATGAATTTTAAAACGGTGACAATGGGACTAACAAAGAAGATTTAAGGAAGGAATAAGATGAAGAAAACAAACTACATTCATGTTCATCTTAACACTTTAACAAGAGGAGAAGATCTATTTTGTAATATATGTTCTTTTAAATCCATCTCTTCTTTTGTTGTAACAAAACTAAAATCATTGTATACAAATTTTTGTTTGATTATAAAAAAAATATTATAACAAAAAAGAAGAACAAAGAAAATAAAAGGTAACAAACGTCTAGATCGAAAGAAGAAATTAGAAAATAAGAAAATGAGGTTCGTGGGCGTTTAATTTAATTATTCTGCAATTTAAATATTGTATGATGATTTCATGGTATATTAAAATTATATTATAGATAAATTTCAAGATATGCAACTTTTGACATGTCACTTTTCAAAAATGTCACTATCACCTTTTCCAAATTTTTAAATCATTTATATTTGGGTTAACTATGTTATATTAAGATTTAGTTTTTTGGGTTTATGGTTTGTGAGAGATCAAAATCTTTTTTTAAAATTGAAAATTTTGAGATATAAAGTTTTTAAAAGGATTTATAAATGGCATGTTGGTAAGAAAATAATTCAAAAGTGGTATATTTGAAAAGTGGCATGTCAAAAGTGGCATTTTTGTAAAAGTCCTTATATTATATATCTAATTTAATTATAATTAAACGAAAATTACAACAAATTTTAACATCATTTATTTATAATTGATATAATTATAAAATCAACTAAATAAATGATATAAATATCCAACATCATTTATTTGAACCGAAATAAATATTTAACATCATTTATACAAATTGATATAAAATTTAGTCTCATATTTTTTATAAACGATACTTATTAATATCAATTATAATAAATGATGCAAGTATTTGTGTCGAACTATTTTATTGATATAAATTATTAGAATCACCACTATTAGAGTCACTCAAAGAAATGATATAGTTTTCGTCGTATCAATAAAAAAATGATGTAAACTAATTAAATAAATGATGCAATACACCTTATTTTTTGTAGTGTTAGTATCTATTATGTATGTAAAAAAATATTTAATTGTTAACCCATATGTTTTCCAACCTAATCGAATAATGTTTTTTTAATAAAATCTTGAGTTTTTCTAGTTATATATTAATTATTTTAAAAATAAATTTTGAAATTTTTTTTACATATTCATAGATTTCAAACAAAACAAAAAAATCATATTTATTTATTTTACTCTTGTTGGAATATATATTCTTTAATGGCAAGTTTATAAATTTATTATTTAATGTATTTGTTTCGAATTAATAATTTTGGCAAGTATATAAATATTCAAATGTGTTAGGCAATTGGATTAGAGTATATTTCGTAATAAACCCTACCTCACGAAAAAACCCTAATCAAGCCATCATCGCATCAAATTAGATTAAAATCCTCGACTCCTTTTAAACGATAACTATGCTCTAATTTGATGCGATGATGGCTTGATTAGGGTTTTTCGTGAGGTAGGGTTTCTTACGAATTAGAGTTGCAAACTTTTATTACGATTGAGAGTTGCAAACCCTAAGCGTGTCCAATCTCTAGGGTTTCTTTGTTTCTCTTGCTATTTCTTGGGGATTCTTCTCTCATCGTATTACTTGTTGCATCCATTGATTCATTTGTTCTAAGACTGGTATATTTTGCAGGTAGACTGCTATATCTTGGGGTTTTTTCTCTCATCGATTGATTCACTAGAAATGGAAGAAAACAAAAACATTAACGATCCTGAGAATCCTGTCCAGGAAAATATGACTTTGGATTCTACAAATTCAGGTGAAGTTTTTTTCATAAATAGGAGTTATCTCTTCATATTTTGACTAGAATCTATTATTTGTGGTTTTGATACAATTGCTGAGGAGTCTGAAGCCATAAAGAAAGAAGCTGATTCTAAGGCAACTTGATTTCCTTGTTTTCTCAATGTGCATTTTTGGTGCTAGATTGTTAAACTTTAATTGAATTCTGGCCACAGGGACTTGGTGGCTCATCATCTACGCCTAGTGAAGAACCAGAAGCTGAAGCAAAGGTTGACGATGAAATGCTTGATGGTGATGTCTCGAGTTTTAACCCAAAATAAACTGCAAGTGTACATACAAGAGCAGTAGTATAAGAGGTATCGAATCCACAGAGACCAAGGTTACACTATGAATTTATAGGTTCCAAAATAAAGCTAAGATAAATTAAATAGTTGGAAATGGTACGAGCAGGTGCTCAATGCAATAGAGCAGGTGCTTGGAATAAAAATCGGATTAGAAAACAGATGATAAAAGCACTAAGCCGAGATGATTCTCCGGTGATTTCGGATACTTAGGTTGAGCATCTATTCAGGGTTTAATTGAACACAGTCTTGAACTCAAACATGAATGTAATATTGCCCCGCTTTCGGCGGTGTATCAATATCTTTGTCTACAACCTAAATACCTAAACTTCCGAGTGGATTTAGTAATGAAGTAAACAAGCCTTAATGCAATGGTTCGATATGTTCACACTCGATGGCAACGATCAATGGCGTTTTGGTTACCACCGAATGCTCATCAATGGTAATTCTAGCAACCTATATCATTTTCGGTGAATAGATTAAACCTAGAGATCATAGACTAAGTGATCAAGTTAGCCTAAGCGTTAAAATTTCCTAGAGATGAAGACATAAGATTACCCTATTTGGCTCAACCATCTAAGATCCTAAATCACCATTGAAATCACCCCAACTTAGTTATGAAACTACTCGGACATGGTCAAATCAAATGCAACAATCAATAGATAAGAATTCATAATGGAAAATGGAGAATGAAAGGGGGTTTAGAATTCTTCTCTAGATGATTATTGGATGATGATTCGGAAATGAACAAGAGACTTCAATGGTGGAAGTGATGATTCGGATGATGAAGAACAAATGAAGAACAAATTACTTTTATTTAAAAACGTGAGAAGGAACTCTAAGTTTTTCTCAATATTTCGTGATACAAGGCTCTCTTCTGATTCAGAAGTCATTCTTTTAAATACAAGGAAAAGCATTAAAAAAACAAAAGATATCTTTTAAGCAAAAGAAGGAAAGTAAGTAGAAATCCCATTTATGATTAAAATCAATCATCTCCCTAATGAAAAGGGATTGATGTTGACTCATTAACTCCTGGGGATCGTGTGGGCCATCAGATGAACTTGGCGGCCACAGCTTTATTAGGTTTAGGTTCTGGTGTCTTGGTGCGAGCAGGTGCTCGCTCGGACCGAGCAGGTGCTCGGTGGAGTGAAAACTCTTCTTTTTGCTCCAATTCTTCTCCTTTTCTTCATAGAGCTCCAGCAGCTCCAAATTATGCTCCAAAGCATTGTAGGACCTGAAAAGACATCAAAAGGAAACAAAAAGACAAGAAAAACACCACAAAACCATGGGTGAATTAGGCTAAAAACCTAATACATCAACTCCCCCGGACTTGCCTTTTGCTTGTCCGCAAGCAAACCAGAAAAGTTAAATCCGGAGAAAGTGGGAGCTCAAATCCAAAAGAAGCATCGAAGGATTCAACAACATGTCCTAACAAGAACTAATGCGATGCACAACAAATCTTACTCAAGAAGCTTTCGCCATACTCATCTCTTATCAAAACATTACTGCAAATCCTTAGACTCAAAAGAAATCATGCAATCAACAAAAACTCAACTCTTTAACATTCATTAATGTGTTTGGTGCGGTCTCACAATTGGAAATTGAATCAATACCATTTGGCTAGGTCGAAGAAGGCTTTTAAGTGAGGTAAAGAGGCGGTTCATATTCCTTTTGGTGGCTAACTCTCAAATGCAAGTGTCACATTTAGCAAAAGCAAGAAAGAAAAGAGACAATTGATGCATACAAGGGTAGGAATCCAAATTTCTACCCATAATCCCATTGTTGCAATCTTTCATCTCTCTTTTCTCACTACCCAATCGTTTAAACACTAGCCATTTTCGGCCAACCTTTCAAACTTTTTTTTTTTTTTTTTCTTTAAATCTCCGAATCCTAGGGAATTTCTTTTCTTAACATTAGCTCTTTCTATCCTAGCATTCCAACATATTTTCTTCTTTTGATTTATTCTAAAAGAATGCTAAGCCATCGTTTCCCGTTTCAAACACTTAGAGCTATATATTTTTCTTCTTAATTTCCTTCCCTAGAACTTATTCTTTCTTCTCCTTTTCTTTTCTTTCTTTTCACACTCAACCACAAACCCAAAGATATTCAATAAAGCATTTAACCATTTCGGTTCCATTCCCCACCTAAGACTAGTCTTAGACACAAGAAACTAGTCTATTGGAAACTTTGCCTTGTCGTCTCTAATGCTTGCAAGATTTTGCCAATGCAACACAAAGAAAAATGCCTCACTCAAAGAACATATGCAAGGGCTTGAACAAAATGGTCGGGTTTAAAAGGTGTGGTACTATCCTCATCTAAAAGATGAACTTAGATCGAGATAGCCATTCAAATCAAGATAAGAGTGGTAAAAATAAGGCAAACATGATTTGAATGTCAAGTGTTTATCCATAGTTATGATCCAAAGTCCAAAAGTGAGAAAAAATTAATCAAGATTAAGTTCAAGTTGATAGAGTTGAATCTAGATCATGCAAGTTTCAAATGAGTTGGGATTTTCAAAGAAATAAGATTCAAGTATGGATGAGCCTCTACTTCATGATTGCTAATGCATCGAAAAAGTTCTAATGAGGGCATATCATGGAATCCTAAGATGAGTCTTTACAAGGAAATTTCATCATTGCTCCCTATGCAAATGCAATCCTAAAATGCTCTAAACTCAATCCTAGCATGAAAAAGATAATAAAAATGGTAATGCCATGAGAAACTATATGCATTTTTTTTTTTTTTTTTTTTTTTTTTTTTTAGAACAAAAGACTCAAAGCAAAGCAAAACAAACCAATTAAACATTAATCCACTCCCCCGGACTTAACTTTCACCGTCTCGGTGAAAGAAAAGTGCCAAAAGAGTAGATTAAAACAAGTTCAAATAAAAATCAAAATAAAACAAAAATGGTATAAACAATGAAAATAGAAGGGTGAAAGTGGATATCACCTGGAAGTAGCGTTGTCTCCATCATCATCTGTCCTCCTCCTTCGTCGTGCAGGCTGGTCCGAGTCTGAATGTGAGCGAGCAGGTGCTCGCTCTGAACGAGCAGGTGCTCGCTGGGTTTCAGTTTCTGGAACTTGGCAGCAACCTCTGGACAGTGCCTGCAGGAGCCTTTGAAGGAGGCTGTTGTTCTTCCTAGTGGATTGGATCATCCACCTCCTGTACTCAACATCGTTAGCATCATCATTAATCGGAGGAAGATCAAACTCACCTTGTGATGGTGTGTCATGGTAAGGAAGAGCAAGGCGAGGAACCGAAGGACCAGCATCCTCGGAGTCAATTGGAGGTTGCCTCGATGTGCTTCGACGTGATGTGCTCAGGCGGGAAGTGGAGGAGGGTCGGCTCGGGTTTGGTACCAAGTAGTGCGGAGGAGGGTTAAACGCAAGATCATCAAGGGAAGAGAGTTGCGTGATTTCCAAGTTGGGCAGCTCCACATAGCTCGCCTCACCGTTTCCATTGAAGAATTGGTAAGTTGACGGTTTGATGATGATTTTGGAAAGGAGCAGGTGCTCCATATCAATGCGCCTCATCTCCGGGACGTAGGAAAAGTTTGAAAGATCCACCCTTAAACGGCGGAATAGCGGGGTGAGCAAGCTTCCAATACGTTACGTCCTTGGTCCTTTGTTTGTTGCGGTTGTGTTGTCTTTGATCGCACAAATCATCTCCGCGAAGCGTATACCCAAGTTGGACCGGTATTTCTCAAATTGGCTCGAATCTCCATCACCTACAATAGGACCACACCCCAACAATAACAACAATAATTCATCGGTGTGAACTTTGTTACCTACGGCTCTTCCAAAGAGCATGTTGCTCAATATCCTTGCCACGATACGGAGTGCGGGGTGGCGAAGGCGGTTTTGGCTCGCCGAGTTTGAGGAGTAGTCACCCGAAGCGATTAGACCCCAAAAGGTCTTGGCTTCTTGGAACCTCTTCGGACTTGATAGCTTCGTGTCCGTCTCATAGAACCCATACGCTATGCAAAAATCGAGCATGGAGATAGCGTACCTCTTTCCTCCAGCAAAGAAAGAGAATGTGGCCTCCTCGAATGAAGGCTTGTCGGGGTTTACGTATGAGAGAGTGGCGGTTGCTAGGTATTTCCTAGTGAGATCAGGATAGAGCACATCTTCCTCTAGAGCAAAGGCCATGCAACAAGCATTGTAGAGTATGCTCCTCACTTGTTGTTGAAGACCAAGTTCGACCAATGTTCTATCGCACATGAACCGAGTAGGTTCGAGATGAACTTGGAGAAGTTGGTTGTAGTAGAAGGCGTCAATTTCGTCCCAAGAGTCCGGTGAGGACATTGGGAGTCCGGCTCGGTCAATTTCAAACGGTTCGCCTTCCGGTCTAGGCCATGGAAAGGTGAGTGGAGAAGCGGTTGCGGAGGTAGAGGCCTTACCCTTGCCTTTTTCCTTGTTGGAGAACTTGGTTTTTGGAGCCATGGCGAATGAGGAGAGGCGGAGAGAGGTGGTATTATGGAGGTGATGCTGTGGTGAATTTTCCGAGTGAGCAGGTGCTCGGTCGTGAGAGAGCTTGAGTGGCGGCGAGGGAGTTGGAGAGATTGAGAGAGAGGTGAGTAATTTGGGAGTTGGAAGCTTGAGTGATTTTCGGTGAGAGGAAGATGAAGGATGTGAGTGGTCTTGAAGAATGGGAGAGATGGTGATTTAATGGAGAGGAGTTATGGTGATTGTGGCGGTTTCAAGGGAGTGGGGGTATGGTGAGATGGTCGGCAGTTTTGGGGAAGAGGGAGGCAAAAAGGTTTGTCTTTATCTACAAAAAGAGAGAAGATGTTAGTAGGGTATTGGGAAAAAGAAAGAGAAATAAATAGAAAAATTAAAAGAAATGGAAATAAAATTAAAAAGGAAATAAAAATTAAATGGAAAACCCCCTCTTCCTTTTCTTTATCATTCCCCCTTTTTTTTTTTTTTTTTTTGATTTTCGGCAGGGCTGGACGAGCAGGTGCTCGGTCGGTCCGAGCAGGTGCTCGGCTAATTTTTACCCTTTTTCGCAGAACATAAGTACTGGAAACACAAGTTGAATGTCAGTAATAAAAAGAATTGAAAATCAAATTATGTACAAGAAATCTTACCGGTGGGTTGCCTCCCACCAAGCGCTTGGTTTAAGTCGTTAGCTCGACTTTGGAACCTTTCTAGGCTCGAGGAGGGTCACTAAAAGTGACAGAATCAACTTCTCCTATGTATGCATCCGCAAGGTATGGCTTGAGACGTTGACCATTAACAACAAAATCACCTCCTTTAGTGTTCCACAACACTACGGCTCCATGTGGTTTCACTTCTTTTATAGTGAACGGACCGAACCATCTCGACTTTAGCTTCCCTGGAAACAACGTAAAACGAGAGTTAAACAATAAGACTTGATCGTTAGGAGCAAAGTTTCGAGGGATAATCTTCTTGTCGTGGTAAGCTTTGGTCCGTTCCTTGTAGATTCGGGAATTGTCGTAGGCGAGATGCCTAATCTCTTCTAACTCATGCAGCTGCATGGATCTCCTCTCGGACGCACTAAGGATGTCATAGTTAAGCCGCTTGACAGCCCATGCCGCGTTGTATTCCAACTCTACCGGTAAATGACATGCCTTCCCATACACCAAATGAAAAGGCGTTGTCCCCAACGGAGTCTTATATGCTGTCCTATATGCCCACAAAGCGTCATCTAGCTTATTTGCCCAATCCTTACGCGTCGTACCGACCGTTTTCTGCAGGATACTCTTTATTTCTCTGTTGGAGACCTCAACTTGTCCACTAGTTTGAGGGTGATAAGGAGAAGCAACCTTATGTGTGACTCCATTCTTTCTTAACAAGTTCTCAAAAACCCTGTTAATGAAATGTGAACCTCCATCACTTATCACAACCCTTGGAATTCCGAATCTAGTGAAAATCACCGTCTTGAGCATCTTAGTAACTACCGCAGCATCACAAGTCGGGCTAGCCTGTGCTTCGACCCACTTGGAAACATAGTCAACGGCTACAAGTATGTACTTGTTCGTATAGGAGGAAGGGAACGGTCCCATGAAGTCTATACCCCAGACATCAAAAACCTCTACTTCCAAGATGAAATTTTGAGGCATCTCATTGCGCTTACTGATGTTCCCTTGCCTTTGACATGTGTTATATCGAGCAACAAACCTATTCGCATCCTTGAACATCGTTGGCCACCAAAGACCGGCTTGAAGCACCTTCGTAACCGTCTTGAATGTGGCAAAGTGTCCGGCATACGATGAACCGTGACAATGGTGCAAAATCCCAGGGATCTCTTCCTCCGATACACATCTTCTATACAGCCCATCCGAACATTGCTTGTACAAGTACGGCTCATCCCAATAGTATCGCCTAACATCTCGAAAGAACTTCTTCCTTTGGCTTCCCGTTAGGTTTTCCGAAATCTTGTCAGCAGCCAAGTAGTTAGCAAACTCTCCAAACCAAGGGAAACTCGAAGATTGGACTGTCTGAATTGATCCACAAAAACTCTCCCGAGCAGGTGCTCGGTCGGGCCGAGCAGGTGCTCACTCAACTTCTGGAAATGTTTTGCAGATCGAATAAATGCGCTCATCTGGCAGACTATCCTCCATGGGTGTCTCATCTTGAACTTGCAGCCTGCTCAAATGATCAGCAACCCCATTCTCGGACCCTTTCTTGTCCTTGATCTCTAAATCAAATTCTTGAAGCAAAAGGATCCATCTCAATAGCCTAGGCTTGGCATCCTTCTTGGTCAGCAGGTATTTCAACGCAGCATGATCGGTGTGAACAATTACCTTAGAACCGACGAGGTATGATCTAAACTTCTCAAATGCGAAAACAATCGCCAATAACTCCTTCTCGGTAGTAGCATACCGACATTGAGCATCATCCATCGTCCGACTAGCATAATATATCACATGGAGCTTCTTGTCCTTCCTTTGACCAAGCACAGCTCCTACAGCAAAATCACTCGCATCCGTCATGATCTCAAACGGTAAGTCCCAATCCGGTGGTTGAACTATCGGTGCACTAACCAAGGCACCCTTGATAGTGTGAAATGCAGCCAAACACTCTCTATCAAAGTCGAACTTGACCTCCTTACACAACAATCTAGTGAGAGGCCTGGCAATGTTGGAGAAATCCTTGATGAAGCGACGGTAGAACCCGGCGTGGCCTAGAAAGCTTCGGATTCCCTTGACCGTAGTAGGCGGTTGTAAACCCATCATGACTTCTATCTTAGCCTTGTCAACTTCTATTCCTTTCTCTGAAATTCGGTGCCCAAGTACTATCCCATCTCGGACCATAAAATGGCACTTCTCCCAATTGAGAACTAGATGTTTCTCCTCGCATCTCTGTAATACCCTGCACAAATTGGACAAACAAACAGCAAAAGAACTCCCATATACAGAGAAGTCATCCATAAATACTTCCATAATATCTTCAATTAAATCGGTAAAAATGGACATCATACAACGTTGGAATGTAGCTGGGGCGTTGCACAAACCAAATGGCATCCGACGGTATGCGAATGTGCCATACGGACATGTGAACGTCGTCTTTTCCTGATCGTCGGGATGGATAGGTATCTGAAAAAATCCTGAGTAACCATCTAGAAAACAGTAGTAAGGGTGATTAGCAAGACGTTCAAGCATTTGATCAATAAATGGCAAAGGAAAATGATCTTTGCGAGTAGCAGCATTCAATTTCCTATAGTCTATGCACATTCTATGACCGGTTACCGTTCTAGTTGGAATCAATTCATTTTTCTTATTCCTAATTACCGTAATACCTCCTTTCTTGGGCACAACATGCACAGGGCTTACCCACTTACTGTCAGATATAGCATAAATTACACCAGCATCTAGAAGTTTCATTATCTCTTTCTTGACGACATCCTTGAGACTCGGATTTAACCGTCTCTGATGTTCGACAGAAGTCATTGATTCATCCTCTAGATTTATTCTGTGCATGCACAAGTCAGGAGATATTCCAGTGATATCATCAAGTGAATATCCTAGAGCCTTTCTATACTTCCTCAATTCACATAGCAACAAGGTAATCTCTACATTATTCAATTCCGCATTCACTATAATAGGATATGTAGAGTTAGGACCGAGAAATGCATACCTGAGCCCTGCTGGGAGGGTTTTCAACTCTACCTTTGGAGCTTTCAGCTCGCTCCAAGATCCGGTGATGTTCTGATTTTCGGTCCGAGCAGGTGCTCTGTCTGAACGAGCAGGTGCTCGCTGGGAGTCTGACAAAACATCGATCTCTGTGTCCTCGGTCAGACTCAGGAATTCATCTTCTTTTTCTATTCTGACATTGGAATCCAGAAACTTGGCAAACCCTTGGGTGTCTTCACTCAGAAAACCGTGTTCACCTTTGGCTTTTGTCAACGCAACTTCAAGTGAGTCCTTAGCTAGGATCTCCTCAACTACATCTTCCGACATCTCGGGATCATCATGGATTACGAATGTTTGCCCATCAATCATCGGCTTCTTGAGCATCTTACTCATCTCAAAACGCACCACCATATCTCCGAGACGGAGGTCTACTATACCTTGATCAACATCGATGATTGCACGCGCCGTGTTTAGGAATGCTCTCCCCAAAATCAGTGGGTCCTTTGGTTCTTCATCGATCTCTAGAACCACGAAATCGGCTGGGATTAGAGTGTCCCCTATGCGGACGTGTAGATCCTCGATTATACCTACAGGAAGTTTAGTGGATCTATCTGCAAAAATCAAGGAGATCTTAGTTGGTTTGAAATTGGTAAAACCTAAACGTTTAGCAACAGAATAAGGCATTAAATTAATACTTGAACCCAAGTCTACCAATGAGCATGCAAACGTGCACGACCCAATCTTTACCGATATAACAAACCTTCCGGGATCGCCTCTCTTAGTCAATACTTTACTCTGAAGTATGGCGCTACATTCTTTGGAAACCATCATCACATTCTCCTCTTGCACAACTTTTCCAGAAATCAGCTCCTTCATGTACCGTTTGAGAGAAGGTACCATTTGAACCGCATCAACCAAAGGAAGCTTTACTTCCAAACCCTTAATCATTTCCTTACACTTAGCATCCTCCAAATCCTTCTTAGATTTCTTGGGAGGCACTGGGTAAGGCACCCTAGGCACATAGACTCGCTCCGGTGGAGTTTCTGGGATTTTCGCGGGAGCATTCTGAGCGAGCAGGTGCTCGGTCGAGGGAGCAAGTGCTCGCTGGGGTGTTTTCTCCAGATTGATCAGAACAACAGCTGGTGGTGTTCCTGAGTTAGAACCAGTCTCCTTGTGCGCCACATCTTCTGTCGAATCATCTTCTTGGGCCGGTTGCTCAACAACTTTCTCCTTGGCCCTTACTTGAGAGGTTGTGGCCGTAGGTGGTGCCAACATTTTTCCGCTTCTTAGCTCAACAGCATTACATGGCGAATACTCCTTCCTAGGGTTTGCTTCACCACGGCCAGGAAGAGCTCTAACCGGTCTTTAAATAGCCTCAGCCGTTTGAGCCACTTGTGTATCCAACTTCTTCACATGTGCGGTCACGGCATCATACTTTGCATTAAGATCCTTGTACATGTTATCTACCTTGTTGCCTAGCTCGGATGCCGTCTGCTGTTGGTTGGCCATGAGTTGATGGATGAGACCCTTCAAATCATCTTGTTGAGATATAGGTGCGGAAGTGGTTTGTTGTTGGTTCGTTGCTTGGAACCGATTCTGACTTTGGTTGGGAACGAATTGCTTCCCTTGAGCGTTGGTAGAGTAGAACTTCTGATTTGTACCCACTTGTTGCGGATAGACTTGGT
The DNA here is from genome assembly GCA_963576765.1 of Draba incana. Taxonomy (NCBI): domain Eukaryota; kingdom Viridiplantae; phylum Streptophyta; class Magnoliopsida; order Brassicales; family Brassicaceae; genus Draba; species Draba incana. Next base: position 26,926,566 of record OY755214.1, on the reverse strand, counting down.
CTTGGGGGTTCTCCACATTGGTGTTGCGGTAAGAGAGGTTGGGATGGCTTCGGTAGTTGGGGTTGAACCCACGGTTTTGGTACCCTTGGCCGTTCACATAGTTAACTTCCTCTACTCCATCGTTCTGATCATCCACAAACTCTTGAGAGATAGGGGCAGCCCCGTCTTCTTCCATAAACTTAACCGGCCTTTGAGTCTCTCGTAGAAGCAAGTTCACTTTAGCGGTCAAGTCATCTATCTTCTGGGAGTCAACACTATTGACTTTCTTGGTCCTATCGTACTCGGGAGCCTTGTTGTTGGAGCTTGAGGCAAGGTTCTCGATTAGCTCAAATGCACCTTCCTTCGTCTTGGTCATAAAGTCCCCATTACTCGCGGCATTCAATGCATTACGATAATCCCAATCGACTCCATCGTAGAATATGTTCAAGATTTGCTCATCCTTGAAACCGTGATGAGGACACTCCCTCTTATACTCCTTGAGTCTTTCCCAAGCTTCACCAAAAGCTTCTCCGGAGTGTTGTTGAAAGGATGCAATCTTGTTCATCAAAGCGGTCGTTTTGGACTTCGTATAGAAATGATCCAAGAATGCGGATCTAGCCTCATCCCAAGTCCTCAATGAACCAGCCGGCAGCGACTTCAACCATCTTTGTGCCTTGTCCGCGAGAGAGAATGGGAACAACTTACACTTCAGAAACTCGGTTGGAACACCATTAGAACCTGTAGTACTACAGATTTCCTCGAAGTTCTCAATGTGGTCCATAGGTATTTCAGCGGGTAATCCATGAAACAGATGCTGCTTCACCAATGAGATCAACTGAGCCTTGACCTCATAATCTTGTCTCTGAATGGTAGGGATGACGATGGCCGAACGGTTTTGATAAAACGCATGGGGATTATCCGAATCCCCTATGGTTGGCTGACCCCGCGGCTGTTGCCTTTGCAACTGGGTGATTTGATCTCTCAAAATCTGTAACTGAGCATTCGTAGCTTCCTGATCTGCCATGTTTTCTGTGCGAGCAGGTGCTCGTTCGGTGCGAGCAGGTGCTCGACGGCGATTCTGACGTTCGAGATGAGCGAGTTCTTCGTTCGTAAAATTAACTAGATCTTCGTTAAGGTTTCTCCTCGTTCTTCTACTGGTCATACACCTGAAACATAACAAAATAAACAAAAAACACAAAATTTAGCAAAATTCTTAGACTATATATAAAACCAAAATTCAAAGGTAACGCTATTGGGCCCCGGCAACGGCGCCAAAAACTTGATGTCTCGAGTTTTAACCCAAAATAAACTGCAAGTGTACAGACAAGAGCAGTAGTATAAGAGGTATCGAATCCACATAGACCAAGGTTACACTATGAATTTATAGGTTCCAAAATAAAGCTAAGATAAATTAAATAGTTGGAAATGGTACGAGCAGGTGCTCAATGCAATAGAGCAGGTGCTTGGTATAAAAATCGGATTAAAAAACAGATGATAAAAGCACTAAGCCGAGATGATTCTCCGTTGATTTCGGATACTTAGGTTGAGCATCTATTCAGGGTTTAATTGAACACGGTCTAGAACTCAAACATGAATGTAATATTGCCCCGCTTTCGGCGGTGTATCAATATCTTTGTCTACAACCTAAATACCTAAACTTCCGGGTGGATTTAGTAATGAAGTAAACAAGCCTTAATGCAATGGTTCAATATGTTCACACTCGATGGCAACGATCAATGGCGTTTTGGTTACCACCGAATGCTCATCAATGGTAATTCTAGCAACCTATATCATTTTCGGTGAATAGATTAAACCTAGAGATCATAGACTAAGTGATCAAGTTAGCCTAAGCGTTAAAATTTCCTAGAGATGAAGACATAAGATTACCCTATTTGGCTCAACCATCTAAGATCCTAAATCACCATTGAAATCACCCCAACTTAGTTATGAAACTACTCGGACATGGTCAAATCAAATGCAACAATCAATAGATAAGAATTCATAATGGAAAATGGAGAATGAAAGGGGGTTTAGAATTCTTCTCTAGATGATTATTGGATGATGATTCGGAAATGAACAAGAGACTTCAATGGTGGAAGTGATGATTCGGATGATGAAGAACAAATGAAGAACAAATTACTTTTATTTAAAAACGTGAGAAGGAACTCTAAGTTTTTCTCAATATTTCGTGATACAAGGCTCTCTTCTGATTCAGAAGTCATTCTTTTAAATACAAGGAAAAGCATTAAAAAAACAAAAGATATCTTTTAAGCAAAAGAAGGAAAGTAAGTAGAAATCCCATTTATGATTAAAATCAATCATCTCCCTAATGAAAAGGGATTGATGTTGACTCATTAACTCCTGGGGATCGTGTGGGCCATCAGATGAACTTGGCGGCCACAGCTTTATTAGGTTTAGGTTCTGGTGTCTTGGTGCGAGCAGGTGCTCGCTCGGACCGAGCAGGTGCTCGGTGGAGTGAAAACTCTTCTTTTTGCTCCAATTCTTCTCCTTTTCTTCATAGAGCTCCAGCAGCTCCAAATTATGCTCCAAAGCATTGTAGGACCTGAAAAGACATCAAAAGGAAACAAAAAGACAAGAAAAACACCACAAAACCATGGGTGAATTAGGCTAAAAACCTAATACATCAGATGGACTTCCTAGCACTGAACCCATCAGTAAGCTTTATCACTAGTTTTTCAAATTGACGAATTATTGATTCTAACGATGAACTCTTATCTCGTTGCAGCTTCAGAAGAGATTATGCCGGCTATTGTTGAAATCAACCAAGAGCGGGCTAAAAAAATGCATCGAATTAATAACAAATGTATGCTTTCAGTTTTTTTTTTTTTTTTTTTGCTTTGGTAGAAAGCTAATTTCTCCTATTGAGTATTTGAAGAAGCCTAAAGAAAGAAGCTGACTCTCTGGCTTAACATTGTTAATAGATGCAGAAAAAGAAGGCTGATGAAACCTATACTAATCTTGTCGAAGTCATCAAAGAAGTGGTGCAACGAACCAGACTTTTCAAGGCATACCTCAGATAGGAAGTGCCCCTTGAGTCTGACGAGAATGACGTGTGAACTTGAATGCCCTCATGCGACAGGCCGACAGCTAGCGAGTGTGGTGAGACGGATGGTGAGTACACTGAGTTGGCTACGTTTTTTTTTTTGGCTTTGGCTTGAAAAGATACCTTGGATTCCAAAAGAATTTTCAAATCAGCACATGCTGCTACGAGGGCTATTGGAGTAGAGAACGCCAAGCCTGTCTTCGAAACTATTCTTGACCGCCATGATGTAAATTGGGGGTTGATTGCCAAGGACCAATATACGCTTCTCACTGAAGCTTCCTCGATACCCTAGATGCTCATGTATTTTTATTTGCTCTAGTAATTTCATTAGATGGTGTTTATAAGTATGTTTCCCATGTGCCATTCTTGGCTTTGTTACATAACAGATGATGCAGGTTGTTGAAGTGATGGAAGCCGAGTTTAATGATGATGTTAAACCCACTGGAGCACCTCATGTATTATTCACCTAATTTCCCCGAACGATTATTTTTAAACCGATGAAAAGCAAGATTGAACCTGATCTAAGGATATCGTTGATATTTCCACAGGTTGGGGAAGCTTTCCCAGTCATAACGGCGAGCAATACGGCGAGAACCTCCATTTTCTTAGGAACTAAAAACTCAAATGAGGGTTCAGCGGGAGGGCTAATGCCGTGTCGGGCGTTTCCTAAAAAGTACAAATAACATTTGGGTTTATATGTGCATTAGCAAAAAAAAAAAAAAAAAAAAAGTTTAAACTAAATAAGTAACCAAAAACCCTTTTTATTTTAAGGAGAATTACAAACATGCCACCTTTAAAAATATTTTTTGAAATATGTCATCCTTGAAAATTTAATGCAAACATGCCTCTTTTTATAGATAAAACAAAATCATTAATTTTTTTCTTTCTCTCAAAATCCAAACCCAAACCCAAACCCTAAATTCTATCCCCCAAAAACTACACCCTAAAGACTACACCCTAAAGAGGAGGGGGGGGGGGGGGGGGGGGGGGGGGGGTAAATCTGGTCTCACCAAAAGATGGACGGATCTCTATCAAATCAAGCCCCTTGCCTACTCACAAAACACATCACGCAAGCAAAGAGGATAACCAATTGACACATAGGATTGGATACGTGCACAGTTAGTTTAGTTACGCTCTATGCTATACCAAAAGCATCTATGTTAGCCTTATGGTCTTCCACCCCAATTCTCCACTCCAAGACTAAGAACAAGGGATCACGAGTACAAAGCCTCATTTGGGTTTTTCTTGTCTAATTATTGATTGCTTTGTTTTTAGTCTTTGGCTCTGCTTTGGATCATTAAACTCGCTGGTTTTTTTTTTAAACGTCCGAATTATTTATTATTTTATTGCAAAATATAAGCACTGTTACAAAGACGATTCTACCATAAACAATTCACTCCGATCCTATTAGATCCACCACAAACGTAACTTCGGCGAACGGCTTTAATTGCACGATGCGGGTAAACTTACCTTCATTAATCTACAGATTTATTAATAAATCGTATAGTTTGGGAATCGAACCACAGTCTTCCGGATGTAGAAGCATTATTTAAACCTTATTGGACCATTGGGCCAAATGTGATTCCACTTAAACTTGCTGGTTTAATCATAGTATTAATTTTTTTATAAAATTAATAAGACTATATCCTAACCCTTCAAAACTAATTATATAAATTCTTTTGAATGTATTAAAATCTGATTGACAGGTGACTCGATACTCAACTATGTTAGACCATGTGCATTGGAGACACATTAGAAGTGTCTAAAACCAAGTAAAAGTGTCCTAATTAAGATACTTTTCCAATATTTTGGATCCCATGTTATTTTGTTTAATTATATTTTATTCATTAGACACCATAATTAGATCTCATAACACAAGATATCATAATCTTTGTCTTATTAAAAAATGGTTATCGAATTATATAAAGTGTTAATATAATTAACAGGGAAGATGACAAAAACTAAAGAAAATAACATGAAAACCAGAGGCAAACAAATAAAGCATTACAACACAAAGCAACCCACTTTTCTCTACCCTTAGATTGTTCATCCAAAAGATGAACTCTTACGTTCATAGAAATTGTCTTCAAGCCTCAAGAGGCTGTCTTTTCTCAGTCTATCTCCACAATCTGAGGCTTCCTCTCTGCAGCTTTCTTGCGTATAAAGATACCCCATCTCAAAGCCGCTTTAAGCTTAAGCCATCCCACCACAGCTTTTCCCGAGCCTCTATTACGTTCTCTCTTGTACGTGTTATCGACCTGAGCTTGGTACGGGATGTTATAACCGTAACAAGACTCATCGGTGTGACCAAACCCGCTTTGTGTTCCCATAGTGTTCACACCGATCCCAAACGTCTTCAAGAGTCTCTGCATATCATCAGTCTCAAGCATCTCAGAGCTCCTTAGTCTGATTTCTTCACTGAAAATGTCTTCAAGACCTTGTCCTCCGTTGTACGAGCCTGAAACATTGGAACTCTCCATCGACCTGTTGTAGTCTGGTAACGATGGTAATAATTGGCTACAATGTTGCTGCACAAACTGAGGATATTCTATCGGTTGAGGGACCGATGAATAAGTAATTACATTCTGATGACATTGCACAGTTTGCCTATTATTCTGGTTATGCAGGTGTTGATGGTTCTGAGCTGTTTGCGCCATAGCCATTTTTGGTTCTTTCTCGGCAACTGGTAAGCAATTCAACAGTTTACCATCGTATTCAACAGCTTTTTGCCAGTTCTCATAAGCCATCTTCACCAAAATGTCTGCAGAAATCTGTGAGCTAACCAATGATCAGCTAAATTAACCAAGAAACTGAATTTAAATCTTCAGAGAGATATGCTTGTCTTTTTACCTTTTGGTCATGGTTAAGAGAGTCCAGAGATAGGAACTGTCCGTTTGCAATTAGTCCACGGAATTCATAGATATGATTAAAGACAACGCCTGTCGATTGAGTCTGGTCTGTGTAAAACACATAAAGCTTCCCTCCCCAAACGCACGTCTTTGCGTGCTCCACCGTGTTCTCCCACATTCTATTCGACATTCCACTCCCAAGCAACTATAATATCAGAAAAGAGAACATTTAACAATGTATACATCTTTGTTATTGTTGGTGGTTTCTTTCATATAAACAGAACTGAATATGCTTACGTTTCTTAGCTTCTGTGGATCCTTAACAAGGAGACGGAGGAAGTCTTCGACTGTCACGATGTTAGCTTTTAATAGCTTCTTGTGTAGAACACCATCTTTCGCTATTCTATCCAGTCTCCAGACTTCATCGTGTAAAGCTGGCGGATAATGTTTCTTGTATACTGCAAAATATTGCCAAAATAAAATGAACAACACTCTCTACTTGTCAATACAATCCAGAAGTTAAAAAGACTCACATTCTCCTCTATGATCTTTGACAGCAAAAGGTTCTGTTTTAGCTTCACGAATGCGAAAGCTATCACCAGACCCTGGAGCGGCCTTAACACCAAGCCTAAACTTTCTGCTCCTAATCCAACTCGAGTTATCGGTAAAAGTAAGTTCTCCTAAAGTTCCCACACCTTCCTTAAGAATCACCTGTGTGTCACCTGTCAAGATTGGGCGTTTCCCTTCTCGCTCTTTCACTTCAAAGCTCTCAAAGTGCTCTCTCGTCCAATCTTTATCGTACTCATCATTGAAGTCTCCCTCTAACACGACAACATTAAGCTTCGAAGCCGACGCTTCTCCTGTTTGGACTACATTTCCTGTGTTTGCATCTATAACAATGACATGAATGGCCGAGCCTCGCTCTCCCTCAACTTTCCCACCTGTGAATAAGTGAGGAGGCATTCGCGTCCTAAAGTGAAGTTGCAGGTTTCTTCCATCGCGGTCTTGGATTCTCTTTGGTTCTTCTGGTGACCTGAAGATTCCATGTTACTTTTACAAAGATCACAACACCATTTTGAGAGGAAAAGGTATAACTAAAGAAAATACCTCGACGCTAACTTTGCATTTCCCAACCTTGATAAGGCTCGTTCCACCTCTTCGCTAACCTGTTCGTTTGTCCACACCATACCAAGTTTACAACTCCATAAGCATCTCAAGATTTACTCAAAAAACATTACATGTCTAACTTAAGAATAGGATTAAAACTCACAATTTTTCGAAACAACGGCTCCAAAGATGAGCATAGCCTCTGCAAACTATCTACCTTGACAGCTTCCACAATGACACTGTGGAGAGATTAATAAACGAACATCTCTCAATACAGAGTTAAAATATGTTCTTCTTCAATAGTTGTTAAGTTTAACCATTGAGCTACTTTGAAGTGGAAAAATTATAGAATATCTTGAAAGAAGTTACCTTGCTAAAGCAGGAGGTTTTTGTCTCTTTGATTCTGGTAAGTTGTCCGTATTCTCTTGACTGCATTCGTATCCACGCTTGTTCATGGAACTTTCCATTTAAGAAAAAAATAAATAACAATCTCTGTGTCTAGAGAGATATACTAAAATTATTCTAAACTTAGAATAAAACAGCAGAAGTCCACAAAGGAAGCTTCAAAGAAGAACATAGAAGAAACATAAGCACATAATAAGTTGAATATTTGAAGAAATAGACTCAAGCTATAGAGTTTGGACAAGCCACATGGGTTTGGACGGTTTGCAGAAGTCACTGACGTTCTTTAATGGTAGATCTAAAGCGTTCATTGAAAAAAACTCTATGGAATCTGTCCATGTGAGCCTTAGAATAATGCAAGAGTATTTTAATGGCTGACACTAAAGTAAACAAACCAAATAAAATAGCAAAAAAAGCAGCTGTTTTTGTGCATGAATGAATATTGAAAGTTGATAACCGCGTGATACTTGGAGAGATCATATGCTCCATTATGTCAACTCAAGTGTGTTTTGACTTGTCCAGTTTTGTCTCTTCTCTTCTCTTGTCCCTCTTCACAAATTCACATCTTTCTTAACATCTGAAAAGTCTCGATCAGGTGCAAATATCAACAAACACAAACAGAAGTTTGGAAAAGTCATAATTATATGTATCTGTTTTGGCTGATGAAAATTTGATGGTTTAATTTGCCAATGAACAAAAACTATAGAATACAGAAGTCAGTGACTTCTTGTCCAGTGGACAAATTTATATATCTGAAGAAAAGTCAATACAAGGCCAAACCCTTTCTTTAGCTATATTTAGTTAGACCCAAGAACAAAACAAAACAAAAAATAGCTACATATATAGAGAAGAGAACGTGGGAGATAAGACTTTTGCCTTGCGAATTAAGCAATTCCCATGTGTTAAGAGAGAGCTTTGTATTCAAAGAAGAAGATAATAAAAATACTATCTTTACTGATTTCTTACTCTCAAATGCAAACAAAACCAAGTCTCAGATTAAAGAGAAAACAACGAAAGTTGCAAACAAACAAGAAAGGTTTTTGATAAGAAAAGCAAATGCACAATAACGTCACTAGAGACAAAGGACAATTCCTCTCTCTTTCTCACACAAGTTGATCATACCAAATGATACCCGTACTCCCTAACGACTCACACACTTATAACCAGCTCATCCTTAATCTTGTGACGTGTACCTATTCCAGATGCTTCTGAGCAATTGATGACTCATTCCTCTCTTGACCCTTAATGAGCTTAAGCCCATTCCTCTTCGGCCTTCTCTGGTACTGATGCAGGATAGGTGGTCTTTCATTGACTGTAACAATACTCCCCTCGTTGAAATGGACCTTGTCCGCAAGGTCGAAAGCCGGGAGCTGATGTTTGATAACTCCGCGCCATTCCCATGTGCAATCACACTCCGGTAAGCCTTTCCAACGTATTAGTATCTCTTCCTGGCCTGAAACTGAATTAAAACGGCGGCCAAGGACAACTTCAGGTTCAGCCTCCAACACTCCCTCCGCTGTCAATGCCGCAGGAAGAGTTATGGGCTCCAATGAGCTTCCCACCGCCTGTTTGAGTTGAGAGACATGAAAAGTGTCATGAATTTTTGCATCAGGAGGCAGGGCTAACTTGTAAGCTATGGTGCCCACTTTTTCCAGCACTACAAATGGCCCATAAAAGCGAGGAGCCAACTTCTGATTGAGCCTTGTAGCCAGGGACTTCTGCCTGTAAGGTCTGAGTTTGAGAAAGACCAAGTCGCCAGGATTGAAGTTCACATCACGGCGATGGAGGTCAGCCTATTTCTTCATTAGTTGTTGTGCTCTAAGAAGCTGTTGGTGAAGCAGAACCAACATGGCATCCCTCTCCTGGAGCTTATCCTCTAACACCGCATTGGTAGTGGAGCCTGTCTCGTATTTAACCAAGGACGGGGGATCTCTGCCATACACAGCCTTGAAGGGTGTCATCTGGATAGCAGTGTGATAGGAGGTATTGTAGCAATATTCTGCCCAAGGCAGATATTGGACCCAACTCCTTGGCTTGTCGCTAGCATAACATCGTAAAAACGTTTCCAGGCCCCGATTGGTTACTTCCGTTTGCCCATCAGATTGTGGGTGATAGGTTTTGGTAAAACAAAGCTTAGTTCCTGCCAACCTAAACAACTCAGTCCAAAAGTGTCCCGTAAATAGCTTGTCCTTGTCAGAAACAATCGTCCTTGGGAACCCATGTAACTTAACTACTTCCTGAATGAATATTGCTGCCACACTCGCTGCATCAAAGGGGTGCTTGAGTTTAATAAAATGACTGAACTTTGTCAGCCTATCAACCACCACAAGTATAACACTGTAGCCATCAAATTTTGGAAGCCCTTCGATGAAGTCCATGCTCAAGTCTTCCCATACATCACTAGGAATCGGTAAAGGTTGGAGCAAGCCAGCCGGATCAAGGGTTGAATGCTTGTTCTTTTCACAAATCTGGCAGTTAGCAACATAACTCTTGATCATAGCCAACATACCTTTCCAAAAGAAGAGGTCATCAATTCGTCTTTGTGTCTTGAGAACTCCTCCATGGCCTCCCACAAGGCTGTCATGGAATTCCTGCAAGATTACTCGGATCAGGGGAGAAGTAGAGGGAACCACTAGCTTTTCTTTCCGTAGTAAACGCCCCTGAACCACCGTGAACTCAGGGTGTTTGGAGCCATCTTCCTGGACCTCAGTTTTCAGCTTCTTCAGCTCAGGATCCTTGTCAACTTCAGTGTCAATCTGCTCCAGTTGAATGGCTACTGGGACTGAGAGTGCTAGTAGCTGAGGTGAGCTCTCTTTGCGGGATAATGCATCCGCAACTCTGTTTTCCATTCCCGGTTTGTAACTGATCTCAAAATCAAACCCTAAGAGTTTGACCACCCATTTTTGATATTCCAAATTGACCTCTCGCTGTTCTAGCAGAAACTTCAAGCTCTTCTGATCAGTGCGGACCAAAAACCGTCTTCCCAATAAGTAATGGCGCCATTTTTGAACTGCAAAGACAATGGCCATTAGTTCTCGCTCATAAACAGATTTAAGCCGTTGTCTCTCAGTGAGAGCCTGACTGAAGAAGGCGATGGGCCTGTGATGCTGCATCAAAACTGCTCCTAATCCATTACCCGAAGCATCCGACTCAACCACAAACAGGGCTGAAAAATCAGCCATACCTAACACAGGGACTGTAGACATAGCTTCCTTGAGGTTCTGAAATGCTGTTGTCACTTCTTGAGTCCAACAGAACTGATCTTTGCGTAGCAGCATGGTGAGTGGTCTGGCAATTGCCCCGTAACCCTTAACAAAGCGGCGGTAGTAGCCTGTGAGCCCCAAAAAGCCTCTAAGAGCTTTGACATTTTTAGGTTGTGGCCATTCCACCATAGCCTTGATCTTTTCTATATCAGCAGCAACTCCATGTTTTGTAATGACGTGGCCTAAATATTCAATCTCTTCCCTGCCAAATAAACACTTCTTGTGGTTTGCAAACAGTTCATGTTGTTGCAGCAACCCCAAAACCAACCTCAAATGCTCTTGATGCTCAGCCATGTCTTTACTGTAGACGAGGATATCGTCGAAGAAAACCAACACAAACTTTCGCAAGTGAACGCGGAAAATGTCATTCATCAAGGATTGAAACGTAGCTGGAGCGTTTTTGAGCCCAAAGGGCATTACCTTGAATTCGTAGTGGCCATCGTGGGTGCGAAACGCGGTTTTAGGAATGTCGGAGGACTTGATCAATATCTGGTGGTACCCTGAACGCAGATCAAACTTAGAGAAGATAGCCGCACCGTGCAATTCGTCGAGAAGTTGGTCAATCATCGGGATTGGATAGCTATCGCTGACTGTGACTTGATTCAAAGCTCTGTAGTCGATACAAAACCGCCAACTGCCGTCTTTTTTCTTGACCAGCAACACAGGACTGGAGAAAGGGCTTCTGCTCTCCTGGATGAGTCCCGCAGTCAACATCGCAGAAACCTGTCTTTCTATTTCCGCCTTCTGAATCTGAGGATAGCAAAAAGTCCGTACACTTACTGGATTAGCTCCGGCTACTAACTCAATGGCATGTTCACGACCGCGAGATAGCGGTAGTTGAGAGGGTTCCTCAAAAACTCGCTGGAATTCTGTGAGGAGGGATGTGATAGCTTGAGTTTGAGACTGAGCTTTGTGTTGTTCCCCGGCGTGTAGAGTACTACATTCAACAATTACACCTTCCCCGTCGTTATCCAGAGCCTTCCATAAGGTCTTGACAGAGACAGCAGCACAACGTAGTGTTGGATCCCCACAGAGTCTCACTGGAGAGCCGCCGATGTTAAACTTCAAGAACTGGAGTTTCCAGTTGACTGCAGTGTCCCCAAGCATTTCCAACCACTGGATGCCAAGTATCACGTCGGCCCTACCAAGCTCCAACGGAAGGAAGCTACTCACGATTACGATCCCCTGCAGCTCCAAACAGACATTATGGCACACGCCCAACCCTTGGGCGATAATGCCGGTTCCAGTGACCACGCCGAATCGCTTCGTGTTCTCCATGGCTAAGCCCAGTCGCTGAGCCAGCTTCCACGAAACGAAGTTGTGTGTGGTGCCGCAATCTATCAAGACCACCACGTGTTCACTGTGGATACGGCCTTGAACCTTGATTGTGCGCGGGGAGGATAAGCCGGCTATCGAGTTCAGGGAGAGCTCTGCTACTTCACACTGCTCCTCCACTGAATCGACATCGCCGACATCTGCAATCCCGTCCCATTCCCAAGCCAAACCATCCGCCTCCAAGACAAAAAAGCTTGATCTCCTTCTGCGGACAATTCTGGCTCGAGTGACCCTCCTCGTCGCAACGGAAACAGAGATTTTTTGCTCGCCGATATGTAGGGGTGTCAAAATGGGTAACCCGACCCAACCCTACCCAAAACCGCATGGGTTTGAGATTTTCGTGGGCGGGTTTAACCCAACCCATTTATTATATGGGTATAATTTTCATACCCATGCCCATTTATATGAAACCCGTTGGCTTAATGGGTTAAATGGGTACCCATATATATATGGAATCACACAATAAACTTATAAAAACTCAACATAATTCATAATTTATTATAAATCCAACAAAAGTTTTTAACTTAAACAAGAAAAAACCATAAAACCAATAAAATAGAAAAACCATAAAACCAATGTATCTTAAAATAAACTAGTAAAATCATAAAACCAATAAAACACAAAAACCATAAAACCAATAAAAGTATTTTTAAAAAGCACTTCAATCTTTCTTCGGTTCCTCTCCTTCCTTAGATCCATCTGGTTCATTGTTCTCATCATCACTTTCAATGTCTACAAATAATAAGAAAAATATATTACTAACTTGGATAATTTAGCAATTAGTATTAATATTGTAAATATAAATGATTTACATTTTTCATCACTTGGAAAACCAAATAATCATGATCTCGTACAAAGTAGAGCTTGGACATGTTTCGGAAGAAGTGGACTCCGATATTTGTTTAGAACACGAGAACCAATACTGAAAGATGATTATGAAGCTACAGTAGTTATAGGAATGCTTAGCACATCATATGCCATATAGGCTAGAGCACCAAAACGATGTTTGTTATCTTTCCAATACTGCAAAACAGACATGTCATGATGGTCTCTCATCTTTAACTTTGGTTCTTCCCAATACATTACCAACTCCAACTTTCCTTCATCCGCAGCATCAGGAGCATCATCTAAATCAAACAAATCCTATATTATAAGAAACTCATACATGTTAGCTATAAGAATAGTTAATTATTTTAAACCGGAAAACCCTAGGCTAATTTACATAAATCTATTAAAAGAACATATATATATATATATATTTTATATTTTGTGCTTAACCCATGGGTAACCCATAACCCTAATGGGTTTACCCATTAAACCCGTGAACCCAATAGGGTAACCCAATGAAACCCATTTATTTATATGGATAAAAAAATATAACCCTTACCCATTAAAAGTGCGGGCGGTTCGGGTAACCCATGGGTAAGAACCCATTTTGACACCCCTACCGATATGCGATCTCCGCCGGAGTCAGACGGCGATACGGCGGTTTGACGCGGGTGTGTGAATTAGGGTTCCTCTGCTCCATCCCACGAAACATAGTCGTTTGTCGATTACCCACAAGAGCGTTATTGGGCTTGGTGTTATTTGGCCCATAACTTCCTTTGGATATCGTCAATTGGGTTGGGCTAGACTGTTTGGTCTGACCTCCTTTGGAACCTCGTGAAAAACCTACCCCGTACTCGCGTGTCCCCTCCGCCGAACCGGACCCCGGCTCGACCTGACGAGCAATCGTCATCATTTGTCGTAGATTCTTAGGGGCAAATGGTCGGACGAGGTCACGGACGGTGGTGGAAAGCCCAGTCATGAATGTCAGCTCTAAGATGTGCTGTGGGATCGACGGAGCATTGGTGGCCAGATTGATGAACTGGCGACAGTAATCGGCGACCGATCCTTCTTCCCGGAGTCGTAACAGCTGTTCCTCGGCGCTTGTGTCGTCATCGGAGTTGAAATGGATAAGGATGCGGTGTTTCAGATTAGCCCAATCGAGAAAGGGTTCGTTTCCATGCTCTCATTGAAACCACTTCCAAGCCTCACCGGTGAAGCAACCGCCCACGGTGGCCATTTTGCGACCGTCTGTATAGCGGCCCATCATAAAGTACTGCTCCATCCGAGAAACCCATTCGTCCACGTCCGTACCGTCAAAGATTGGGAGTTCAAGTCGGCGTGGGACATGGATATCCGGGTCATCGGTGGATGGATCTGGTGCGGGATTTTGGGGTTGTCCAGGCGCCTCAGTATCCGTCACCGAGTCTGGTGAAGCCGTGACTGGAGCCTTGCCTTCCCGGTGGACTGCAGTGGAGGGGCCTTGGGAAGAGCCAATGTGACCGGTCAACTCGAGAGCATCCGTCACTTGCCTCTCTTGTCGACGGAACATCGGTTCTTCGTCCAGCCGCAAGTTCCTCGCCGCCGGTTTGTCAGTACCTGGAGAAGAAACCCAAAGACCAGATGATTGAAGATTATCTGTTGTCTGGTTTTGATGTCTCCGGGACTCTGCCTGTTCTGCTAGCACCTGAGACATCTTCTTCATATCCTGAGTCATCTCCTGAGACATCTTCTTCATATCCTGAGATATCTCTTTCATATAGAAAAGGAGCTGGGACAAAACCAAGGTGTTTTCTGAGGTCGTTGTACCCGGAGTTAATGGAGTCACCTCCGAGGTTTCCGTGACCGGAGTCAATGGAGGTCCGGTTGGAGCTTGGGGGATGTTAGCACGATGAGGAGGTGAAGCCATGCCGAGAATCGAGTGTCTCTAATACCAATTGTTAAGAGAGAGCTTTGTATTCAAAGAAGAAGATAATAAAAATACTATCTTTACTGATTTCTTACTCTCAAATGTAAACAAAACCAAGTCTCAGATTAAAGAGAAAACAACGAAAGTTGCAAACAAACAAGAAAGGTTTTTGATAAGAAAAGCAAATGCACAATAACGTCACTAGAGACAAAGGACAATTCCTCTCTCTTTCTCACACAAGTTGATCATACCAAATGATACCCGTACTCCCTAACGACTCACACACTTATAACCAGCTCATCCTTAATCCTGTGATGTGTACCTATTCCAGATGCTTCTGAGCAATTGATGACTCATTCCTCTCTTGACCCTTAATGAGCTTAAGCCCATTCCTCTTCGGCCTTCTCTGGTACTGATGCAGGATAGGTGGTCTTTCATTGACTGTAACACCATGTTCTCACTGATCTGTACTACGCAGAAGCGAAAATCTAGCTTTGCTTTCATCGAGAAACGCTTCAGGGTAGAAGTCACTAAACAGTGAATTACTTACTCACCTTCAAAACCTAATTACCGAGCTCTCCGCTCCCACAAGGAAGTGATCTTCCTCTCTTTGGACAACAATGCTTCAGCTCTCTCTCTAGCTGATTCACAGATTTCCGTGGCAGCGTTACATTTCTCAGCTTCCTTTTGGTACTGTGAAGCAACTCTTTTAGCTTCACCGAGCGTAACGTTCATATGATGGCTATGTTCGTCTGCAACTGCTTCTTGCAGCTTTAGCTCTTCCGTGAGAAGATCCACAAATTGCTTCTCCATTTCTTGTTTTAGCTCTGGATCATCCTTTCCACAATCTGTCACACAACATAGACCAAAAGAGAAACATGTTAAAAAAGAGATATCTTTAAATTTGTTGAAAGTGTTCCTAATGCAACAGATAAGAAAACCTCAAGCTCCCATGTATGATAAACTAGTTGCCCTCATCAAAAAAGTTGTATTGGTATTGAAACTTTGGTTACTGATTCACCAAACTCATCTTGATTAAGAAATCATCAGAGAGAGCCATTCTCATTCATATCAAAACCATTATAGATACTAAAATTTGGATAATTGTACCAATCAATACTGACATATTTTCAAAAACAAGTTTAAGATCTAACCTGTAACAGTGAGATTTGCAAGCCCTGCAAAAGAATACAATAAGAAAATCAAGATTCTTCATTACAACATTCGATCAAATGTACTGAAAATTCATCACAAAAACAACCATATGATTCAGAGGAACGACCCAAAGAATTTCAAACACAAAATAGAAAGATCCATACATCAATTTCGAGAAACAACTCTAAAAATGAACTAAATTCGCCTAATTTCTGAATCAAACGTAGCACTCAGATTCTAGATCCAATCAAAAACGAGTAATTTGGTTAGAGTACCAGGAGCGATCTCTAAGAGAGACAAAGGACGAGGACAATCGCAGTCACAAGGAGGACAAATGGAGTTACTTCGAACGGATCCAACGAAACCTTTGTTAATTTTCCAATAAAGAGCAGGTCCACAAACAACTAAAGCTGATATCACTGAGAACGTCACTATACACCTCACGCAATTTCCAGATCTCCGCGCCATTGTTGCAGTCGCGAAAAGCTCAATTTGAAAATCGTCGGTAAGATCACACAGTCTGATGCAATAATGGTGACTGGAGGGAGATGAAAGAAAACGAGTCACAAAACGACGTCGTTTTTGTTATCTTACCTATACTAACTGTATTTGCAATTGTACCCTTATAGTTCTATAACATTTCCAATACTGGCACTATAGATTCATTTCTTTCAGAAATGACCCAGAAGTGGAGTTTTTATGCTTTTTTTTACTATGGAAATGTTGAAATTAACAACATAACGGTAATTTGATTACACGAACTGAATCTTAAACACATTAATGTTTTTATTTGTTGATATTGTGGAATAAACATTTTGCTCTTATTGCTTTATTTTATTTTTATCCTACTCTTCTTCTTCTCTCAAATCTGTGTAGTAATCAGTGATCCATTGCTCTATAATGGTAACCTCTTGCCTCCTCTGCTCTTTCAGCCACTCCGGGTCGCCTTTCGTAGCAGCTCTAAGATCCGAATGGTGAGCTCCTGTTTCAAACAAACATAGTTAGCTTCAAATTTTGCTCAACCAATCTATTTGTCTATACACCCATGCATTTTAAACGAAAAAACGTACCTTTCTTCGTCACAAACGCAATGACGCTACTCGAAATGTTCTTAAGAACCCTGAAAAATATGTGCATATGTTTAATACAATTTTTCGATTAGTGCAATCGATTGAGAATAGTAGTACTAATCCTAACCCTCCACGGCTCCAAGGGTCTTGCATTCCATTGGAGAAGATAATGTTGCTTCCAAATCTCTTCAACACTGTCTCTATTCTCTGTAACACATTACCAAAGAGATGATAATCTAATCAAATTTAAGAGAAGAAATAAGATAAAAGAAAACAAAACTGACCTTCCCACCAAATTCTGTCGTGATCCAATGTGGTCGAGGCTTGACTCCGTATTTACCCATGCATTGTTCTTGGAACGCCTCATAGTCATTCTCATACGGTGGGAACATACTCTGGTTCGAGCAACTCATGGGCATAACCATCTCCGTGCACGCCTGTTTCCATTTAGTAACCACATTCGCGTCATTTATAGTTTCATACAATCTTTGAATATAGAGTATTTATGAGATTTACCTGCCATCCCCAACCATCAAGTCCATGATCATCAGTTGGTTGTTCCATCTCAAAGCATTTTTCTGAACCCGAATAGTTGTAGTATAAGCTTGCAGCAGCAAAGGCACGGTCAAGATTACTGGATCCTCGAGGGAATCCATCAATGATCTTACACATCTGATGCAAAATTAACCAGTCCAATTCTGATAGGGGAAAGAAGAAAATACTCTATGACACTTTGTTTAATAAAAATCTCGCGTATTTTACCTGCTCCACGGGATAACCAGGCAGTGGCGCCATGAAATTAGCTGCAGTCGCGTAATTAACCATGGCTGTATAAACAAATGCTGACATTAACCAATCTCTTGCTGAATATTGAGACTGAAGGCCTCTGCAATTCGAGTCAAAGCATTAGAATTTCTCGAAAGTAGAACGGATTTCACTGCGAGTTTGAAGTGAAATTTTACTTGCAAGTTCTGAACTTTTTGCTGAGTTCTGGTAAGCCATGTTTCATATTGGAAACTGACTCTAGCTCTTCCCAGCTTCTCTTGATGACTTTGTAACAGTTAACATTTGCGTCCTGCTTATAACAATTAAGTTTATTATACCATCACTTTTGTTTAAAAGGATACAGAGCATATATACAACACCTTGAAATCCTGAGAAATGGCGTCATAGAAGCTCGTTAATGGCACAATCTTATCGAAATGCAAAATTGGAGCAGACGATGCTAATGCACCAATTGCTATGTGTGGATACTTCAGCCTGAACCACGCTGCAAGCACTGAAAGTTTTACGAGTAACAATGAGCTAATATTAATGAATTATTCGATTGAAAGTGGTGATTGTGAGCTTACTTCCACCGTAAGAGCCACCAAAGACAACCACAGGAGATGCTTCAGACGATAGGTTCTGCTTTAAGCTTCTGATCAGGACCGCATAATCCGCCAACGCTTGCTGAGAGTTCAAGTAACCCAATGTCTCAGCCGTCTTAGGCGAATTCTTCTTCAATGGAGTTGATTCTCCATAGAACCGGTGCTGCAATTATAAAACGTTTTGATTCTAATTCTTCAAACTAGAGTAGAGAGATTATGTGGTTTGCAAGAAGATCTTACTTCAATGAAAACAAGAAGAGCCTGGAACTTGGGAGCAATATCAGACATGAAACCAGTGTTGGAAGCAAACCAGTCGATGTCTCCTTCATTTCCAGTGTAAACGAAAATCGGTCCACCTTTACGCCAGAAACGACTGTTGATAAGGTACTTCTGGTGAAAGATTTTGTAGCTCTCTGGTCTAAAACTAAAGTGGTCAAGATTCTGAGGGAAGTAACGAGTCTCAAAAGGTAACTCTGACTTTGACTTGGAAGAAGCCTTCTTGATTTGTCTTAGAGAAGAAAGATGGTATAAACCTCCTGGAGAAAAGTAAGTTCCTTCTGCAACACTAGTGAAGAACAAGAACACAAAACACAAAGAAACAGGCATTTTTTTCTCTCTATTTCTTTCTCTCAAAACAAGAGCCACTCAAATACACGCAAGTAGCCTGAAGAAGAATAAGTGGTTTGGTGTTATGCTTACGAAATTTGGTTTTGCATTCGTCAAGTTTTGGTTTCCCAAGCAAACTCTTTTGGAGCTTGTGGTGGTAAAACGTGAGCTGCATCAGTAAAAAATGTCCTTTTTCAGAACTTGTGATGATTTTGTGCCTCAAGCATGATGCTGACACAAAAAAAGGCAACAATCAATGGAATTATCATACCAAGTGGCAGTATGATCCAAACAAAGCCATCCTCCATCTCCACCAAAAAACAAAAACTTATTAATTTTGCAATAATTATGTATTTAGTTAAAAATCCTGAACCCTGGGTTGTTGCAAGTGTTTGTCATGATATGAACAAGAAACAATACTGCCAAAACAATAAGGTTGGGAAAAGGTCCAAACTTTAGAATACCAATGAAACCACTTTCTTATCTTAGTATAGTTCAAGCCTAAACTGAATAATGTTGAATAATTCAACCACAAAAAGTGTCATATTCTTGATCAAAACAAAAAGATACAACTCAACATCAATTTACTGTCACAAGATAAGAGAAAGCTGAACTGAGCACACCACAAAGGCACAAACTTTCTTTTTCCCAAAGTTAAGCACTTTCATGATTGTTGCGTGCCATTCTTTTAACGGTGCAAACAGAGAAAGGGTTTAGGCCCACAATTGGTGTGATAATTGTGGGAAAGAAACATAATAGTAAAAACCTAAGAATATGGATACAAATTTTCAACATATATTCAAAGCGTAGACTTGGTTTCAGATTCTAATTCACTACCAATGTATCATTTGAACAAAAATTCATAGAATTTTTTTAAATTATTAATCAAAAAAATAAAACAAGAAGAAGAAGACCAAAAAGGGAATAATGGTTATAAAGGCGCTCAAGAAACTCATCATCGCGCGTTTGTGGCTTGACTGATTGGTCAAGTAACGAGTGGGGTCGACCACTTCCAGGAGCAAAGAGTCTGCACTGAACCACGAAATTAGGGGTTCTAAACTTCTAATAAAGAAGACGATTTCTGAGACTATCCTAGCCATTAGCATAAATTTTGGGTTAGACTGGGATGACCTGGAATAAATCGGGTTGGCCACAGTAATTTGGCTTGGTAAAAAAAAAAAAAAAACTTAAGATAATGAGCACTTTTACTACATGCAAATTAATTTGCCACTAAAGCTTCCTCAACTTTTTTTTTTTTTTTTTTTTGCTAAATGGTAAGTATTTCATTAATAACGAAAACATTATAGGTATACAATCGAAAAAAAGATTTACCTAGAAATAAAGGTTCATGGAAAAAGATAAAAACACGAACACTTAAATCAAAGACGGTTTTCAGTTTATCCGCTCAACAAAAGCATGACGCAATTGGAGTAGGATGAAGGGATGACGATGATGCTGGTTCTACCAAAATCCATTGATGGAATGAAGCTGAAGCAACCAAACCACACAGCTACAAACATCCCTCGCAAATGAAGCATTTCAAAGGCGGTCATTTTTAAGTCGTCAACGGTTCAGATCTTCAAGACATCGATCACAAGGTCCTCTCGCGCAAGTGAGATAGAACAAAATTACAAATCCATGAGCTAACATCAAAAAGGAACCACACAAACCACTAAAGGCGATCGGAGCAAGCTCACCCTACCATCCCTCGGTAGTACATAGCCAGAAAGAAACATGAGGACCGCTCCAACCACAAGTGATCTTACTACTCCTCAAGATCAAGAGAGAAAACTATCATAGCTAAGTCGACTACTAACAGGCGACAAGAGCCACAACATCAGAGGGAGACACCAGGTGAGAGTACAACAGCGTGAAACAGAGAAACAGTTGATATATCATGGTTTTTACCGGTTTTCAACCATGATATAAGTCCATGTTTTAGTGTCTTTTGGTGTTTTTGGTATTGTTTTAGTGTCTTTACAGGAACTGGACCGTCTGAAGCATAAAAGATGTTTACTGGAGGTTTTGGAGCATTCACGGAGTGAAGTGGCAAAATGCAAATTCGGAACCAAGATTTTGAATCTGTGTCGATCAACACTGATGAAGTGTGTCGATCGACACGTTAGTTACTGGAACAAAAGAAGCCGATTTGAAGATTGGTGTCGATCGACACCACCATGAGTGTCGATCGACACCCTGTTCTGTCAAACCCGAAACTTAATCAAAGAAGCCCGTTCGAAGCCCGAAGACACCAGATGTTTACTTTTGTGATCTATGACGGTTCGGAACCCTATATATACGTATTTACAGCCATTGTTTAGGGAAGCTTTATTTTATTGTGTTTAGAATTACTCTTAAGAGATATCTCTAATAAAGATGTTTTGTGCTTCATTAAACATGTCTGAGTAATTTCTTTGTTAGGTTTAGGGATTTCAAGGGTTTTGATGAATTGCTAGATCTGATTTCTTGTTAGGATAATATCATTAGAATGTTCTTCATCTTGACTTGTGTTTATTGCTGATTCTTGATTAGCTACCTTGAATCTGATCTTAGGATAATTAATAGAAACGAGAGTTTGATTGATTTCCTGAACTAGTCTTTGATGAGCAAAATTCCTATTCGCAAAGGGATTTGGTTTAGGGTTTTGTGAACAATTGTGCCTGATCTTTAATGCTTGTTTAGATTCATAGGATTCGCAAAGGAATTTGGCTTTTTAGGATTTATTCATAGAAACATTCGCAGCGACAGCTGGTTTGTTTTACTTTCGTGTGCATGTTTAGGAACAAGAGCATTAATAATCCTAGCTTTTATTTATCATCTGCAATTCTGATTCTCCTGAGATTTCCCTGAACCTAGCTTTTATCTTCATTGATTTAAAGCTTATTATCCTGCTTGCTTGTTTTATTTGGTTTTTCATACATTATAGTTTGCCTAGCTTAGTCTGAAAGTAATAATCTATTGTGTCCCTGATTCCCTGTGGATTCGATAACCTTAAGTGCTACAATTGATCTCTTAATTTGAGAGAGTAGTTCAAAGAAAATTTGAGCATATCAACAGTCACCAAGCCTCCACCGGAAGTAGGACCGAATCAAATTACACACCACCGTAAGGACCCGCGACAGAACAATAGACTAACTAGAGATGATTTGAACTCACGAGACCCCACCAAGACCACACACCAATGGAATCGAATGATATCTACAAACAGAGACCACACAGGGAAGAGGCCTACTCAACGAGAGTAAACATCTAGCAAAGAACCAAGGTCCTAAAACAGGCCACATTCGTAACCTCAAATCCAAGAGGAGATGGACAGAGAGAACGAGGCCTAGAAGAAGGGACAAGATCACCACAACAAAACTAGAGCAGCAAAATATCATCGACACTAGAAACTCCAAGCCACCGAGACCTGAAGGATAACAAAGGGCGACATGGAGGAGACAGAGGCGACAAACACCACAACTCAACTGCCCTCACACCGAAGAGAAGGACGGTGCATGAGCCAACCACCAGAGGCAACCCAAGGCGCGACAGAGAAACCAAAGCAGACTTTGGAGGTTGTGATCCCAATGATGACGAAGAAGAATTGAACCGGTTAATTGGTGCATCTCTTTCATCGAAAAAACCCACTTTATCACCCGAATCGCAAGGGAGGAGGAGTGATGCAGGCGGAAGCTTCTAGGGATAAGGTTTGAGAGTCCTCCTCTCAGGACTTTCGCAAAAGCTTTTGGTTTGTGAATACTCTTCACATTAGTTATTAAAACTTCTTTAAATCTTTCGATTAATAATTCATCAATAAAATTGAATACAAAAGGAGGCATAATAGGCTATTTATAAGAAAACATAAAACCCTAATATTCTTTAGAATATCCTAGAAGATAAACATTAAAATAGAAATATTACTAATTAAATAGATAATAATGATATTTGGAAATATTCCAAATATCTCGCTGCATCATGTCCCACCGGCCAAGAAAAGATTCGTCCTCGAATAGGAGGATCCACGGAGTAGATCGACGCGATCAGAAAAAATGTGAGGCAAGATTAGGGTATTAGCTCATCCAAACCGCAAAACCCAGCGCCTTCGACAAGCGGCAAAGTAGCGACGGAGAAAAACTCAGATGTTCAAACGCGGCCGTCACGCACAGCGGCTCTTCATCTTACTCACCACGAGAGAGAACCAAATCCAGAAGAAACGGCGAGTCTCTTGTACCAGAACGAGACAACATAATGGGAGAAGAAGGGCCCTCTCACGGCTCCGGTCGAAACGGGACACCAGAGAGGCGTGCAGCGGCAAAGGAGTTCGGACGTTCGGCTGGGAGATGAAGAAGAAATCGCTACGCGTGGTCAACACGCGCTCGATTCCAAATACGTAGTTGACTTCCCCAACTTTGTCGGTTCCCTGATTTTGGTTTTTATAAATTTTCTCCGGAAAAATATTACTCTCCTTGATATTATTCAAAAAATTACCAAGATTCAACTAAAAGTAAGATTGTGTGTTTATAAACCGGTAGTTAATCGATAGTTGCGTTTAGCCTAATCACGTTTAGTTAAATCTGAAATCGTGCCCAATTAAAAAATAAATATTCGAACACTTTAAGTGAAAATGGTTTTGCTTTTTACATATAAGTTAACAAAATCGCCATTTAAAATGTAATTATCGGCTAATGCAATGAAATTAAATGCTTAATTGAATTTTAGTATTTCATAGAAAACCACATTTATGAATAGAAATATTTTCAAAAGAGAACAATTGAAGAGGTTAAAAGCATAGATAAATCGAGTTGGAACCGAAACAGAAAATCTTGAGGGGGTTAGGGTAGTCGATCCACTAAGCGACTGCTCATGCCCTCTCGATTTTGCCCGCTTCAAAGAATGTTTGAATCTTCAAAATTCTATCTCGACTATGTTGAAAATCACACATAACATGTAAACCCTCAACTGTGTTTAGTTAACTAGTGATAAATCAAAAATTACATTTAACATAATTACGTTTAGATTAACTCGAATTCGCACCCAACATAAAAACAACTGTGATTGGAACAATTATTCACTTTTATTAAGCCGGGTGCGAATTCGGATTAATCTATATATAAATGACTAGATAAGGACCCGCGCCAAGCGCGGGATAAACATTTTAACAGGTTATACGATAAAATTTATATTCTAACAACTATACATTGTTTGTTAAAAACAAACCAAAATTGTTTATTACAAAATGTGAGTTTAGAACATGGATATTCAGCTAACTCTTATAATTTGATAACAAAGATTATTTAATTTGGTACCAAAAATGATATTAAAGGATACATAGAATCAAAAATATTAATTAAATATCATGATAATTATAGCACGGTGATATGCACTATCACCCTCGATGTTGATAAAATTTGATAGTGGTGTTATTTTATCAAACTCAAGTCTTTACCACTTTGTATAAGGAGATTCTAGACATCATATTTTATGCGCAACAACAATTAGCTTAAACTTGAGTTTTTTTTTTCAATTGGAACCATTTGTTTTTTGAGTAAGTGTTTTATGAATCTTGCATGCTTTCTTGTACTTGTTACACACAAACAAAGCATGCGTTCGTAAGAAATAATAGTATCAAAATCATACTATATAATCTTAGCATAATTTATTAAAAATTGTAAAATTGGTTTGCGTATTCATTTGGGAATAGTTAACCCAAACCCAAAAATTAAATGAATTTTTAGCATTCAAAATCAAACCCTAAACCTTAAACCCTAAACCCCAAACCCAAACTTTACCCCCTAAAACTATACCCTAATTTGGAATTGTTAACCAAAACCAAAAAATTTAAACTACAAATCTATTAGAAATTAATTTTTGTATTTGTAGTATTTTTTAAATAGATTGATAGCCCACAACATAGTTTTGATTGGCTAATAAAAATGGAATAAATGAGAGGATTCACCGTAGGGGGTGAACCCAAAAATGTTTCAAATATTTAAAAGGCATGGGCTCATAATTGTTGAAATTTTCAATTATGAATTTTCTTAATATGATTTATCTTTTATTTTGGTAGAGTGTATGATAATCCTCTCCTTACCGTTAATTATTTGGATCAAACTTTTGGTTCAAAAATGTTTTTCACCCTAAACCCTAAACCCCAAACCCAAACCTTACCCCCTAAAACTATACCATAATTTGCAATTATTAACACAAACCAGCCAATTATGAAGAATGGCAGAGTCACCCGAACGTTATGGACGATTGTTCATAATTAATGACAACTTCGTTTACAAATTGTGCTTATACGCCTCTTTGTCCTCTACATTTTTTGTTAAGTTGAAAATATGCAAATGCGCGTGACATTCCTAATTAAATATGTTGTTACACTAATTGTTCACCAAAAAGTAATATTTGTTAAAGCAAACTATCTTATTTATACTATGTTATATTTTATCTCTATTAAAAAATGGAAGGATTGCATTAACATAAACGATAAATTAAAAAAATACATTACCATCAAATTTCCTATAGAAAAGTTTATTTAAAACATACATATATGATTTTTTCACATATTGAACCACTTATTCATTATTATCATTATTACAATTTACATATTTAGTTTTTGGGCTTCTATCAAATCCAAGCCTCTCTCTCACTCCGTAAAAGGTCACTTTAGACGCTTTAATTTATGCTCAATAATTATTTTCAAACTCGAGTCTTTCTCTTTACATCGATTTTGTTTTCAAACATACGCGACCATTCAAGTGATTTAAATGATCATGAGAGGCCAAATAGTAAGAAATTATTGTCAAACCTCGCCATTTTTTTTTTAATTAGTTGTCATCCCGGTTGAGAATAAATATTATATACTCTTCCAACTTCTCCCGTTGTTTTTTGAGATTTCACAACTAATTCGTCACATATCACATGCAAAACAGAGGAAAAAAACAATTCAAAAGATTATATCAAAACTATTTTTTAAACTCACTCTTAAGTCTACCAATCTCTGACTAAATACTGTTGGATTTTAGCAAAATTTTCTCACCCACTTAAGGCTTTTTCCATATAAATCTTGTCCTTCTTCTTTTACTCTCACAAAAAAAACCTCTTACATTTCTTTGTCAATTTTTTACTTATGCTCTTCCTTTCACAAATGTTAAGTTTTTTTGTTTTATGCAAAATTTTAATTTCTCTGGTACCATAATCTTTTAATGACAAATCATGCTTGCAAATCTCCAGTACCAAGGTTACTCAAAGTAAGCAGAAAGACATTCTCAAGCATAAGTTCTATACTGATGCAAGCGAAAGTTAAAAAGAACTGATACAATCTATAATCATTAAATATTAGGTTAATTAACTTTCATTATTTTTAGATTAGTTATATACATTTTGAAATTAAACAACATATACTTGTCTTTAATATGAAATGTATTTTCTTTCGCTGAGCGTATGATATATATCTAGAACAATTCTTGGGTTCACCCCCTAGGGGTGAACTTTCTCATTAACCCCTATTTGATTAACCAATCATATTTTAGTTGTGGGGCCACTAGTCTAATTAAATCATTAACAAAAAAAGATTAAATTGGATCAAATGTGGGAAAATAAACAAAAACGAATTTAACTACAATAAATAATAATTATCAAACTAAACTAATTAGATATTTCCTAAACCCAAAACTCAAATCCTAAACTCCAAAACTATACCCTAATTTGGGAATAGTTAACCCAAACTCAAATATTTTAACTACAAATCCATTGAAAGTTACTTTTTGTAGTTAAAATTTTTGGGTTTGGGTATAGTTTTAGGTTTTAGGGTTTGAGTTTGAGAATTATGATTTATTTGGGGTTAACTTTTTTCAAATTAGGGTATAGCTTTGGGGTTTAGGGTTTAAGTTTGGGTTGAAGATTTATTTTGGGATAACTATTCTAAAATTAGGATATATCTTTGGGGTTTAGGGTTTGAGTTTGAGGTTTAGAATTTATTTCATTTTTTTCAAACGAAATAATGTTATTTTTAGTTAAATTATATTAGTTATTTTAATTAAATTAATTAGGTTTAGTGGCCCCACATCTTTGTTTTGATTGGTTAGTGGAGAGGGGGTAAATGAGAAGGTTCACCCCTAGGGGGTGAACCCAAAAATTGTTCTTCTTCTCTTTAGCGTTAATTGGATGGATAAAACTTTTGGGTCCTCCACACGGGATCAAAAATGTTTTAGATAAACCTTGAAGTGTCATACCCAAATACTCGTAAAGCTTGGATAAAAAGTCCATCTTTTTGGAGTATGGGGATACTCAAGGGAGTTGACTGATTCTTGAGGTGAGTGTGTATTGTGTTTGGGACCATGTATGCAAATCATGGTTTATGTTCAATATTTATAGAACGGATGAGAAGAAGGGTAGAGTACCTAAAAATAGTGGGGTCGGAACTCTTTTCTTAGGTATTATGTTATTCAAGTATCCCCATTGTTGTCTTTTTCTACAAAGTGATGCTTCTTGATTTTTGTGTTCGTCTCTCATTTTTTCCTTCTCTGTCTTGGAGTCCTTTTTTTTTTTTTGAGTATATATAAAAAGAATGATACAGTTCTTGGTCTCTAACTCGGCCAATACATTTTATCTAGTCACACCCTCCATATCTTCCGTAGAGGTGTTAGTGTTTTACTATGGCGGTATATTCTTAAAAAGCTAGCATAGTCTGTTAGAAATAAATACTATTAAACTCTAACATGGAAGCTTAAACCCTCACAGTACATGTAAATATTGAAAACAATACATAGATCTTAAACCCTAAATTCTTGCATGAAGTCTAAATCCAAATACAATGAAGTAAATTTTGATATTTTTAAGTGGCGCAGCGTAAGAACCTAAACTCAGCTCAATCTAGGGATTTAAGATAATCTCTAGAGACCTGACTGCTTGAATTAATGAATTTAATCAAATCAACGCAAGGCTTCCTGTTTTGATGAATTAAATCGAATCAAGACAAGGTAAGAGATAACTCTCGTTTATTAAACTTCAAAACTGAATTACAATAAGGTCTAAGCAAAGCTTTAAATAGGACTCAATTCCTAGATCACACGTTGATTAGGAATAGGAAAACTTCTAGTTTAGCTAAACTCTAAAATAAAGAAAAACTTCTAATTTAACTAAACTCCAAAATAAAGGAAATAATGGAAATAAGTAAAACCATAAACCGACATAATATGAAAACCAAAACCAATGCTTTCCCGCTTCTTCTATGATGATGTTGCATCAGGTCCCCCCAACAAAGAAAGATTCGACCTCGAATCAGCAACCGGATCAGCAGGCAAAAAAGGACACAAATATCGAAAATTGAAGACATCGGATGTAGAAATATCAGATGGTAACTCAAGCCGATACGCATTATCATTAATTCGCTTGAGGACCTTTAAAGGACCAATTTTCTTTGAATTGAGCTTGTTATACGTACGTGCAGGCATTCTATCTTTGGTAAGCACCGCCAATACCAAATCACCCACTTCAAACACTAGCCGACGACGATGAGAATCTACAGCAGCTTTGTATTTGGACGAAGATGCTTCAAGATTGCGAGAAGCTTGAGAATGTACTGTGACAATGTTGTCAATGAAGTTTACCGCGTCACCATGGATACGAGACATGTCTGGCACGGTAGAAAGATCAGTAGGGCCACGTGGAATAAATCCGTAGATAATGTGGAAAGGACTAAACCTCGAACTTCGATTGAGAGCATAGTTGTGAGCAAATTCTGCTTGAGGTAACTTAGAATCCCATGTTTTGATTGAATCACCAACTAAACAACGTAATAGATTACCAAGAGAACGATTAACAACTTCGGTTTGTCCATCCGTTTGAGGGTGATAGGCAGAACTCATATCCAAACTTCTTCCCAATAGCTTCCAAAGACAACGCCAAAAATGTCCTAGAAAATGCGAATCTCTGTAGGAGACAATAGACGAAGGGAGTCCATGAAGACAGATTTCACGAAAGAATAAGATAGTCACTTGGACCGCGTCATTAGTCTTCTTACAAGGGATGAAGTGAACCATTTTGGAGAAACGATCAACGACCACAAAAATAGAATCAAAACCTCTTTGAGTACGAGGAATACCCGAGACAAAGTCCATACTTATGTCCGTCCAAGGCTGTGTAGGAATGGGCAAAGGCATGTACAAACCAACATTAGATGCATGTCCTTTAGATTTTTGACAGACAACACAACGTTCTACGAAATGTTCCACATCACGTCTCAAGGTCGGCCAATAATACGAACTCAGCAAAAGATGCAATGTGCGATCGCGTCCAATGTGTCCCTCATTATGTAGTTCCATAATAAGTTATTGCCGGAGACTACACTGTGGAATACACAACTGATACCACGAAACAAGAAACCATCAAGAACACTAAAATCTCTCGACTTTCCAGCCAACGCGTTGTTAAAAATGGTGCTAAAATATGGGTCTGACGGGTAAAGATCGGCGAATAAAGCAAAACCCGGAACATAAACATTAAGAGTAGCAAGTAGTGAATGACGATGACTCAAAGCATCAGCAACACGATTAGAAATGCCCGAAGTGTGTTTGATGACAATGGTGAACTGTTGGAGATAAAATATCCAAGAAGCATGTCGAGCCGAAACCTTGTCCTGATTACCCAAATATTTAAGGCCATCGTGATCGGTGTACAAGACAAATTCTTTGTGAAATAAATAATCCCGCCAATGCTTCACTACTTGAATGATAGCATAGAATTCAATGTCATAGGTACTGTAACGAGAACGAGCACCAGCGAGCTTTTCACTATAAAAGGCAATAGGGCGGCCTCGCTGACTTAGAACTGCGCCTATCCCAACCTTAGATGCGTCACAATGGAGTTCAAAGATAAGACTGAAATTTGGGAGAGCCAAAATTGGAGCAGAACTAAGCTTATCCTTGATCTCATTGAAGGCGTGTGTAGCATCTAATGTCCATACAAATGGGTGTGCTTTAACACAGTTCGTTATTGGAGACATTAAACTACTAAATTGCGGCACAAAGCGCTGGTAGAACGATGCAAGCCCGTGAAAACTCCTTGCTTCGGTTAGTGTCGTTGGTATAGGCCATGATCGAATAACCGATACTTTGCTCGGATCCACTGTCAAACCTTGTGCAGAAACAATGTAGCCCAAGAAATGTACTTCTGAAGAACCAAATTCACAATTGTTCAAACTACCTAAGAAATGATCACGTTGTAAAACACCCAGAACTTGTCGGAGATGCGTAATATGATCGTCGAGGGAATGGCTAAAGATTAAGATATCGTCAAAATAAACCACAAAAATTTCCCAATAAACGGTCGTAAGGCTTGATTCATGATGCGCATGAAGGTACTCAGAGCATTGGATAAACCAAACGGCATAACTAACCATTCAAACAACCCTTCACGAGTTTTAAATGCCGTTTTCCATTCATCGCCAGGGCGAATTCGAATTTGGTGATAACCGCTCTTTAAGTCAAGCTTTGAAAAGATACTTGCGGAACCGATTTGATCGAGCAAATCGTCGAGGCGTGGAATTGGGAAACGATAGCGAACCGTAATTTTATTGATAGCACGAGTATCAACACACATTCACCAAGAACCATCTTTCTTTGGAATCAACAAAGCAGGTACTGCACAAGGGCTCAAACTTTCACGCAAAAATCCTTTAACGACTAGCTCTTCAACCTGAAGACGGAGTTCTTCATGTTCGCTTGGACTCATTCGGTAATGTGGACGATTTGGGAGAACAACATCTAGAACAAGATCAATACGAAGCTGAATATCTCTAAGCGGTGGAAGTCCGGGCAAATCGTCAGGGAACACATTAGAAAATTCAGAAATCACCTTTTGAAACGGCAAAGGAATGGTAGAAGATGGAGTAGGAGAGGCTGACGAAGCCACCAATATGTAAATTAAACCTTCGTCTTTCAAAGTTTTCACAAAAGATGATTGGTTTAAATACAAAACCGGTGTTGTTGGTGGATCCAAATGCGGAGGCAAAGGCTTAAGGTGAAGTGACAATTATTGAAGAGAAAACTATAGGTGTTAAGAAACCCATCATGAAAGACCCGCCGATCGAATTCCCAAGGATGCCCGAGCAGTAGGTGGCACGCATCCATCGGAACTACGTCACAATAAACCTCATCTTTGTAAGCATCACCAATTGAAAAAGAGACAAGCGCACGACAAGAAACACAAACTTCGTTGCCTTGTTGTAGCCATATCAATTTATAAGGAGTAGGGTGTTGTGTATCCGTAAGACCCAACTTTTCCACAGCAGATTTTGCGATCACGTTTTCACAACTTCCAGGATCAATAATAAGATTACAAACCTTACCATCAATAGTGCAGCGTGAATGAAAAATATTGTGGCATTATGGCATTTCGGTTTGAACACGCGGTGTAAAACAAGCGCGTCGTAACATAAGAAGGGGACCCGAATCTGGTTCTAGCTCCTTTGTTATAAGTGGTTCGTCATCGTAAATTACCTCAACGTCGCGTCATGTATCATCCATAAGCAATCCACGACGGTTATGTGTTGGACAAGCCGACTGGCGATGACCAATTTCACCGCAATTGAAACAACGAAGTGTTCCGGGATGAGCTGGTCGAACTGTGTCAACATGAGGCATGACTGGTTCGGTTGTCTGAGGAACTAACTCTCCTGTAGGTAACAATGCCGGACGAATGGCACGGGAGCCACTCCAACCGGAAAAATTACCTTTAGTTTGAGCTTCAATGGTTAAAGCTTGTTGATGAGCTTCAGAGACTGATAATGGGCGAAACAAATTGAGAGTATGTTGTATTTGTTGTCGTAAACCTCCCACAAATCTTGCCACAAGCTGTGGCGAGTACCTTGCCGTAAATTTTGTAAACA
The DNA here is from genome assembly GCA_963576765.1 of Draba incana. NCBI lineage: Eukaryota > Viridiplantae > Streptophyta > Magnoliopsida > Brassicales > Brassicaceae > Draba > Draba incana. The sequence goes on along the minus strand of OY755214.1, from coordinate 26,894,761 downwards.
TTGGAACATGTGTTGCTCATAATTATAAGGAAGGAATGTCTTGCGCATAGCGCGTTTAAGCTTGTCCCAAGTCACAATTTTGCTTTTACCAAGGCGTTCACGTCTCGTTTTAGTTAAAGTCCACCATGAGGAAGCTCTATCACGAAATCTCATAGTGATTGTGGGAACACAACGATCAAGAGGGACACGCTTGAATTCTAGAATTTCTTCAACTGTAGCACACCAATCGAGGAGTTCTTCTGCTGATTGGGTACCTCGATATTCTGGGATTTCAAATTTAAATCCATTCTCCCACTGCCAAACGTCATCACGAGCCGGTAAAAGATTTCTGTTTAGAACTGCTAAAGGGTTCTCATCAACAACAGATTCACGTTCATCGTCTTCATGATCACCATCACGTGCTCGTTGAGGAGGTGGAGCTTGTTGCGTCACAAGGGCTTGGAACGCGGTTGACATGGTACGCATCTGTTCTTGAAGATCAGTGATAGCTTGGCGCATGATCTCGGTCTCCGTAGGGGGTTGTTCTCATTTACCACGCGGCATGATAAGAGGATTGTTTTGCTCTGATACCAACCTGGCGCAGCGTAAGAACCTAAACTCAGCTCAATCTAGGGATTTAAGATAATCTCTAGAGACCTGACTTCTTGAATTGATGAATTTAATCAAATCAACGCAAGGCTTCCTGTTTTGATGAATTAAATCAAATCAAGACAAGGTAAGAGATAACTCTCGTTTATTAAACTTCAAAACTGAATTACAATAAGGTCTAAGCCAAGCTTTAAATAGGACTCAATTCCTAGATCACACGTTGATTAGGAATAGGAAAACTTCTAGTTTAGCTAAACTCTAAAATAAAGAAAAACTTCTAATTTAACTAAACTCCAAAATAAAGGAAATAATGGAAACTAGGTGACTGGCCCGCACCGTGTGCGGGTATGAAATTGTTTATGTATAATTTAGTTTGGGATTAAATAATTTTTTTTGTCAATTTATTATAAATTGAATATGTATGATTGCTAGTGTTTAAATTTATATGTGTGTAGGAAAATATGTTAGGATAATATTTTTAGTTTTTTGAGGGTTAAAAGGTTTATAAGTTTCGTAACTTTTTTATTTGTGTTAAAATAAAACACATCAATGGATAACAAACAGTGAAACTTTTATAAATACAAAATTTGTAAATGTAAACTCTGTTAATGATCCTTCCTAATTATTTCCTTTCTCTTGTTTTTCTTTTCATTATCTTTGTTGTTTTATCCGGCTTCTTATTTTTATGTTCTTTTAATATGTGTTCTTCTTCTGTTTATTCTTTGGTTTCTTTTGAGTTTCTTCTTTATTTTACTCATTTTTAAGTTCATTTTAATTTTTTTATTGTCAAAGTCGCAAGAATTTTTTGTTGTGGTATCTTTGTTCTTTTTCGACTTCTTCTTTTGTTTTGTTTTCATCCGATTCTCTCTTCTTTTTTCTTCCAATTTTAATTTTTCTATTCTTTGTTTTTCATCCGATCCTCTTTTTTCTATTCTTTGTTGTGCTATCTTTGTTTCTTTTTGCTTATCTCGTTTTCACATTTAATGACACCGTCATCTATTCTTTCTTATTCATTGATCCTCTTCATCATCTGAATTTTAGAGTGCTAATGACGTTTAAATTTTTTTTGCTAAGTCCCAAATTATAGGACTAACCAATTTGTTGATGAAAACAATAAGAACAAAAACACACACACACAAGTTACTTTAAACAATTATCTTTTCTTCTTCTATTTCATTGAAAGTAAACAATCTATATAGACAAACTCAAGCAACACATGAAATCTTGATTTTAGGAGATATATTGTTGAGAGTATCTTAAAAAAAAAATTATTTAATGGTAAATAATTTATAATGATTAAAATTGAATTTATTTTTACATCCGAAATACTTATTTCCATTTTACTCGTTCGTTAACATTTGAATTAATAAATAAATAAAAACTAAAATTTCTCATATAACATGGGAATTGAAATCGGATATTTTGACTTTTGAAATAATAAGAGGATTTAGTTGATAAAAATATTTATTAATTGGCAAAAGTATTGATTTTTTTATTTATAAAAATAGAATGGAATGCAATACCAAAAGTGAAACTATATTTTAAGGTATAATATTATTTTGAAAGATTTGTTTTTATAATTTTTGTTTAAAATGTCAAATCCACACTTAACTAAAAAAATGGAGGCCATAGAGTATCATTTTGATTTATCAATCATTATATTTAGCATTGTTATCACAAGTAGTTGAAGGAAAAAACAGAGTGCATTCAATTTATTAATAAGAAAATCAAATAGAAATTATCAAAAATTACATTTTTCGTAAAAACAAAAAAAAATCAACGATCTATCTAAATTGTTTCCAATTAACAAAAATTAATAACAAAACTATAAATGATTTAGTTTGATATTGTAAACAAATTAATAATTATAAACTAAAGAGTAAGCCAATAAAATTCATCATTTATGCCATGTCATCTTTTTCATCATTCCATGTCATCATTTCATGTCATCATTTATTTAAGAGTAAACCAATTGAATTAAAACACCTAATCTTTTGTAACTAAAACTACTTTGGTTTTTATAGTAAAGGGATAAGTAAAACCATAAACCGACATAATATGAAAACCAAAACCAATGCTTTCCCGCTTCTTCTATGATGATGCTGCATCATTAAGTAATCTTATGCCATCAAATTCTTTAATTGCTAAACCCCAACATAAACGTAAAAACCTTAACCATGCACAGGGGCGGATCTAGAAGACGATTTTATATGGGGCACAATATAACTATATATGAAATATAATTTATTTTAAATAAAATATAAATAAATGATATAGTATGATTATACAAAATGTTATATAAATTATCCAAATTTTGTGCTATATTTTGATATTTTTTGCAAATTGAATCAAACTATAAAAGTAATTATAAAATTTTGGATGTTTATTCATTTTTATTGGTATTAACATAAAATTGTATATTGCATTTTTAAATTAATAGCTATTTTATATAAAAATATTCTGAAATAGGAAATATATAGATATCCATATATACATGTATCAGAAAACAAATAAAAAAGGAAAGAAATAAGATGAGTCGAAAAGTTATATATATATACACACATTATAATTAGGTCAAGTGAGAAACTGAAGAAATAAAGTTTTGTTTTAATAGAAAAAAAGCAAAGGAAGTTGTCAAGTAGGATTGAACTCACGAACTCTTAGGAATACAAACTGACATCCATCAACCAAATGAGCTAAGTCTATTTAACAGTATACACCACAGTTTTAAAATTTTATAATTAGTATGTGGCACGTGCTACAACTTTTTGTATGTGGGTCCGCCCCTGACCATGCACATTTGATGGCTTATAAAAATGTGTTAGAAATAAAAATGTCATTATTTCGTTGTGGCATTTCCTCTTTCAAAAATAAGATCTCCACCACATTATCTGATCCGATTCTTGAACAACTTGATCCTTTCTCCTTGATATGATTGTTCTTGTCTCTACATAAAGTATTTGAGATTATGAAGGTATTGTTCGAATATAAACAATAATATTGTGTTTTGTCTTTTCTTACAATGGTAGAGCGGTACTGCATTTAGGATCAATGTTCCTAAATAACATTGTGATAGTTATTGGTTCATTATTTTTTTTTATTTCTAATGAGTGCTCTAATTACAAATTGTGATTAGGCAAACCAAAAATTGTAGACTGTATAAAGAAAAAATTGTAGACTTTTTTTGCGAATAACTAAAAAAAGCAACCGCTAGAACCATATGTATGACGTCTTTAGAAGATCTATCTGGAACAAACTCAGAGAACGCGAGCACACTACGTCTGACTTGTCACTGACAGGCTATACCCAACCTATAAAGGTATTTCAATGCAACTTCTCCCGCAGCTTCTTTGATCTGAGGTATCTATTTTTAGTCTTAGCTTTCTCACTGGACTCTCAATTATTGTGAAAGATGTTTGCCCCGGTGACAAAACATGTTAAAAATTCTATAGAAAGAAAAGGTAAATTTCAATTCGTTTGGTTCACTTTTTCCAAACTCATTATCCGGTTTTGCAAATGACGTTCTTTTCTCAATTATTAAGTCAAGATCCACCTTGTACACTTCCTGAAAAATAAATCAATGGCGAATTAGTAATTATGAAACAATGACAGAACTACCGACCTATAACAAACCACGGACGACCAAAGCATCTACTTATAAACTTCCAAACTATTAATTAAGACACGATAAATAAACAATCATTAGAAAATATATCGATGGGAAACCATATATATATACGAATAATGTACAACCAAAAGAATTAATATAAGAGGTACATGCAAAAGTAGACCACAACGACACACCACGATCAAAACGTGATAAACGGTGAATATAACCTATAAAATTGAACACAAATAGAGTGACAAATGATCACTCCACAATTTAAAGAGACATGTTACTAATCACCATTTAATAGTTTTTGCATTTGATCCACTATTTTTTTTTTGGATGGTCCTACGCGATAAACATTAACAATACAAAAAAAAAATGTTCTTTTCGTAACCTTAAAAAAAAAAATGACTAGCCACCAATATACGTAAACATTACAAATTAAACTCATGTTCAGATTTTGCTAAATTTTTCCCCGTAAGCATTCGCATAATTAAACTATATGTTTCACGCTTTCTAGTGTTTGAAGCCTCTATCATCATAATGATACTACTTCACTTCCCACCACCTCTATTTTCGCTTCTGCATCTGTCTTTTTCACAGCCACATTGTCGATCATTTTCTCTTTACATAAGAACATGTCGAACCTAATAAAACGTAAAACGAAACAAAAAAAAAAAAACGTTTACACGACGGAAAATGAAATGAGAAAAACATAATCCGAACTAACATGATATTACTACAAAACATCCCAAAAATAAAATAGACATCATGAATATAAGAAATTCTGATTCAACTCATCGAATTAAAAAAAGGTGCATACCTCAAACTCGATGACAAATCCTGCGAACAAAAAACAAAACTACAATACATCACAAAAAAAATTACAGGAATATCTGAGACACATAACAATCAAAACAATAAAACACGTATAGCTATACCAAACCCAAAAAAAACAAAAGGAAAAACATACCCGACTAATCAAGACATCACGAAATGGAAGAATAAAAATACAGATCAATGGTTAGCCAGAAAAAAAGATACATATTTAACTGAAAGAAATACATATTTATAGTAATGCTTTCTTCTCGTATGAGATTTTCATATGAAACTCTTGTAAAGACGATTTATATATTAAACATCAAGGCATTTTTAATAATACGTATAATTGCTTTAGATGCCAAATATATTGAACATTGCGTTTGCTAAGAAACAATATACAAATGAAGAAGCTTATCACGCATTTATGCAATAAAGATTCGTTCGCCCACACATATATAGAAGGTCTTGTTTCATTTTAAAAATGAGTTTGAGCTTTTTGAATCTCTCCAAGCATCTGTTGTTCAATCTGCAATATACAAACAACGAAATTATATGGGTTGCAGATCAAACCCCAAGAAAATAAATACATCAAGCTATCCAATTATCTTCTAAGCTCTTACTTGTTACAAAGGGATGTTCCCTGCATAGTACATATAACTGATTAAATTTTATTTTTATGTGTAGATTACGAAGACAATTAAAAATCCAGGAAAAGTATCCTTTTCCACATCTTCTTTTATATCAAATGCAAATGTCACCTTGTTTTGCTACACTCCTCCCTAGATCTTACCAAAACATTCTTTGATGTGTAATCGAAAAGGTCACACACATTTCGATGTAGATAACACAGGAAAAATAAAGCATTGAAGTTTAATTGTAAATTGTAAATTACCAAACCTTTTCTATGTCTAGTCGGTGTGTATAATGGAAGATTTGGGCTTGAAATCATTGGAGATCATATTTGAAACTTTGAGCTCTGAAGAGAATCAATGGATGTTGTTAAATGTACGATAACCCAATCAATCTCCACACTTTGTATAATTTTGAAATATAAAGGTTTTTCCGGCCGCTAAACCTGATGGTGTTGATGATCGTCGATGGCTGGATTTCCGGCGGCCTCTCTAGAAATAAAAAGCGATGCAATTCCAATTCGATGGCCTGAATTAGCAGACAATGCGAGCATTAAAATAAAGAGAATTAGACCCGAAACAGCATCCAGTTACTCTAGAACTGAAATAAAAATAAGAACTGATAAACCTAGAACTTATGAACTTTAAAATATGATACCGGCTTACGGTACGCCTAGGCGAATTTATAGGCGTACGGTACGCCTCGGCCTTCACCTTTGGCGGCCGACGGCGTTACCATGTGAGCATGTACTGAATTGCGCTCTTTGTGGCCTTCTCCACAAGAAGTCTTCAGTTTTGATGTTTGGAAAGAAAACATATCAATGGTGAGGAGAACGAATGAAAATCGAAGCAGTTTCCAACAAATAACCCATTTACAGAGAAAATTTGTACTCGTTTGGAACTGGAAGAGGCGAGAAAATTCATTCCACTAATTTCATTTTCCACAGAGTTACGACAGAATGTAGAGAGGTAGACGTTTCAGTTTCTTTGACTTGAGAAATATTGTGCCTACTTGTATAATATGTAGCTTTCTTATTGGTTCTTCAAATAATGACATTGCCATGTGTCGATTTCGGTGTGATGATGTGTCACTCTCTGGAGAGAGTCATTCTACTTTTATATAGTAGATAGATAGATAGATAGATAGATAGATAGATTATGTTGAGCTGTTGTGAAGAAGTCGAATTGCGGGAATAATATTGGGCTTCGTGAGTGGTTTTCAACTCGGCCTTTTACACCCGAGGACAAGGAATTGAGGTAGAGAGAGCTCTTAAAATCTCCGGCGAGAGTGATGAAATGAAGACCTAATGTATATGACTGGTAACATTTCAAACAAAAGTGGATAGATATAAAATACGATGGTGCAGCCTAAAGAGACAAGTTGATAAAGATAGTGTAAGCCCATATGATTATTGCTTCGTTTTATACATTCATGATAATGAACATGACATGTCACTCATTCTAGCAAAAAAAAAACTTTTTTCCCTAAAGCAAAGTTGAAAGAACACAGAATTAAAACCTTAAACAACTGAATTTATGGTTAATTTCACGAGCATATCTAGTATAGTTTTTAACTTACTGATTCGACTTCTTGTCATTTAATGATGAAAAACCTATTTTTAATGTTTATGCATCAAAGCCAATTCACCTAACAATTCGTAAAGTAGGTTGCATGAAAAAAGAAACAAAACGTTTTTTTAACGTGAAAACGATTTAAAAAAAAAAAATTGAAAACGGGGAAGCCCACCGGCAAAACACACATTCTATACAAAAATATCAAATTATAACGCTCAAAATCGAGTATTTAGATCATTATCTTTATTTTCATTTTCATCTTTTCTTTCAAATTAAATTGTTTCAAAAATAAAATCTCCAAAAAAAACAGTCTCATATCTCATGAATGATCATCTCCAACATTCCATATATGTTGGATGGTCTTTGTAAGCAAGACCTCTTATAAATAGAAGACGTTGTTTAGTGTGCACAGATATCAAATTTTACATTATATATTTGTTGGAACAATTTTGATTCTTGTTGGACAATTTTTCAAAATTTCTTAGTTTTTAGCCTATAAAAATTAATATCAAAGATTTCCGTACGTTTTCAAACTATTTACTTATTACAATTCAAAAACAAGTTTTTGCCGAATTTTCACAATGGAATCAAACGTTTCTAATGCCTTTCTAAATTGAAATTTTTAGAAAACGTATTTTTCCAAGAGTTTATATTTCTGAAACCATAAATGCACCTCATACAAAATTTATGTACAATCTAGTTCGTTAGTTCGTAAGCAAAACAATATTTTTATTATAAAAAAAAAATCTTCAAAAGATTGTATATATGTGGGCGTATATACAATTTTAATAGTCATTCACAAAATAAACTAAAAATTCCAGGCTATGGTTTGTCCGCATGGATTAATGGAAAGAGTGATTGATTGGTTTGGTGGGGATCTTGATGTTATGGACCTTATGGTTTTTGTGGTCCTATGAATTAATCACTTTGCAAATTTCTTTTTTTCTTTCTTTATCCGAACTCTTGTGGTTCCTCGATCTTCTTAACTACCAAGAATTATGTGATGAGATTTCTCATCTACCTTTCTTCCCATCTCTTTACCTACTCAATCTTCCATTACTTAGTTTCACGGTAAAATTCTACGGTGTACTCAATGAACATATTTGTTATATGTCCATAGCAAATTTTGTGTTTCTTGTCTTTTCAGATTATTATGAAATATGTTCATTAGAAACAGATTTTAAACGAAAAAGATACGTTACAGACACTACAAGAAAACAGATGGTATTCCGACGGCCTTCCGACGGGACTTGTCCGTCGTTTCTACCGCGTCGGAAAATAAGTTCCGTCGGAAATTCGTCGATCCCTTGCGACGGAATTCCGACGTATTTATTTCGGGGATGAAAGGGAGACGGAATTCCGACGGTTTCGATTTTCCGGCGATAACAGACGGAATTCCGACGGTTTCAGTTTTCCGGCGATAACCGACGAAATTCCGACGGTTTCGGTTTTCCGGCGATAGCCGACGGGATTCCGACGGTTTCGGTATAACCGACGGAATTCCGACGGCTATCGTAATTTTAAAACAAAAATTAAAATTATTTAATTTAAAAATAAAATATAATAAAACATTTTAAAATATATAAAAAATTAAAATTAAAAACTAATAAAATTAAAATTGTTTAAAAAGTATTTTAAAGTTTGACAATCAATTTTACAACTCTAAAGGGCCTATTCCCGCCTACCGGTACCGAAGAAGTTGGTCATCTTCTCTTCCATCGCTCGAAATTGTGCATCGGCCTCCGCCTTATCTCTCGCTCTCGCTGCCTCGGCCTCCTCCTTATCCTTCTTTCTCTCTTCCTCCATTGCCCTAAGCCGTTCGTGCAGGTCTCGGTTTTCTGCCTCCAACCTGCAGCACCGCCATATCGAACCGTCGAAACAGACGAGCAACTATCTTCAGAGAGGCCATACACACGGCCTCTGGTCTTGGGAGAAACCTACGAAAAAAAAAAATTAATTTTATAACTTACTTGTATTAAAAGTGATTTTGAAATTTATTTAAACGTGACACGGTTACTAACCTCGTAGGTGTACTGGTTGATCATGTCGATTGGAACTTCGGTCGGCGTCAGAGTTCCTTCCTCGATCGGTTGTGATTGGAGGTACTCCTCATGCCGCCTCTCCACGGCTTCCACGATTTCACGAGCAATCGGATCTTGAATTTCACCGGTCTTCTTGTTGGTGTGCGAACGTTTGACCAAATCAAGATTGGAAGGAAACACACCGGTCTGCTGAAACTGTTAACATATAAAATTTCGTTAGCGAATTTAAAAATTTATTGAATTATTTAACTACTTACCATTTGCTGAGCAGCTGAAGCCTTGCTCGTTGCTCCGAGGTTGTGGGTCGCGCGTCCCTTCCCCTTCTGCTGGCTGTTGCGGTTAGTTGAGTGTTTCTCTGAATCCTCCCGAGTTGCCTCTAGTTCCCAATGTCGAAGTAGTCCAACCCAACACTCATCTTTATATTTAAAAACCTTAGGCACCTTCCTGGTTTTATACCATGCATCTTTCCACTCGTTCATCTTCCACGAGTACTTCCTCGCAGCCTTTGCGTCGAATGCCTTGCGGACAATCGAAGTGAGTGGTGGGTCCCACGTAAAATCTTGCTGCAAAAAAACAACATTCCAGTATTAGTTATTAAATTGTGAGTCATAAATACATTTTAAACAAAATAAAATAAAATCATACCGCAAATTTTCGGAACCAAGTGTCCCTGTCCTCCGGTGGCATGTCGGAGTATGTGGGATACAGTTTAGATACCATTTCATTCATCATTGTGTTGATTGAACCCGTAATCCCGTTTCCCGAGAATTGGAACCTATTAAAATATTTAATTAAATATTTATCTAAAATAATTTAATCCACTACATATTTAAATAAGACTTACCAGGTCGTGTTAGGTGACGTGTCTGGATCTAGACGAGTCAACCTATCACGTCCGGGTTGCGCTACAAACTGCTCGATGGTCATGACGTGGGAGCTGATTAGGCGGTAGGCGGGGGCTGAGACGTGTATTGGGTCTCTAAGTCGGGACTACTCTCGGGCATATCCGTCTCAGTAGCAGTCTGACCTCCCCTACTGGAACTCGCATCTACTCTAGAACGATGAAATCGCTCATAATCCCTACGATTTCCATAATTCTAAGATTTAGAGATTTCGGGATTTATGGAATTTTGAATTTAAAGGAATTTGAGATTTTGAGATTTTTTTATTTAGTTTATTGAAAATTTAGGATTATGGGATTTAAGGATATTGGGAATTTGAGTTTTATGGAATTTAAAAGTTTTATGTAATTTAAGTAATTAGGGCTTTTATGTATATTGTTTATTCAGAAACCGAAGTTTATGGTTTTAGGTTTTGTGGGGGAATTGATATTTATAATTTGGAAAATATTATACAAAAATTTGGAAGACTAGTTTTAAATTTTAAAGGTTTAAAGTGTTATATTAATGTTATTAAAGTTTTATAATGTTACAGATTTTAATTGATTTTCTTAAAATTCTATATAGAATATATAAAAATTAAAAAAAATTCATATTAATGATAGAATAAATTATAAAAAACCCTCAAAATCAAAAAAACATATGAAACTCAAATACTTACAATTGGAAATAGTTAATTAATTTTCATTCTATAACAATCCCTAAATTGGTAAATTACTAAATTTATCAAAATACCTAAAGCTATAAATCTCTAAAACTTTAAACTCACAAATATTTCTAATTTCCTAAAATTCACAATCCAAAGTTTATGGATTTAGGTTTTGTTGGGAAATTGATATTTATAGGTTGAAAATTTTTATAAAAAAATTTCAAAAACAAGTTTTCAAATTTTAAAGGTTTAATTTTTTTTTTAATCTTATAAAAGTTTTAAAATTGTAAGGATTTTAATTGATTTTCCTAAAATTAAAAGTTTTACATTTTAATCATAGATTAAATTTTCAAAAATCACTAAAATAACAAAACCATATGCAAATCAAATTCTACAAATTAGATATATTTATATAATTTTCGTTCTATCAAAATCTCTAAATTTCGACAAAATTCCTCATGCACCCTAATTTTTTCATTCCTAATTCCTAAATTCCTTAATTCCTTAATTCCTCAATTTGTTCATTCCTAATTTACTAAAATTCTCAGAACCAACAACGAAACCATGATTCACAATCTATGTACCTACAACTTCAAGAACAATTTTGCAAAATCTCTGTTAAATTGAGTAAAACTTACATTTGGCTTTGATGTGGTGAAGGATTGTGAGGATTCATGAACAAACGGCGGTGGAACGGCGGGAAATCGGCGGCGGAACGACGGTTTAACGGCGGTGAGCGATTTGAAGAAAAAAAAAATTTCAAATCTGTGTCGGGGAAGACGAAGACTGTGGATTTATTAGACTGCCTGACGACATTCCAACGGCATTTAAAACTCCGACGGTAATTCCGACGGTTTTCCCGCTTTGACGATGATCATGAGGTTATTTGGCGGCAAGTCAAATTAGGGTTTCCGTCGGAATTCCGTCTTAATTTCAGACGGGATTCCGACGGTTTTTTTTTTCCTTTCATGTTGTGGCCATAATTCCCGTTCCGTTCTGACCCGTCCCGTTCCGTTCCATTCCCGATCCTATATTCCCGTTCCATATTTATTTGTACAAGTGAGTGATTCCCGTTAGAGAATGGGACAGGACAACACGGAAACGGGAATTCCAGAATTATTTGTCCCGAAGTAAATATTGACTTGTATAAAATATATCTTAGTAGATATTAGTTTCTTAGTTTTTCATATATGTAACTATGTGACTAATTTTTGTTTGTATGCTACAAATCATTTGCAAGAAAGGATTGATCCCTAATTTTTTTACCTGGTCAGATTTATTTATTGCAGGGTTTTGGTTTTCTTAGAATTTTAATTTAGTAAGAAGTTAGTTTATTAAGTTGAATGTGTTGGTCTACTTCAGAATATATTTTTTTAAATAAGACTTTAGTTTGTTCAATTTTATTTTATTTAATAAGACTTTGGTTTTTACGCCGAATCAATTGTTTAAAAAATAAAATTGGAAATAAAATTTGAATAATCGTCAGAATTCCGTCTGAACTTAAGACGGAATTCCGACGATTATTCAAATTTTATTTCCAATTTTTTTTTTTAACGCGGTTTAATTTTTTAATAAAATTACTTTGGTAATAAATATAAACTACCGTCGGAATTCCGACGGAAGTGTAATTTTATTACAAACTTTATTAAAGAAACAATTTATTAAAAACCATTGTCTTATTAAATAAAATAATATTGAACAAACTAAAGTCTTATTAAAGCGTACATTACACATTCAATATGAATTTAAATACCAAAACCACACATAACAACATTATCCGGAGAAATTTTATTAAATAGGAAATTATTTAACATAAAACCAACATAAAGACGAGTTAGATATTTATTCTTCATCGGAGTCTGGAACTATTTCATATTCGTACCTTGTAGTTCCTTCATCTTCCTCCTCTGCAGTGCATACTTCCGTTGGCTGGTATTCAGCAATCATCGAATTAGCACCGATTATCTGTTTCAAAACTGAATATAGTTAACCATTCCCAAAAATATTTATGAACGTATGGTGTAACTACCTTAACAATGTTCCGCTCTGTGATGTTTAGGTACTTTGGGTTCCTATCAAAACGGCAAACGGTAACATTCTTCAGGATGAATACCGCACCTACACCAGTCATGAGTCTGTACTCGTCATTCTTGAAGATGTTATGGTGCATGGTTCCATCGATTTTTCCCGACAGATCTTTTAAGGTTACAAGTAGATCTCCCTGGTCATTGGGGTGAAAGAAGAGAGCATAGCCACAATCTGATAATTAAATAGAATATACTAGCTTGTCAGATAAATTGTGTCTCTAAACGTTAATAAAATTGGACGGAAACGTAAACCTTTTTTATTTTCACAAATTGTGAACGCGGGGATTGAATTTCTGCAACCTGTGTCTAGAATGGTGTGGTCCTATTAAGATAAGAACCTATATTTATGAATGATAGATTTTGTAATTGTCAGCTACAATCATTATTGTAAAAGTAAAAACGGTAATTATATATATATACCTTCCCGGATTATGTAATCAATAGTAGAAGTCCACCGCGGGCTTACAAAATCATGGTCGGCTTGTGGTGCCTCGTTAATGACCTCAGAAATAAAATCTTGTGTTGGGCGTGTATGAGAAATTTCACCTCGCCGCACCTTTGCATCATGAGACCTCTTGCGAAATAGTCCTCGCCGTATCACTTGGCCAGGTCCCGGTATTACGGGCGTTTGGTTCTGAGATTGTTGAGTTGGATGGAGTGAAATTGTAGGTTCAGCATCAGTAACATTTAAGTTATCGTAAGGAGGACTTGAAGGAACAAGAGTTGTGTTTCGAGGGTTTAGACTAGGGGCTCGGTTTTGCATATAGTAATTCCATAGATCTCTGTTAGCCATTACGGAAATGACTAATTTTCGTTTATGATTCTGTGTTCAAATTATTTTATGAAGGAATGCAGAGATGTGAGGCTTATATTAAACTAATTTCTGTCGGAAATCCGTCGGAATTTCGTGAAATAGCTGACATATCACCCCACCAATCCCATCGGCCACTGCAGACGCTTTATTAACCACTAACGTCGAAATGAAGTCGAAAATCCGTCACAACTTCTGACGGATTTTGTGCATCGCAAATCCGTCCATACCCACTGACGAATCATACTTGGCCGACATTATGCTGTCTGAATTCCGTCGGATGTCAAAAGATCCGACATATCACCCCACCAATCCCATCGGCCACTGCAGACGCTTTATTGACCAATTAAAGTTTGCTGACATCGGATTCCGTCTGAATGAAGTCGGAAATCCGTCACAACTTCTGACGGATTTATTGCGTCGGAAATCCTTCCATACCCACTGACCAATCATACTTTGCCGACATCGTGCTGTCTGAATTCCGTCGGTATTCCGGCGGAAAACGGCTGCTGTATACCGACGGAATACCAATGGTTTAGACATATAACGTCTTCTATAAATACCCCCTATGGAGTGTTTAATGTTCTACACCTTCAAATTACAAAAAAAATGTCTTCTACCTCTCCTAATGAAGACTCAAACACAAAAGCCGTGGATAATTTTTTCCATGTTCCAAAATACTCGTGGGAAACCGAATCTCATTGCGACGAATTCACCCAAGAAATTCCCACTTACTCATGGGAATTTGATACGTCCTCACCAATCTATAATGCAGAGTCTACATCGACAATAGTGCCTGACAGCCAGTGCTTGGGAAACATCCACCACATTTACGATAGGCAACCAGAATATCTTGATCAGAAGCGGGTTATCGAAGCCGAACAACCATGGCAGGTTATGGAAAAGTCAGAAACTTACGCTGCAAGTACTTCAAACGTACGTAAGGATGAGTACTATGGATATGAATTCGCCAAATGCCCAGAAAAGCCAAACTTAAATTTAGATGTTGATGCAATCAAAAGTGAAATGTGCGACAGATTTATAGATTCTCCAGCAGAGGATCATTACTATGATTTCGAATTTGCCCAAAGCCCAGACAAGGCAAACATAAATCTAGATGTTGATGCAATCCAAAGGAAATTGTGGGACGGATTTGTAGATTCTCCAGAAAAGAAAAAAAAGGGAAAGAACATCACCAATTGGTTCTAAGAAATGGTCAGTACGGAGTGGAAACTGACATTTGATTGTAAATTGAGAAGTTTATTATGTACTTGTACCTTAACATAATCGTCGTGTGTTAAATATTTGCAAGTCTGTAAAGTACCTGTTTAAAAATGTGTTTTTAATTTTATGTTTTAGTAAATGTATTAAGGTTTTATTGGAGTTGTAATACAAATATTTATCGTTAATTTATCAGCGAACATGATTATATATATACTATTAAATAAATTGATATACAAGATTTGGGATAATGAAAGGCAAAATATTATAGTGAACACACAAATGTGAGAGAACAACATGAATAAGCAAGCATTTATTGACAACTAATTATTATTCGGAATCTCCGGATGAACCGTCACTAGGGATGGAGTCTGAATCGTCGTCAAATTCTCCACGTGTTTCTTCTTCGTCCGAATGCACTAGATCATCTCCGACATGTGTCACATCAACGACAAGGTTAATGTTATCCATCTCCTCAACATGTGACATTTGTACACTTCTCGATGGTTGTAGAGCATCATGTTCTGGAACTCCATAGATTTTGCCTCTCGGGTTTATTGGAGTTACTGTGATCCACGGATCTGTACGGTAGGCAACTCGAGGATATGGAATGTAGCAAACCTATTATTAATTAGTGGGTATTGTTAATATACATGAACAAGAAACCTTAAGTATGAGTACGTAGGTAAACATATTAGTGTATTGATACCTGGTCAGCTTGAGACGCAAGGATAAATGGATCGTAATACTGTAGTTTCCGGCTTGAATTTATCAAAATAACACCAAGAGGGTCAACTCGAACCCCTCGACCATCGGATGGGTCATACCAATCGCACATAAACACAATGCACCTCAAGTTCAACATTCCTGGATAGTGGATTTCTAAGATTTCTTTTAAAATCTCATAGTACATTGTATCACCGGATTGTGCCGAAATACCATAGTCCGAAGTTGACTTTTTACGTCCTTCCTCATGGATCCTAAACGCATATCCCCTAGTGCAAAACTTGGGATATGAAGTCGCGGTGCTGCGTAAACCATGAGCAACCTCCACTAACCATGTCGGGAGTGATTAACCACTTGCTATACTTTCGGAAACCTATAAATGATATACGTAAGATATAAGTAAAATATGAACGTGAAAACATATATGGAAAAGTAAGAGTAAGTAATTATATTAAACTTATATAACATTGTAACCAGCCCGAAAATTCTTCATCTTTCAATACATCAAGTTTGGCATCTGTCTTACCATAATGGTAATCACGTCCCAGAGACATGTACATCCTGTAACATAACAGTCGTTAGTTGGTGAAGGCAAATAATTCCTTAAATGTAGTATAATAACTGATATACCTTTCGTACTCCAACATTTCGTCACAGTTTCTGAGGATATGCGTATACAAATGTGTGACCTCTTGTTTTGATAGAATGCGTTTTTTTCATTTACCACTTGCTCGACCAACTTGGGCAAACAACTCAGAAACAACCACGTCATAGAATGCTTTCTCACCTTTAGCATCATGTCGTGCAGGACGTCTCGCCTTAGTATGAACTTCCGATGGGAAATAAGATTCGGCAAATTGTGCGACAATAGATCCCTCAACCTTGCTCAAGTTTTTAACCTTTTTCTTTAGATGGAATATGTAACGCTCGAACGGATACGTCCATCGGTACTGAACAGGACCTCCTAAGGCTGCTTCTCGTGGGAGGTGAATAGGTAGATGTTCCATAACGTCAAAAAAAGCTGGTGGAAATATCTTCTCAAGATTACAAAGAAGAACCGGGATATTGGCCTCCATGTTACGTATCCCGTGGACGGTAAGCGTTCTTGAACATAAATCTCGGAAGAATGCACCAACTCTTATAAACGAAAATTAAACAAGTTAGTACATATATAGTAATATTATGGTCCGACGGAAATGAATGGGAGTAAGAAATATGGATAGGTTCTGGAAGAAGATATGCAAATACAAATGGAAGAAGACACTGCATCACGACATGACAATCATGACTCTTTATTCCTATAAACTTCTCTTCCGTCGAATCCACGCAATTACTTAGGTTAGATGCGTAGCCGTCTGGAAATTTAACAAATTTTTTGAACCATTCAAAAAAAACTTCTTTCTGACGAGCATCTAACTGGTACGCAGGCATCGGCAATCTACCGGCCGAAACATGAAGAGATGGCCTTGTACAAATCAATGGCAAGTCGAATCTAGACTTCCAGTTGTCTTTGGTCTTTCCGGGGACGTTTAATATGGTGTTCATGATGTTGTCGAATAAATTCTTTTCAACATGCATGACGTCTAGATTCTGCCGAAGTAGATGGTCTTTCCAGTAAGGCAAATCCCAGAAAATACTTTTCTTGTGCCAATTGTGATATTCCCCACAATTGTCGACGGGGTGATGGTCATAGCCCCCATATTCCGGAGTTCGCTCTGCACCAAAATCACGTAACTGTTCCAAGATGCTGCGACCATCTATCTCAGGAGGTGGACCATGAAACACTTGTATATTCGTCTTGAAATGTCTTCTAGACCGACGATATGGATGATTATCCGGCAAAAAACACCTATGGTAATCAAACCATGAAGTCTTCCTGCCGTGCTACAATTGGAAAGCTGAAGTATTGTCTTGGCAATAAGGACACACCAATCTTCCATGCGTTGTCCATCCAGATAACATACCGTACGCCGGAAAATTGCTTATGGTCCACATAAGAACCGCACGCATGTTGAAATTCTACTGCACTGAAACATCATATGCTGTAACACCATGCTCCCACTACATCTGCAACTCACAGATCAATGGTTGGAGGAATATATCGAGTGACCGTTTTGGATGATCTGGCCCGAGAACTAGAATTGAGAGAAACAGGAACTCTCGCCGCATGCACATAGATGGAGGCAAATTGTAAAGTGTTACGATGACCGGCCACAAAGAATATTTTCTTCCATGCTTTCCAAACGGGTTAAAACCATCAGTGGATAAGCCTATGTATACATTCCGTCGTTCGTATGCAAAATCTGGATATACGGATTAGAAGTGTTTCCACGCTTCCGCGTCAGAAGGATGCGTGATGTCTCCATCTTGACTATCCTCTGTATGCCATCTCATAGCCTTAGCTGTGCGCTCTGATTCGTACAGCCTCTTGAACCTCTCCGTTAAGGGTAAATACCACATCCGTTTGAATGGAATCTTCACCCTGCCACTTGTCTCCTCGAACCGGGGTTTGCTGCAAAATTTACATTTCTTTCGGTTCTCGTCCTCTCTCCAGTATATCATACAGTTGTCGATGCACACGTTTATAACCTGGTAGGGCAAACCAAGATCGGCGATAAGTTTTTGGACCTCGTAGTATGATGCTGGGGCAAGATTATCTTCTGGCAAAATATCTTTCACGAACTCGGCGAATGCTTCAACACATTCTTCGGACAAATTGTGATCAGTCTTTATGTTCATCATCCTACTAGCAGAATATAGCGGTGAATGACCTTCCCTACAACCGCTGTATAGTGGCTGGTTTGATGCGTCTAACATATCGCAAAACCTTTGAGATTCTAAACCTTTGAGATTCTATATTGAGTTTATTATTAATGGACCAAGAGTATATATAAGTTACATTGGACTTGATTAAAAAGTAAAGAATATTTACACAATATATATGCTTGCTAAAGAATCGGAAACTATCCGTTTCCGTAACACTCCCCCTCAAGGTGGAGCGTGTAAGTTAAGAACGCCCAACTTAGACCGTAAGTAGTGAAACTGATCACGACCAAGTGCCTTTGTGAAAATATCCGCCGGTTGTTCATGAGTAGAAATGTGAGAAGTAGCAATGTTACCGGCGGTAATCTCATCCTGAATGAAATAACAATCGCTTTCAATATGTTTCGTTCTCTCATGAAAAACCGAATTCGATGCAATATGAATAGCCGCCTTAGTATCACAAAAAGACGCATAGGCTGAGGATGAGATACGCCAAGAAATAAAAGAATCTCCTTAAGCCAAAGAAGTTCCTTAGAAGTCATAGCCATGGCGCGATATTCAGCCTCGGCTGTTGAAAGGGACACACGATCTTGTTTCTTTGTTTTCCAAATAATTGGAGAATCACCAAGCATAACCATATAACCAGTGAGAGATTTCCGAGTAAGCGGACATGTGTTGAAATCAGAGTCGCAGTAAGCATTAACTTGTAGAGAAGCTACGGAGGAAAGCACGATACTTTGACCCGGGGTGGATTTTAAATAACGAACCAGACGACAAGCTGCTTCCCAATGATCAATATGTAGAGTTTGCATGAATTGAGCAAGAATATTAACGGCATAGCTTATTTCAGGCCAAGTGTGTGTAAGATACACAAGACGACCAACAAGACGCCAGTATTGATCAGGAGCCGAGAAAGGTGCACTTGTAGACGTCAACAATTTATAATTTTGTTCCAAAGGCGTATTAACTGGATGTGAACCCGATAGACCACACTCATCAATAATATCAAGACAATATTTCCGTTGAGAAATAAAAATTCCGTCAGGTCCATGGGCCACTTCAAGACCAAGAAAATATTTTAGTTTACCAAGATCCTTCATCTTAAAACACCGACTTAGATAAGCCTTAAACGAAATAATAACAGTAGAATCGTTTCCACACACGATCAAATCATCTACATAAACAAGCACATGAAGGACGACATCACCACGAATGTAAGCGAAGAGAGAATTGTCTTTGTGAGAATGGACAAAACCATAGTCGAGAAGAGCAGTAGATAGTTTAGCAAACCAACAACGTGGAGCTTGGCGTAGACCATAAATCAATTTTTTAAGTTTGCACACAAGAGAAGAATCAGCTGGAAGAAAACTCGGAGGAGGTTTCATGTAGATATCTTCATCGAGATCACCGTGCAAGAATGCATTGTGAACATTCATTTGATGAAGTTCCCAATTCTTTACGGAAGCAACACTGAGCAAAATGTGAACTGTTTGCATCTTGGCAACCGGTGCGAAAGTTTCTGTGAAATCAACACCTTCCTCTTGAAGATTACCAAGTGCAACAAGTCGCGCTTTATGACGTTCTAATGTACCATTAGAGTGAAATTTTAAACGATATACCCATTTAGAACCGATAGCTTTTACACCAGGTGGTAAGCATGTAAGAATCCAACTCTCATTTTGTTCCAAAGCATCAATCTCTTTGCACATTGCTTCAAGCCATTCTAAAATTTGAACTGCTTGTTTATACGTAACTGGTTCATTGACAAGAGTTAACGCTGCAAGAAATTTGGTATGCTCCGAACTAAACTTATCACATGAATCATAATGTGTTATAGGATAAAAAGATGTATCTGAAGATGCTGAAGAGGACTCAGGCTTGAGAGAGACGAGGGTTTCAGCATAGCGTGCAGAGTAAGTAACATAAGGCTCAAGAAGAACTGATTTTTTTCTTAGATCTATGACCGCGTCCAAGCGGCTCAGTACCAATTTCAAAGCCATCAGATGACTCAACAGAAGGTTCTGATGTAGTAGAAATAGGAGCAACATTCTTTTCAACAATAGCTTCAGGTTCCAAAGTGATATGCGATGATGGAGAACTCCCCCTATGTTCTATGGTGGGTAAGATAGGATCATCAAATAACTCTTCATCATCAGAGATAATAACAGGTGATATGATTTGAGAAACGGGAGGTGAGATTGATTTTGGAACCTCGGAATAGGGAAATGTTGTTTCTTGAAAGATAACATCTCAAGAGATAAAAAAATCTTGTTTCTCCATATCATACACACGCCATCCTTTTTTATCATGCGGATAACCCATAAATACACACTTTCGACTTTTCTCTTTGAACTTGTCCCGATGAGCCGAATGCCTCTTAGCAAAACATAGGAACCCAAACACTCAAAGATGATCAAACTTTGGAGATGTGGAGTGGAGAATTTCATAGGGAGTCTTTCCTTGAAGCAGGGGAGTAGGAGTTCGATTGATTAAATAGGCGGTCGTAAGAACACTTTCTCCCCAAAATGTAAGAGGCAGATGCGAGTGAAAGAGAAGAGATCGTGCCATGTTTAGTATATGGCGATGTTTCCTCTCAATTCTACCATTTTGTTGAGGAGTATAGACACTCGAAGTTTGATGTTGAATACCATGATCTTTGAAGAATGTTAGGAGACTAAGAAATTCACTTCCATTGTCACTACGCACAGTCTTTATCTTTTTGCCAAATTGTTGAAGCGCCATTGCAACAAATTGTTTGAGATGAGTAGCAACTTTGCTTTTGGTTAGAATCAAATAGGTCCACACGGCTCTAGAATAATCGTCAACAATACTGAGAAAATAGCGTGCACCGCAAGAAGAAAAAAATCTGGATATTTGGCGACTAAAACAGGTATGTGAGTTCATAAACTGACTCTTATTGATGCAATGATTTCTCTGCATAGGAACATTGAAAATCAATTTACTTTATGGAGAAAAATCTTTTAAAGAAAATTTGAATAGAAAAAAGACATTTAGTAACATATACATAATGTCTTTTTTCTATTCAAATTTTCTTAAATATGTTTTGACCTTTTCACATTTTTTAATATTAGTTTTCATAAAATAACGGTCATATGAGTTTAATCAATGTTTTGAGACCCGGATCGGACCAGGGGTCGGAACCGTGAACCGGAGACCAAACCGGGTTGGGTTGAGGTTTGATTCTTTTTTTTTTTTACAATCAAACATTGAATTACAGTAGAACCTCTATAAATTAATACTCGATAAATTAATACCTTGCTAAATTGATAGAATTTGTGAGTCCCGAATTAAGATTTCGACCCAATTAATCTCTAGATAAATTAATAATTTGCTAAATTAATAAAATATCGTAGTCCCAACATTATTAATTTATAGAGGTTTTACTGTATATGAAATTCTTCCTATTGGTTATCCAAAGTGGAGCTAAATTGCTTACATAAATAAAAGAAAAAGACTTAATCCGAGCTGACCGAGCCAAGAAATCTGCTTGAATTTCATTATTTTCTTCATTAGTTTAAAGTTTCTAAAATTTTGAATTCATAAATTTTACTAATTGTTTTCAAACTTTGTCTTTTACTTGAATAGTTGATTTCCAGTTCTGAAACAACTTGGGCGAAATAGGGTTCTACCGGGAAACAAATTGATTCTGTTGGTTAAGCATCAAACAAATTTGAAAGTATTGGTTTCTAGAATTGTATTTTTATATCATTTCATAATGCTTGTTGTTTGTTTTCACCTCTGATCCATTGTTTGATCAAGTTTTTAAATAAAAATTTAAATGTTTTAAAACATTATATATATATATATATATTTAATTGATAAGTTTTTATTCATGATTGAAAAATCTAAATATATATATATTTGAAGGATATACTTTATATTTAGATATTATAGTTATAGGAAAATTGTTTATACTAGTATCTATAAAAAAAATCTTTAAACGCGGTTCGACCTTGTCTGACCACATTGACCCATGACCTGAAATTTTTGCCGATTTGGTCGCCGGTCCAATTTTAAAAACATTGAGTTTAATACATGCATGTTTGTTTGTGTATGAAATGTACAGATGTGCTTGAGGTTTTGGGCTATCGTAAGTTACTTCTTGAATTTTAATATATGATGTAGGACCAAAGCTATTCAATAACCAACAAAACAATCACACACCAAGAAACTCTTCACTCTCCAATTCTCATTTCTCACCATACAATTGCTTCATCTTCCATTTATCTTTTTCAGATTTTCTTTTACCCTTAAATCAATTATCTATCTATCTTTCTATCCATCTACCTTTCATGCTCTTTCACCACTCCTTTCATAAACCCACTAATCAATTCCTCCCTTTCTCTCTCTCTCAACACTCAAGAAACAAGACACAGAGAAGACTCTTCTTCTCTGTTTTGTCTCTCTGGCTATAAATTCAGTGTGAACGGACACTAAACAACACAACACACAATTTGTGTTCTTTTGATCTTCTTCCTCCTTTTGAGTTTCTTTTCAGATAACAATGGCAGGGACTGGAATTTTCTCAGATATCATAGAGGGAGAAGTCTACAAATACTACTCTGATGGAGAATGGAAGACTTCTTCCTCCGGTAAGAGTGTTGCCATCATTAACCCCTCCACAAGGAAGACACAGTACAAGGTTCAAGGTAATTCTGTGATTTTTTCAAATGCTCTTCTTAAGTTTCTTTTAGATGGGGTTTTCTTGTTTTGTTAGGAAATTCAGAGATTTATGCATAGAATGATTTTGGTTAAATTTAGAGATATATTCAGAAAATTTGATGAATATTGGTTGAGTAATTTGATATATCTGTTGAAAAAATGGGAAATGTGAAGTTTGGTTGAGATTAGCTTGAATAAAAAAAAATCAAGAAAAACAGAGGACTTTAAGGTAAGATAATGTTCTGTTTTGTGTAACACAGCATGCACACAAGAAGAAGTGAACAAGGTGATGGAGATGGCGAAATCGGCTCAGAAATTGTGGGCAAAGACTCCACTTTGGAAAAGAGCTGAGCTTCTTCACAAGGCAGCTGCAATCCTCAAGGATAACAAAGCTCCCATTGCTGAGTCTCTTGTCAAGGAAATCGCTAAACCCGCCAAAGATTCTGTTACCGAGGTTTCACTCTCTATGCTTCATCAAGACCACACTTTTGTTTTTGTTTTTGAAGATCTCTTATGTTTGATTTTGGTGTTAGGTTGTGAGGTCTGGAGATTTGATCTCTTATTGTGCTGAAGAAGGTGTTAGGATCTTAGGTGAAGGGAAGTTTTTACTCTCCGATAGCTTCCCCGGTAATGACCGTACTAAGTACTGCCTCACTTCCAAGGTATAGTCTCTCAGATTCATATGTTTGTATCAATGGTTGAATTTTTAACAAATGTTTTGATCAAATTATGTGTTTGTTTTCTGAGCTGTAGATTCCACTTGGTGTGGTTTTGGCTATTCCTCCATTTAATTATCCAGTCAATCTCGCTGTATCGAAGATCGCTCCTGCTTTGATTGCCGGAAACTCCCTTGTCCTCAAACCTCCAACTCAAGTAACGAAAAATCTTTACATTTTTAAATTAATGTTTTTGAAAATCCTTGTAACGGTCTGTTTGTTTCTGTAGGGAGCTGTTTCTTGCCTTCATATGGTACATTGCTTTCACTTAGCCGGTTTCCCAAAAGGTCTTATTAGCTGCATCACCGGAAAAGGCTCTGAGATCGGCGATTTCCTCACTATGCACCCTGCTGTTAACTGCATTAGGTATGTGTATATATTCAACAACCCGGTTTTGTTCCTATTAACTACCGAAAATTTGGGTTAACCGGTTTCAGTTTCACGGGAGGTGATACGGGAATCTCAATCTCTAAGAAAGCTGGTATGATCCCTCTTCAAATGGAACTTGGAGGAAAAGATGCTTGCATTGTCCTGGAAGATGCTGATCTTGATTTAGTTGCTTCCAACATCATCAAAGGAGGTTTCTCTTACAGGTAATCTAGCTAGGCTACAATGAATGGAAATAACCGATATATCGGGACTATGCGTTTACTCGCTTTATTTACCTTAAACAGCGGTCAGAGATGCACTGCGGTTAAGGTAGTCCTAGTGATGGAATCAGTGGCGGATGAGCTTGTTGAGAAAGTGAAAGCTAAAGTGGCAAAACTCACGGTGGGACCACCAGAGGAGAACTGCGATATCACGGCTGTGGTGTCGGAATCTTCAGCTAATTTCATTGAAGGATTGGTGATGGATGCTAAGGAGAAAGGAGCAACGTTTTGTCAAGAGTATAAAAGAGATGGTAACTTGATTTGGCCATTGCTTTTGGACAATGTTAGACCGGACATGAGGATCGCATGGGAGGAGCCGTTCGGTCCTGTGTTGCCCGTCTTGAGGATTAATTCCGTCGAAGAAGGGATCAACCATTGCAATGCTAGTAACTTTGGCCTTCAGGTTACACCATTTTTTACCATTTGAGTTTGATTTAGTCCACATTACTTGGTTATTGCTTAAATAGAGCTAACTAATAGTTCTATTTTGAAGGGATGTGTATTCACAAAGGACATCAACAAGGCAATGCTGATCAGTGATGCAATGGAGACAGGAACAGTTCAGATCAACTCTGCGCCAGCTCGTGGACCAGACCACTTCCCTTTCCAGGTAAACCATCAATTTCTAGACCCATACTTTGCCTCGGCCATGACGACTGAGCTAACTCAGTTTTGGACTGGAATAAACAGGGACTTAAAGACAGTGGAATAGGATCACAAGGTGTGACAAATAGCATCAATTTGATGACCAAGGTGAAGACCACTGTCATTAACTTGCCTACACCTTCTTACGCTATGGGTTAGTTTCCCTTTTTATCTTCTTCACCTTCGAATCAAATCAATCGGTCATCTTTGTATCAGATTGAATCGAAAACTATGAATAAAAGGGAGTTACTAGAGTAACTAATATGGTTTGTAATCTCTATGCAACCAAGACGAAGACATTATTGCTTAGTAGTAATGATATTATGTAATGCAAAAGGATCTGAAAGGTGAATGAGAGATTGCTTGTGTTGTGATAACAGGGGGCGGTTTCATCTCAAGACTATGATCCAAGCACATAAAGATCCTTTTGCATGCTTAATATATTGATTAGAGTTTATAATTCTTAAAAAAAATCATCTTAGATCAATCAGTTGAGACCATTCTCATCGATTTCTCCGGTGGATTTTTATAATAAATAGGAGTGAAAAATATCCTCGAATTTATTACAATAAATAAAAATACTTCCAAATGGTATCGAAAGTACAAACCCATCTTTTCGCAAAAAACGAACACCACTGATTGGACAACGATTTTTTTCTAGTCTAATCTCACGATTCTCACTAGAAAAATAATTATTGGAAATCATTTTTAAATTCATTAGTCTTTTAACTAATTACGGTTAGATATTGGGTTTTGTTTCAGTTTGATTTAGAATAATTCTTCTTTATTTTAAAATATGTTGTATAACATATTTAGGAGGAACTGAAAAATATAAGGTCGCATTTTAAATACCTTTGAATTAAGTTTGGAGTCAAAAGGTTACAAACTCTCACCTTATGCATGTCTAGAGTAAAGCAAGTGGCCTATGTTCAACGGAACGATTAAAGGAAATAAATTTTGTTTCGAAGAGCTCCTCGGCGTTAGACCCATTCTATCAAGTGTTGTGACTAGTACGATAAAGATAGAGGTCAACATCGCAACACCGTATTATCGGACAGTTAGGACGTAAAAACAAATGTGGTAGGTTATGGAGCACACCAAAGGATCCAAATTGAACCCGCTTATGGACGTGGAACAAGTATCATAGCCTAGATAGGTAAATCTCTATAAATATCGCCACTATTTTATACATATCTTCCTAAATTCTAGGCGTCCTCCTTTCTTTTAAGACTAAAGCTTGTTCTTCGTGGTCGTCTCATTTAAGTCTTCATTTTGGGTCATTTTCTACAATCTTCTCCACCAAAATGTTATGTTTTTTCTAGCTCGCCCCTAAATTTTCTCTGATCAAATGTTCTGATACATCGTGGAGCATTTCTTGTTTGGCCTAGTGTCACCATTGCTCTCTTCATTTACATTTCCGACTTCATTCTTAGCTCTCTGTGTATAAGCCGTGCTCTCTTTTATCCTCTTCCTTTTGCTATTTTTTGGCTTGTCGTCGACAAAGAGCCATTAGAATATACCTTCAATCGTGTTTACACAATTTTTACGTGTTTGTTGACTGCGCATAAGATTTGACCCATAGTGTTTAGACTCATGGACCCAAAATAAAATTTTACAACATCAATTTGTACCAACGAAATCAAACATAGATGTGAAAAGTTCATGTAAAGAACATCATATATATATCCATGTAACTTATACACTAGTCTTTTAGAATAAATTTGATCAACCTTCAAAATTAAACTTACGAATAAAACAAAAGAGATTTTATTTTCTCACACCAGAGAGATCACACGGAACGGGATTTCATTTAAAAAGAGATTTTTATATGTCCTTTATCTTTCTTTTGATAAAATTAATTCTTGGCTATAATTATCTCACGTAGTACGGTAGTATAACGTTTTCTTTTCAATCACAATCTCTGAATAATGTAAACTTTAAATTCAAGTCTTTCATACTTTGTGAACACAAAAAAAAAAAAAAAAGTCTTTAATACTCATTAAAAGTTAAAGTTTACTACTCCCTTTGTTTGTTTCTATATGATGTTTAAAGTTTCTACACTCTTATTAAGAAATCATTAAATACAATATGTTTTATTTATCCAAGACATTTTAACCAATAAAAATTTAATCTGCAGAATTGAAAGAGTCAAAAACATTAAAAAGTCAATTAATTGTGGATTGGTGAGTGAAAACATCATTTATTTGTGAACAAAAGAGTAACTCCTAAAACATCACTTAAAAGCAAACGGAGGGAGTACATTATTCAATTCACCTCATCAATTTCAAAATTCAGCGGAACATTTATTTGGATATAAATCCATTATTATATTTAGGTTTAGTAAGATTTGTTTAAAAACAAGTAAAAATACAAATCTTCTTATACACTTTTATCAACGTATTTAAAACTGGACCCGCGACCGAACCAAAAAAGTTTTTGGGTTATAGGTTAATGTGGTCCAACCGAGTTCAACCATATTTAATAATTTTTTAAAAATATTAGTATATATATTTAATCATATATTTTTTTCTATTTATAATTTTATATCGATCCAAATATCAATACAAAAAATTCTAGTATTACAAAAATTTGGAAAAAAAAATTCTTCAATAGCAATAACAAATTTAAACTAAATCATAGATATTAAAATAATAGTAGCTCATTTAGGCGTTTTAGATTAAAATTTTAAACTGTTTATAATTTTTAAAAGTTTTATTTGAAATAAATTTACTATCTCATTAATTAACTTTATAAACTCTACTTTTACTATTTTTTTTTTTGAAAAATAAGAATTAAAAGAAAATAAAACGATTTTTTTAATTAACAAAATAATTGAATCCGGATTAATGCGGTTCTGGTTTTTTGCCAGTTTCCAATTTTTTGGCGGTTCGCCCTGGTTCGATAACCGGTCTAACTCCATTTGGATTTTAGTGTTAACCCGAACTGGATGCATACCCGATTCCCGGTTTAATCCGGTTCGACCACTAGTTCGGTCCGGTATTGAGGTGCAAAAGGAAGAAATGACAAAGACGTATGCCAACATATACTTATCTCTCTACTTAATTGTTATTTTGTTCGGAAGAATGTGAAAGACAAGTATATTTTATGACTTCGAATTACTTTATTAATAACAGACAAAGATAACTATCATATTAATTAGTTCATTGATCCCACTCTCCAGCTTTGTTGTGTAGTACATTAATTATTTGACCAACATTTGCAATAAAATAAATTGTGTACATTAATTAAAGCCCATCTTTCTCCCCTTGTGAGTTTGTGCAAACGCAGAATGTCCCATGTGCTTAATTACGCAGAATATTTATTTATATTGTACTAAGTCTAAAACTAATCCCATCTTTTATACTTGGTAAATATTGCCTAGGGCTAGGCATTCGGGTAATCGGGTCGGGTACAGGTTCGGGTCTAACCGGGTACAAGTTCTTTCGGGTCTAAGCAAAATGTACCCATATAGGTACCTGTGAAGTTTCGGTTCGGTACAGGTTCGGGTCTTCGCGGGTACAGGTTCGGGTACAGGTTCATCCAAATAGAACCTGTAAATACCCGATTTTTTTCGGGTTCTTGTTGATTCGGATATTTTCGGGTCCTTTTTACCCGAAAGTTCTGTTTTTTACCCGAACTCCATGTTTTTACCCGAACAAAACACAACAATACCTATAAATTTCATTTCAAACACAAAGAGAAATGATGAAAGATGAAACACATGAGATAAAGAGCTGAGTTGAGACTTACCACAAATGTTTACTAGTACTTAAACAAAGTTTAAAACACATCTAAAAACAAACGTTAAAACACATCTACAACAAAAAGAAATCAGTTCATTAATACTTAAAAACCTGAAGCTTGAAGTCTTGAAGCTTGAAGTCTTGAACTTCTATCAGCGTAAATTAACAGCATTTGAATCAGAAAGAGACATATAACCAAAGCCATATAAGAAAAGATTTGAACAGAATACGGATAACAAGAGTTATTTACCTTAAAGTGACATGAATGCAGGTTCAAATTCTACACAGAGTAGGAAAAGTGTTAGCCATTTAGCAGAATTGATAACAAATTACAACATTAACATGAACAACAAATTCTAAATTTACCTCTCATTAGCTCATCTTGTAGCTCGAAATCAGCAAGCATTTGTTCCTTTCTTATAATTCCTTTATCACTCATTCTAATTTGACACTTCAACCACTGCTCAGTACACATGAGGACTTCAACCATGTAATGAGTCAAACAGCTTCTAGACGAATCTAAAAGCCTACCACTAGTGCTAAAGACAGATTCTGAAGCTACCGAAGATACTTGCATTGCTAGAACATCTTTAGCTATTAGTGAAAGAATCGGATACTTACCACTGTTTACCTTCCAGAAAGAAAGAATATCATATTCTAAACCATTAGGGACATTAGGACATTCCACAGGTTCTTTCAAGTACAACTCCAACTCATTGGCTTTATTCTGAAACCCACTTTGCTGTACAAGCTCATTGTAGATATCATCCATATTTTCGTAGGCAAAACCATGACCTAACACTGTTGTCTCAGGAACTTCATCTACAAATTGGTCTTGGGACTGAGATTGTGTAGAAGAGCCTCCATGAGTCTGAGACTGAGAGGAAGCAGTAGCATTTCCAAATTTGGTATACTCCTCAAACAGTTTATTCGAGAGAGAGTTAATATCATCCTTCAGAATAGACGCATGAACTGAATCTTTACCATAGAGTTTATCAAAGCACAACTCAGCAAAATTCATCTTCTTTCTAGGATCAAAAAAACTAGCAACTATCACCAGCTTATTCATCTCAACTTACACTCCAAATGGATCCCAATATTTCCCTAATTTTCCTAACATAGCTAGAACATCTGAACTTAAGAATGCATCAGGACCAGTACTCTTGCTTAATCCTTCTATATTTATAGTCATACTAACTATCTCATTATAAAGCTTATGAGAAGCTACTGAGCTTGAAGATGAGATAGCCAAAGTAGATCTATAGAAAATGATAAGAAACTGTACTAACCTATCAGCTGCTTCCCAATCAGCTTTTCTTGGTGGTCCAACACGCTTCTTTCCATCCACAGATTCACTAAAGTAGTCATTGTACGGTTTATCTTCTTCCAACATCCTGTCAAAGGCACTACTGAACTTCAGAGCTTGGTCTAACATGAGATAGGTTGAATTCCACCTGGTCTTCACATCTAAAGGTAGACTACCCCTTTGAATCCTTCCTGACTCCACACGATCTTCAAAAGATTTCAGTCTAGGAGTAGAAGACCTTACAAAGTAAATGGCATTGCGAATACTATCCACAGTGTCACCTATATCTTGCAGCCCTTCTTTGACAATAAGGTTGATAATGTGTGCAGCACATCTGATATGCAGATAATGACTATCTAAAACAAATGCATTGTCTCCATTGACCATCTCGAATTCTTCTTTGAATTGCCTAATAGCATAACTGTTTGCTGTGGCATTATCCACAGTGATGGTGAACACTCTCTTGATGTTCCATTCCCTCAGACAATCCATCAGAACCTTGCAAATGGTTGCCCCTTTATGATCATACACATTCTTAAATGCGATCATGAACTTCTTCAGTCTCCACTGATCATCCACGAAATGAGCTGTTACCACCATATAACTAGCTCTAGTGAATGGATCAACCCATATATCAGTAGTCAATGACAGCCTTTGCTTGTTCACTATCAATTCTTCCTTTTTAATGACATAAATCTTCACAATATCTCTTGTGGCTGTTCTTCTAGAGTGAGGCTTTGCCAACATAGCTTTATCACAGAAATATCTCCAAGCTAAGCTCTCTACAAAAGCTAAAGGCAACTGACCTAATATAATCATCTCATTCGTAGCCTCCCTAATCACTTCATCTGAAACCTTACGCAGTCTAACACTATCACCATCATGATTCAACTGTGTTTGATTCTGATACTTATTACCAGCTTCCCATAACTTATAAGCACTACAGGTCTTAGTCAAATGTTTCTTCATATTAGTTGTACCTGATTTGGATGGAACAACCATCTCTCTGCCACAATGTTTGCAATTAGCCTTGTCTGGATCATCTTTCGGTTCAATGAAGTGTTGCCAAACCCACGATCTCTTCTTACTCTTTGAACCAGAAACATCTGCTTCATTAACCTTTTTTTCTTTCCTTGATTTGGTGTTTCAACTCCATCATCATCGTTATGAGAAACATCATCCATTGGAGTTTCCTCTTGCAAATTAGAAGCTATCTGCAAAAGAAATTCATAATCATAATCAGAAATATGAACAAGCTCAAATGGTGAATCAAATCGAATCATTTAACACACTTGAAATCAAAGAGATTCTGGTTTGAGATTAATCAAACTGAAGAAATTAAACAGACCCACTAAGAAATTTAACCGAATCAATTCAAAATTCATAAATGTGAACAAGCATCAATGGTCAATGACTCAATCGAATCAAACCAAATCAAAATTAGAAGAAAATTGATGTTTAGATGCTTACCTTTGATCGATTCCGAGACGTCTCTGATGGAGGAGACGTATGTGAACGAGATCGAAGAGAGTTTGAGTTTTCCAGTTTGAAAATTAGGGTTCATAGACACGTAAAAGAGTTTGGGTTTTTGTTTTGTCGTGTGTGAGGGGAGGGAAGAAAAAAATCACTAACATTAAGTGACTTATTTTCGGGTACATTCGGGTCCTCGTTCGGGTACAGGTTCTTACCCGGACCCGAACCTGTACCCACGGGTATCCCAAAATCATACCCAACAGGTTCGACCTCTATATTTGGTACAGGTTTCGGTTCGGTTCCTACAGGTTCGGGTACAGGTTCGGGTACACAGGTTCGGGTAAATGTGCCCACCCCTAATATTGCCATACTGTGAAGTGAATATATTCCTATTCTAATTTCATTTTATGAACTTTAATTTTATTTTAGAAAAGATATCGTTTACATTTTTCTAGCATCCCCTATATATTATTAGAGAAGTGATTTGTGGGAGAATATTTATGTGTCATCCTCACAATCACTTTCATAAAAAGAAATGTGACATGGTAATCTCAAAATTATGACATGACAAATCTCAATTAACAAAAAATTTCATGAGTTCTATTAAAAAAAATTAGGCCCACTAATTATCTAAACCCACAAATGACACCTCTATTTAGTTTGTCCATTAATAACCTAAACCGACGATTAAGTCTCCTAGCCTCCACCACTATATATATGCCACACATATCTCCTTCATTTCCAAACCTACGATTATAAGCCTAAATCCATGACTTATACTGAACCAATTTACATGAAGAACGACTTTTACATAAGCGATTCTTTTTTTTGTCTTGCTCATGTAATTTTTTTCAATATTGGTTTGGTTGGAGAAAGGCTCAAAAACATTTTGATCATTCTCCTAAATTAAACAGGCTTTCTTGCTATATTTAATTTGTTGTTACGATTGTAGTATTGTTGTATTGGGGGATTTAATTCATAGTTTCATTGGTACTTTTTAATCAATCATAATAATATTTACTATCTAAGATCTGATTTTTTTATAATGACTCAATTATTCTATTACGTATATTAAATCTAGAAAGCCATTATTGATTACTTATAGTAAATCTAATAGCCCATTGTTACTTGAGAAGAGTTTTGTGTATTTAATAAATTTATCAATTAATTGTATTTTAATAATTTTCAGAATTTCAAGTATATCCTTAAGATTATGGAAGTTGGGTTTAATGAGTAAGTATTGTTATGAATTCATGTACCTATAACATGAATTACATTAGAATTACATAATCATTAAAAACTAAACTTTTTCAAGAACCAGAGATTTCAATGGAATATGAAAATCTTAAAACCAATAACAATAAATTTTACTTATAGTTTAAGAATTCATAAACCAATAGTAGTGCCTTTTCAAAATATTGGTTTAACTTTCAGATATTATCATACCCAAAAATATTACACACGATCTTTAATATTGATAAATATTAGGATAAATATTAGACTTCTGCTAGGGTAAATCTAACTAACAAACTTTATTTGGATTTTTTTTTTGAAAAGAAAACTTTATTTGGAATAATAGTTGACTAATGATATCTCTTAAAATATTTTGACAAACCCGGTTTTTGTAAATATTTGATTTAAATGACAAAATGAAGTTTATATATATAAGATATGTTTTTGCTTTTTTGCTAAAAATATTTTGATTTATTACTTGACATTTCCATATAAAAATATTGATCAAAACTTAAGTTTTAGTTAGAGAATTCCAAAATCTTTTTCTAACAATCGACGGTTTTCCAACACACAAGTACAATTCTTCCATCAGAATCCACGCCAGTCAATTTACCTTGCTCCTTGCCAAAGATCTCATGCATTTTTTAGGATTCTAACCTCATACCTTTTAGTGGAAAAGCATTCGTAAACCGTCGATCAACCATTGGATCAAGGGTACTTCCACTCTATTCCAAATTTAAAAAAATGATTACTGGATATAATATTCAAATTAATTGCTTTGAAGATTGTCTATTTATGATTCAGTGTTTTTTTATATTAATATTATACATTTCAATGTATTAAATGACTTCATATTTACGTATATGAAATAATAAAATATAGTAAAAACTGATAAACATCTAAAAGTTCATAATCGTCGATGATGTGACAATAATGTCTTTAATAGAAATCAAAACCAATACATATTTGGGCCTTAAATTTGGGCATCGCCGGCGACACATATTAGTCTCTTGGGCTAGAAAGCCTTTGGGGAAACTGTGTATAATTCAAAAAAAAAAAAAACCAATACATATTTTCACATTTTAAGATATCAAATTTAAAAATATAATATAAATAGTTTATCCGCGTATAACGCGGGTGAGTTACCTAGTATTATGTATTTACTTTGTGAAAGTTTTCAAGCATATTATTTGAAATAAATTTAAAAATTGTCTCTTCATAATTAAGTTATTATTTCGTTTGCAAACAATTTTGATTTATTAGTCAACATACACTATAGCGTATTTAAATTAAGATTATAATAACAGAAACCACAATATTACATAGGGATCCCTATTACATATCGTAATCCATATCTCCAAAAACAATATTTATAATGAAAAAATATCATATATACTTATAAAAAAAACACATACATATGTGTTGCATTGGTATCCACGAAGTCAGATGATCTCATGCTTGTGTACGAGTTTCGTTTTCTTGGGAGAGAAGAGACATATCTTCGACTAGCTTCATCTCTCGGAGATGACTGAAGTCTCATTTTGGAGGTGAAGCTAGTCGAATATGAAATAAAGAAGAAAGATTTTACTTGATGCTGGTAGAACATGAAACAAAACAAAGAAGAAAATACGTTAAAAATTTCTCATTATTTCCTTTTATGTTCGGATTTTAACAACATTCGGATTAAAATAAAGTTATACATGTCATACCTTAAATTCATATACCGATCGAAATCGATGTCACAACTTACAACAACCCTTCTTCTTTATTTCAAAGAACCGTGGAACCTTGGTTCTAACATGGGATATAGATACGATCCACAATTTTAATATGAAGATATGTTACTTTGGAGTATAAACCTGTGACAGTCGATCACTCTATCAATTATAACCGAAAATAGTATTGTCATTACCTAAAACTGGGATAGTGGGGACTTGGACAGGCCAACACAAGACGTGTCCCGTTGATTGTTGGGGTTATAAAGTGCAAATTTTTTGTGTATTAAAAATCTGTATTGCATATATACGTAGGCATTAACATGGACGTGTATCAGCTGGCATGGATGCATGTTTGTTTAATTGCCAAACTTGAAAGAATCGTGACTTCGAAAGTTTATTCAATGAACTGCGAACCAATATATTCCCCTATTTTGTTTTTTTTTTTGTAACTTTGATGAATATATTCCCATATTACATGAGAAGATACATGCACTCAGATGTACTCAGTAGATATATTTCCAGAGCGAAGAATTTCTCCATTTATAATTTTATTTAATTAAAACTTATGCTTGTTATACAATGGAAGAGAAAAAATTGTTGTGACTACAAATTATAAGCCTAGATTATTTACGCTTGTGTCAAGCAGGTTTAAGAATCTTCAAAACTCCGTCTTAATATTTTTTTCGTAAGGAAAACTCATCTCTGGTTTGTAACTATAACTCTCTCATACCAAATGAATTCAGAATTTGAGATTCCCTAGAAAAATAAAAAGAACAGAAGAAGTGTCAAAAATCAGGATAAAAAATTTAGGTCAAATTCATTTGTACAATGTCCCAACAGGATTTATTGTGTTTAGAAATGTCCCATTAAGATTATGTAATTCTAAATCCCAATTATATCATTAATTTGATAATTGTTTAATTTATATAGTAATTTAAAAATTAGAAAAGGAAAATGAATAAAATCATATATTTAGAAAATATGAACAGAATAAAATAATTTTTAGGTATAACAAAAAAATCAAATAATTTTATTTGTATTTATTTTGATAATTAAATAAAATATATTAATTCTAAAAATATATTTTAGAATTTTAAAATAGGAAGTTATTAGTAAAAAAATAATTAAATAAATAAAAAACCATATAAAATAATTTCGAAAAACGTTAATAATGTAAAAAAATCTTTACGTAATAATTACAAAATTTTATTATATATTTACATATATTTATTTTAGGAAAGAAAATATTCACTCTTAAATTTAAGAAAATGGTTATTAACTATGTAGAAACTACGGGTACTCGGGGTACAACCACACAGAAAGTTTGAGTTTGGGGCTAACCAACCAAAAATTTTTCCTCTTGCTTCAACTACACACCAAAGTTTGCTCGAGTTCTAACAACACAAAATTGTTTATTAGGGTCAGAACAACCCAGCCGTCTAATTATTAACGGGTTCCGTTAAATCGTCATAAAACCGGATTAAGAGGGAATGTACATGTTGCAAATGGCAAATAACCGGAATCCCTTGCGCACATGTTTATGGAGTGATTCTATACACTAAGGATGATCCGGATAAGTATGTTTCTGATTGGTTTCTCACATCTCGGTGGAGAAACACATATGAACATGCGCCAAATCCGGTAAGAGGACCAGATTCTTGGATCCGTGGAGATATTTCTTTAGTTGCTGAAGATCCGGAGAGGAAGAGAAAGAATACGAAAGAGAAAAGGAAAAGGTCAGCGAATGAATCTCCGACTAAGAAAAAAAGGAAGAAGACAAGTTCTATAGAAGGAGAAGTTGTTACTGCGTCTGAGGATAAGCCTAAAAGAGAAGTGCATTGCAAGAGTTGTGGAAAATCTGGACACAATAAGCGAACATGTTCAAGGAGGGAAAAGGTAATTGAGTTGAAGTTTATGATTATGTTTATACATGTTATTCTTGTCTGGGTTGTTTCATGTGTATTTGTTTGAATTTACACTGTTGTTTCAGGAACAGGGTGGCAACACCTCATCACAACCACAATCTCAAGTTGACAACAGATAAAATGGTTGGGAATCATCTCTACTCTAAATTTGACATCATATCGAATGTTTTATGATTATGTGTTTTTGTATTGGAAGATTATGACAAAACTCAAGGCAGTGAAGCAAAGGAGAAGGAGACAACAAGGAACCAAACACAAGGAAGCAAAGGAGAAGGAGACAGCAAGGAGGCAGTGAAGCAAATGATCTTGTTTCTTTTAATGCTTTTTTAATAAATCAGACTTAGTCTCTCTGGCTCAAGTTTTTGGACCCAGTAACTTTTGTGTGTTTTTGGTTATCTTTGAATTAATCTATAGTTTTTGTTGTTTAAATAAAGTTAGACTTTTGACCCTATTAAACGTGAAAGAGGATGATGAACGCGAAAGAGGAAGATGTTAGGGCTCTGGTGATTTGATTTTGTAATTTTGGTTTAAGCGGTTCTAGTTAAACCAAAATTAAATATCTCAATCGGTTTTAATCCGGTTTTATGACGATTTAACGGAACCCGTTAATAATTAGACGGCTGGGTTGTTCTGACCCTAATAAACAATTTTGTGTTGTTAGAACTCGACCAAACTTTGGTGTGTAGTTGAAGCAAGAGGAAATTTTTTTGGGTGGTTAGCCCCAAACTCAAACTTTCTGTGTGGCTGTACCCCGAGTACCCTAGAAACTACATCTTACTATTCAGTAGATCATATTGGTAGAATTATGAGGCAGAATGTACTATTTGCACTTAGTAGAATGAGACTAAGTGGTGGAAAAATGGTTCTTCGCGATTGTAGAATGTTGAGAATAATAAGTAGAAACTTGTTTCTATGCTCCGAGATTTAGAATAAGTAGGCAGAAAATCTAAATTCTATTGGAAAAATCAGCGGTAGAATGGAAAACTATAATAATTTTTAACACATGATTCTCTACATCAAAAAATAAAAGTTTTTATACAAATGTACTATTCATGACATGCTTATAATTTTCAGTTTTTTTTTCAAATTTAAAAATCTTATATTTGAATATATATTTTTTAAATTACCGGTATTTTCGGAAAAAATTGACCAAATGTGAGAAAATCTTATTGGGACATTGTGCAAATGAATGTGGCCTATTTCGCAAATTTCCCTAAAAAAAAGTAAAACGTGGAAATATTCAGATATATATATATATTAAGATCGCCTTCCCCAACTATTCGCAAAGAGTTTGGCTCCTCACGACGGGCCACCGGAGGAATAATATGATTAGCAACCTCGATGAGATGCACATTGGCTCCAACCACTTGCAGAGCTGGAGGAGGAGGTAATAGAAGATTCCCTACAGCAGGCTGAGTGATAGACTCCTCGTGAGGATCTATGCCCGAAGATCTCTTTGAACGGTTTTAAGGATGCGGAATGATGATGATGGATGAATTTCGAAAGAGAAGATGAACGGTTTGAATGTGAAGGATGAAGAGATCAATGGATCGATGCGTACTTCCGAGAGATTTGAACGATCTCTAAGACTACAAAGCTTGCCCTTTGTGAAGGATAAAGATCCAAACACGATGAACAAGAGGGGGATTGATGTGAAACTTCCAAGGGATGTGAAGAGATCCTTAGACTTTCGGCTCTTAAGTGAAATGGGATGAAGATCCAAATTTCGGGTTCAAGAGGATGATCAAACGAGTTTAAGAAAAGACTTATGATTTAAAATGTTTGATGATCGAAATGAGAAGTGGCAAGCCACTTATATAGGAAAAGAGAAGTATACATGCACACTCTCTTGAAAAAAACAACATAATTAAAGGTTTGACTAATAAATGAAAAATGCATGCAAAACACATAGGAAATGATGAATTTTGACTCCAAAATCTCATAAAAACGTGATGGGCCTTTGATGGGCTTCCAAAAAGTCCAAAAATTATCCTAAGTATGATAATGAGGAAATGGTGAAGTATGTGGGCTTGCCTCATTAAAAACCTACTTCGGAAAACCCATTGGGACAAAACCGAAGGTAGGGAAAAAGAGTACGAGTCCACATACCTCTCATTATCATCCTTCCTTGGCTCGGTTCACAACCAATGCGGTTTGATGAGCAACTAAAGGAAGTTGGCCGTTTAGTCTCAACACAAGCATAGAGACGGCTTGGTTGAGTTGTCTTGTACGTGACCTCGTCATCGGTCCACTCGGGATTTCTAATGCCTTAGCGTCTTCAAGAACCTCAATGTCTCCAAGTTGCTCCTCGGCTACAAGCGGTTCCGTAGTTCCTTGGTCCGGGTCGGTCATGGTCTCATCATCCTCTCCCACTTGAAAAGGATTTGACCTCAAATCCGCATCATCTGCAAAATAAGGGAGAAGGTTGGAAACATTGAACGAATTACTTACGTCGTACTTACCTTGGAGATCGAGTTGGTAGGAGTTGTTGTTGATCCGCTTGGTCACTTGGAACGGTCCATCGACTCTCGGCATTAACTTAGATTTTCTTTCCTCTGTGAAACGTTCCTTTCTAAGATGGAGCCAAACTTGATCGCCTTCCTTGAAAATGATCTCCTTTCGGCCCTTGTTCGCATATTTTTGGTAAAATTTGGTTCGGGCCTCGATATTTGCCTTAGTTTTTTTGTGAACCTGTTTCACTAATTCGGCCTTCTTTTTGCCGTCTTGACTAAGTCTTTCACTCAAAGGCAAAGGGATTAGATCCAAAGGCGAAATAGGATTAAAACCATAAACAACTTGAAACGGGGAAAACTTAGTAGCGGAATGCACCGAATGATTATATACAAATTCTACATGCGGCTATATGAGATGCATTATCGGTTTTATGACAAGGTATGAAATGCGACATTTTAGAAAATCTATCAACAACCACAAAAATGGAATCTCTACCGTTTTTAGTCCTAGGTAATCCCACAACAAAGTCCATAGATAAATCAATCCAAGGATGCAAAGGAACGGGTAAAGGAGTATACAAACCGTGTGGTTGAAGTTTAGACTTAGCTTGTTTACAAGTGGCACAACGTTCACAAAGCCTTTCAACGTCTCTCTTCATGTTCGGCCA
Organism: Draba incana; assembly: GCA_963576765.1. NCBI lineage: Eukaryota > Viridiplantae > Streptophyta > Magnoliopsida > Brassicales > Brassicaceae > Draba > Draba incana. The sequence continues at coordinate 26,855,126 of OY755214.1, read as the reverse complement.
ATGGAAGTGATCTTGCATCACCTTAAGAGTTTTGGTTATGCCGAAATGACCCATTAGTCCACCTCCATGAGCTTCCCTTAAAAACAATTCTCGCAAAGAAGAGTGAGGTACACAAAGCCGATTCTCATAAAATAAATAACCATCAAGCCGATAATATTTTCCAAAGGCAAATTTTTCACAAGATTTAAAGATGGTTCCGAAATCCGAATCATTGGCATATAATTCTTTTATGTGTTCAAAACCAAGCAATCTTGCACCTAAAGAGTTAATGAGAACGTACCTCCGGGATAATGCGTCGGCTACAACATTATCCTTAGCTTTCTTATATTTGATCACATACGGGGAAGTTTCAATGAATTCAACCCACCGAGCATGTCGTTTGTTAAGCTTGTTTTGACCCTTGAGATGCTTCAACGACTCATGATCCGTGTGAATCACAAATTCCTTGGGCCATAAGTAATGTTGCCAAGTTTGCAAAGCTCTCACCAAGGCGTACATCTCTTTATCGTAAGTCGGATAATTAAGCATAGCTCCTCCAAGCTTTTCACTAAAGAACGCAATGGGCTTCATATCCTGCATCAAAACGGCTCCAATGCCTATGCCCGAAGCATCACATTTGATTTCAAAAGTTTTCATAAAATTAGAAAGTATAAGAACGGGAGAGTTAGTGAGCTTCTCTTTCAAGGCTTGGAAAGTCTTTTCTTGGGCGGTTTCCCATTTGAATCCGGCGTCCTTTTTGATAACTTCCGTAAGCGGGGCAGCAATGGTGCTAAAGTCCTTAACGAACCATCGGTAAAAACCCGCAAGGCCATGGAAGCTTCCAACTTCACTTACACTTTTCGGACTCGGCCATTCTCGGATTGCCTTAACCTTTTCCTCATCGACTTTAATACCATCTGCACTTACAACAAATCCTTGGAAAACAAGATTATCCGTGCAAAAAGTACATTTCTTAAGATTAGCATAAAGTTTCTCCTTGCGAAGAAAATCCAAGACAAGCCTAAGATGCATGACATGATCATCAAGATTTTTACTATAAACGAGTATGTCATCAAAATAAACGACTACAAATACTCCTATATGCTTTCTCAAGACATGATTCATTAGCCTCAGGAAAGTGCTAGGTGCATTTGTTAATCCAAACGGCATGACTAACCATTCATAAAGTCCTTGTTTAGTTTTAAAAGCCGTTTTCCATTCGTCACCTTCCTTCATCCGGATTTGGTGATAACCACTTTTAAGATCAATTTTAGAAAATATGCAAGAACCATGCAACTCATCAAGCATATCATCTAAACGAGGGATAGAATGGCGATACTTAACCGTAATATTGTTGATGGCTCGGCAATCAACACACATGCGCCAAGAACCATCCTTCTTTGGCACAAGTAACACCGGGACGGCACACAGACTCATACTTTCGCGAATATGGCCTTTGTCCATGAGCTCGTTGACTTGCCTTTCCAATTCCTTAGTCTCCACCGGATTGGTTCGGTACGCGAGTCAGTTCGGGAGAGTAACTCCGGGAACAAAGTCGATTTGGTGTTCTATTCCACGAATAGGAGGCAAACCCACGGGATTCTCTTCCGGGAAGACATCTCTAAAATCCTGTAAAAGAGACTTAATCTTGCTCGGCAAAGCCGGCTCGGGGTTTTGTAGTACAAGCAAGGGATTCTTTAAAAATAAAAAGCAAACTATTTTTACTTTCCTTTTTCTTACTCTTTTTGTCTATGAGATCAACCGGTTTGATAGCCTTCTTTTTCATGGCGAGTTGATCTTCATAAACCTCTTGTGGACTCATGGGAACAAGTGTGGTCTTTCGGCCAAGATGCTCAAAGGTATACCGGTTCGTGAATCCATCGTGTAACACCCTTCGGTCCGATTGCCATGGTCGGCCAAGTAATATATGACTTGCGTCCATCGGAAGAACATCACACGTGACCTCATCTTCATACTTACTGATTGAGAATGGAACTTTAACTTATTCACTTACGGTCATCTCACCCGTGTCATTGAGCCATTGTAGTGAGTACGGTCTCAGATGCTTAAGAACCTCCAAACCTAATTTCTCAACCATAGGTTGACTAGCAACGTTAGTACAACTACCACCATCGATAATTAAGCTACATACCTTGGCTTTGACGAGGCATCTTGAATGAAAAAGGTTTTTTCTTTGGGCTTGTTCCTCGGGTTTGATCAAAACACTAAGTGATCTTCTAGCCACTAGAAGTTCTCCTTTGATGGCGGTTTCTATACCATCTTCGACCACCTCATGATCCGATTGCTCTTCCTCGGACTCGATATCTCCATTTTCCCGAATTATCATTATCCTTTTGTTCGAACAATCACTCGCGTAGTGACCAAGTCCTTGACACTTGTAACACCGAATGTCTCTAGCTCTCGGATTCTCTTTAGCTTTTCCTTTAAGGTCCACGTCCACGGGTTTCAGCTTATTGAACGGCTTGAAGTCTTTTTGAAAACCGGGCTTCTCTTCCTTTTGATAACTTGGTTTTCCCGAGACAAAGCCGGGTTTGGCTGATCCGTAGCTAGACCGAGAATTCTTCCTTTTGATTTGTTGCTCGAACATCACGGCCATGTGGAACATCTCTTCGAGTTCTAAATAATGTTGTGTTTCGAGACAGTCTTGAATTTCGCGGTTGAGTCCTCCCATGAACCGAGACATAAGGGTTTCCCCATCTTCCCGAATATCGGCTCTTAACAACAAGGTTTCCATTTCCTTGTAGTACTCTTCCGCGGTTCTAGATCCTTGAACTAAATTCCTCAACCGTTGATGAAGCTCACGATTATAGTAGCTCCGCACGAATCTTTTTCTCATAACGGCTTTTAATTGTTCTCAAGTGTCTATGGGGTTTTCACCGGCACGTCTTCGAGTAGTCACGAGTTGGTCCCACCAACTAAGCGCATAATCATAGAACTCGGTGACCGCGACTTTAACCTTGATCTCCGCCGTGTATTCCCTACAAACAAAGACGAGTTCAATTTTCTTTTCCCATTCTAAATAAGCATCGGGATTATTAGTTCCATGAAAAGAAGGGATAGAAATTTTTAATCCGCCAAGAAGATCTCTTGGGGCATTTTGGATCCTTTCACACCGTCGGTTCCTTTGACTTCCGTGAGAGGAAGTATGGCTATAGTAAGCTCGGGCCTCATCGTCTTCTCTCCTTATCTCACGACGCGGCCTCTCTTGCGGTTGAATAGGGTTTTGAACCGGGTCCGGGGCTGCTTGATTTAGTTGTAAGGCACTAAGCTTCTCATCAAGCATTACGGACATGATAGTCGTAAGTGATTCCAACAACTTCTTGTTAGGATAAGTTGGTGATCCTTCCTCAGAACTCACCATTGTACCTGGATTAACAAAGAGAACTAGCGAGTAAAGGGATTCTTGAAAGATCTAAACAAATATAGATCTAGAAGATACACAGACAGTTCTGTCTTCTCTCCTTATCTCACGACGCGGCCTCTCTTGCTGTTGAATAGGGTTTTGAACCGGGTCCGGGGCTGCTTGATTTAGTTGTAAGGCACTAAGCTTCTCATCAAGCATTACGGACATGATAGTCGTAAGTGATTCCAACAACTTCTTGTTAGGATAAGTTGGTGATTCTTCCTCAAAATTCACCATTGTACCTGGATTAACAAAGAGAACTAGCGAGTAAAGGGATTCTTGAAAGATCTAAACAAATATAGATCTAGAAGATACACAGACAGTTCTGTCACAGTGATTAGATCGGTCAACATAAATTATGAAAACACGTTCCAAATTTCCCAAATTATTTTTAAAATTAAGTACACTCTTTCTAGGTTCCGAAACAGTTGAATTCACAATTTTTGAACAACCTAGTGATTTATGAAAATGTTTGTAAGACAGATCCGAAATCTGGAAAATCTAGAAATGAGTTTTAGAAAGATAAAACCTTGTTCAAAGTAGCTATGATACCACTTGATAGACTCCTCGTGAGGATCTATGCCCGAAGATCTCTTTGAACGGTTTTAAGGATACGGAATGATGATGATGGATGAATTTCGAAAGAGAAGATGAACGGTTTGAATGTGAAGGATGAAGAGATAAATGGATCGATGCGTACTTCCGAGAGATTTGAACGATCTCTAAGACTACAAAGCTTGCCCTTTGTGAAGGATAAAGATCCAAACACGATGAACAAGAGGGGGATTGATGTGAAACTTCCAAGGGATGTGAAGAGATCCTTAGACTTTTGGCTCTTGAGTGAAATGGGATGAAGATCCAAATTTTGGGTTCAAGAGGATGATCAAACGAGTTTAAGAAAAGACTTATGATTTAAAATGTTTGATGATCGAAATGAGAAGTGACAAGCCACTTATATAGGAAATGAGAAGTGTACATGCACACCCTCTTGAAAACAATAACATAATTAAAGGTTTGACTAATAAATGAAAAATGCATGCAAAACACATAGGAAATGATGAATTTTGACTTTAAGATCTCATAAAAACGTGATGGGCCTTTGAGGGGCTTCCAAAAAGTCCAAAAATTAGCCTAAGTATGATAATGAGGAAATGGTGAAGTATGTGGGTTTGCCTCATTAAAAACCTACTTCGGAAAACCCATTGGGACAAAACCGAAGGTAGGAAAATGAGTACGAGTCCACATACCTCTCATTATCATCCATCCTTGGCTCGGATCACAACCAATGCGGTTTGATGAGCAACTAAAGGAAGTTGGTCGTTTAGTCTCAACACAAGCATAGAGACGGCTTGGTTGAGTTGTCTTGTACGTGACCTCATCATCGGTCCACTCAGGATTTCTAATGCCTTAGCGTCTTCAAGAACCTCAATGTCTCCAAGTTGCTCCTCGGCTACAAGCGGTTCCGTAGTTTCTTGGTCCGGGTCGGTCATGGTCTCATCACTGAGGTACCTCCGGAACAACGGGATCCGCATGCGCCAGTTGTTGCTGCCTCTGGCCGTGACGAGTGTAGGCAATCGTAATCCAGCAATGGTCAAAGGAAGCCCAATGTACCCTCTCACTGCGGAGCACCTGAAGCCTAGAGTCGATTACGACGGTAGCCATGCTGGTTTTAAGTTGCATGACAATCAAACGAGCATTATAAATCAGGAAATGTTAAGTGCAAACCTACCCAACTGTAACATTGAAAGGAAATACTTACGAGGTGACTCGGCAAAAACCTTCTTAATTTTGTTAAATTCCTCCACCGAAGACACTGACGCCGCATTAATCTTTAAAAAGAAGATTTTCTACGCCAATCAGTGTATTTCGGGATTATGTTCCTCACGACCTCCCTGAAAGGACGAGGAGCAAGGTATACTTTGCCCCGCGGAGCAAGATAGCCGCAGTTGCGGGCCAAGTATAGCTCGCATAATGTCTTGGGGGTCACAACCATCTCGTCCTCGTAGATCCTGACATATGTGCCGATGGCATGACGCACAAAGTTAGGAGCTATTAGGGGAAAAGCGATGGCAAAGGTCTTGAGAAGACGGATAATGTTGTCTTAATGCTCTACGGAAGCCTCCTCGATCGTCTCCGGATTATCACGCCCAGTTGGTATTCGGAGCTCTACGGAAGAAGGCACCAAGCCATTCGTTTTTTTTTTTTTTTAATTCTCTTAATGTTTTTTTTTTGTTTTTTTACAATTTATAGTCTCTAAGTTACTATTTTTCAATTTTTCTTCTCCCTACTTTTTTATTTTTTTACGACTTTGATTTTCTCAATCTTTTTTATAGTTTAGATTATATTAGAAATTTGTTTTTAATATTTGATTAGTTACTTAAGAATTACATTGCTAAATTTCTATTTTAAATTTATTTTTTTCTAATTAATTTTTATATTAACACATGGCATCATCTTAATCAATATTAGATACATGTCAAGATCTTGTGAATTATAATTTTCCTTACGTGTCGCGCTTCCATCGACTGACTTCTCTTTTATATAATAAGATATGGTAACACTATTAAGTTGATCCGAATCATATGTATGTTACCGGCTTACATATGTTATACTTCTTTCAAAATAAATACGTTAAGAAACTATTAGAAAATGTGTTATAACTTTTTTAATAATTTTGATTAATAAGCACAAGAATATTCGACCAAAAAAAAAAAAAAAAAAAGAACAAGAATACTATTATAATTAATAATTTATTTAGCTTAACATTTGTCGCATATCAATTTTTTCTTTCTTCATTTATATACAGTATGAAGCTTTTAAAAAAGGAATGATTAAGATATGACTAAGGAGAAACCAAAGTTTAGACGGAAAGATAATCATCGATTCATCATCATCCCCAGTATGGGTTGCTAACAAAAAAGAAAGTGTTTTCCTTTTCAACCATCACCACAAGTGATATTTTATAATTAAATTTTTTTCTAGCCCTAATAGAAAATCAATAACATATCCACAACAATTCTTCTTTATAATAATTAAGCCAAACCTCAACATTTTCATTTTCAACCCCACCAAAAAAAAAAAAAGTGTGGAAGCAGAAGCTATCCATCAAGATGGAACTCCTCTCTTCTATCTCCGTCATCTTCCTATATCCAAACTCCGGCGACGACTTTCGACCATGAAGACTTCCTCGATCATATCTTCGCCTCCTCACCATGGCCTTCCGTCGTCGATGAGGCTCATCTGCCTCCCTCCGATGACTTCCACGGCCATGACGTCGACTCTAGACATCATCAACAGATCATGATGATGCCTTTATCATCTCACCATCAAAACGACGTCGTCGACTGCTCCAGCGTCCATGCTTTATATGATGGCTTCTCCGCGGCCGGATCTCTCCATTCCCCGCCAAATCATTCTCTTCCTTTCCGCATCCCTCAGGCAATAAACCAAACAAATCTATCTTTTTAAATATAGGTTAAATTCTTAAGAGGTTCCGAGCCAAAATCCATATATAGCATGGACGCTGTTTAAAACGTAAAGATGTTTAAAACCGGAATATGTGATGAAATTTAGGGATCGGGAGGTGGAGTGATGAACCAACAAGGACAAAAGCAAACGCAAACGCAAACGCAACCGCAGGCAAGCGCGTCTACAGCTACTGGCGGTACGACGGTAGCACCGCCGCAGAATAGGACTAAAGTTCGAGCTAGGAGAGGTCAAGCTACTGATCCTCACAGCATCGCCGAACGGGTTCGAATTTTTATATTTTTATCCAAATATTTTCTTGTTTGTTGCATTAATTTTGTGTCAGTTACCGAGAAAGGTGTGGAAATTGATACTTAAAATAAAATAAAAAAATTTGGGAAGAAAAGGTTAAAATTACATGTTTTATGGGGCAGTTACGAAGAGAATGAAAGCTCTTCAAGAACTCGTCCCTAACGGCAATAAAGTATTATTAATTGGGAATATTATAAAATCTACCATAAAATCCAAAAAACTTATAAAATCTGCTACAAATATAAAACCTTTTAAAATTTGTCATGAAGAGTACGGACGTCCACTGGTTAAAGACGAAAAAGCCTTTAATGAATTCAAATATTTACGAAAATGTCATTCTACTATTCATCATCTTCTCCAATTTTTTGTTTTGTTTTTGAAACTATTATCTCTCTTCTCTCTCCCTCTTTCTTTCTTTCTCTCCCTCTCTCTTTCTCTTTCTCTTTCTTTCTCTCCCTCTCTCTCTCTCTCTCACTCCGAGGCGATGGACGTCTATTGTGTCTCTCTCTCTCTCTTTCGTATTTCTTGTCCTTGTCTTGTGTGTCTTTCTCTCGTACTCTCTCATCTCTCCCACTTTGCTCTCTTTTTCTTTCTATCTTTCTTTCTCCGGGACGATGGACGTCTGTTTTGTATTTCTTGTCCTCGTCTTGTATTTTTTGTCTTATGTCTTGTATTGTTTGTCTTTTGTCTTATATTTTTGACTTTATTTTGTATTTATTATTCTCGATCTTATATTTCTTGTCTTCCGATAGCCACCATCCCATCCACCGTCACTGACACCATTAACCACCGTTTTTATAACCGTATTTGTGGTGGATATTGAAGACAAGATGTCGCCAAACTAGACGTCCAATGGACGTCCACAAATTAGACGTCCTCTGTCTTAATCTACCACAAAATACTCTCTCTTTCTTTCTATCTTTCTCTCCCTGGGACAATGGACGTCTGTTTTGTATTTCTTGTCCTCGTCTTGTATTTTTGGTCCTATGTCTAGTATTGTTTGTCCTTCGTCTTATATTTTTTTACTTTATTTTGTATTTATTATTCTCGGTCTGGTATTTATTGTGTTCTGATAGCCATCATCCCATCCACCGTCGCTAACACCATTAACCACCGTTTTTGTAACCGTATGTGTGGTGGATATCGAAGAACAAAATGTCGCCAAACTAGACGTCCAATGGACGTCCACAAAAAATAGACGTCCTCTGTCTTAATTTACCACAAAATAGACGTCATCTCCCTTAATCTACCACAAAATAGACGTCCTCTGTCTTATATTTTTTGTCCTCTATCTTATATTTTTTGTCCTCGTTTGTATTTGTTGTTCTCGGTCTTGTATTTTTTGTCCTTCGATGGTCACCGTCTCCGGCTATGTCCACCACCGTTACTGACACCGTTGACCACCGTTTCTATAACCATTTGTGTGGTGGACATCGAAATACATGATATTACCAAACTAGACGTCCGTCTCTGAGGACAACTATGTAACTGAGGACGTCCGTCTCTGAGTAAGAGAAAGAGAGCAACTTTATCCACTCATAGTATCTTCCTTGCCAATCCTTTAACGGATCAAACCCGGCCACAACCACCATCGTTTTCGGGTAATCCAGATCCAAAAAAACTCCGGCACTTGGATTCGCCGTCACGTGGTCACAGCTTGATCCTTTTCAAAGAGAGAGAGAGAGAGAGAGAGAGAGAGAGAGAGAGAGAGGAGAAAGAGAGAAGAGAAAATATTCCGACAAAAAGAAAGAGAGAGAGAGAGAAAGATAGTAGATATTGGTTTCAAGAAAAGAGACAAAGCTTGAAAGAAACAAAAATGGAGGAAGTGAGAAAGAGGAAGAAAGGTGGAGGGAGAAAAATGTAATTTTACCCTTCCACTAAAAGGCAAAAGTTGGCAAATTTTAAAAGGAAGAGAGACTTATGGCAGATTTTGTAATGACCTTTCCAATTTATGGCAGATTTTGTAATTTGCACTTATTAATTCATTTTCAGTTTATGTTCCTAAATAAACATTTATACAAATACTAAATGGATGATTTCATATATTAAAAATTCATTACACCATTTATATCATCCTCACTCTGAATTGTATGAATCATATTATTTGCCAACCTCCATTGTCTATTTATATTTTAGAAGTAAACTTTAACTATGGTGAAAAAAAAATTACGAAAATAAATATCAAAATGGTTTTTTTTTTCCTTTTCTTCTGTAAATCACTTGAGTAGTCAATTTATCAGAAACCGGAGAAGAACATATTATTATTTGCAGGAGTTAATATTTAACGACCAAAACCCAGGGTTTATAATTTTTTTTTGTTTTACTCATATAATTGGTGGTTGTTTAGCCTCTCTAGATGTATATGATATACTACTATCAATCAAATGATTAAAACACTGATTAGCTAATTAATTAGATTACAATAATAAAGTGAACTAATGCAGTAATAAATGGACTAGGATCTCAGCTCTGATGGGTTTCTTTTGTATATTTATTTAAATAATAATTGACAGACAGACAAAGCATCGATGCTCGATGAGATTATAGATTATGTCAAGTTTTTACAACTCCAAGTCAAGGTGAATCTCTCTTCTCTCTCTCTTTTACATATTTCTTTATAATTTTCATTTGGCTCCATAGTTACTACAAGAGGTAATTCTTCTCTTTTCTTTTTTTGTAAGAACAAGAGAGGTAATTCTTTACAAACTACAATATGGTTTATTTTATTTTCTTAACTAGTCATGGAAGATTCTTTCTTTTGTCTTATAGTTGACATGTTAGACAAAATGAAAAGCTGACATAACTATGCAATATTTACATACCAATTAATCAAATATGGGCCTCTGCAACTAAAATTCCTTATGCTTCCTCTTCAATATATAAATTAATCAAATATAACTTATTTGATTAATTGGTATGTAAATGCGCATTAGACACTATATTTAAATTAAATTAGACCAGTGTACTTAATAATCCTTTTTGAATTTAATTATACGTTGTAGGTACTGAGCATGAGCAGATTGGGTGGTGCTGCTTCCGTGTCTTCTCAAATCTCTGAGGTAATTAATTTTCACCACTTCTACTGTTTTTAAAAACCTCCAATAATTAATATCCAAGTTAATGTATGAAATTATTATATATAAATATTAGATCGGACCCAAAAGCGATTCAAAATTCATATATGTGATTCTTTCAGATATATCGTGCATAGTAATTTTTATGAATATACATTTCACTACAAGAAAACAGCGTGTTTTCCGACGGAACATTATTTTCCGTCGGAAAACCGTCGGATAAAACCGACGGTTTGCCGACGGTTGGCCGACCAAAACGATCCCGTCGGCAATCCGTCATATTTGTCCGATGGCATTCCGACGGCAACCCACTCCGTCCGTATTCCGTAAGACTACCGTCGGTAAAACCCGGGGGAATGCCGACGGTTATACGCCGTCGTTAAATTCCGACGGTATTCCGGCGTATTACCGACGGAAATCGGATTTTCCGATGTCGGCAAAGTTTTCAGTGACCGCCGTGTATGAACTATTTCCCGACGGCCATATGCCGTCGGAATTCCTACGGTAATCGATGTCGGCAAAGATTGTGTGGTTGCCAAATCGTCTCCGGTGGCCGATGGGAAATTGTGGGGTGTGATGTCGGGGGTATTGACGGATATCCGACGGAACTCCGACGGGAATATGTTTTATATAAGGTAGCCGAATTCGTCATTCCATCGTATCATAATTTCTTTAAACAAACGAAATTCCAAAGATGAGTTCATATTTTCCGGCATGGATGGACGAGCCAATGACGGGCTCGGACTTATTAAGAAACGAATACGCTCAAGAAATATGCGAGTTCATGAATTTACCCAGTAATCTAGAAGCAGCCAAAAAAGGTCAGGATATCAAATGTCCTTGTTCTAATTGCTGTAATAGAATTAGTGTTGCCGTTCATAATGTTTGGAATCACTTATATAGATATGGTTTTAGGCCGGGATATAAGGTTTGGTTTTTACATGGAGAAAGGAATTATGAATATGGTAGTATTAGTAGCAATGAACCTTATTTTCCTGATAGCGTAGGGGAACCTACACCGGAAGTAGATGTTGGGGTACGTACGGTTGCGATGGTTAATGATGCGTTTAGAGAGAATTTGCAGTCGGGTGGGTATGAGGGTGATAGGGGTGAAGAGTCTAATTTAGAATCTCGAAGGTTTATCGATTTGTTAGACGCATCAAAGCAACCACTATACAGCGGTTATAGGGATGGCCATTCACCGTTATCGTCTGCTACTAGGATGATGAACATAAAGACTGATTACAATTTGTCCGAAGAATGTGTTGATGCAGTCGCCGAGTTCGTGAAAGATATTTTGCCAGAAGATAATCTGGCCCCTAGATCATACTACGAGATACAAAAACTTGTTGCCGGTCTTGGTTTGCACTACCAGGTTATAGATGTGTGCATCAACAACTGTATGATATACTGGAGAGAAGACGAGAACCGAAATAAATGTAAATTTTGCCGCAAGCCACGATTCCAGGACACAAGTGGCAGGGTGAAGATTCCATTCAAAACGATGTGGTATTTACCCTTAACGGAGAGGTTGAAGAGGCTGTACGAATCTGAATGCACAGCTACGGCTATGAGATGGCATGCAGAGCATAGTCAAGATGGAGATATCACGCATCCTTCTGACGCGGAAGCGTGGAAACACTTTCAATCCGTATATCCAAATTTTGCATATGAACCACGGAATGTATACTTAGGCTTATCCACCGATGGTTTCAACCCGTTTGGCAAGCATGGACGGAAATATTCATTGTGGCCGGTCATAGTGACCCCTTACAATTTGCCTCCATCTCTGTGCATGCGGCGAGAGTTTCTGTTTCTCTCAATTCTAGTTCCCGGCCCAGATCATCCAAGACGGTCGCTTGATATATTCCTCCAACCATTGATCTGTGAGTTGCAGATGTTGTGGGAGCATGGTGTTATGGCTTATGATGTTTCAGTGAAGCAGAATTTCAACATGTGTGCGGTTCTTATGTGGACCATAAGCGATTTTCCGGCATACAGTATGTTATCTGGATAGACATATGTGGACCATAAGCGGTTCTTATGTGGACCATAAGTGATTTTCTTGGTGTGTCTTTACTGCCAAGACAATACTTCAGCTTTCCAATTACAGCACGACAGGAAGACTTCATGGTTTGATTGCCATAGGTGTTTTTTACCGCCAAATCATCCATATCGTCGGTCTAAAAGACATTTCAGGAAGAATGAACAAGTGTTAAATGGTCCACCTCCTGAGATAGATGGTCGCAGCATATTGGAACAGTTACGAGATTTTGGTGCAGAGCGAACTCCTGAATGTGGGGGTAATGGCCATTACCCCGTCGACGGTTGTGGGCAATATCAGAATTGGCACAAGAAGAGTATATTTTGGGATTTGCCTTACTGGAAAGACCATCTACTGCGGCATAATATAGATGTCATTCATGTGGAAAAGAATTTCTTTGACAACATCATGAACACCGTATTAAACGTCCCAGGAAAGACCAAAGACAATTGGAAGTCTAGATTTGACTTGCCATCGATTTGTACGAGGCCATCTCTTCATGTTTCGAACGGTAGATTGCCGATGCCTGCGTACCGGTTAGACAGTAAGAAGAAAGAAGTATTTTTTGAATGGTTCCAAAATTTTGTAAAATTTTCAGACGGCTATGCATCTAACCTAGGTAATTGCGTGGATTCGACGGAAGGGAAGTTTATAGGAATGAAGAGTCATGATTGTCATGTCGTGATGCAGCGTCTTCTTCCATTTGTATTTGCATATCTTCTTCCAGAACCTATCCACCAAGCAATTGGAGGTATATTTCTTACTTCCATTAGTCTATGACTATCATTATATTACTAATGATATCATTATATTGTTTAATTTTCTTTTATAGAAGTTGGTGCATTCTTTCGAGATTTATGTTCACGAACACTTACCGTCCACGGGATACGTAACTTGGAGGCCAATATCCCAGTACTCCTTTGTAATCTTGAGAAGATATTTCCACCGTCTTTTTTTGACGTTATGGAACATCTTCCAATTCACCTCCCACGAGAAGCAGCCTTAGGAGGCCCTGTTCAATACCGATGGATGTATCCGTTCGAGCGTTACATGTTCCACCTCAAGAAAAAGGTTAAAAATTTGAGCAAGGTTGAGGGATCTATTGTCGCACAAAGCCTAAACGAGGAAGTTTCACAATTTGCCGAATATTATTTTCCACGGGAAGTTAGTACTAAGGCGAGACGCCCTGCCCGACATGATGATAGAGGTGAGAAAGCAGTCTATGACGTGGTTGTTCCTGAGTTGTTTGCCCAAGTTGGTCGACCAAGTGGAAAACGATAGAAACGCATCCTATCAGCACAGGAGGTCACACATCTGCATACGTATATCCTCAGAAACTGTGACGAAATGTTGGAGTACGAAAGGTATATAAGTTATTAAACTAATTAAATGTATGGAATATTCATCAACTAACGACTGTTATATTACAGGATATACATGTCTCTCACACGTGATTACCATTATGGTAAGACATATGCCGAACTTGCTGTATTGAAAGATGAAGAATTTCCGGATTGGTTGAAATGTTATGTAAGTTAATATAATTAATGACGCTTAATTTTCCATATATGTTTGCACGTTCATATGTTACTTATTAGTATGTATTGTACGATTTTATATTAAATAATGTCTTAGTATGTATTGTACGATTTTATAATGTTGTCATGTGTTTTATTTCCTATTAGGGATTGAGAAATAGTGGTGTTATATATGTGTAATACGTTTCGAAGCCGCACTAATATATTTTTCTTGGTTGCGAGGGTCAAATTAACATTCACGCTTAAATTTATTTTTAAAAACCTTCTAATCAACTTTAAAACCATATCATATACTTTTTAATCAAAAAATTTTATATTTTTAAAAACTTTATAATCAAATTTAAATTTGTCGATAAAATTAAAAAGCATTAAAAAAGAATGCCGTCGGAATCCCGTCTTAATTGTAAGACGGAATTCCGACGGTTTGGGGGTTTTTGTTATTTTTAATTGTATCGACAAATTTAATTAAATTGAAAACCCAAAACCGTCGGAATTCTGTCTTAGTTATAAGACGGAATTCCGACGGTTGGGGTTTATATTAATTTTTATTTTATCGACAAATTTAGAAAAATTAAAACTCAAAACCGTCGGAATTCCGTCTTAGAAGTAAGACAGAAATCCGATGGTTCACCGACGGAAACCCTAATTTCCCCAGCCGCCAAAAGACTTCGTAATCTTCGTCAAAGCGGGAAAACCGTCGGAGTTACCGTCGGAAATTTTTAATGCCGTCTGATTTCCCTCGGACTACCTTTTAAATCAACAGTCTTCGTCTTCCCCGAACTCAGATCTGTAAAAAAAAAAAAATTCTTAAAATCTCCTTCGTTCCTCCGCCGTTGCTACTCGTTTGGACGCCGATTGGACGCCGATTCTTCTCCTCCGTCGTGAATCATCTCCATCTTTTGCCAAATCAAAAACTATGTAAGTTTTCCATACATTAATAGAATTTCTCCAAAATTGTTCTTCATGATTTAAGATTGTTGTTGAGGATCCGAAATTGTTCGTGATGATTAATAGAGTGGTAAGAAATTAGGGTTGTAGAATGTTAAGAAATTGTTCATGAGAATTAATAGATCCGAAATTGTTCTTTAGGATTTGTAGATTCTTTAAAAAAAATTCTAAAATTAATGTTAATACAATTTTTTAACGAATTATGAATTAACAAATGAAGTAAATAATCATTTTAGGGTTTATGAGGATGTTATAAATATATGAAATTAGGTTTGTAGTTAATTTGCAAAATTTTTGAAGTTTGATAATTTTAGGAGTTTACTAATTACGAGATTTTTAAACAATTCTAAATTTATAAATATTTCTAATTTTAAGAATTAGATTTTCATTTGTGTTATGTGTTTTTTAGGGATTTTTTATAATTTAATATATAATTAATATATAAAATTGTAATTTTCTAAATATCCTATATAGAATATTTTAAGGTAATCATTTTAAATCCTTATAATTTAAAATTTTTATAACATTAATAAAAGAATTTAAATCTTTATAATTTTAAACTTTAAATCCTCTAAATTTAAATTTTATAAATTTTAAAATGTATATGTTTAACAATTTTCCTATTAATTTATCATTAATATGCAAAATTATAAATTTATATATATCCTACATATATATACAAAATTTTAAGGAAATCTATTAAATTCCTTACAATTTTAAATAACATTAATAAAACAATTTAAACCTTTAAAATTTTAAAACTAGTTTAGGAAATTTTTTTAATAAAAGTTTGAAACTATACATATCAATTTCCCAACAAAACCTAAATCCATAAACTTCGGTTTCTGAATAAACAATATATAAAAAAAGCTCTAATTACTTAAATGACATAAAACCCATAAATTCCATAAAACCCTAATCCCCAATATCCTTAAAAACCATAATCCTAAAATTCCAATTAACTAAATTCCAAAATCTCAAAATCACAAAATCCTATACATTCCAAATTCCATAAATCCCAAAATATCTAAATCTTAGAATTATGGAAATCGTAGGGAATATGGGAACTTTCATAACTCTAGACGAGGTGGGAGTTCCAGTAGGGGAGGTCGGACTACGAGTGAGACGCAGTTCCCCGAGGATAGTCCCCACTTGGAGACCCCATTCATGTCTCAGCCCCCGGCTACAGCCCACTCAGCTCCCACCTCGCTGACCATCGACCAGGTTGTGGCGCAACCTGGACGTGATAGGTTGACGCGTCTAGATCCAGACACGCCACCTAACACGACTTGGTAAGTCTTATTTGAATATGTAGTGGATTTAATAATTTTACATAAATATTTAAATAAATATTTCAATAGGTTCCAATTCTCGGGAAACGATATTACGGGTTCTATCAACGAAATGATGAACTCCATGCTCACTAAACCGTATCCCACATACAACGACATGCCTCCAGAGGACCGAGACACTTGGTTCCGACAATTTGCGGTAAGATTTTATTTTATTTGTTTTAATTGTATTTCCTATATGACGCACAATTTAATTAATAATGCGGGAATGTTGTATTTTTTTGCAGCAAGATTTTACGTGGGACCCAGTCCTCACATCCAGGGTCCGAAAGGAATTCGACAAAAGGGCGGCGAGGAAGTTCTCGTGGAAGATCAACGAGTGGAAAGACGCGTGGTATAAAGAGGGGAAGGGGCCAAAGGTTTTTAAATATAAACCAGCTGAGATGTGGACTGGACTACTTCGACATTGGGAATTAGCGGAAACTGTTGAGGACTCCGAGAAACACTCGACTAACCGCAACAGCACCCGGAAGGGGAAGGGAAAAGCGACTCACAACCTCGGTGCAACAAGCAAGGCTTCAGCTGCTCAGAAAATAGCAAGTAGTTAAATAATTCATAAAAGTTTTGAATTCCGTAACGAAATTGTATATGGTAACAGTTCCAGGAGACCGGTGTCTATCCTTCCAACCTCGATATGATCAAGTATTCGCACACCAACAAGAAGACCGGTGAAATTGAAGACCCGATTGCTCGTGAAATCGTGGAAGCTGTGGAGAGGCGGCAGGTGGAGTTCCTCCAATCGCAACCGATCGTGGAAGGAACTCCGGCGCCAACCGAAGTTCCAGTCGAGAAGACCAACGAGTTCACCTACGAGGTTAGTAACCGACTCAATTTTAATGAAATTTAAACATTACTTTTAATACAAGCTATGAAATTTTTTAAAAAAAATTTCTTAGGTGACTCCTAAGACCAGAGGCCGTGTTTACGGCCTCCCTGAGGATAGTAGCTCGTCTGTTTCGACGGTTCGATATCGCGGTGCTAGCAAGTTGGAGGCGGAAAACCGAGAGCTGCACGACCGGCTTAGGGAAATGGAGGAAGCGAGAAAGAAGGATAAGGAGGAGGCCGAGGCAGCGAGAGCGAGAGATAAGGCGGACGCCGATGCACGATTTAAAGCAATGGAACAGATGATGCAGAACTTCTTCGGTACCGGTACGCCTAGACCAGAATAGGATTTGGAGAGTTTTAAATTTGATTGTAAAACTTTAAAATACATTTTAATTTTATTAGTTTGTAATTTTAAATTTTATTATATTTTAATTTTAATTTTAATTTTATTAGTTTTTATTTTTCATTTTTATAAAAAATATTATTTTATTTTATTTTTAAATTAAATAATTATAAATTTTTTAAAAAAATTACGTTAACCGTCGGAATTCCGTCTGGTAGCGCGGGAAAACCGAAACCGTCGGAATTCCGTCTGTTATGGCCGGAACACCGAAACCGTCGGAATTCCGTCTGTCATTGCCGGAAAACCGAAACCCGTCGGAATTCCGTCTGCATTTGAACTCCGAAATAAATCCGTCGCAAATGCTCGACGAATTTCCGACGGCATTTGTTTTTCCGACGTGATAGAACCGACGGCTTGTTCCCGTCAGAATCCGTCGGAAAAGAGCTATTTCTGACGGCTTCCTGACGGTTTTGGCCGTCGGAATCCCCCATGTTTTCTTGTAGTGTTTATTATACTCATGTAAGATGGAAAAAGTTTTCAAAAACAGAAAACAGTACTATGACAAATTCTAAAAGTACATATAGAGGAAAAAGAGAGGGAGATAGTAGTGCACGCGCGCCGACTAATACCACTTAGGGTTTCGCTTTCTGTTCTTTGGGGATAACAATAAAATGCTTCTTGTCTTTACATTTTTTTTTTAATATTTACTTTTCAGGCAGGTGGGTCCCAAGGAAACACATATTCGGTCGTCGCCGGCGGAAACCAGACGGTGGCGGGAAGCTCCGACGAGAGCGTGACTATGACGGAGCATCAAGTGGCGAAGCTGATGGAAGAAGATATGGGCTCAGCCATGCAATACCTTCAAGGGAAAGGTCTATGCCTCATGCCTATCTCTATAGCTACTGCCATATCAACTGCCACGTGTCACTCTCGTAACCCTATGATATCTGGAGCTTCCAGCGCCGGAGGTCCTTCCTCTCCCAATCTCTCCGGCATGACGGTACAGTTGACGACAATGGGTAACGGGAAACTGCATGCTAACGGTAACGGCGTCACCGAGGGGGTCCGCTAAAGACGGTGTAACCGTTTTCCATGCCGTGATAACAGACGTTTTTTTTTTGTTTCTTTTACTTCTGGGGGTTAGGCAGAGAGAGAGAGATACCAAAAACAAAACAGAAGTTTGGGTGAGTGGGAGATAGAGTCAACCAACAAGCTTTTGGTCAAAGTCTACGAAGAAAGATGTTAAGTTGTTTGATGTGTTCTCTTAACGATGCCGTCTTTTTCGTAGAGTTTTGGTTTCTTTACCTACTACTACAAAACCACTCAAAAGGAATAATTATTTTTCTTTTCTAAATATGTCTGCTATATTTTTATTTTATTATAATAAGTTGGTTTCTGTTAGTTGGGAGTTTATTAGGATGGAAAAGAAGAAATGGTATAAGTTGATTTTCTGTTAATCAGTACTAACTTTTAACGTATCAAACATTGTTCCAATAAATGAGATAACCAATCCGTTCGTTTAATACAAATACCATTTAGTTAGGAATTACATATACATACAGAACAATGACTGTTGTTTTTCTTCGTTATATAATTTTAGAGCGCTATTGTCATGTTACATAAAGTTAAAGAAGCTTATCTATAAACCTACTTAATAGAAGGAAATATTAGGCAGACTTTTTGGTTTGTACAGTCCTTTGTAGAAATGGGACAATTCTTGGGTTCATCCTTAGAGGTGAACTTCTTTTAACCAATCAGAATTTGTCATGTAATCTAACTAAACAAATTAAAACTGTTATGTAAAATTAAGAATAGAAACGAGTTAAAACAAACTAAGAAGATGAAACATCTAATGATTTTTTGGCTGAATTTTTTTGTGATGATAAGGGCTTTGATTTTTACAACTCTTATATTGTAAGAAATAAGAAAAAAAAACCATTTGTTTAATCTTAGCAAAAAACTGATCTACAACGAATAATCCATATTGAAAAGTGAAAATGTTAACACAAATAAATAAATAGATAAAATAAATAGTAGAGGACAAGTATATAAGTTTGTTTTGTTGATAAAAACAATGGTCGCCAATGATCCAATACTGATAGCATCTCCCGCTGAAGCAATTGTAGCAACTCCGGTACCCATTGATTTTTCACCTTCGCAAAATATGTATTGATCTCTTCGGAAGAAAGCACTAAAAATACAACGACAGTCGAAAAACATCATGCTTAAAGCGTAAAATTATAGTATTACCATTTCGTTTGGTCTTTTTTTTTTGGCATCTAAAACAGAATTGTATTGAAATATCAGGTGATACACAATGGGGATTCATGTCGGTAAGGGTATTAAGCCACCCGTCGCCATGTCAAAACATAGAAACAAACCGATTTGGAATCCAAAGCCCAAAAAAGGGAAACCAATTTCAAACAATTACCGCGAGCAATACAAACCCGAGTCAACAAGACCGAAAAAGCATAACCCCAAATCTAACAAAACTAAACAAGAAAGACAATCAGAACAAGACCTTTGAAACCAAACATAACTAATGAATCTCCCATTGCGAATAAAGTATACCTCTGCATTCTCAATAACATAGATTCATACCATGGCAAGGCGAAAATACTAACAAGTACTCCTAACACTTCCACAGACGAGGGGAACACGAACCATGTTTAACCAACACCTCAATAGAAGCCTAAACATACTTAAGCAGGTCCCGAACCAATCTAGAAAGTAGATACAGGGAGAATCGAAACACGCCGGCTGAAACCAAACACGAAATTCGAGCTGGCCAAAGAACGGAACCGGCAAGCATCCAAAAGGCCATAGAGAAGAGGAGAGCCTGACTGAAAGAAGGAAAGAACCCTAAGCCACACCAAAACTGTAGAGATTCATTCTTGAGCCTCTAAATCCTAACAAAAACCAAACTTGTACCACCTAATCTCCAAAAGAAAACGGAGACAACAAAAACGAAGATAATACGGGATGCCTCAGAATCAACCAAGAGCAAGGACCCTCCATCGATACGTAGCGAAGATCAGACAATCAAGGGCCTAAGATAGACTCAACCTCCACAGATACAAACAAGAGGAAAGGGAACCAATTGAAATCACACATCTCCAACCTCCACCCACAAGCAGAAAAAGCCAGGAAGGAATAACAACTCCAACCTTCGCTTGTGAGAAGAAAAAGCCAGGAAGGAGTGAGGAGTTCGAAATACCTTTAACCACAAGAGTCTTTGGCGTCTACCACAAACCTGATTTCCAACATCAAGACAGAGAGATGAAAGCCCGAGGACACAGCACCAGCAGAGCCATATGGAGCTTGGCGACGAAACTCCGAGCAAAGTAGCCAAGGACAGAGCTTTCCTAAAACCTGATCTGAAAACAACCAATCAGATTCCGAAAAAAAAACAAAGAGCATAGAAAACTAAACATCTATATATGACCATTTCGTTTGGTCACATGTTTTAAGTCTCAAGATATCTGAAATTCAAGTTTCGGCATTATTTGTATGTAATGGGCTTTTCTGTTGGGCTTTTTCAAAATATCAGGGTTTGTTTTTTATTTGTTTTTTTTCCTTCAAATCAGAAAAAGAATGCTGTTCTGTTCTATGTTACTTCTATTTAGACAACCGGAAACAATTTTCAAAATTGACCGTTCAAAGATCGTTCTTCGCATATAAACGTTAGAATTTAAAATTGCAATTCTCTGGATTTTTCCTTGGCGAAGAAATTTCTAGGGTTTTAGCGATATCTTCTCTTTTTCAATATACAATCTCGCAGCCGAAGTTTGTGAAAAAGCTTTCTAGGGATCATGAATTAGATGAATTTGAATTGTAATCGAACAATTCTCTTGTTCCTCGAAGATCGATTACTACGGAGTCTGATCTGGGCGATTTGTTCGTTTGATGAAAATATTGGATTGTACATAATTCTGATTTCATTGTATATATCGGATTAGTTGATTTAGCTTGATTAGGAGTACTGTTAGGCTGGTTAAGTTTCCTTTTGCTTAATCAACTTTGTATATATAATTTGTTACTGTTCATTGAATAATTAATGAGAATTAATTCATAACAAACTTTTCTATTCACCATCTTTTTTTTCTCCTATTCTCATCGCTAATATTGTATCAGAGCCAACTAAGCTCAGATTCTTCTTCGTTTCTGTTTAAATTCATCATTTGAACTCCGATCTTGCTTCGCGATCGTTTTCTCATTCTAATGGTGGTCCTATGAAGAAAATCGACTCGGTTAAGCTCTGCGAAGGGTTCTCCTTCAATCCGCAATCGGCGATCTGCAAAATCCACAACCATGGCTGTCTCTTCTCCGAAATCTCCTCTGATATTTGCGATACAAGCTTTTGGAGCTTCGCGAGCTGTTCCATGGCAGATTCTCCAGATCCGACTCTCTCTCCTTACTACATGTCCAACTCTGATCATCCATGTTTAACCATCATCTCTCTTCGTCTAGATGGTACAAATTATGATGACTGGAAGGCTGCGATGTGTATTGCTTTAGATGCTAAGAATAAAACTGGATTCATTGACGGAACTTTACCTCGTCCTCTTGAAACGGATAGGAACTTTCGTATATGGTCTAGATGCAATAGTATGATTAAGTCATGGATTTTGAATACGGTTTCCCCTCAAATCTATCGTAGTATTCTCCGTATGAATGATGCTACAGATATTTGACCAATCTACCTAGAACTTTCAATCTTACACAAGAAATTCAGGATTTCCGTCCAGGCACATTATCTCTCTCTGATTATTATACCAAGTTGAAGACTCTTTGGGATCAATTGGAGAGTTCAGAAGAGCCTGAGGATCCATGTACTTGTGGTAAAGCTACTAGGTATTTACTTAAGGCTGAAAGAGCTAAAACTGTGAAGTTTTTAGCTGGATTGATTGATTCTTAAGCAATTGTTAGAAGATAAATCATTGCTAAGAAGGTTCTTCCAAGTCTTGCTGTGTCTACTCTTCCTTCTTCTTCATCAGCTCCTTCTAGTATTGAATTTTCTGTCTCTACCTTCAGATTTGTTGGAATTCTTACTGTTTCACAGAACTATCTTTCTAAATGTTCATGGGTGATTGATTCTGGGGCTACACATCATATGTCTTATGATAAATCTTTATTTCTATCCATGGATACTTGTATACAGAGTTCAATGAATCTTCCAACTGGTCTAATGGTTAAGATCAGTGGAATTGGAGCTATTAGGATTAACAAAGACATTACTCTTCAAAATGTCTTGTTTATTCCTGAGTTTTGTTTGAATCTCGTCAGTATCACTTCCTTAACTATAGATTTGAATTCCAGGGTGATATTTGATGTGTCTACTTGTGAAATCCAGGACAGTACCAGGGAGTTAACGATTGGGAAGGGTAAAAGGATAGCTAATCTTTATGTGCCAGATGTTCCAGATTTTCAAGTGAACGCAGTGTTGGATATTGGAGTTTGGCACAAGAGGCTTGGGCATCCTTCTTTTCAACATTTGAACAAGATTTCTGATGTGTTGGGCATCTCTAGTCATAAGAATAAGAAACCTGCTCACTGTCATATATGTCAGTTGGCAAAGCAGAAGAAGCTTTCTTTTCCTTCTCCAAATAATATGTGTAATACAACTTTTGATCTATTGCACATTGATGTGTGGGACCTTTCTCAGTTGAAACAATTGAAGGATTTAAGTACTTTCTCACCATTGTGGATGATTTTTCTAGAGCTACTTGGGTTTTCTTGTTAAGAGCAAAGACTGATGTTTTAACAAAATTTCCTGCATTTCTTACAATGGTTGAGACTCAATACAAAATGAAGGTTAAGGCAGTAAGGGCAGATAATGCACCTGAGTTAAAGTTCACAAAGTTGTATAAAGAAAAGGGGATCATTTCTTATCATTCATTTCCTGATACTCCGGAACAAAACTCAGTTGTAGAGAGGAAGCACCAACATTTACTCAATGTAGCCAGAGCTTTAATGTTCCAGTCACAAGTTCCCACTGCTTATTGGGGAGATTGTGTTCTTACAGCCGTGTTTCTGATCAATAGAATACCTTCTAAGCTGCTGCAACATAAGACTCCACATGAACTTCTTACTGGTAAACCTCCTGATTATTCTCAGATCAAAACATTTGGTTGTTTGTGCTATGTTTCCACTTCTCCTAAGAACATGCACAAATTTGAGGCAAGAGCAAAGGCTTATATTCTTCTGGGATTTCCCTCTGGTTACAAAGGGTACAAACTTTTAGATGTGGAGACTCATAACACTTTCATTTCCAAAAATGTAGTGTTCTTTGAAGATGTCTTCCCTTTGGCAAATGGTCCTTCATCTAAGGTATGTGACATTTTTCCCTCTCTGGAATCCTTGCCTTCAGTTTTGCCTCATCATAAACATCATAATCTTTCCCCTCCTGTTTCTCCTCCTGATATTTCTCCTGTTATTCCTTCTTCTTTTAATCCATTATCATTTGATCTTACCTCTCATCAAAGAATCAAGAAAATTCCTGCTCATTTGCAGGATTATCACTCTTACAATCTTGATTCAGATATTTCTTATCCCATTTCATCATTCTTATCCTACTCAAATATATCACCTTCTTATCTTTCTTTCATCAATTGTATCACCAAAATCCCTATTCTTTCTTCATATGCTGAGGCTAAAATTTCCAGAGAGTGGTGTGAAGCTGTTGATAAAGAATTTGGTGCTATGGAGTATACTAACACTTGGGATATTACTACTTTACCTCCTGGTAAGACATCACTGGGTTGCAAATGGGTATTTACACTGAAATTTTTGGCTGATGGTCATCTTGAGCATTAGAAAGCCAGACTTGTAGCAAAGGGCTACACTCAGAAGGAAGGTTTGGACTTCAATGAGACTTTTGCTCCAGCTGCCAAGTTGGTTTCTGTAAAGTTGCTATTGAAGGTTTCAGCATCTAAGAAATGGTTTCTTAACCAACTGGATATCTCTAATGCTTTTCTTAATGGGGATTTGGATGAAGAAATATATATGAAGATTCCAGATGGTTATGCAGAGAGACTTGGTTATTCTTTGCCAAAGAATGTTGTTTTGCGCCTTAAGAAATCTATCTATGGTCTCAAACAGGCATCAAGGCAATGGTTTTTAAAGTTTACTGAAGTTTTGCTTAAGTTAGAGTTTGTTCAAGGTACTGGTGATCACACATTATTCATCAGAAGTTGTAGTGATGGAACTTTCCATGCAGTCTTGGTTTATGTGGATGACATTGTCATTGCTAGTACAGATGCAAATGTGGCTACTAAACTTACTGAAGATCTGCAGTCTTACTTCAAATTACGGGTCCTTGGTCCTCTTAAGTATTTCTTGGGATTGGAGGTTGCTAGAACTGATGCTGGAATATCTTTATGCCAACGGAAATATGCTTTGGAACTTCTTACTTCCACTGACATGTTGGGATGCAAACCGATCTCTACACCAATGATCCCTAATTTGAAGCTTTCCAAATCTGATGGTGAGTTATTACCTGAGAAGGAGACGTATCGTAGCATTGTTGGTAAGCTCATGTACTTGACATACACTCGGCCTGATCTTACTTTTGCGGTTAACAAGTTGTGTCAGTACTCAGCTGCTCCTAGGACTTCTCATCTCCAAGCTGTATTTCGTGTCCTTCAGTACATCAAAGGCACTGTGGGCCAAGGCTTATTTTATTCAGCTGATCCTGATCTTCATCTCAAGGGTTTTGCAGATTCAGATTGGTCTTCTTGTCCCGATGATAGGCAATCCACTTCAGGCTATTGTACATTTTTTGGTTCTTCTCTCATTTCTTGGAGATCCAAGAAACATGATGTTGTTTCTCATTCCTCTGCTGAAGTTGAGTATCGTGCTTTATCATTGGCTTCTAGAGAAATCACTTGGATCAATAAGTTGCTTGTGGATTTGCAGGTTCCTTCTCCTACTCCTATTCCCTTCTCTGATAGTACTGCATCTATCTATATTGCTACTAATCCAGTATTCCACGAACGCACTAAACACATTGAGAATGATTGTCATTCGGTTCGTGAGAGACTGGATCGTGGTCAGCTCAAAACTCTTCATGTCAAGACTGAAGATCAAGTTGCAGATATTCTTACTAAACCACTTTTCCCTGCTCAGTTTGAGTATCTAAAGTCCAAGATTAGCCTTCTCAACTTATATGGCACATCTTGAGGGGGGCTATTGGATTGTACATAATTTTGATTTCATTGTATATATCGGATTAATTGGTTTAGCTTAATTAGGAGGACGGTTAGGCTGGTTAAAGAGGGGTTATTCAATTATGTATTTTAATGGATTTTAAAATCAGAGTAAATTAAATTTGTGTTATTCAACTGTGTATTCCATATAAATACATTAAAATCTAGTGTTATTGGATTAGTCATTTGTTTGATATATTCTAAAATACACCAAAAACAAGTGTTATTCAATTTTTTAGAGGATTTTGATTATAGTGGATTTTAATGTATTTTTTCTTCAAAAACGTGAACAACACAAATACATTCATATTGGTTCGGATTCTGATGGATTCATATTGAAAAACAAGAAAATCCAAAATTTTATTTTCTTCCTCCGAGACTTCTTTTTGTTTGACTATTCTTCGATTTGTCTTCTTCTTCTTTAATTGAATCGCTTCTTCTTCTTCTTCTTTTATTCTTCTTCGATTCCTATGAATCAATTGAATTGGCTGCTACAGACGAGATCTTCTCACCAAAAACTCTCAACCATTTTCAGAATTTCAAAAGAAAAGAAGAATATCCACTAAAAAGATGAGGAAGAAGTAGTTCTAAGCAAACCGTTTTTGTCCCAAAAAAATAGATTTGGTTGGTGGTAAATTGCTTCGATTTCAATTAGCGATGTGGATACACAAATTTGCTTTTCAATTTTCTTTCAGATTCATGTAGATCAATGTGTTGATAGCGATAGGAAAGCGTTTTTCTTTTGTGTTCATGAACAATTTCTAGATCTAGAAGAAAGCCTAATAAATTGATATTAAAAAATATTTTCTGAAAGTCTCGATGGTTTTCTAAAATATGAATACACATAGCAATGCATTAGAATAACAAAACCCACTTTCGGTGTAGTTAATTCATCAAAATCTATTAACATACACATAATCTCAAATACATCAAAATCACTTTAAAATACATATACCACAAAATCTAACAAAATCCTTTAAAATACATATACATCAGAATACCAATCTATTGTGGGGGAATCCATCAAAATCCAATAGAATACTCTCAAATACAAATCCAACATCATACTTAAAAATACTCAATTGAATAACCCCTCCTAAGTTTCCTTTTGCTTAATCAACTTTGTTTCCTTTTTCTTAATCAACTTTGTATATATAGTTTGTTACTGTTCATTGAATAATTAATGAGAATTAATTCATAACAAATTTTTCTATTCACCATCTTTTCTTTCTCTGATTCTCATCGCTAATAGAAAAAATTACGGTGTGTGTTCTTCTTCTTTTATCGATTTGATCTCATCGCTCTGTTTGGTTCTGTAAACGATTAGGTCTTAAGAAATCCTCTATTCCAGATTCCCAGATTTTGATTTTTTTTTTCTTCCAGATTTGGTAACAGTCGCGTCTCTCAGATTCCTCGCATATTGATGGCGGAGAAAATTGCCAGGGTTCCTCAAATTACCATGTACAATCTCTTATCCGATTCAGTTTTCTTCTGACTTTAACGGTTTTGGTTTCTAGTTATTCAAAGGAGGATATGTACGTGTCAAAGTACGAGCGGATTAATCTGTGTATCTTATTAATATGAAAGAGTACATATATATAGCACTAGTGTTGGGCTTTACAAGATATAAACATAACCCATATCACAATACTTCCCCTCAAGTTGGAGCATGCATATTACAAATGCCCAACTTGGACAGCAAATAAAGAAATTGAGGACCACCTAAAGCCTTCATAAAAATGTCCGCAATCTGATCTGTTGATGAAACAAACATTGGTTTAATAAGGCCAGCTTTGATGGAGTCACGAATATGATGACAATCTCTTTTGATGTGCTTGGTACACTCATGAAAGACAAGATTATTAGCAATATGAATAGCCGACTTGCTATCACAATGAAATGGAATAGGTCCAGGTTGCGTAATCCCAAAGAAGTCAAGAAGTCTAGTAAGCCACTTAACTTCCTTTGTTGTCCAAGACATGGAACGATATTCGGCCTCAGCAGAAGAAAGAGAGACCGTATCCTGCTTCGTCGTCTTCCATGAAATAGGAGAGCCACCGAGAAAGAAAATATACCCTGTCAAAGAACGTCGAGTAAGAGGGCACGCACCATGATCAGCATCACAAAACGCAGTGAGGACTAAATCTGTACCAGCTTGGTAGAGAAGTCCCTGACCCGGAGCTCCCTTCAGATAATGAAGAACTTTGAGAGCAGCATCCCAATGCTCAGTCGTTGGCTCTTGCATAAACTGTGAGAGTATGTGAACAGAGTAACATATCTCGGGACGAGTAAGTGTCAAGTAAATCAATTTACCAACAAGGCGACGGTATTGAGAGGGATCGGAATAGGCGTCAGCAACAGAACGAGCAAGCTGATGATTCTGAGCCATGGGAATATTTGTAGGACGAGAGCCAAGGAGACCAACCTCGGAAAGAATATCTACACAAAATTTCCGTTGACACAGAAATATACCTTCAGCATTCCGAGCAATCTCAATACCAAGAAAGTAGCGAGGAGATCCCAAATCTTTCATATGAAATTGGCAAGAAAGATAAGACTTGAAATCAGTAATAGAGGTCGCCTCAATGCCACCAAGAAGAAGATCATCCATATACACAAGGATATAAATCTCCGTTGATCCACGGACAAGCGAGAAGAGCGAGTAGTCAGAAACCGATTGACGAAACCCGTAGTCCAAAAAAGCGGTTTGTAAGGTACCAAACCAACACCGGGGAGCCTGTTTCAACCCATAGAGAGACTTTTTCAGGCGGCAAATCTTATCTGGGGCAGCCGAAAGAAAACCCGGAGGAGGACGCATGTAAACCTCTTCATCTAAAGTACCATGGAGAAACGCATTATGAACATCCATCTGATGGAGCTCCCAATTGCGAGAAGCTGCAACATTGAGAAAAGTCTGAACCGTAGTCATCTTTATCACAGGAGCAAAAGTCTCATTATAATCGATACCCTCTTCTTGACGATTTCCAAGAGCAACCAAACGCGCCTTATGACGCTCGATAGTACCATCTGAATTAAATTTGATCTTGAATACCCATTGACACCCAATAGCTCGCTTATTCGGTGGGAGATCAACAAGTTCCGAAGTATCATTATCCTCCAAAGCCATGATCTCAACACCCATTGCCTTACGCCATACGTCAAACTCCATTGCATCTTTGAAAGTGCGTGGTTCCGTGTAGGCAGTAACATTTGCTATAAACACTTTAAAGGAGTCTGAAAAATTAGCATAGCAAACATAGTTAGCAATTGGATAGGGTGTACCTGACGGGCTGGGAGGAGATTGGAGCGATGAGTGTGTGAGGTCTTGAGGAATCTGAGCTGAATTAATAACATATGGTTCCAGACGAACAGATCGCTGCTTAGTACGAAGACCTTTGCCTAATTGCTCAACCGGAGCGAGAGGAAGAGTACTAGCAGATGCAGACGCATCGGGAGAAGCAAGAATGGGAGAGCTGGGTAAATCCGAAGCAACAACAACTTCCTCAGAAGCAGCTACGCTCTCTACAGGAGCAACCACGGTCTCCACGCTTTCCACAGGAGCCGAAACCACCAGCGGGATAGTCGGAGTACTCCCCCTGTCGTCCATATCCGTACCCAAAGGAGAAGCATGACTATCATCTTCCTCGATAATATAAGGATCCGAAGGTATAGGTGGAGTAGCACAAGAAGGCTCCATTGATTTGGCAGGAGACTCGGCAAAGGGGAAAATGTTCTCATTGAACATAACATTGCGAGAAACAAACGATTCCTTCTTGTCAAGATCAAACACTCTCCAACCCTTTTGGTTACACGGTAACCCAAGAAATACACACCGAGAAGCACGCTCATCAAACTTCTTTCGAATGACCGTCCCTTTATGCGCATAACACAAACAGCCGAAAACCCGAAGATGATCAAAAGAAGGAGGTTGGTCAAATAAGAGCTCATGTGGTGTTTTACCAGATAACACAGACGAAGGTATGCGATTGATGAGATAGCAAGATGTGAGTACACAATCTCCCCAAAATTCCAAAGGTAAGTTTGCTTGAAACCGCAACGAACATGCAACATCCAGAATGTGGCGATGCTTACGCTCCACTCGTCCATTCTGCTGCAGTGTGCCAACACAAGACGTTTGATGAATAATACCTTGTGAAGCAAACCATGACTTCAAACACATAAACTCTGACCCATTGTCACTCCGAACCACACGAACATTTGTGTAAAATTGTCGAGTAACCATAGCACAAAAATTACGTAAAAGAGTGTTAACTTCACTCTTAGCACGCATCAAACACACCCAAACAGAGCGTGAGTAATCATCAACGATCGTCAAGAAATAAGAAGAACCACAAGTAGAAGGAGTGCTATAAGGACCCCAAACATCACAGTGAATTAGATAAAAAATAGCTTCAGCTTTATTATTACTATCTGAAAAACTCAAATGAGGTTGTTTGGCCACAACACAAATGTCACATGGCAAAGAGAATTGATCCTTAGATCCAACATCAATAAAACGAGACAAATGAGAAAAAGTAGATAACAAAGGATGCCCCAAACGACGATGCCACAATTCACACTTCCCAATACTGCTCACTGAATTAGCCTGGCCGAGAGAAGCTCCACGGAAAAGATACACCCCATCACATTCATCCCCTGCTCCAATCAGCATCCTCGTAGACCGATCCTTCACATAACAAAACTTATCCGTGAAAACCGCAAAACAAGATTTGCCTTTAAGTAGACGAGCAATAGAGAGCAAAGTATTAGTCAACTGCGGGACATAAAGAACCACGGATAAAGTAACAGAACCACCAAGAAACAATTTTCCACGCTTAGTTGCTAAAGTAAGCGTCCCGTTTGGTAAGCCAATCGGACATGAGGGAATATCAACAACATCAATTAAAGAGTCAAGAGAACCCGTGAGATGATGAGATGCACCGGTATCAATCACAATACCCGATAGACGCGACGAAGAGGCGGAACGAGGCTGTTGAAGAATGGTAAGAAGCTGATTCCATTAAGAATCGGAAATAGGCAAACCATCACGATCAAGAGACGTAATAGTGTGAGGAGAAGTAGCATCCGAAATCTGAGCATTGTTCACACGCCCAACAATTAAAGGTGTACCACGTCCCTTTGGCTTGCCACGACCACGTCCAGAACCAGAATCAGGATAGCCGATGACCTGATAACATCGACTAATCTCATGCCCACTCTTCCCACAGTGAGTGCAAGTGAATGAAGGCCGACCACGAAACGAAGAAGAGGACGATGTGACTGATCCCGTGGCTAGAGGAACCGAACCGAGAGGAACTTGTGCTGCAAAACCGACTGCATCAGGACAAGCTTCACCGGCATGAGAGATACTCTGATGTTTCTCTTCTTGCTGAATCAAAGAGTAAGCCACAGAGAGTGAAGGAGACGGTGACATAGCCAGAATATTTGACCTCGTAGCACCAGGAGGAAGGTAATAATCAGACAAGATCTCTGCATCCTTGATGGCAGAAACCGTGATAGCTTGATCATCAGACATCACGACGAGAAGAGAACAAGCAATTGGCTTGAATCGAAATAAAAAGAAGAAAACAAAGAGAAATTGGCTCTTGTAAGAAAGCAACAATCAAAATAAGGAGCAATCGGCTCGTGATCAATCAAAACAAAGAAGAAGGCGAAATCGAACTTGCTGAGAAACTTAGGGTTTTGGCTCTGATACCATGTCAAAGTACGAGCGGATTAATCTGTGTATCTTATTAACATGAAAGAGTACATATATATAGCACTAGTGTTGGGCTTTACAAGATATAAACATAGCCCATATCACAATAGTACGCAATGTCTCGTCTCGAAGTATCTGAAAACAGTACTTATGAGTAAAGGTATGTTTTGGACTCATTGGGATTATATATTAAGTTTGATTGAACAAGTGTACAAATCATTGAAGAACTGGCTTTGTTTCTATGCATATGATCTGTATTCGACTGATTTTAGTGTTTGGTTTCTCATTTGTACTGAGTTGAAAACGAATCTGATTGAATTTCTCTATGTGTTTTTTTCTCAAAGATGGAAAGATAAGCAGTTTACGCATGTATTAATATCATTTATACACATATATGCATACTTGCTTTCTTAATTTGCTTCCTTCTTTGCTTACATGCTTCTTTTATACTTGGTTGTTTATTTTTCTTTTTACATCCTTCCTTAACCTGCTTTGTTTCTTCTTTACATGTCCTTAACTCTTTTTGTGTGATTAATTTGCTTACTTCCATACTTGCTTGCTTGATTACTTACTTTCATGTTCACTGCTTGATTGATTCTTTATATGCTTCCTTAACTTTCTTAATCATCCTCTTTTAGTAAGGATTTATCCTTCGCCCCTTATTTGTTCTTTGTTTGCTTGATTACTTTGCTTAGTTACGTGCTTACATACTTCATTTTGTTTCATTTCTTGCTTACTTACTTGGTTACGTATGTTTAATTTGCCTACTTCCGTAATTGCTTACTTAATTTCCTGTGTCCGTTCTTTGCTTCGTTTTTTTTCACTTACTTACTTTCTTTAAATTTCTTGCTTGTTTTGCTTCCTTAACTGTTTCCATTTCTTGCTTCTCTGCTTCCCCTTTTCCATTCCTTGTACTTACTTACTTGCTTCCTTACATATTTTCTTAACTCACTTGCTTATTTCCATAATTGCTCATTTTATTTTCTTGATTTCTTGTGTCCATTTTTAATATCCGTTAAATTTCTTGCTTTGGTGACCATCCTCTTCAACAAGGCTTTATTAATGGTTTATGCTACATATACTTTGGCTTTTAAGTTTGTGCAGTTACCTGTTTATGATTATATAACTTAATTTTTTTTTAGTATATAGCTATTATCTTAACAGGTATGACACCAACAAACCATTTCCTATAATTTTCGACTAACTGAAATCTCTGGTCATGATGGCGAACCCTCTTTGACATTATTAGTTTCAAGGTAATATGATTTCTTTAGTTTTTCACTCTTCATGTTGTATATGTGAGGCAATGCTTTGTAACCAATGCACACTTATCCATCTCCTTTGACGGTCTACCCTATTGTGAGGTATGTGTTTATCAATATAGTAGTTTCAACTTATCATTTGTTAGAGTTCATATTTTACCATGTTTTCTGAATGCATATGGTTGATTTCAGAATAAAGGCTTCTAGATCTAACTCACAAAGCAGAGGAGACCATTAGATGATCTTTAGAAAATTTTGTACGATGCGGGATGAATGTGTTTTGCGTCTCTCTTGCTGGCTGTGCCCAAGCTAGTTTCATCTCAGGTTTGTTTTCTCAGACTAGTTTTTGTATATTTAAAATCTTATATAGGACCAGAAACTATGAAAAAAACCAACATACAAAGGACTTATTTAGTTGTAGCCAATATTATCTCAACAGTTATGACGCCAAGCAGCCATTTCCTGTAGTTTAGACTAACTACATATCTGCTCTCGACATCGAACCCCTCTTTGACATTATCTAATGATGTCTTCAGTTTTCAGATTCCAGTCACAACTTGCTTGCTTAGTTTGTTGTATTTTTTTTAATACTTGGTCGTGAATGATGTCAGAATGACGCTTCTAGATCTAATTCACAGAGCAGAGGAGACTAGACTTTTTCGTCTTAGTTCGTATACGGTGCTCACAAAGCAGAGGAGCATCTTTCTTGCGATATAAGGTATCTTTTTTTTCCTATTTTTTTCTTAAGCTCCTTTTCTTCTCTTTCTAATTTTTTTAAAGGTTTCGCTCTTTTAGTTTCTTTTAAGTCGAACCTTTCTCCCAAGGTATGTGTCCTCATCTTTTTCTTTAATAATTTGAAAGTTCTCTTCACTATAACACTTGCTCTTAGAATTTGACATTAAATTCTATTTTTTCATCTTACGTAGTTGCAGATTTTAAAGTCTAATGGGATATGTGATCTAATCTCATAAGCCAGAGATTTTAACTTGTTTTCTTTTTTTTTGACCAAAGGTTAACTTATTTTCATATGTTGTATGTATAGCTAATAGCTTGCTCACGCATGCTTACTCTTGCATTTTTGATTACTTGATATATCTGATTCCTCGACTACATGTCTAACTTGTTTTGTTTGGCTGTTCACCTCATTAATCGTCAACCTCTATAAATTAATAACTAGATTTTGACCTGCACCAAGTGCGAGATTATATTACATATAGTAGAGAAATAAATATACGATTTAGCTTTGTTCTTAAACCGTCTATTGAAAAGAAATAATCAAATGTGTAATTAAGATAGGTTCCATAATAACTGAAAAACCAACGCCAAAAACCAATAAACTAAAGCAAAAATCAATAAAAAGTCAAAAAACGTATTTGAAACTATCAAAATCTATAGAAATCGAGCTTAAACTTCAGCGATTACTTAATCTTTTGGTAAATCTCCTTAAAGACAATATTCATGGTATATATTCCTATATATTTTACATAAACCATATTCAGGTACATATTCATATATATTTTACATCAAAAACAATATTGACACATAAAAAACAAAGACTAAACATTTAATTTTACATTAGGAAATTACAAAATCTTGGAGTGAAAACAGTTTTTGTGTTTTTCTAATATCAGAGACCAACGAATCATCAACAATGGAATTACAAAAGAAAATCATATAATTAACAATAAGGCAAAAACAAATATAAAACAAAGGAATAGAGACAATACTTAGGCTTTGTGTTTGTGCTCGATATAAAAATAAATATAAAAAAGAGGATGGTTGTTAGATATGTGTTTTTCTGTTAGCTTATATATAGGGAAGTGGTGATGGTAATTTTATTTTAGGTTTGAAAAAGAAGGAAAGTTATAAATAAATTTTAATTTCGGAATTGTATTGAAAATTCAATGCAAAATTTTAGGAAATTTTAGTAAGTAAATGTTTTTCAAAATATGGAAAAGTTGTTCCAAAATAAGTTAGAAAATTTTAAAAATTTACGTAGATTTTTTGTTTTTTATTACACACAAATTTATCTAAATCAAATTTAAATCAAATCAAAATCTTTCTAGAACTGGACCCGTATTTAATACATTTCTTTCTGCAGAATATTAGGAAATTTTAAAACTTTACCTAGATTTTTGGTTTTTTATTACACAGAAATTTATCTAAATCAAATTTAAATCAAATCAAAATCTTTCTAGAACTGGACCCGTATTTAATACTTTTTTTCGGAATAATATTTAAATTGATGGAAAATGTGAGGAAATGTGAGGAAATGACACATAGGATTTTTTTACTTAGAATGCATACATGAGTGACACCTAGGATTTTTAACTTCTAGTGTCTCCTCAATTAATATATATAGGATTGGGTGATTCTCAAGAATATCATCATTTTTTGAAAAGTTCCAAAAATACCATTTTTTGAAAAGTTCCAAAAATACCATTTTTTCTCAAAGTTCTAAAAATACCACTAATTTAAAAGTTTCAACATTCAAAACTAAATCATAACCCCCAAACTTAAACTCTATCCCTTAAAACTATACATATTGAGAATAGTTAACCCAAACCCAAAAGTTTAAACTACAAATCCATTGAAAATCAAATTTTGTATTTGAGATATTTTAGAAACTATTGAAAAGTGGTATTTTTGGAACTTTTCAAAAAATGATGGTATTCTAGGGAATTTCTCTTAATAATAACTTCAAATTAATAAAATCTTTCGGTTCCAAGTTGAGCCAGTGTAAAATTTGACGAAATTCGATAAGATAATAAGACAATAATTGTTTTTGAAACTTCTATATAATACATGATATGAAGTAGGGTGAATATGTAAAAATATATAACATATTAAATAAGAAAAATCAAAGAATTGTTATGAACTTATACGTAAGGTTTTTGTTTTAAATTCATGAAAATTTGAAAAAAATCATAGATTAGAAAAGTCTCTCTATAAATTAATAAATAATGATTAATTAGTAACCCTCTGTATTAATAAAATATTATAATCCTAACATTCTTAATTTATAGAAGTTTTAGTGAATTATTATATACTAAATTAGGAAAAAAGCACGGCTATTATTTCTAAAAGGGACAATTACAAATATACTACACTTGGCAAATTGCTAGTCAGTCATGTCCTTATTTCCTTCTTATTTTCATTTATGTCATCATTTAATGACAAAAGACAGTATTACACTTAAATAAATGAAAATTTTCTTTTTTTCTTTTTTTCTTTCTCTCTTCCTCTCCATTTTAACGTGACAATTTGATCTCTCTTTCTCTTCTCACGACAAAAATCTCTCTCTCTCTCTCTCTCTCTCTCTCTCTCTCTCTCTCTCTCTCTCTCTCTCTCTCTCTCTCTCTCTCTCTCTCTCTCTCTCTCTCTCTCTCTCTCCCCCCTCCAAAAATTGATCCCACCAATCTTTCTTCTTCGTTTACTTCATTTCATCGCTGGAATCCTTCTCCGCCGTTCCGAGTCAACGTCGTTTTCCGTTCTCTAATCCCACTATGCAAAAAATCTGA
Source organism: Draba incana (assembly GCA_963576765.1). Lineage (NCBI taxonomy): Eukaryota > Viridiplantae > Streptophyta > Magnoliopsida > Brassicales > Brassicaceae > Draba > Draba incana. The sequence continues at coordinate 26,819,113 of OY755214.1, read as the reverse complement.
GAAGATAAGAATCTCCATTTCTCTCCATCTCTCAAATTTAGTTTTTGATTCTCTCCAATATGATTTATTTGATTTGTGCTACAGATCTGAGTTTTTTACATGATTTTGGCTATAAATATGAGTTTTTGGCTCGATTTGGTTACATATCTGAGTTTTTGGCTCGATTTTGGTTACAGATCTGAGTATTGGGTATTTTTTTTTGTTAGATTTATTTTTGATGTTCAACTTACTGATTTACGTTTTTTATAATCTTTTAAACAATTTAATAAGAGTTATGTATCTGTCATTAAAAAGTAAACACTTAAATAATCTATAAGGTTTTTAAAAGGTTTTCAATGTTTGTTAAAAGATTTTTAAGATTTTATAAGACTGTTTAAAATGCTTATAAGAATTTATTTATTTTCCAAAACAATTTCTTACTCACTAATTTATACGTCACATTCATTATTTACATTCTTACTCACAAACCCGGATGACTTGGTAGTGTGAATTTAAAACACTGATGTTCCAACACAGGGTGACGAAGGACGCATATGCTGAGGGGTTCCAAAACCGTCTAAATGAATACTTCCTCCGTTTCAATATGTATGATTTTTTAGAACTTTTGCACATATTAAGAAAACATATTAATTTTGATCTATTAATACATTGTTTTTTGCACTAAACAATTTTCCATAAATTTAAGCCAATAGTAGCTCAATAAAATCAATTAATGTATCTTGAAGTTTACAATTCATATTCATTAGTTCTTAAAAACTGCATTGAAAATTGAAAACATCATACATTTTGAAACAAAATTTTTTTCTAAAAAATCATACATATTGAAACGGAGGGAGTACTTGATTTGCCTATTGTTTATTCTTCATTTATTTTTTCCATGTAACCTTCTTATTCATTTATATCTTGATCTTGATCATAACTCAGTTCTTATTGTACGACCTCGAGAATATACATTTAACTTCGTGAATTGTTGGAGTGGATATGGCCGAGACGATGTGGAGTTTTCCAACATGATAACTCAAATTAAGAAACAAAAATGAAAAAAATTAATATAACCATTTTAAAATGAAAAGTTGTCATTCTACATACTAAAAACGAATTTTCAAACAAATACACAAAACTGTGAAATCCAATCCGTACTTTCAGACAAGAACACAAACATACGGAACCTTTAATCCTGTCCACGAAGGTACAACAAATATCGAATCTTTATCTTAGTTTTACAATTCTTTTTCACCGATAAGAGCTTCTGGTTCTTTACCTTCAGTTTTCCACATTACTAGAGGAAGATAAAGAGTTTGAGATTATGCAGCTTTTTATATATTTTACAAATTTGATTTTTTAAATTCTGTATCAGGCTTTGAGTTTGGGTGAAAACTCAGCCGTTGTATCATCCTGTGGTTACTTGAGCAGCGAGAGAGTCTCCGGAGGGTTCTTGCCGGAGTTATTTTCCCCGAACATTGCTCTCTCATCATCCGTTACCATGGACGTGTTCCTCCCCATCTGTAAGAAAATTTATTATATGTCTTTCTATCACAACTGAAATAGTAACATAAGCATGTTCTTTTTTGGCAAATTTAGCATAGTAAATTTATGGATTTCGCTCAAAATTAAGCATGGAACTTCGATCCGGAAGCAAAATTTCTAAACATTATTTTCTACAGAAACTAAATATTAATAAGAAATAAAAATCTATGCAAGTGTATATGTGTGTTTCTATCTAATGTCCATCTATATAAGTATTAAAGGATTAATAAGGGATTGTGTCTTTGTTACCTGACTAGCCAGAACCCGGTTCTCTTCTATGAGCAACTGCTCCTGTTTGTGTAAGATCACAAATCCATTAGTTTCTAACGAATTCTAAACCTATTGCGATCAGGTTTCCTTCCTTGTGGAAACAAATTACATTCAAGGCCGGAAAGTTGAATTTGATCAAGATTTTAGCAATGCTTTTTCCCCCCTAATTAGGAACTATGACTAGACCAAAAGACATATCTAGAGAGCTAGAGCTAAACCATGTTTAGTGACAAGGCTAGACCACTAACCTTTTCTTGAAGGATCTTCACATGCTCCATCATAAGTTCTGTCTGCAACAAGACATTGAGGATTGCATCAAATTGGAAACATGTTATGAAGTCAGTCAAGGTCAAAAGACCGTTCTTGGAAGCTAACTAGACAGAAGATTTTATGGAGTAATTGGCTAAAATAATTCATATGTATATACCTTCCTAGCGCTAGTTATAGACAGAGCAGTCTCCACCTGCTTCTCCACCGATATTAGAGAATCTACTCTCACACTACTAACATTCGGTTCTTCAAGATTGCTGTATATTCATAAGAAGAGGCAAAACCAAAAAATTTCGGATCAGAAGATCGAAGAGGAAAAAAAAGTGACTTAGTACTAACCTTTGGACTAATTCTAGTAACTCCTTGTGTGGAAGATAATTCCGAATTTTTTCCGCAAGTTCCTGCACATGAATTTAAAGGATGGGAAAGGTGTTTTTTAAATAACTCTTAGAATAAAGTTTGGTATGCCAAGTTGACCAAAAAAATTGAGTTGTCCCAGGCTCGACCAGCACTTCCATCCCTTTGTAACACCAGAAACCGCATCCTGAAGAATATTTTAATGATATTCTTAGCTAACTTACTAAGGCTTTGAGTTCATCAGCATGTTGTATTTCATAACGATCGATCATGTTGGACATGCTGGAGATATCAAGAACAAAACAAAAATACATCAGAATGAAAATTTCACTACAAGAAACAGCCGCAAATCCGACGGAAGTAATTCCGTCGGAAATTTTCCGACGATAATCCGACCGATTTCCGACGGAACTGAAATTTTTCAATTCCGTCGGAAATCTGTCGGAATTATTTCCGACGGACAAGAAGACCGTCGGAAATCGGTCGGATTATTGGACCGTGTAACTAGCCGGTGCCGACGCCGGAGGAGATTCCGGTAAGCTGTCGGAAATCCGTCGGAAAATATGAACCGTTAATATTTTCCGACAGATTTCCGACAGACACCCAACTAGCTGTCAGAAATCTGTCGGAAAAATAGCCGTTATATAGCCGTTATTATATCTGTTGGCTTTCCGATGCTTTTCCGACAGATTTCTGACGGTCAGCATATTTATATATATGATTCCACACATCTTCATTCACTCACAACAACAACAACTTCCAACCAAACATTTGTTAGAAAAAATCGTTAAGAGAGTGAGATGTCATCTTCTAGATATTATAGATCGTGGATGGATGAAGAGATGTATGATCCAGAGTCGAAGACATTAAATGAAAGTTATGCACGAGGTATATGCGAGTTCATGGCGGTTGTCGGGAATCGAAAGGTGATAAAATGTCCATGTTTAAATTGTTGCAATCTGCGTAATGTTAATGTAGAACAAGTTTGGCATCACTTCTATACCAATGGTTTTATGCCGGGATACAAAATTTGGTTTTTTCATGGAGAAACTCATAATGATGGTGCTAGTAGTAGCAGTGCACCATATGTTGCGGATAGCTTAGGCGAACATAGAACGGATAACTTAGGTGAACATAGAACGGATAGCTTAGGCGAACATAGAACGGAAGTAGATTTTGGTGTAGGTACCGCTGAGATGGTTCATGATGCGTTTAGAGAGAATTTGCCATCGATCGTAATAGGGGAGGATAGAGTAGAAGAACCAAATGAAGAATCTAGAAGATTTTTTGATATGTTAGACGCAGGGAAGCAGCCCTTATATGATGGGTGTCGAGACGGACATTCACCTTTATCAACTGCTAGTAGACTGATGACCTTTAAGACGGACTTCAATTTGGCGGAAGACTGTGTTGATGCGATAGCAGATTTTGTGAAAGATATTTTGCCTGAAGATAATCAGGCACCTGCATCATACTACGAGATACAGAAACTTGTAGCTGGTCTTGGTATGCCGTATCAGGTGATAGATGTATGCATCGACAACTGTATGCTATATTGGAGAGAAGACGAAGACCAGAGAAGATGTAAATTTTGTCGTAAACCACGGTATCAGGAAACTGGTGGGAGAGTTCCAATTCCATATAAACGTATGTGGTACTTACCATTGACAGCGAGGTTAAAGAGGTTATATCAATCTGCGCGAACGGCAGAACAAATGAGATGGCATGCAGAGCATCGTCAAGATGGAGAGATTACACATCCTTCAGATGCAAAAGCGTGGAAACATTTTCAAGTGTTGTATCCGGATTTTGCATACGAGTCAAGAAATGTGTACCTCGGGTTAAGTACGGATGGTTTCAACCCATTTGGGAAGCATGGAAGGCAGTATTCTTTGTGGCCCGTAATCGTAACACCGTACAATTTGCCCCCTGGTATGTGCATGCGTCGAGAGTTTTTATTCCTCTCCGTTCTTATTCCCGGCCCTGAGCATCCGAAGAGATCACTTGATGTATTCCTCCAGCCATTGATTTATGAGTTACAAATGCTATGGAGTCACGGTGTCGAAGCGTTTGATGTTTTACGGAAGCAGAATTTTCTGATGCGTGCGGTCCTTATGTGGACTATTAGCGATTTCCCAGCTTACGGTATGCTATCTGGATGGACTACTCATGGAAGATTATCGTGCCCGTTTTGCCAAGACAACACTGACGCTTTCCAATTGAGGAATGGAAGAAAGCCATGTTGGTTTGATTGCCATAGAAGGTTTCTACCGGACGGCCATCCCTATCGTCGGTCTAAAAGATTATTTAAGAAAAATACACAAGTGGTTGATGCTCCAATTGATGAGATAGACGGTCGTACTATATTGGAGCAGTTGAGAGATTTTGGTGCTGAGAGGAATCCTGATTGTGGGGGTAATGGGCATGAACCGCTTTGTGGTGTAGGGGAAGCTCACAACTGGCACAAGAAGAGTATATTTTGGGATTTGCCGTATTGGAAAGATCATTTATTAAGGCACAACCTCGATGTGATGCATATTGAAAAGAACTTCTTTGACAACATCATGAATACGGTGTTAAATATCCCGGGAAAGACAAAAGACAATGTGAAGTCTAGGATGGATGTTTCAAAGATTTGCTACCGTGATTATCTTGATCGTCTTCCCGATGGTACATATCCTTTTCCTCCGTACCGATTGCAAATACAAAAGATAAGAGAATTTTTCCGGTGGATTAAAGACGAAGTTAAATTCACTGATGGATATGCAGCTAATCTGGGTAACTGCATAGACTCGCGATACCTAAAGTTTATGGGACTGAAGAGTCATAATTATCATGTACTGATGCAGAGGCTTCTTCCATTTGCTTTTACCCATCTCCTTCCTCAAACTGTCCACGAAGCTATTGCAGCAGTTGGTGCTTTCTTTAGGGATTTATGCACGAGGACATTTACAGTTGAGGGGATCCGCAATTTAGATGCCAATATACCAGTGATCCTTTGCAATCTTGAGAAGATCTTTCCGCCGTCTTTTTTTGATGTTATGGAACATCTTCCCCTACACCTCCCCCGCGAAGCCGAACTAGGTGGTCCCGTTCAATTTCGTTGGATGTATCCTTTCGAGCGGTACATGTTCCATCTAAAGAAGAAGGTCAAAATTTTGGCTCGAGTTGAAGGTTCTATTGTCGCACAGAGTATCAATGAAGAATCATCACAGTTTGCGGAATATTACTTTCCGCGGGGAGTTCGTACGAAGAGTAGACGTCCTGCTCGTCATGATGATAGAGGTGAGAGAGTCACGTATGCCGCGCAGGTCCCTGAGTTGTTTTCGCAAGTTGGCCGAGTGATTGGGAGAGGGAAGAGACGCTTCCTATCACAAGATGAGTGGAGTCACTTACATATGTATATCCTCACGAATTGTGAGGAGATGGCGGAGTACGAAAGGTAAAAACAGAACTTTTTTAAATACTTTTTTTTTATACCTAAGTAATATATAGGTTTCATATGTTATATATTGTTGTTTGCTTTCAGGATTTACATTGCATCAATACGTCGCTATTATCCGGATATGACAGAAGACGAACTTGGAGAATCTAAGGAAACCGAGTTTCCAAATTGGCTGCAATATTACGTAAGTTTTTAAAAAACGCTTATATATCTTAAAATTAGTGAATTAATTATGGGACTGAATAAAATGTTTGTTTATTAATTTGTCTAAATTATTATCTCAGGTTTCTGAAGGAATGAAGAATGGAGAAAGGTGCTATGCAACCAACTAATCCAAGAGGGAGACTATATGGAGTTGCTGAGCAAGATGCTATGCAACCAACTAGAATTACTCCGATGGCTCCAGTTGGTCATTCTTCAGCGGTGGACCTTTTTGTTGATTTCACTGAATTTGGTGATAATATAGTACATTCAGAATCAGAAGAAGAAGTTGGAGAATTTGATGAAGACGAAGACACAATTCCTTCGGAAGGATCAGACTCAGACTCAGATTTAGGATTTTGATATGTTTGTATTTGTTAACATAAACAAGAATTTCAGATAATTTACATTTTTCCATTTTTTTTTAAAAAACATGATTTTCTGTCGGAAATATATATATATTTCCGACAGATTTCTGACAGAAACGGATATTTATATAATTCTCATAAAAAATTCATCTGCGTATATCTTCCCAAAACTTCTGTCGATCGACGGTATAGGGTTGTCGATCGACACTGGCTCTTCTGTTTTTTTTTGTTATTTTAAAGCATGCGTCGGAAATATATACGCAGATGAATGATTTTTTTTTGTTATTTTATCTCATATTTTTGGTTATTTTAAAAAAAAATGATTTTTCGTCGGAAATATGTCGGAAATATATATATATTTCCGACAGATTTCCGACGCATGATTCATATCATGCTAACCTTAAAAGACGTATATATTTTCGACATATTTCCGACGCATGATTCATATCATGCTAACCTTAAAAGACGACACGTGTTACCATTACATCTGTCGGAAATCAGTCGGAAATATATCTATTTTTCCGACACATTTCCGACAGATTTAGGGTTTTGAGGTCAAATTCCTGAATTTCGAGAAGACAAAGTCTCGGCATACAATTCTGACAACTAAAGTGAAAAATAAGTGAGTAAATAACCTTTTCGATGTTATACAGAACATCTTTTGCGATTTTGTCATATTTCAACCAAAAGCGTTTCATACAGTTACATATACAAAACAATAGATGTTTACGGAAAATTCTAAATGTTTAGAATTTGAAAGTAACAATGACCATTATCAAGTACTTTATCTTCCAAATATTGCTCCAACCATGCTATTAACTTGTAACTACAAAAACGGATCATAAACAAGCTTAAAACCCCAAATATGTCGGAAATGGAGATTTGAGGTAAAAATATGTACAAAATGCTAACAATTTTTCCAAAATAAGAATTTTGTTTAAAAATGTTAACAATGCTAAATATTGTTTAAAAATTACCAATTTTTTCCAAAATGCTAATTCATTAATTTCAAAAAAAAAACATTTCTTAAATTTCTTAAATTTAATAAATATTTCTTAAATTTCTTCAATTCCTTAACCCTAAAACAACAAAAAAACATTTTTAAAATTTCCCATACCCTAAAACCACAAATCTGTCGGAAAAACGTATATTTTTCCGACAGATTTCCGACAGATTTGCCAATTTTTACCCGCGAAATGAAAAATAAACACCGCGAAAACACGCGGCCCATTTAATTTATTTCGATTTCCGACGGATTTCCGACTGCTTGAAATCCGTCGGAAAATCTGGGTTATTACCAGACCACTCGTCTTCCCCGAAGAACACTTCCTCAACCCTCAAAAAACTCACAAATCGCCTCCTCCGCCTCTAGCCCTTCCGATCTGTCTATTCACGCCGGTTTCTTCGCCGGAAATCGCCCATGAGCCCTAATCTCCCACGAGCCTCCTCCTCCTCGCCTTGTCTTCGCCGGAAATCGCCCACAAGCCTCCTCCTCCTTGCCGGAAATCGCCTCCTCCTCGCCGGAAATCGCCTCTTCTTCGCCGGATTACGTACAAATGGCGGAAATTCCATCCCATTTGTAAGTATCCTCAAATTTCATGTTGATTTTGGTTAGATTTAATATAAATTAGTTTGTGAATTGATTTTTGCTAGATTTAGGATTAGGATTAGGGTTAGATTTAGGGTTTGGGAAGTTATATTATGAAATTTGGAAATTGTTACAAATTTTATGAAATTGTTACTAAATTGTTAGTATTTTTACTAAATTGTTAGGGTTTTTAAATTGTTATGAAAAATTAGATTTATGATTAGGAAAAATTAGGATTTATGACTAGGAAAAATTAGATTTATGATTAGGAAAAATTATGAATTTAGATTTAGGAAATTATTTTTTCCATAAATTTTTAGAAAATTGTTAGCATGTTTTACTAATTTTTAAACAATTATAACGATTAATTTAGAATTTTAGAATTTTAATATTTTAGAATTTTAAATTATGTAACAATTACTTAAGAATTTTAGAATATCGAAATAATTGTAAATTTGAAGATAATGACTTAATTTTTGAATTTATATCTATATTTTAAAGAATTTTAAACAATTAGATTTAGGAAAATTTTTAAAAGGTTTATAAGATTGTTTACAAAACTTTATAAAACTATTTAAAAACCTTATAAAACTATTTAAAAACTTATAAAACTTTACAAAAACCTTATAAAACTTTACATTTTAAATTTTAGAATTTTAGAAATTTAAATTTTAAATTCCACCTCAGAATTTTAAATTTTACAATTTTGGAAATTTAAAGAAATGTTTTTTTAAACCATTATATTTTTATAATTATATATTTAACCAATTTCGAAATTTTTTTAATTTTTATAATTATAAAACTTTACAAAAAACCTTATAAACAGTTTTACACGGTATTTAAATAGTTTTATTAGGTTTTTTTTAACAATTTTACTAAAACTTTTAAAAACTTTATAACTTTAAAATTTCTTAATAATTTTTGTATTATTTGCAAAAAATAGATTTTTCATATATTTAAAATATATTATCATATAAATCTAGGGATTACAGTGGTTTCGTCACTGCATCTGGCAGCGGCCAACCATGTCGTCGTGTGAGTAGATCTCGTTCGACTTCGACGTCTACACCTACACCGTTGTCTACACCTCTAGAGAGGCCGGTGACACCAGCAGCCACCACAGCACCGTCGCAGATTAGCGTCGAGGACTTCATGGGTCTTCCTGGACGAGAGAGGTTGACTTGACTCCATCCAGACCAGCTCGGTAGAGACAGATGGTAAGTTTTTTTGTTCCATTTCTGTTTTTTTTTTAACAAATTTAATTTAATTGCGACTAATGTTACATTTTTTCCCGTAGGTTTGGTGATTCTCGCAGCGGGATTTCGAAGTCCCTCAACAAGATGAAAACTCTATGCTCAGCCGTCCTTATGCGACGTACACCGCCATGCCACTGGAGGATCAAGAAATGTGGTTTCGCCAATTTGCGGTAAGTCATCTGTTTTCACAATTTTTACTTTCATTTAAATTATTATTATTTATATTTAATTTTTCTTTTTGCAGCAAGAATTTAGGTGGGACCCACACATGACCGCTCTGGTCAGGCGGGAATTCGACTCTTATGCAGCACTGCACTACTCGAAGAAGGTGTTCGAGTAGAAGGATAAGTGGCTACACGGTGAGGTGCCAAAGGAGATGGTTGAGAAGCCGGACTTGTGGAACGGGTTCATCGCCTATTGGCAACTAGAGGCTACCAAGGAGAGCTCTACATATCACTCTAGCAACCGGAACAGCCAGCGCAACGGCAAGGGACCTTCCACCCACAACCTTGGAGCTACCAGCAAGAAGACAAAGGCTAGGGATATGGTAAGTTTTTTATGTACGTCTTGATTTTTAATTTTTTTTTTGTTTTATACATTTATATTATCAAATAAATATCTAACAACTGCAGGCTAAGAAGTTGGGTCGGGATCCCAACAACTTGGAACTTCTGCTAGCAACACACACCGACAAGAATGGTGTCGTCCAGGATCAGGTAGCTCGGGAGATTCAGGAGAGCGTCCAAAGAATGGAAGAGGAGTACATTCTGTCTCAGCCATCCGTGGAAGGAACCCCTCCCCTCACCCAAGCCCCGGACGACATCATCAACGAATTCGTCTTAAAGATATGTAAAATTTAAAATAGTTTTCATGTCTTTTTCATTTACAATTTAATTTGTTCCGCAGGTTGCTCCGCAGAGCAAAGGGCGGCTTTATGGTCTTCCCGACGATGCAGGATCATCGGGGTCTTCTTGTTACTACAGCGAGACATCCGACTTGAGAGCCAAGATGCAGGAAAAGGACGTCGAAATTGAAGGTTTGAAGACGACGGTCCAACAGATACGAGATGCACAAGCCGCCCTAGAAGCCGGGCGGGAGAAGGAGAGAGCCGAGCGGGACAAGGAGAGGGAGATGATGCAACGGATGATGGAGTACTTGGGCCGCAACCCGAATTTTCCGCGGGGGCCCACCATTTAGATTTTTATTTTCAACATTTTTGTAAAACAATATTACTTTTTATTTTTACTTTTAATTTCTACTTTTAATTTTATTTTAATTTAAATAATTCAAATTTTTAATTTATATTAATTAATTATTATTTAATTTATTATAATTTTTAATAATTTCTACGAATACGTCGGAAATCTGTCGGAAATATATCCGTCGGAATGCTGTCGGAAATAAAACCGTCGGAAATCTGTCAGAAATAAATACGTCGGAAGTCTGTCGGAAAGTCGTCGGTTTACATGTAATCGGAACTCGTCGGAAATCAGTCGGAAACAAAACCGACAGATTTCCGACAGTGACATTTCCGACGGAATTCCGACGTGTCGCCGGACTCCGGCAGGATGTCGGAATTCCGTCGGAAATAATGCCGTCGGAAATCTGTCGGAAATTTTTGACCGATTTCCGACAGAATTACCATTTCCGACAAGATAGAAACGACAGACAAATCCGTCGGAAACGTCGGAAATCTGTCGGAATATGCGTTTTCCGACAGACTTCCGACGGATATTTCCGTAGGATTCTTGCTGTTTTCTTGTAGTGTTTATGCAAAACCATTTCAAGAATATGATTTGGTATAGCATAAACAGATGCTTTCATAGAGAGAATGAACCGAAGAGAAAGACTACTTGTCTGTATAATAGTATACATGTTGCATCAATTTGTGTTATTAACCATCAATGTGTGTTAACTTTACTTAACTAAGCACCAATATATTTTAATAGATATATAAAAGTTAGTGTATATAGCTTAAAATAAAAACAATCTAGAATTTCACACATCTTTTATCTCCTCCCCATGAGTTCAATTAACTACTTTCTTCTAATAAAAGCTAAAACAATATGATCGCGGAGATTTAATTTCTGGTCTAGTAGCAGATGAAAAAGATAAAATTGGATATATTGTATTAGACATTCCACTAAAGAAAAAAATTTCGATGAAATTCATGTTCATACTTAAAAGGGATTTTTTTTAGAAGTTAGTGAAATCAGTTTATATTTTGACTATATATATATATAAGTCCCACCAAGTATTGAAAGCTTTCAACACATAGAGTTAACCGGATAACTGAAAACAAAACCTTGGCTAAACGGTGTCTGGCCGCTCCATAAAGGATAAGCTAAGTAAGTGGGTTTAGCCTAAATTGTGTTGTCAATGATCTATTGCAATAATATGAATATAGACTGGCTGAATATATAGCCATTTTATCTTCACGTTCTAAGTAACATTAAGTTGTGAATCACAAAAAGAAAAAGAAAACAACTAACAGTTAGTAAGGCGGGTAAGAAATAAGAATTCTAATCCCAAGTCAAAACTCTTTGTATAGGTATGAAAGGAGCTACCAAAGAATGCTTAAAAAATCCATCAAACAAAGACGTATCAGAACGTGTGGACAAATTTCTTAAATGACATGCAATATCAAAATTAAAGTTAAAAATAAAACCCTATTATAAAGTGAAAAATAAACGAACCCCTTGTTGATAAAAAAAAAAAACGAACACCAAGAACATATCTTGACCAACACAATGTTTGATAAAAAAATTAGGGTTAAGCTTACGCATTACTTATAGTCATTAGCAAAACAAAGAGTAAATCCCAATTGAATTGAAAGAAACAAGAAACCCTAAATTTGAAGTTTCTAAAAAAAAAAAAGAACACCAAGAACATATTTTGACCAACACAATGTTTGATCTAAAATTATGATTAAGCTTACGCATCAGTTATAGTCATTAGCAAAACAAAGAGTAAATCTCAATTGAATTGAAAGAAACAAGAAACCCTAAATTTGAAATTTCTAAAACAAAAAAATTGAAGTTTCTATGTCGGGAAAGTGATTAAACAAAAGGACGAACCCATATGAACAAAAATGCTTACTTGTCTCCGGAAGAGGAGTCATAGAGCTTCTCGGAGGCGGAGACAACGAGAACAGCGATGGAGGATTCACAGAGAATCGAGAGTTGTCGAGCTTTTTCGATGAGACCATTGCGTCGTTTGGAGAAAGTGACTTGTCGACTGCTTTTTTCTCGATTAGCTTGATCTCAACTTTTCTTCTTCCCATGGCTTCTTTCTCCGACAAGAGTGTTGCCCTAATTTGGTTCGGTTGTCCGGAGAAACTCAATCTTTTTGCTTTTTTTTATTCCTTTTTCTTCATTTCTCTTTCTTTTGTTTTTTTTCTGCTCTTAGCCAAAATCCAATTAGGGCTTTTTGTTGTTGTTAAACGAGAGAGGAAAAAAAAATGGAAATGATGCGTTTTGGAGAAAGGAAGTGCCACGTATTTTTAACGGTGACAAAAACGGAGATACAACATAAAAAATTCAACTCTTTTTTTTGTCTTCTGATTGTATTGCAAATAAAAACGGAGATACAAACAATGATATGGCAAACCTGTAACATTGAACCCATACAAGAGAAAGAAAATGAAAAGCCAAAGGATACATCATACCTATATTAAATTCATTGCAAACCGTTAAGGGAAGAGATGGATTGTGGAGGCATGGAGTAGCAAAATCAAGTTTAAGAGGGGGTGTTGAAAGGTAAACTTAATTTTTGGACCAAGTATAAATTGGGCTAATAATCTAATGTTGATCCAAACCCAAAATCCATATTCTAGAAGTTCTCTCTAGAAATATTTAAAAACTCCACCTCCTTATAATGTTCTAGACAAGTGTAGAAAATAAAAATCTAGAGATTTCTATGAAACTATCTAGATAATTGTTGTAAAATAATTTTAAAAATTCTCTAGATTTAGAATTTAAATATTTTAGATATTTTGTATTTTGGAGGCTATAAATACCTCCTTCTACCTTTATTTGTAACCAAGTCCTTCCAAGAAAAGTTCTAAGTAATAAAATCTTCTACTTTTTAAAATTTCTATTCTCTCCTAAATTTCTCAAACACATTCTCCATCTCCTTAAAGTTTTTATTTCCAACATTCTATTCTTCAGTTAAATATTTAGAAGATGATAGAAAAGTACTGATTGAATCTTCTGCATAATCAGATACAATGATCTCCACTACCAAATGCCTCAGCTTCTTAGTGTTTCAGCTGTTGTCTCTGGAAAAGATATCAACAACTTGATTGGTAAAGGCATTATAAAAGATGTCAAAAAGGAGAGGAAAGTGCAATTCAGATCACACCTTTCTCTTACAGATTGCAGAACTGGAGCGACAGGAAAGATGAACTTTGCGTGCAATGAAGCCACCTTACGATTCAATCCTGGATCTAACATGAAAGCGACTGTATTTGGGAACCACCCAACCTGCAAAATATTTTGACTAAGTTGGTTGTTTTTTTTTTTTTTTTGGCTAAACAAGTTAGTTAGTTATTATTTTTACTTTTACTTTTTTCTTTTGTTTCCAAAAAGAGTTGTGTTTTGTTTGATTTTGACTTTTAAATGGAATGTTTTTACAAAAGACGACATATCTACTTTGTTTGTGAAAGATGTGTTTGATATAATTAATAATAACCCAAGCAGAAAAATAAATGAACCAAGTTAAGAAGAGAGATAGAAGAAAGAGAGCCTCGGATAAAATAGGATTGATAGCCACGGGCACACCTCACACGGTCCGGTTGGCGATAATAGCTATGGCCTATGGGAGAACTAGGATAAGGCCCGCGTTAATACGCGGGTTAACACATTAAAATTTTTAATAAATATTTAATTTTATTTAAAAACCTACTGAATTTGATAGAACATAAACTATAAATCCGTAGAGTTCATTTATATCTAAATTCTTATGTCATAATTGATATAATGTGAATTCATAATCATATATAACGTGAATTCATTAAAATTTATCATGATTAATCATAATATTGGATATGATTAATTCTAATAATTGATATAATGTTAATTAAATGGTTAACCATAATGTTAGGGTGCTCATAATTATATTGAATATTTTTTTAACTATATAATAAATCGTAAAACAACTAAAATATTTTATAATTAAATCAGAAATTAGTAAATTTTATGTTAGTAACCTCTTATAAAACATATAAATAATATTATCAAACATCACATATATGCATCTAATTGTATCCTCTCTAAATCCCATATATTATTATTTTTATTAGTTTAGACTTTTAGAAATTTTCCATTTAATTATTTGAGTAGCTGTTCGGAAACTTTTTTTGTTAGTTTTTCATTTTTAATTTTACTTAACTAAATTTAAGTTTTAAGAGATGTCATCATCTCATTAATATTAGACACCTGTCACGATTTCATAAATTACAATTTTGCTTACGTGTCACGCTCTCGTCGACCGGCTTCTTTTTTATATAATAAGATCTGTGCCGGAACCATATTTGGAGACAAGGCTCACCCTAACAACTAAAGTTGAGCAAAATATCCGAAACCGAAAAACCAAACTGAATCCGACCCGAAATAACCTGGACCAAATCGAACCGGTTTTTATAAATTACAAGAATGGATATTATATTCTTAAAAACGAAAATTCGTAACCAAACTCGAACTGAAAACCGAATGGGTATCTGAATTACATGAAATATAAAATTAACTACATAAATAATATATAATATAATATCATGTGTGTTTATATAGTTTAGACAAATTTTATAGTTTTTTAAAATAAAATTTCGGTCGGTTCGGAAATTATGGGTATATTTGGTTAAAATAATCAATTTAATCAGATACATTATTTGAAATTTTCAATTTTGTTATTGGTTTTCCGAATATATGAGTTAAAAATAGATAAATCGAACCAAATTCGAAAAAAAAATTAAGTAATTGTGAGTATTTCGGGTAACTGAAACCGACAATAACCGAACCGAAACCAAGCCAAAATTTTATAATACCCGAATGAATATTGGATTCCTAAAACCAAAAATTTGATAACCGAATTAACCGAACCGAAACCCGAATGATTACCCAAACGCCCATTCCTACTAGCAACTCAGCTTTTGGTCGAAGTAGTTTAGATGCGAAAAGAGGTACACTATTACGATATGACAATCACTTACCTACAAAATATTGTTGCCGCAGACTACATGGTTTTACATATGTTCTCGATCTCGACATATAACTTCTCAATAATAGTTACCTAATTATATACTCTCTCCGTTTCAAAATATAAGTTGTTTTGGGTGTTTTTTTTTCAAAATATAAGTTATTTTGGTCACACAATATTCTGTAGTCTTTTTTAGGTTTGATTAAATTATATTTATTATGTATATTAAATGATATTTTTAATAAGAAAAAATAGTTTTTTAATTTTTCTGCTTTTAAGTAAAACAATTTATATTTTGGAACGGACGGAGTATAACTTATCTTTTGTCAATTCTTTTCTTGCATGTCAAAATCTAATAAGTATATTTCATAAAAAAAAGAATAATGAAACATTTTAAATTAAAATGGACAGATTTGTAGTTGAGTAGATCTTTTAAAAGCTCGAGTTTCAAGGAGAGTCACCAATGGAAACCGTCCCTAATTTCAGGAAAAAGTCTGACAAAACCAAAACCCTTCATTAAAAGCTCTCCAAGCTTGGTGAAATCTTTTGTTCATTACCACAGTCTTTGCTCCATGCAGTGTAGAGGCTGAGAGATCCAATGATTCTGATAATGGCGAATCAACATTTCTTCAAGCCTCTTCTTCCTGGCTTCCACAACCGCTTGGTACTCTCTCTCTTTTTCTCCCTTCTTCTTTATCTGTCTCTTTTAGAAGCTCAGAAAGAAATGTATTTGCATGTTGCTTCAGACGGTTCCTGAAGCCTTCTTCTTGAAGCATATGAAAGGAAAATACAAGCAGAAGACAGCTGAGCTAAGATCAGACGCGTCCAAGATAACCTGGAAAGTGAAGATAGAAGATGACCAGAGACTCACTGATGGTTGGAAAGAGTTTGCTTTAGCGCATGATCTCCGAATCGGTGACATTGTCGTTTTCAGACAAGAGAGGGACATGGCTTTCCATGTGACAATGTTTGGACCTAGTTGTTGTGAGATCCAACATGGATCCTGTTTAGACGACCAGAACAACAATGGTGAGTTTTGTTCTGTCTCTTTCTCACTAACTCTGCTCATGATTCTTGAAATTTAAGAAATTTACTAAGCAACATAGTTATTAATTTAGCTAGAGAGAATCAATTTGGCTTTGTTTCTCAGGGATCATTCAAAGTAAGAAGAAAGGGAAGAAGAATTCAAGAAGAAAAGCAAAGTATTCTTCACTAGATCCCTCTTGTTTTGTGGCTAATGTCTCGCATGCGAGCCTGCGTGATGACATACTGGTATTTTACTCCTAATCTGAACAATAGAATTAAGCTCTTTTACTATTACTAGGATCTGAATTATATCACCGAGATGTTGTATTGTAATGAGTTTCCAGGTTCTTCCAAGGCCTTTTGTGAGGGCTAATGGTTTAGAGACAAGACGTGAAGAGATTGTTATGATGAAGGAAAAGGGAAAATCATGGACTTTTGTTTTGAAACAGAAGAACTTATCTTCAGTTACTTATATCAGACGAGGGTGGAGAAGTTTCTGCCGGGCCAATAAAATTACTGCTGGAAATTTCTGTACTTTCAAACTAGTCCATAGAGGAAAAACTTTGGTACTACGATTATTGTCCAAAGAATCTGAAGAAAAAGAAGAAGAAGAAGAGAGCTCAGAAGGTGATGAAATAGAGTCACTTTTCACAGAACCGGAAAGCGATGAAGAGAGGAGATCACAAGAATGTTCAAAGGGAAAGGAAAATAAGCGTAGAACTTTATGGAAACCTTCATCTTCACCATCTCAAAACCGCTTCGTGACAGTAACTGTTACACCTGACAACTTCAGATCATCTAGACTGGTTAGTTTCATCACCAAGCCATTGTGTTTTAACAGTCTTATCATGCTGACTCCTTTGTCTATATCTTTGGTTTAGGTTCTTCCAGTAGCTTTCACAAAGGTGAATGGCATCAAAAAGGCAAAAAAGGTGAGTCTAGTGGACAAACACGGCGTGAAGTGGCCTACGACTATGTTTTTTGAGGAGAAGAGTAAGAGAATGAGATTGGTAGGAGGTTGGAGAGAGTTCTGCAATGCTAATTGTGTCGAGATAGGAGAGTCGATCATCTTGGAGCTCATTTGGGAAGCAGATAGTAGCTCTGTTCTTAAGTTCTCCTCCAAGGAGAAGCCCAAGAACAAATGAAAATGTAGTTGAGGTTCTTGAATTGCAAGAAATAATGTTTTAACTAGTGGAGCCTTTTCAGTATGTGTTGTCCTAAGGTCCAATTTTGGAATGTTGTTTTTGTATGAAGATGACATTGTAAGTTGCTTTTGTTGTGAGACATTTTTGGTTCTGGTTTAAAGTAGTGGTATGTGCCAAATGATAACTCTTGTTTGCTATCTTAATTTCCCCTTCTTACTACTAATTTACATATTCTACCGATATCTTCTTTTCAATGCTCTGGCTAGATATCTTATTTCTACCAAGAAGCGAATGACTGAGAAAATCCTTTCAAAACCGGCAATCTCATTCTTTGACATGATCCATTTTCTTTAGTGAGAATATAGCTTTTAAGAAGTGAGTTAGATTCTTTAAAGATCAGAGCTTATCTACTGTACTAGCTCAGATTTTCATGCCACAGGTTTGAGAAAGTATTGGTCAAAAGTAAAAAAAAGAGAGTAAAAGAAAATTCCCTCTAAAAACTAAAGCTAAATTCTTGGGGACATCTTTAAAAAAAGTGAAATGAAGATATAAACTTAACTGCTCCCAAAAGACAGCAGCACATGTCCTAACAAAGCGAACGAATCCTCTAAAACCTTAAAGAAAGTCAGATTGAGATTTTGAAGATTCTCTTCACAGCTTAGATCACCATGGAAGAAGCCAAAAAGCTTTAATTTAAAGTATGGATTAAATAAAGCAAGCTGAACATAAAGAACAAATTGAAACATTACCGAAACTAAGAACTCTGAATCGAGTAACGATGGGAGTTTATCGGTATACGAGCCATTAAAATCGATATCATTTCTTAGTCAAATGTCACAAGAAGCAACACATTTTGTATAGAACAAAACTATGATCAGTCTAAAGCAGTTTTCTTCATTTTCTCTATTACTATAGTTGCCTTTTTCTCTATGGCTATCTCTCTGTAGTTTTCTAAGGACTCTTAAGACAATTCAAAACAAGCAAACAGGAATAATTGTAGACAAGAGTACTCCAAAAGGGAATCAAATGATCGGAGGAGGCGGAGTTTCCCAAACATCAAACACATTCTCTTCACTATGCAATGCGAAAAGCCGATCCCCGCCAATGGAAAAATCACAAATGGAACCACCATAGCTTCTTCTTAGCCTAGAAGTTAAAACCCAATCCGGTCCACAAAACACGGAGATAGAATCATTCATGGAAGAGAAAAGCTGACCTTCGTGCAAAGCTAGTTTCGGGTAACAAGGCTCGTCCGGCATCTTGCTTTTCATCAACTTGCTCCTCGAACTCCACCTCACGCTTCCTCCATACATCCTCAAATCAATAAACCCTAAATCCTCAAACTCATTTACCACGCAAATCGAATTACTATCTTCCATAGCAATTGCATCTCTCACTCTCTTCTCGTCAATCGCCATTGGTGATCCGATATCCGACCAAGACCAAACCATGTTCTTGTCCCGAAAATCCAACAAGCTAATGTAACAATTATCTTTTCTTGGAAATAATGTAGCTACAAGAAGACAATTCTTACCATTTAACCATTGAAGCTTATCTGCTTCACCAAGTGACCAACCCGGACTTTCGTAGAAGAAATCCGTTTGTTTTCCGGTTATCTGATCCCAAACTCCGATTCCGTACTCATTACTCCTTCCTTTACAGCTCGCGTAAATCTTATAATCCGGACAAAAACTTAAAGCTCCGGCTGTGTAACTCTTCATTTGATTCTCATGAGTGACCTGAAACTTATACCGAAGATCCCCGGAAGACGAGCTGAACAATCCCATGCCTCCGTCTCCTCTTCCTAATTTCTCACAAGCAGAGAGTACGATGTTGTCTGAATCAATCCAGCCAACATCGTTAACTCTCTGATAATCGAGATTAATCGGATAATGCTCTTCAAGCATCCAATCATACACGTGGACTACGCTCCCGTGGGCGACGCAACAACCGCCATCAGGACCTGCCCTGATTGCGGTTCCGTCTCCAGGAGCGATTCCTTTAACGGAATCGCCCAGACGGAGACGGTTACCGTCGAACGGACCCCATTTGGCGGTCCGTACGTGGTCGAGTAAACCGTAAAAGGAAGCTTCTCTGTGAAGGAGACGGTCTGGGATATTTGTTGGGACGTTAAGGTCCCCGGTACGGAGGAGATCGAGAAGGACGGCGAAGCAATAGGGGTTTCTGTCGATGAAAATATCTTTTTCTGGTGGCGAAAGATTCCATTCGTCGTCGAATAATGCGCCGAAGAAGGAATCTCGACCTGCGTTTGCTAACGTCGTCGATGTCGTTTCGAAGAGTCGACCACCAACGTTGAATTTGATCCTGTCTTTTGATATACCCATTGATGAAAGAAATTTTCAGACAAATTGTATTTGTTTTGTCTGATTTTGACAGTTAGACGATTAATTCGGGATTTGAACAGAGAAAGGAGTGATTTTTTTATCGGGAAAGGTGAAGAATTTTTTTTTTTTATCGGGAAAGTTCGAAAATGAATCAGTAATCATCAGCTATGAAGAATTTTTTTTTCTGTTGATTAAGACAAGAAGCCATGAAAGCTCCGAGAAAGAGAGAAAACCAAAAAAAAAAACGAAGACTCTGATATTTCGATCAAGTTCGAAGAAACTGAGCTCTGGGCACGAGAAAGAAGCTGTTTTTTATTAATGGGAAATCAAAATTTATTAGATGATCTGAAGGAAAATTTGAATTTTTTTCAGAAGATGAGAAATCGAATTGACTTCTCTCTCTCTCTTGCTTCTTTTTTTCATTCCGTTTACACACAACAGTTGTTGAACATTTATACATTAAAGGAATAAAAATAAAACCAAAAGACCATAAGTGGGCCCCGACTTGTTTTCTTTTGAAATTACTTAAACCGTAGGATGATTGTGTTTTTAAGATATTGTTTTTGATCTAACGGTTGATATTTCGTGTAGTACAATTTCTAAATCGGGAGATCTCAGATGATTCACACCTCGTTATATTTATTTTATCTAAATATTACTATTTGTTTTTCTTTTATTATTTAGTATACACATCAAGTTAAATTTGTGGAGATAAACCAGAAAATGATAGTTTGTATTTTTCTCGGTTAAATATTAAGTGCGATGTCCTTATCTTTTAATTGTTGACATTCAAAAAACACACAACTTTCGTATAAATGATAAGAAGAGACTTTCTCGAATAGTTTACCGATTTTTATCAAACAGAACAAGTGTTCGTGTTAGTGGAACAATTCAAAATCAGATAATTAAGTAAATAAACAATCAATTGTGACTCATTGTGTGACTATAGGAAGATCTAGAAGATCCACATGATCAAAAAGATATATGTGAATATATTTCTAATAATTATCTCATTTATGAAGTTTAAAATATTTACTTCTTCTTCTTAACGAGTTGAAAATAAACTAAGATTCTAAATATTATAAAAGCAAACTGATGATAAGAAATAAAATATAATCAAATATATATAGTACCTTCACGATATTGTATCTAATTGAAAAAAATGTTAGAAGATTAGTTCACACCAACTTTAAAATAAAAATGTATTTGTGAGAACGAGTAAATGAAAAGATAATGTATGCAATTTATGTTCTTTGAGATAAGAAAGAACCAGAGCGATTTATTGCACAGCACAAATCTTAAGAATTGGCATATTTATAAGCGAAATTAATAACCACTCGAATAAAGACAAAATATTGGTTAAATTTGAAACATATTTTAATCATATAGTAAGTTAATTTATGGTTCAGTAGTTGCACGATTTTATACGGCTCAAAATCATATCTTTATCAAAATTTATCTCCTAAGTTTCTTTCACGAAATTAATTATATTTTTGTCCTCTTCGCCAACCTAGAGAACGAGTTACGGCCCAACGTCGTTCTACTATTTAACATTCGATTATATATTAACAAGTCACACGACTTATTAATACGAACAAAATAGAACCGTGACATAGTACAACAAATTTAAGCATTTGCTAAGTAGAGCATCGGATTTTTTTTTTGAAAAAGTTTAAGGGCATCAATTTTTTTTTAAAAAGTTTAAAGACACTCTTAATTTTATTCAGTTACAACATTAATGAGAGCTAAAGGAGTTACTTTCTTTTTCTGGTAAAACCTTATTTGGATATTTTATCCATTGAAAGAGAATTAATAGAAATGTTGATTTTAAAATTTTAATTAATGACTTTTCAAAAAAAGAAAGAAAGAAAAATTACTAGTTAAATTATGGGTGAATTAGTAGAATAACATTTTTGGGAGATCAAATTAGGTAAGTAACATGTCAAAAAATATAATTAAGTAAGTAGAAAATTTAGACAAATTACCCCTACATGAATTCATAAAAACAATAGTTGACTATTTTTGAAATTACATAGTTAACTACGTAGTTAATTAACATCTCACAAAATAGTTAACAATCTCAGACTATTTTATAACTATCTATAATATAGTTAACTTTTTTTTTCAAAAAACAGTTATCAATTTAAAAGCATAGTTGTTTACTCTATCAATTTCATAACATAAATAGTTACATGAAAATGTTGTTGTAATAGTTACCTATTGAAACAAAAATAGTTAAATATGTTGAAAATGTAATAACATACATAGTTAACTATTATAAGAAACATAGTTAACTATTATTGTGGTTTATAGTTACGTATTGGAACATAGTTAACTACATTATAACAAATTTACATATATTTAACTATATCAAACATACATATAAAAAATAGTTCACTACAATAAATAATTATTCACTATACTATATGAAATTTAACTATATCCAATAATAATCTACTAAATGTACATGTTAATTTACTATAATAGTTCACTATACTTATACAAACAATAATTTCTTGGCCACAAAAGAGACAAATACACAATAAATACTTATAATCAACTATGCAAAATTATATAGTTCACTATAATATATAAATGGACATACTCAATAATAGTCAACAATATAAATATACATGTTAATTTATGGGTATAATAGAAATTTTATGTAGGCAATTTGTTAGATACTAAATTATGATTTAGGTCATGTTAGATATTTAGTTAAATATTAAAAGACTAATATTGATGCCAATTACCCTTTAATTATTTACTAGGTCAATACCCGTGTTGTACAAGGGTTTAATTGTAACCGTTAAATGATTTTTTTTTTAATTATTTGATTACATGTAAATATAAATATGGATAAAGATTTTTGATATTATTAGGATCCAAGCATTGATGGGATAAATTGTATATATGTACTTTTGATAAATTTTGTAATGGCCTAATAATGTATTTGTTATAGTATGTATTGTTGTGATATAATATTACATGATTTAGTTAAATAGTTAGATTTACATTTATTTGTTTTTGTGTTATTAGAGTAGGATTTTTTTTTATAATGAATCTTTTAAGGGAAAATTTGTTGTATAATTGCTTTAAGGAAATACATTGAATGTATTTATATGTAAGAACTCAAAGAAAGTATTTTGTCTTATTTGTATGATAAATTATTGTAGGTTTTATATTATGAATTTTTTTTATAATATTGGCAGATTAGTATTGTATAAATAATGGATATTTTTTGAAAATAAGTAATGAATTTTGTCATATATTAAAAGATTCTAAAAGTGAAGATTGTGTATAATCTTAAAAGATATTCTACACAATTTATTTGCTTATAGGGATTGTGTCCTTAATGGCGAGTGTTTGGATGATCGTATAATAGGGATGAATAATAGAGTAACTTTATTAACTAAAAAATTGAGAAAAACAAGTTTGACACATCATCAAAATGACCCCAAAATATTTTTAATATATGACATAAACTTTTATTTTATTCACTTATGGCATCCACCAGTGTTAACACGGCTCTGAAACAAAACATAATAATTTTTTTTTCCAACCAAACAATTAATTAAAAACAAAGTATTAAAAATATATCTAAAATTGTAAGAACGGAATGGTACATAATAACATTAGTTGAATCAAACAATATATATATACTTATAAAATATAGTATACTTGTAAAATTGCAGAGTGTTAACGAATTTGTAAGAATATATACCACGTAATTGACCAATATGAAAACCACTATAAAAATACCACAATACATAATTTATCGGCACCCACATACTCTTCTCTTTCGGATAAAAATATATGCTTTAATTTTTCGATAAATTAATTTTTGACATCTAAATTGATAGTTTTTTTTTTGAAAAAGATAAATTGATAATATTGATAGAAGAAAAACAATACACAGAAGATCCACGGTTTTAAATAAATTTATATGCACATTTATATCTTAATATCAATATGTACATATGTATATTGATAATGAAACGTACAAAAAAATTGTTGTAGTCAAAACTATCCTCGGTTTTCTTGCTACCAGTATAGTTTATGTAATAAATCATTGTGTATATGTTTTAAATTTTTAATAAACAAGTTCAACGTCAAGGAGGGTCATGCGGGTCGTGGACGGCACACCAACATTGGCTTCTTCTTCGTGTATCGGTTCAAAACATGATTGGAGTATTATATAAACCATACTAAAATTTTCTACATATTCTAACAACTAAATTAAGGGAAAATAGTGGTCAATAGTATGAGTTGTCCCTATTATCTCCTATTAAACTTCATTTTTTGTACTTCTAAGGCACTCTTGTTATTAGGATATATAATGTTTCTTACGTCTCTTACTATGCTGCTAGAACCCTAAATAAAGTATAAATAATAATAAGATGTTATTCACCATTAATAATATATAATAATTACGAGAAAGGTCAAACTGAATTACGAGAAAGGTCAAACTGAGTAAAACCTCTAGAAGACACCGAAGGTAAAGTTTGACACTAAACTTTAAAAACGTATATAATCATTCCTTCATGACCGTTAAGTACTGTGGAAGCTAGATTCCGCACTAAGAATTTATATGTGAATTCAGAAAATAAACTATAGTCCTAAAAAATGTCTATAGATCTAACTAAAATCGAGACCAAAATAACGAAAAATAGATTTATATTGATATTCGATCAAGTATACAAAGAACTTTAGCTGAAGACAAGTGTTTGATGAGACCGCGAATCCCTCTTCGTCGCCGGGGATCTCGGTCACGTTTTCACTCTCCGGAAATATCGGGATCTCTTCGTTAACCGTTAAGCGGTGCTGACTTGGTCATATCCTTGCTAAGCTGCTTGGTCAGCGGTTCTTCTATCTTGGCGGTCAACGGATTGTTCAATCGGGTTCAGCGATGCCGAGGGGCACTCTGGTCTTTTACAAACGTCAGTGCGGTTTTGGGCTTTAAGCCCAATATCGAATATAACTTAGAATGATTATATTTTAGGCTTAGTGGGCCGGATTTCTAGTGATGAAATCCAGCTCCAACAAGTACTTTTATTCACATAATAAAATGAGTTTAGTTACCAAGCAAAGGAATATTATAATGAGTTTAGCTTGTTAACAACAAAAGACTAACTATAATGAGTACGCTGGATTTTTTTTTTTTTTTTATGATGTTGAAAGTAAACTTATGTCCACTAATTCAGATGAAATTTTAGATTTAGTATACAAATGTTTCAAATTTAATGTAGTATTACTGATTTCGTTGAATATGTTTTTCATGTTTCTTGGAGAAAGACGTTGAATATGTTTATGTTCACGCGCAGTTAATATATTGTATTTTCCAACTTATTCATACGATTAGTCGCCAGGAGGAATAAATTTGGGTTAATTAGTTGGTTACCTCGTCGTCTATCTTCTTTAGGCATGCTTAATTATGTTATCGAATAACAATTTATCTACTTCCACACCTCTTGCTTTTGCTTTTTCAGGTATTAGGTCTAAGAATGCCAACTCAATTAAATATCTGTTTATTTTACTCAATATTGATAGAGGCATTTCTATGTAGTAAGCAATATTTTAGAAAATTTTAACGTGCTCCGATAGTTTATTTACACTTATCGTCCAGGTTAATAGAAACGTGAAGGTCGACGATCTTGACGTTGATTATATGAGAAGTGAACGTTATGACAATGGTTCCAATAAGTTAAAAAAAAAATAAAAATTACAATGGTTCCAATATTGACAGGATATATAGCATCAAGACGTTCAAAAAAGATTACTTGAAAACAATCCAAAAGTTGTTATATATGCCATGAAACAACCAACATTTTTTTTAATTAAATAACCCGAGTTAATATTCCCATAAATACTAACTCTCTACGGTTATTTCAACAACTGCGGAAGTTCTCAAGTCATAATCCAATAAAATAATGGGTGAATTAGGGGAATATTATGTTTTGGACATATAATTAGGTGAGTAACATATGATGATTGAAAATTAAGTGAGTAGCAATTTGTTGTTTATTGTGGACAAAAATGCCCTTTATTAAATTATAATGGAAAGTAGTTAAAAAAATATACAGTAAATCTAAAATATTATATTATTCAAATTTTGGAAAAATACTTTAAAGTCTTCATCAAACTTGGGAAAAAAATATTTTTTTGACTACATTAATTATATTTTTAACTTTTTTTTATATTATATATTCAATTGACTTTATAACATAGTTAACTACATGACGTAACTATTTCAAAGCATAGTTAACTATTTAAAAATAATGGTTCTCGTTTAAAATATAGTTAATTATTTTCAAAAAATAGTTATATTGTTCAATGAGATAGTTGACTATTATAATGATTACTTACTTAAACAAACATAGTTATCTATTATAGTAACTATGTTTCTCATAATAGTTAACTATGTATGTAAACATAAACATAGTTCTCTATTATAGTTTATTAAAAAAAATAACATAAATAGTTAACTATTATCATAAACATAAATAAAATTATCTATTATAATAATTTTCGAATATAGCCAACTATGTCGATTTCTACAGCGGTTCAATTTGACCAAAAGAAGAGATAGACAATGAGAACACCGGAGAATAAACAAACATAGTTATATATTATAGTTAACTATGTTTCTCATAATAGTAAACTATGTATGTAAACATAAACATAGTTCTCTATTATAGTTTATTAAAAAAAAACAGAAATAGTTAACTATTATGAAAAATATAGTTAACTATTATCATAAACATAAATAAAATTATCTATTATAATAATTTCCGAATATAGCCAACTATGTCGATTTCTACGGCGGTTCAGTTTGACCAAAAGAAGAGATTGACAATGAGAACACTGGAGAATAAACATCATCTTGATTCAGATTTAGATTCATGGTAACGGGTTAAAACAATTTAATTGAGAGAGAGAAGAAAAATAAGAATTCAATTTTAAAATCGAATAAAGAGGAGAAGGAGAAAGAGGAGGAAAAAGAATAATTATAATAGTGGTTTTGTCCCACCTTTCCTTTGTATCAAAGAAGAAAAAAAGAAAAAGAAAAAAAAGAGAGGAAGATTTAACGGCCGTGAGAGAGGAAAATGGAAGAAGGTGATGAGTGGAGGAAGGTTGAGAGTTAGGGTTTTAATTGATTTATTTTCTAGTGTAATTGTTTTTATTTTTATGTAAGATAAAAGTTAAGTAATTGTATAAGGGTAAAATCAGAATTTGTTATAGGCTACATGTTACTTACTTAATTATGATTTAGAGAGTGTTAGATGTTTAATTATATGTATAAAAACTAATATACATGCTAATTTCCCTAAAATAATTAAACCAATAATCAGTTCAACAAAACAATATCCAGAATTCAATAGCCAAACAAAACTCCAGCTACTTAAACACCAGGTTTACTAGAACTAGACAAAGCAACAACCCTAATTATCCTCTTCCTAATGCCTTGATTTCGCGGTCACACTTTGCTTTTACTTGCAACACATGGGAAAACGAGTTGCGTAAGTATTATCATAAATACTTAGTGAGACGGTCATCTCGTCTACAGGCTATATATATCCAAACCATAACACGCAAATAATACAATCAATACATTCAAGAAATGATCCTGTGTCGATCGACACAACCACTAGGTGTCGATCGACATGAACAACAGAGGTGTCGATCGACACACCCTCTAGGTGTCGATCGACACTCAGTTCCCGAAACCGCAGAACGAGACTCTCCTCTCTTGTTCGTTCTCGCGATCAATGAAACTCAAACCTGCACGGAAACCACAATCCATAGGCACATAAAACACACAAACATCACAAAAATCATCACAAATCAACCATCATTCCACCATACAAATCATATCAACGATTATTAGCCCGCAATGGCTTGATAAGCCTATGATCATGCACTCACCTTTCCTAAACACGAGAATTGAGGTGATATAGTGAAGAACACGAAATTCAGACCTCCCTTAAGGCTGGAAATCGTTAAAGGGATCAACACTATGAAGAACAA
The DNA here is from genome assembly GCA_963576765.1 of Draba incana. NCBI lineage: Eukaryota > Viridiplantae > Streptophyta > Magnoliopsida > Brassicales > Brassicaceae > Draba > Draba incana. The sequence goes on along the minus strand of OY755214.1, from coordinate 26,791,092 downwards.
TGATTTCTAACACTTAAAACCTCACGAAACCTTCTCTTATGAATCAAAAACAGTAAGAACACAAGAACTCTAAAAAAAACCTCTCTTTTTTTTATTCCTTCCTAAAAAATGCGGCCAAAACTAATATGCACGCTTATAAACCCGACCTTAGGGCTTCACCCTCAAACCATGATAAACCGCACGATTCAAATCGAACCAAAAATCGATTCTGCAACATTGGTGTCGATCGACACCCCTTACCAAAAACACATTTTCGGTTTGCAGATGTTACAATTCTCCCCCACTACTCTGGATTCGTCCTCAAATCCCGCATAAAACGTCTATCAAAGACCAAAATTCCTAGCCCAACCGGCCAGTACCACTAGAGATCCTCACCTAATCTTAAAGGCTCACCTCTAATCCCCGATTTATACGCATGTTCCTAGACATTTATTACTCTTAACTCATTACCACATACACTCACTCTCAGGAACACATCCTTTGAGATCATACCAACCAGGGAAACCACCGTCCCCTCGAGAGAACCACCGTCTCTCTGTACTTAGAGCATGATTAATGGTGGTATATTTTAGGGCCTCTTATCAATTTTTTTTATTAATATATTTTGCACCGGAAGCTAAAAACATGATCAATTTTTTGTATTTTGTTTTTCTTTTTTTTTGACACCCAATTACAACCTGCCACATACTGCCTTGGGTATTAGGAGACGTCTCTTCCGTCGCTTGAACAAGATACGTCTCTCGTAAAATTTGGCCCATTTTCATATTAATATTAAGGAAAAGCTGCCAAATTCCCCCCATACTGCTCTGTTAGGAACGATTCTCCGACTTGGAGAATTAGAAAGTTACCTTCAGAGCACATATGTGAGAAGAGTGGTGATTGTTCGCTTCTGAAGGTAACAGCAATAGCTAGGTTGTATGTTGATAAGATTAGGGATGAACCACATTATTTCAAGGAAATGAAGATAGAAGAGCTTATTAGTGAGAAATGGGGAATTAGTGTGACTAGAAATCAAACGCAAGCAGCTAGAGACAAGGCATTGAAGTGGATAGAAGCTGAGTATGATGACCAATTCAAGAGGCTTAGGGATTATGGAGCTGAGCTACTTCAGTCAAATCCTGGTTCTTCTGTTGAAGTTGCAAGCTACAAGAACTCATCTGGTGAGGATGTCTTCCACATATTCTATGTGTGCTTCGATGTGTTGAGAAGGTCATGGAAATCTACAGATTCTATGTGTGCGGCAGCACTTATTCTATGAACTTGGTGGAGAAGACTTGCACTTGCAGAAAATGGCAGATCAAAGGAATCCCGTGCGAGCATGCTCAAGGAGTCATTCTGAAGAAGAACTTTCGCTCTGCAGACTATGTTGCGAAATGGTTTCACACCGATACATGGATGAGAACATATGAGGAGGGCATTAAAGTTCCTCGAGGTGCTAAGTTCTGGCCAAAAGGTGCATACCCACCGTTGAGTTATCCTCCAAATTCTGAGAAGATGGGCTGTAAGGAGAAAAAGAGGAAGAGAGGGAAAAATGAGTCACCTACAAAGAAGAAAGACCCATCTGAGAAAAGAGCATTACATTGTAAGAATTGTGGAAAGGCTGGCCACAATTCAAGGTTTCACAAGAAGGTAAGGTTTAATACTCTGTTTTTATGAAAACTTAATTGGCACCAGAATCATTAAGTTATTGTCATGTTGTTGTGTATTTTGAAGGGAAAGGATGTCACTTCTAAGGTCACTTCCAAGAAGCGCAAGGTCACGAAGGAATCAGTAGAACATAGCAAAGGATCGAAGCAAAACATGAAGAACAAAGAAGCTGCTAAGGGTAAAAACGCAAGTGATAAGGCTAATGGTAAAAGCCAAGTGCTAAGGCTAAGGGAAATGTTAAGCGAAGGCAGAAGAAGAAGGTCCAAGCAAAGCCAAGTCAGGCGTCTCAAGTGATAGACTAAGATGGTTGTTAGGTTTTAGTTTTATCTTTTATTATCGGAAATCCTTTATTATCGGTGGAGTGAGCTTCACATTTTTGTAATAACATGATCAGCTGAAGCTTATAACTCGTTTTGTTTGGAAGTGTTTTGATTAGCTTTGGATATTTGTTAAAACATTCTCAAATGAAGCTTTGGTTTTAACTTCTTATCTCATATCTTCTTATTAGTCTTGTTTGTTTTCAACTTTATCAAAGGGAAAAACTGATAAAGATAAGCCAATAACTAGTCAATTCCATTAACCAAATCCTTACAACACCGCATTAAGCCTACGAGAATACAACAAAGCCTTACAACACCACATTAAGCCTATTAGATATTGAAACTAACAAGAAGAACCAGCATCATCACAAATGCTACAACCACCATTGCCATTATCTTCTTCATCTTACAACTTGATTCCTCGATCATTCCTTCAACCGAGTGAAGCATAGACATTTCAAACTCATGTAAAACATCCTCAGATATGGATTCCGATGGGACCTCTCTCTCATTAACCACTGCCTTCATCGCCATCATCTCCTCCTCTAGAACAGAGACTTGATAATCAAGTTGTGTAATCTCATTGTGGAAAGCCTCATCCACCCACTTGAAAACGTGTCCATCATTTTGCAACTACAATAAAATCCAAAGAACCGTAACTTTTACAATAAAATCCAAAGAACCATCATTTTGCAACATCATTTTGTAACTATAATGCAAAGAACCGTAACTTTTACCTTCTCAGAGTAAGCAAAGGAACATCGGTAGTAACGGCGGTATGGGTTCTCCTCCGTGCCGGAGATCCTCTCCACAATCCCGGCGCCACACCAACAACTTTTCGGAAATCCGGCGACTCTACCTTTTGCTCTGTTATGCCACCGCTCACTCGAAGAACCTGAAGACGATGCCTTCACCATTTGTCTCTGAGATGGTCTCGATTATGCTCAGAAATAAGCTCAAGAAAAAAATTTAGGGTTCTTACACATAAAAATCGATTTGGGGATTTAGTTTTAAAGGGGATTTAGTTTTAACGGGTCAAACTGTTACCCTTAATTCGGATTACTGTTGGTTTAGTGATGGTTAGCAATTATAAACCACGTTTCAGTTCAGGTTAGTTGGTTAAGTCACCGGATTTGTTAATTGACCCAAAAAATTGAAATTTGTGTTGAAATTGAAAGACAAATAACGAATTGGGGGGAATTTGGCTGAGAATTCAATTTGGGGGGAAATCCAAATTATAATTTGGGTCAAGGGGGAATTTGGCAGTTTTTCCTAATATTAATTTTAAAATCTAAAGACCCAACAACATACCCCACTAGAGACTCCGTTAATCATGGTCTTATATTGGAAACCACCGTCCCAAATAAGTACACATGGAAACCACCGTCCCCTAGAGAGAATCACCGTCTCTTAGTACTTACACTGGAAAGCAGAAACCGCAGAACGAGACTTTCCTCTCTTACTCGTTCTCGCGATCAACGCAACTAAAACCTGCACGGAAACCCCAATCCACTGGCACATAAAACACACAAACATCACATAAATCATCACAAATCAACCATCATTCCATCACACGAATCATATCAACGATTATTAGCCCGCTCATGGCTTGATAAGCCTCAATCACGCAGTCACCTTCGCTAATCACGAGAATTGAGGTGAGACAGTGAAGAATACGAAATTCAGACCTCCCTCAAGGCTGGAAATCGTTAAAGGGATCAACACTATGAAGAACGATGATCTCTAACACTTAAAACCTCACGAAACCTTCTCTTATGAATCAAAAATACTAAGAACACAAGGACTCTAAAAAAACCTCTCTTTTTCTGATTCCTTCCTCAAAAATGTGGCCAAAACTAATATGCACCCTTATAAACCCGACCTTAGGGCTTCACCCTCAAACCATGATAAATCGCACGATTCAAATTGAACCAAAAACCGATTCTGCAACATTGGTGTCGATCGACTCACCCCATGGTGTCGATCGACATCCCTTACCAAAAACATATTTTTGGTTTGCGGATGTTACATGCCATTTGCTTGATGTAGCATATTATTGTGTGAAAGCTAATTTTTTTTAAAAAGTTTTGCAACATATATAGGTTTCTGGCTATACAAAAAGATGGAAGATTATATGGTTGTCCATGTTTCCTACTTGACTGTAAAATCTGTCTACTACTCATGAGAGTTGAAAGATTAATTGGTTCACTAAAAACTTCTTGTACTTGATGATGCCATAACAAAACGTAAAGTTGAAATTTAATTGACATGTCACTTGAAAATTTTGAGTTTTTACTTGGCATGACTATTTGGTATGAAATATTGCTTGTTACGTACACAGTAAGCAAGAGTTTACAACCCAAGTCTATGTGCACTGATAATGTTTTAAACAATTAAAAGCATGTCATTTATGAAAAAAAAATTCAAGATGAAGGATTTAGTTCTTGTTTGAAAATAGCTTAAGGTCTTGCTCATCATAAGATGTTGCTCCCGTATTTTCAAGTAAGCATCTTTTGTTTTTTAAGACAATTCATGAGAAATTCTTCATGAAGAAACACGATGAGTGCGTTTGGAGTGGATTATTTTGCTGTTGTTGAAAAATACGTTTGAGCAAATGACTACTTCTAAAAGTGTTTTTGAATTTTCGTTTGATTAATTGAATTTGAATTCATTTGATGAACATAAATTAAGCAAACATTGCAATTAACTTTCACATAATATTTATCTGATGGCAATAAACAGGGATGATTTCTCAACTAATCCATTTCTTTTGGTCAAATGCAAAACTAACCCACTTTTTCCTCCTCTTTACTATTCACCACTTTCTCACAAATCTCTCATTCTCTTCTTCTCATATTCACGAAAATGCCATTATCTTTTCTTTATTTCTTTTTTATTTTTTCAAAATAAGAAACTTATCAAAAGACTAAAACACCAAAAACATAAACTTATTACGAAAATGCCATCTTCTTCAATTTTTCCAACCACCATGAACAACCAAATTGAAGCTCTAAATGCTACACCAACTGATTTTTTGTTACGTAAATGCATAATAAGTGAGCTCATAACGTAGACATCATCAATTTTCTCTCCAATTTCATCTAAATCTCTCTAATTTTCGTTCTTTCAAAATTTTCACTCATAACTTCATGTTTTCCAATAATTCTTCTAAATAAAACGGTCGGGGTTGTTTTTCGGTGAAATTGATAGTTTCGGTGGTTTAAGAACGTGAATACGAAGTCGAACGAGTGAAAAAGGTAACGATTTTTTATTTTCGAAAATTTCAGATCTGGTTCGTAAATGTAGACTGCATTTGAAGTCTACAAGTGAACTATGAGTTAGATTTGCATTTGACTATTATTTGTAGAAAAGGTAAATTAGACTGCATTTTAAGTCTACACAATTTTCTTTGACAACAATAAAAAATATTGTAAACTTCGTGTACAGGCAGCAGAAAAATCAGGTCACTTTTGCATTTGACCAAACCATTGACCGTAAAAAGTAGACTGCATTTGAAGTCTACTTGAAGTAGACTTCAAATGCAGTCTACAAACATGTAACTTTTGGATTTGAACTTTTTTTTGTAGACTTCATTTGCAGTCTACTTTGAAAAGTGAGGTTAGTTTTGTGTTTGACCAATCTGTCGAAAAATTGATCAGAAAGTGCATATCTTTTGTAGACTTCATTTCCAGTCTACTTCTAAAAGTAGACTGGAAATGAAGTCTACAAAAAAAAGTACAGTTTTTTTGGTCAAATGCAAAACCAACCCTACATTTTATGTAGACTTCCTTTGCAGTCTACTTTGAAAAGTCAACAAAAGTCAAATCCAAAAGTAACCTGTTTTTTTTTTGCGTAGACTGCAAATGAAGTCTACTTTCCTTATGTAGTCAACAAATGAAGTCTACTTTCTTATGTAGACTGCAAATGAAGTCTACGTATGAACAGTGAAAATATTTGATCAAATGCAAAAGTAACCTGCACTTTTATGTAGACTGCAGTGAAGTCTACACCAAAAAGTCAACGTTTTGGTCAAATGCAAATGTAACCTTTGTAGACTGCAAATAAAGTCTACAACACTTGTAGACTTCATTTGCAATCTACATACCGATTTGCCTTAATTGTAAAAATAACCCATTGTAGACTGCATTTGAACACTTCATTTAAAGTCTACTCTATGTAGACTGCATTTGAAGTTTTCAGTTGGAGTCTACAAATGTGATAGTTTTTTAAAATGCATTTTTTGACATATTGACAATGTATTTTATTTATTTTTTTGTTCTCACCTGTTTGTTAGTCGTATATCTACCCCCTGTAAGAGTTGGTCATGTTTAAGACAAATATTTGTAAGGCAAACTTATTTTCTTGATTTGGTGACTAGTTAACTCATATTGAGTAGACTGCATTTGAACTCTACTTAGAGTAGACTGCATTTGAAGTCTACAAATGTGGCAGTTTTTTTAAAATGCATTTTTTGATATATTTAAAATGTATTTTTTTGATTTTTTTGTTCTCACATGTTTGTTTGTGGTATATATACCCCCTATAAGTGTTGGTCATGTTTAACACAAATATTTATGGGGCAAACTTATTTTCTTGATTTGGTGACTAGTTAGCTCATATTGAGTAAACTGCATTTGAAGTCTACTTAGAATAGACTGCATTTGAAGTCTACAATTGTGGCAGTTTTTTTTTAAATGTATTTTTTTAAACGGTTAATGTAACTTCGAATACACTTCAGTTGTAGACTTCACTTAGCATCAACTCTAGCTAGTATGTAAATGAAGTCTACAACCATAACCATATTTTCTTGATTTTTTTAACTATTGATTAATTTCTTCAACATTTTTTTAAGGATACCCGTTTCTTGTACTTTAATACTTTTATCTTAAAAATTGTAATACCACGGTTCATTTATCTTTTTGTTAAACATTTCAAAAGTTATTAATTAGTAGTCTACTGTACAGGTCTACTATAGAGGTCTACTATTCGAGTTGATGTGTCACTGAAACCTGACAACTTTTTCTTAAACGTTTCAAAAGTTATTAATTAGTAGTCACTTTTGTTATTTTTTTTTAATTCGGGTGACGTCTCTTCGTATGTACATATATAAGTACGAACTTCTGTCTCTCCATCTCTACATTTTTCTTCATCCTCGTCTCTTCGGCTCTGCATCTCTATACTCGTATACTTCATCCAAACTGCCCCAACAATGGATCGGAATAAGCAAAGGAACATTTGACTTCGATGTGATTTGAAGGAGTTGAAGAAAGAATACCCTTCGATGAGGATCATCGACGAAATTGTAAGTATTCATGCATCTTTTAGGATTTTAATAAAACCTAAACCCTAATATGTTATTCGATGATACAGATTATCATGTGGAGGTTCCTATCGATGGACCATCACAGACTCCATATGATAGAGGGGTTTTTTGGATTTCCTAAAGATGGCCACTGGATTATCCGTATTCACCGCCACGGGTGAATTTCAAAACCAAAATCTACCACCCCAATGTCAGTGCGACAGGAGGCATTGACCATGACATGTTAAGAGCCACGCGATGGTCTCCCGCGCTCCACCCGACCCTGGTTTTGAAGGAAATTCTAGATCTCATGGCTTCACCAAACTTGGACAATCCTCTGTCAGCACACGTGGCCGATATTTACCCAAGTGACAAGGCCAAGTTCGAGGAAACTGCACGACATTGGACGGAGGAGTATGCAATGGAGTGAGCCGGTGGTTTAGATCCAATGTGTTTTTCTTGTTTTTAAAACTATTTCCTTATTTATGTTTTTGTTTATGTTTTTATCTATGATTTAATTTCGTATTTTATTGCTATTTCCTTGTTTTGTTCATCAATTGCTTAACTTAATGGAAGACTTAGTGTTGATCTTCTTCTTCTTGCTTCACATTATCCATAAATGCAACTTCTTCTACTTGAAACAAAATTTATTTTAAAAGATTTTTCTTAAACAAATAAAAAAGAAAGAAGTGTTATTAAAATGGTACAGTAAGATGGAGAATAGTCTGCATGTTCGTGTACTTTATATCCAATATACAGAAAGTATCTTTTTGGCCAAATAAATACTCATTGACTTTTTGTTTATTTTCCCAGAACTTGTACTTTTACTTTTTTTGGTAACAGAAAAAACATTAAATATAGTATATAAAATCAATCTTTTAAACACAAAGAAAAAAGGGAGTAATTCTTTAAGTCTTCATCAAAAATATACGTGAAGTTAAATTAAAAAACTAATATTCGGTCATCTTTGTTTTCCAAGGAAATTACTAATTAAATTAATTAACATTTACATTAGTATAAAAATATAATCTTCGGCGCCTTTTCATATCACAATTCCTCTCTTTCATAGAGATTTTTCTCATTCATTTCCACTAGAGCGACAACAGCTAAGGTATTGGAAAAAACTTATGTATTTCTTCTCACCAATAGCGTGTTCTTAATAATACAGAAAACTTGATTAATAAGTCTGTTTAGGTATCAATTGACTTTTTATTTGTTTTCATTTAAGTTAATACCCTGTGGTACGAGTGTTGGTTGCTGTTGATTTCAATGTTTTGTTAGTTTCTTTTAAGATATTGAATGTTGTTTCTCTCGCAGCATAGTTCAGAATGAGTTCTAGGGCTCCTTCAGAAGATGATGGAGGATGGATGGGTGATAAGAAGGATGATATGGATAAAGGTTCTGAGGAAGATGATGGATTCGATGTTTCTGACGAAGATGTTTCAAGTGATAGTTATGACTCAGATGTGAGTCAAAAAAATCATGGGACAAGGAAGAATAATAGATGGTTGAGATGGTTTTTTGAGATTTTGGATGGGTTATCCATTGAGAAAATAAATGAACAAGGAAGGCAGTGGCACTGCCCAGCTTGTCACAGCAAACGTGGTGCTATCAGATGGTTTCACTTGCACCCTCTATTAGCTCACTCGAGAACAACTCATCGTGTAAGAGTAAAGCTCCATAGGGAATTCGCTAAAGTTCTAGAGAAGGATCTGCAGATTCGAGGAGTATTTTCTTAAGTTTTCTCTCAATTATTGTCGTCAATAAGTGGAGACTTATAGTCTCCCTAGATAAAAAAGTCAATAAGTGGAGACTTTTAGTCTCCCTAGATCTGTGTTTTTCTTGTTTTTGAAACTACTTCCTTAGTTTTTTCTGATTTTAATTATATTTTCTTGTTCTTCAACTGCTTAACTTAATAAAGACTTGCTTGTTAATGTTCGAGAAATAGAGAGTGTGGTCGGAGCAGTTATGAATACCACCTCATAAACCCACTACAAGCAATTGAAGTCTACAAGTCTAATGTAGACTTCAATTGGTATTTGCAAATGAAGTCTACAACTATAATCATAATTTATTAATTTCTTCAACTTTTGATTGATTTCTTCAAATTTTCATAAATATATTAAACCTTTGATTAAGATTACTCGTTTCTTGTATTTTAATACTTTTAAAAAATTATCATTCCATTCCTTTCAATTTATCTTTTTTTCTGAAACGGTTGACAAAGTTATTACTTAGTAGTCTACTGCAAAGATCTACTATAGAAGTCTACTATCCGAGTTGATGTGTCACTGAAACCTGACAGCTTTTTCTTAAACGTTTCAAAAGTTATTAATTAGTAGTCACGTCTGTTAATATTTTTTAATTCGAGTGACGTCTCTTCGGTCTCTACAACTCGTCTCTTCGTATGTACATCTATATATACGTACTTCCGTCTCACCATCTCTACATCTTCCTTCATCCTCGTCTCTTCGGCTCTGCATCTCTAAACCCTATACTTCATCCAAACTGCCCCAACAATGGATCGGAGTAAGCAAAGGAACATTCGACTTCGATTTGATTTGAAGGAGTTGAAGAAAGAATACCCTTCGATGAGGATCATCGCCGAAAGTAAGTATTCATGCATCTTTTAGGATTTTAATAAAACCTAAACCCTAATATGTTATTCGATGATACAGATTATCATGTGGAGGTTCCTATCGATGGACCATCAGAGACTCCATATGATGGAGGGGTTTTTTGGATTTCCTACAGATGGCCACTGGATTATCCGTTTTCGCCACCACAGGTGATTTGCAAAACCAAAATCTACCACCCCAATATCAGTGCGACAGGAGGCATTGACCATAACATGTTAAGAGCCACGCGATGGTCTCCTGCGCCTTGCCCTACCCTGGTTTAGAAGGAAATTCTCAATCTCATGGCTTCACCAAACTTAGATGATCCTCTATCGGCCAAGTTCGAGGTAACTGCATGAATTTGGACGGAGGAGTACGCAATGGAGTGAGCCGGAAGTTTAGAAGAGAAGATAAAAAGATCCATTGTGTTATTCCATGTTTTCATTTTGTCAATTGCTTAACCTAATGAAAACTTTCTTTTGTCAATTGCTTAAAATTATCTGGTTATGTTAAAATTCCCGGTTCATGTAGACTTTAATTTAATGTAGACTGCAAATGAAGTCTACAACTATAAAGTAGACTGCAAATGAAACCCTAAACTCAATGTAGACTGCAAATAAAGTCTACATTCCGAAATCCTATAATTTAAATCGAAACCCTAAGCTCAATGTAGACTGAAAATGAAGTCTACAATTATAAAGTAGACTTCGATGGAAGTTTACAAGCCGAACCACTAAATTAAAAATGAAGTCTACATTCCCGAACCCTAATTGTAGACTTCTGAAATTGGGTTACTTAAATTATACCTAAGTGTAGACTTTATTTTAAGTGTAAAATACGAAACCCTAATTGAATTTGAACTTGAGTTTGAGTTAGATTTTGTATTTCTTAACCACTTTTAAATGAATTAGGGATTTTTCCTTGGGTTATATATGTTAGACAACAAAGACAAACATATGGATCGACATCCAAATAATAAGGAATATAAAATTCACCGGTTCGAAAGCATAGTGATACGGTTCGAGAAGAAAATGACCCATTTTGCTACATGAAAGAAAAATGAACGTAAAAGAAAAATAAACATAAAAGAAAGTCTTCACATTAGATCACATTATTTGGAAGTCTTCAAACAACCTCAATCCATTGGCATTGCATACTGAGCTGTCCAACTTCGTGCAGTTGCATCAAACATGAACCTATGGGTCTTGTACATATGCGCGATGTGAGGCAATAAAGGATCTTCCAAATTTGGGGACTTCACAAGGTCGCGAATGATCATCACAACGTGGGACACCTTATAGGAACACTACAAGAAAACAGCGAGAATCCTACGAATATATCCGTCGGAAGTCTGTTGGAAAACGCATATTCCGACAGATTTCCGACGGATTTGTCTATCGTTTCTATCTTGTCGGAAATGGTAATTCTGTCGGAAATCCGTCAAAATTTTCTGACAGATTTCCGATGGCTTTATTTCCGACGGAATTCCGACATCCTGCCGGAGTCCGGCGAGACGTCGGAATTCCGTCGGAAATGTCACTGTCGGAAATCTGTCGGTTTTGTTTCCGACTGATTTCCGACGAGTTCCGATTACATGTAAACCGACGACTTTCCGACAGACTTCCGACGTATTTATTTCCGACAGATTTTTGACGGTTTTATTTTCGACAGCTTTCCGACGGATCTATTTCCGACAGATTTCCGACGTATTCGTAGAAATTATTAAAAATTATAATAAATTAAATAATAATTAATTTAATATAAATTTAAAATTTAAAATTTGAATTATTTAAATTAAAATAAAATTAAAAGTATAAATTAAAATAAAATTAAAAGTAGAAATAAAAAGTAATATTGTTTTACAAAAACGTTGAAAATAAAAATCTAAATGGTGGGCCCCCCCGGAAAATCCGGGTTGCGGCCCAAGGACTCCATCATCCGTTGCATCTTCTCCCTGTCCTTGTCCCGCTCGGCTCTCTCCTTTTCCCGCTCGGCTTCTAGGGCGGCTTGTGCATCTCGTATCTGTTGGACCGTCGTCTTCAAATCTTCAATTTCGACGTCCTTTTCCTTCATCTGGGCTCTCAGGTCGGATGTCTCGCTGTAGTAACAAGAAGACCCCGATGATCCCGCATCGTCGGGAAGACCATAAAGCCACCCTTTGCTCTGCGGAGCAACCTGCGGAACAAATTAAATTGTAAATGAAAAAGACTTGAAAACTATTTTAAATTTTACATACCTTTAAGACGAATTGGTTGATGATGTCGTCCGGGGCTTGGGTGATGGGAGGGGTTCCTTCGACGGATGGCTGAGACATAATGTACTCCTCTTCCATTCTTTGGACGCTCTCCTGAATCTCCCGAGCTACCTGATCCTGGACAACACCATTCTTGTCGGTGTGTGTCGCTAGCAGAAGTTCCAAGTTGTTGGGATCCCGACCCAACTTCTTAGCCTGCAGTTGTTAGATATTTATTTAATAATATAAATGTATAAAACAAAAAAAAATTTAATAAAAATGAAGACGTACATAAAAAACTTACCATATCCCTAGCCTTTGTCTTCTTGCTGGTAGCTCCAAGGTTGTGGGTGGAAGGTCCCTTGCCGTTGCGCTGGCTTTTCCGGTTGCTAGAGTGATATGTATAGGTGTCCTTGGTAGCCTCTAGTTGCCAATAGGCGATGAACCCGTTCCACAAGTCCGGCTTCTCAACCATCTCCTTTGGCACCTCACCGTGTAGCCACTTATCCTTCCACTCGAACACCTTTTCTTCGAGTAGTGCAGTGCTGCATAAGAGTCGAATTCCCGTAGTAGACTACATCACCACTTGTAGCTGAAATACCGTAATTTGCAGTTGCCCTCGGCCTTTCTTCATGAATCCTAAATGGAAATCCCCTAGTGAAATACCGACCGTATGAAGTTGCTTCAAAGCTTGGGCCTGAAACTATCTCTTGTAACCATGTCGGAAACCTTTCTCCATTCTTCATTCCTTCAGAAACCTGAGATAATAATTTAGACAAATTAATAAACAAACATTTAATTAAGTAATAATTAATTCACTAATTTTAAGAAATGTAAGCGTTTTTTTAAAACTTACGTAATATTGCAGCCAATTTGGAAACTCGTTTTCCTTAGATTCTCCAAGTTCGTCTTCTGTCATTTCTGGATAATAGCGACGTATTGATGCAATGTAAATCCTGAAAGCAAACAAAAATATATAACATATGAAACCTATATATTACTTAGGTATTAAAAACAAGATGTATTTAAATAAGTTCTGTTTTTACCTTTCGTACTCCGCCATCTCCTCACAATTCGTTAGGATAAACATATGTAAGTGACTCCACTCTGCTTGTGATAGGAAGCGTCTCTTCCCTCTCCCAATCACTCGGCCAACTTGCGAAAACATCTCAGGGATAATCGTGGCATACGTGACTCTCTCACCTTTATCATCATAACGAGCAGGACGTCTACTCTTCGTACTAACTTCCCGTGGAAAGTAATATTCCGCAAACTGTGATGATTCTTCATTGATACTCTGTGCGACAATAGAACCTTCAACTCGAGCCAAATTTTTGACCTTCTTCTTTAGATGGAACATGTACCGCTCAAAAGGATACATCCAACGAAATTGAACGGGACCACCTCGTTCGGCTTCGCGGGGGAGGTGTAGGGGAAGATGTTCCATAACATCAAAAAAGACGGCGGAAAGATCTTCTCAAGATTGCAAAGGATCACTAGTATATTGGCATCTAAATTACGGATCCCCTCAACTGTAAGTGTCCTCGTGCATAAATCCCTAAAGAAAGCACCAATTGCTGCAATAGATTCATGGACAGTTTGAGGAAGAAGATGGGTAAAAGCAAATGGAAGAAGCCTCTGCATCAGTACATGACAATCATGACTCTTCAGTCCCAAAAACTTTAGGTATCGCGAGTCTACGCAGTTACCCAGATTAGCTGCATATCCATCAGTGAATTTAACTTCGTGTTCAATCCACCGGAAAAATTCTCTTATCTTTTGTATTTGCAATCGGTACGGAGGAAAAGGATATGTACCATCGGGAAGACGATCAAGATAAGCACGGTAGAAATCTTTGAAACATCCATCCTAGACTTCACATTGTCTTTTGTCTTTCCCGGGATGTTTAACACCGTATTCATGATGTTGTCAAAGAAGTTCTTTTCAATATGCATCACATCGAGGTTGTGCCTTAATAAATGATCCTTCCAATACGGAAAATCCCAAAATATACTCTTCTTCTGCCAGTTGTGAGCTCCTCCTACACCACAAAGCGGTTCATGCCCATTACCCCCACAATCAGGAGTCCTCTCAGCACCAAAATCTCTCAACTGCTCCAATATAGTACGACCGTCTATCTCATCAATTGGAGCATCAAACACTTGTTTATTTTTCTTAAATAATCCTTTAGACCGACGATAGGGATGGCCGTCCGGTAGAAACCTTCTATGGCAATCAAACCAACATGGCTTTCTTCCATTCCTCAATTGGAAAGCGTCAGTGTTGTCTTGGCAAAACGGGCACAATAATTTTCCATGAGTAGTCCATCCAGATAGCATACCATATGCTGGGAAATCGCTAATAGTCCACATAAAGACCGCACGCATCAGAAAATTCTGCTTCCGTGAAACATCAAATGCTTCGACACCGTGACTTCATAGCATTTGTAACTCATAAATCAATGGCTGGAGGAATACATCAAGTGATCTCTTCGGATGCTCAGGGCCGGGAATAAGAACGGAGAGGAATAAAAACTCTCGACGCATGCACATACCAGGGGGCAAATTATACGGTGTTACGATTACGGGCCACAAAGAATACTGCCTTCCATGCTTCCCAAATGGATTGAAACCATCCGTACTTAACCCGAGGTACACATTTCTTGACTCGTATGCAAAATCCGGATATAACATTTGAAAATGTTTCCACGCTTTTGCATCTGAAGGATGTGTAATCTCTCTATCTTGACGATGCTCTGCATGCCATCTCATTTGTTCTGCCGTTCGCACAGATTGATATAACCTCTTTAACCTCGCTGTCAATGGTAAGTACCACATACTTTTATATGGAATTGGAACTCTCCCACCAGTTTCCTGATACCGCGGTTTACGACAAAATTTACATCTTCTCCGGTCTTCGTCTTCTCTCCAATATAGCATACAGTTGTCGATGCATACATCTATCACCTGATACGGCATACCAAGACCAGCTACAAGTTTCTGTATCTCGTAGTATGATGCAGGTGCCTGATTATCTTCAGGCAAAATATCTTTCACAAAATCTGCTATCGCATCAACACAGTCTTCCGCCAAATTGAAGTCCGTCTTAAAGGTCATCAGTCTACTAGCAGTTGATAAAGGTGAATGTCCGTCTCGACACCCATCATATAAGGGCTGCTTCCCTGCGTCTAACATATCGAAAAATCTTCTAGATTCTTCATTTGGTTCTTCTACTCTATCCTCCCCTATTACGATCGATGGCAAATTCTCTCTAAACGCATCATGAACCATCTCAGCGGTACCTACACCAAAATCTACTTCCGTTCTATGTTCGCCTAAGCTATCCGTTCTATGTTCACCTAAGTTATCCGTTCTATGTTCGCCTAAGCAATCCGCAACATATGGTGCACTGCTACTACTAGCACCATCATTATGAGTTTCTCCATGAAAAAACCAAATTTTGTATCACGGCATAAAACCATTGGTATACAAGTGATGCCAAACTTGTTCTACATTAACATTACGCGGATTGCAACAATTTAAACATGGACATTTTATCACCTTTCGATTCCCGACAACCGCCATGAACTCGCATATACCTCGTGCATAACTTGGATTTAATGTATTCGACTCCGGATCATACATCTCTTCATCCATCCACGATCTATAATATCTAGAAGATGACATCTCACTCTCTTAACGATTTTTTTCTAACAAATATTTGGTTGGAAGTTGTTGTTGTTTTGTGAGTGAATGAAGATGTGTGGAATCATATATATAAATACGCTGACCGTCGGAAATCTGTCGGAAAAGCGTCGGAAAAACAACGGATATAATAACGGCTATATAACGGTTATATAACGGCTATTTTTTCCTACAGATTTCCGACAGACTAGTTGGGAGTCTGTTGGAAATCTGTCGGAAATTTATATTTTCCGACGGATTTCCGACAACTGACCGGAATCTCCTCCGGCGTCGGCAACGGCTAGTTACACGATCCAATAATCCGACCGATTTCCGACGGTCTGTGGTCCGTCGGAAAGAATTCCGACAGATTTCCGACGGAATTGAAAAATTTCCATTCCGTCGAAAATCGGTCTGATTACCGTCGGAAAATTTCCGACGGAATTACTTCCGTCGGATTTTCGGTTGTTTTCTTGTAGTGGAAGGACACCATTTTGTTTCTCTCAAGACGCCATGGCCTACGGCTCCATTTCCACTGATGTTTGGATGATAAAATTTTTTTTTGAAACACACTTGTGCAAATTCAAATCACACCTGGGTAAATAACACATGATAACACACGTGAAGTTTATTTTTGCATCAACCAACCTTTGGCGCCTTTAATGGATAATCCACTGGAAACAAGATGCTAAGCCAAAAAACCCCCCTAGCCTAGGAAATATCCATGGGTGCATCTATAGGTACTTCGTAACGGTAATCTTCATCATGACACAGTGATGTTAAACAAATAAATAAAAAATTCAATGATCTGACTCGGTGAGAAATCGTAAATGCAATATAATAAGAGATCCTAAATAATTACCTTCCTCGATAATCTTCATAGCAGATAATTCTGTCTTCATCTCCTCAATATTCTTGCGAATTAGTCTGAGTCTAAAAGTCATCTCCCTAATATTCTTGCGAATGATCTGATATAGATGTTGATAGATTGTAAGAAGATGAAGAATGCTCTTATATAGATGTAGAGACGAAGAGACGTGCCTTGTTAGTTTTGGTCAAACCTAATAAATGTTTTGAGTTCAAATTTGGGTCATACTTCACAATTTATTATAGTTTAATTACGAACAATAAAATTTTACAAAAATATTTTTCCCAATTTATAAATTTAAATATAAGGTTTCATTACGATGCAGACTTCTTTTCCAGTCTTAAAGTAGACCTCATTATGATGTCTACTGTGTAGAATTCTTGTGTAGACTAAAACAGGCTACATTGTAATAGTCTTCTATAATCCGAGTTAATGTCATTACAGGTCTACTATGTAAGTCTACTGTCCGAGTTGATGTGTCAGTGTTACTTGACCACTTTTTCTCAAACGTTTCAAAAGTTATGACATTAACTATGTGACAGTGACAGTGACAGTTTCACTAAGAAGTCACGTCTCCGCTTTGTTTTTTTTTTTTAAAAGGTCACTTCTCCTCGTCTCTTAAACAATAGACATTGGATCTGAAATAGATGTGATTGGAACAAAAAAATTGCAATAGCGTCATGGTTAAATACTAACACATACTTACATGATTAAGATCTTTGTAACTTCAATTTTGACATGATAATAACTTAAATTTTACAAACATGTTTGAATACGGTAATAACAATGTGGGAAGGAGAATTAAAGTAAACAATTGGTTTACTATGAGACAACATAGGAAGGAGGATTCCGCGGTTTAGTCCGTAGAATTTATTGTAATTTAGCCGGTTAGGTTAAAATTTTCGGTTCATGTAGACTGCAAATGAAGTCTACAACCCAAAACCCTATACTCTAAATCGAAACCCTAACTCTATGTAGACTGTAAATGATGTCTACGACCCTAAAGTAGACTTCGATTGAAGTCTACAATTCGAAACCCTAAATTTATTATTTTCAAAGGATTATTCAAATCCTTAAATAAACTTTTATCAAACATTCAAACATGTAATATATTAACAATTTATCAATTTTGTGCAAGGTTTATGTTTTTAAACTTGTTAATGTAGGAATTATGAACCTTAAATCAAACCCTACATTACAACTACAATTACTATAAACCCTAAACTATCTATATGAATACCAAAACATAAACCTACTACAAGCATAAAATCATACAGCTTATATGCATCCAATTACAAAAACAAATTGTTTCAATAGCTAACTAAATTGTGATGGAGTATAAGCGTTTGGTATTCATGTATACTCTAGTATACAACATGTTATTCATTTATTTCATTTCCAATGCAATTTGTCTTTTCTATAATTTCATTCAATGTTGTAAAATTTTATTTTTCATACTTCACAAATGATTATAGTTTAATTATGAATAAGCAAGTTTTACAAAAGTATTTTTCAATTTATAAATTTTAAAAAACTCTTTAATTATGTTGCAAACTTCATTTGCAGTCTACATAGTGTTTAAGAAGTCAAAGACAATAAATGTTCCGAGTTTAAAAGGAGAAAAAGTTTACACGTGTAAAAGTTCCGAATAAAGCAGACATTAAATGTTCTCAGTTTGAATCATACGTGTAAAAGTTCTGACTTAGGACTAGTGATGTTAAAATGGGTTTTAGTTTTGTGGGTTTTTAATGGGCCTTTAGTATGATTAAATGCCCATTTAGACCCCCATTAAAACCCACTAATTAAATGGGTTATACATTATAATAAGTGGGCACCCTATTAAACCTATTTACATTTTTTTTAAAAATTATTAGAAATTAAAGAAAACATACTTTTGGCGGAAAATACAGAAACGCGTTTCAGCGGGAAAATTATGGAAAACGTGTTTTGGCGAGAAAATTACGGAAAACGCGTTTTTGGCGGGGAAATTACGGAAACGCGTTTTTGGCGGGAAAATTACGGAATTGCGTTTTTGGTGGGAAAACGCATTTTTGCCGGGAAAATTACGGAAACGCGTTTTTGGCGGGAAAATTACTGAAAATGCGTTTTGGCGGGAAAATTACGTAAAACGCGTTTTGGCGGGAAAATTACGAAAAAAATATTTATCATAAAAACTAGTTGCTTTATAGTGTCTCTTTTCTAACAAAATATTCTAAATAAAAAAAAAAGTAATTTAAAAGACAAATAATTTATGTGGATAACTAGTTATTAAAAAGGGTGTAAATGAGTAAGTGTAAACTAAACGGGTCTAAATTGGTAGTCCTATTAGACCCCTTGTAACGCCCGTGATCCAAAACGGATTTTCTGGATGCCTGTCGATCGACAGGATTGGGTGTCTGTCGATCGACACGGGTGTTTGCCTTACGAAGGTTTTGGGCAGAGAGGTCCCTGTCGATCGACACAGTGTGTCTGTCGATCGACACCATTAATTTTCGGTCAGAATCGGTTTGATTTAAATCGCAGGTTTGCTGCGGTTTAATGTGGAAACCCTAAGTGGTGATTATAAAACACGACTATCGTGTTTTCTGAGGCAGAGACATAAAAAGGATCTAGAGATTGAGTTTTTGGGAGTTTTGGGGTGAATCGAGAAGTGTTCTTCGTCGTTTTTCGTCTCTAGGCCTCGTGTGATCGTTTGTGGGAGTTTGTGGCGTTTTTCCGGTGAATTCCAGCGAGGATTCAGTGGTTCCCGGGTCTGTTCCGTGTCAGATTATTAGCCGTTCCTCCTCTTTTCGAGGTGAGTGCGTGATCGTGATATGGAATTAGATTATTAGGGAAGTCTGATTGGTTTTTTGTGTGAAATTGGATTGATTTCATGATGTTTCTGTGTGTTTTGATTGATCTGGAATCGTGATGATCTCGTGAGATAGAACCGGACTCGAGCCTTGTGAGGATTTTGGCTCGGTTCAGGTTCTGCGAGAGGTGTCGATCGACACCTAGTGGTAGTGTCGATCGACATGGGAGTTTCTGATCACGAGGAACGGTTGCTCGAGTTGAGCGTCGATCGACACCAAGTGGTGGTGTCGATCGACACCCCTGTTTAAATGTTTAAATGTTTAATGTGTTTAAATGTTTAATTGTTTAAATGATGTGAACTGTTGTTTGATCGCGTAGAATTGATAGTCTAATTCCAATTAAATATCTAGTAGACGGGATGACCGCTCCACTAAGTATTTATTAAATACTTACGCAACTCTGTTTTTCCCTTTGAGTTGCAGGTAACAGAATTGCGTGATCGCGGAATCAAGGCCGGCGAAGGGGATGATATGATCTTGTTATTTGCTTATGTTGTGGTCCAGTAAAACCTGGTGTTTAGGTTGCTAGATTTCTTTTACTGCTTCTGGAATTTGGAATTATTGGAGTTGAATTGATGTTCTTGATTTAATATTTTAATGGTTATGATTTTATGAGAATTTCCGCAACTGTTAAAAAACAATTTGGGTGTTACATTTTGGTATCAGAGCCTAGACGTTTCTAGGACATTGAAATTGGATGAATTGAGACTATGTGGTTGATTGTTTATTGGTGGTTAGGCAATTAGTAGTCTTAGATCATCCCCTTCGGCCTTTAAAGTGATTCTGCGGTAAGTTGTGATTTATTTGTTGGGACTTCTTGTTTGCTCATGTTTCCTGTCCTGTGTGGTAGATGGATACTGGAGCGAGAGGTCGTGGCAGAGGTCGTGGTAGAGGCCGTGGTCGTGGTCGTGGCTTAGTGCCAGAGTCGTCTAGCAGCGTGGCTGCATCCCAGACACATCAAGTGGAGACCACGAGTGAGACCAGTGCCAGTGTGGCTGTCAGTGCTGGGAGGGGTGCCCGTGGTGGTGTTGTTGGTGCCGGTAGAGGTGTTGGTGATGGAGTGGGCCCGGGTGGAGGTGCTGCTCTGGCTCAGGGTCGAGATGATGTCATCGTGGGACTTTTGACGCAGCTGTTGGAGAGGTTTCCGGCGGTGGCTCTGGTACCGGCTCCAGCAGTACCTCCGGTGGTGGAGGAGCAGCAGAGAGCTGCAGTGTTTGAGCAGCCGAGAGCGGCAGTTGCTGAGCATCCTCCCTATCTTGTGATGATGGGACAGATGCAGAAGATTGGTACGCCTTTCTTCACTGGCAGAGTTGGGCTAGAGGGGGCCGATGAGTGGCGCTTGAGAGTGGAGCGCAATTTTCGATCAATCCGATGTCCTGCAGAGTATCGGGTGGAGTTGGCTGTGCATTATCTGAGCGAGGATGCGCATAGCTGGTGGAGATCCATGTAGTCCAGGAGAGCTGTTTGGAGTTGGGATGAGTTTGTGGGCGAGTTCAATACCAATTTCTTTCCTCGAGAGGCTTTGGATTGCCTCTAGATGAGGTTTATGGAGCTGTCTCAGGGAGCGAGTTCAGTTTGGGAGTATGATGCCGAGTTCAGCAGGCTTCAAGTTTATGCTGGTCAGGGCATGATTGAAGAGCGAGCTCTTATGCAGAGGTTCCTCCAGGGGCTCCGGATGAGTGTCACAGCCCAGTGTCAGGGTTCGGTGTACGCCTCGAGGGCGGAGTTGGTGGAGCTTGCTGCTTTGATTGAGGAGGATCAGCGTGAGCAGTCTAGTCCGGTAGTTGTTCCAGCAGTGCCAGTTCCATCTGTAGCTGCTCCTGCTGTTCAGCCGAGGAGACAGCAGCAGCAGCATTCTCGGAGTTCTGGTATCTTTCTACAAGGTACATCTGGACTGTTTTTGAGGCAGAGTCGCTTTCGAGCGAGAGGCAGGGAAGTTAGTGTTTCAGGGCGTGAGACCTACTTCCGGAAGTCTTGTAATCTCGGCTATTCAGGCGGAGCAGATGAGAGCGCGGGGTTGTGAGGCTTACTTGGCTGTGATTTCGATGCCAGATTCTGGTGGTGAGGTTGCTACTGGGGAGATCCGAGTTGTTCGGGATTTTATGGATGTTTTTCAGTCGCTGCAGGGATTGCCGATGTCTCGGTCTGATCCTTTCACGATTGAGTTAGAGCCCGGGACAGCTCCGATTTCTAAGGCTCCTTACAGGATGGCTCCAGCAGAGTTAGCGGAACTGAAGAAGCAGTTGGAAGATTTGTTGGATAAGGGTTTTGTGCGACCGAGTGTGTCACCGTGGGGAGCGCCAGTGTTGTTCGTAAAGAAGAAGGATGGGAGTATGCGTTTGTGTATCGATTATCGAGGTCTGAACCGGGTCACTGTGAAGAACAAGTACCCTCTCCCGAGGATTGATGAGCTTTTGGATCAGTTAAGGGGTCCTACTTGGTTCTCCAAGATCAACTTGGTGTCGGGTTATCAGCAGATCCCGATAGATGAGGCGGATGTTCGTAAGACAGCGTTCAGGATGAGATACATACATTTTGAGTTCGTGGTCATGCCTTTTGGTTTGACAAATGCGCCGGCGGCTTTCATGAGATTGATGAACGACGTGTTCAAGGAGTATTTGGACGTGTTCGTTATCATCATTATCGATGACATTCTGGTCTATTCGAGGAGTCCCGAGGAGTACGAGGCTCATTTGAGATTGGTTCTGGAGAAGCTTCGAGAGTAGCAGTATTTGCCAGGTTGAGTAAGTGCAGTTTTTGGCAGAGACAGATGGGATTCCTTGGACATATTGTATCTTCAGAGGGTGTTTCAATGGATCCGGCGAAGATAGAGGCTATCAGGGATTGGCCTATATCGTGTAATGCTACCGAGATCAGGAGTTTCTTGGGTTTGGCAAGTTATTACCGGAGGTTCGTCAAGGGTTTTGCGAGTATGGCTCAGCCGATGACGAAGCTGACTGGTAAGGATGTTCCATTTGTGTGGTCGCCAGAGTGCGAGGAGAGCTTTACGAGGCTCAAGGAGATGCTGACTAGTACGCCGGTATTGGCATTACCTGAGTCGGGGAAGCCTTATACCGTGTACACAGATGCTTCAGGGATTGGTTTGGGCTGTGTTTTGATGCAGGAGGGCAGAGTTATTGTGTATGATTCGAGGCAGTGGCAGGGTAGTGAGCGTAATCGCCCTACGCATGATCTTGAGTTGGGAGCTGTAGTCTTTGTTCTGAAGATTTGAAGATCGTACCTTTTTGGTGGGAAGGTGAAGATCTTTACGGATCATAAGAATCTGCAGCATATCTTCACTCAGCCGTTGCTGAATATGAGGCAGAGGCGCTGGATTAAGTTTTTGGCAGATTACGATCTGGAGATTCTGTATCATCCGGGTAAGGCCAACCAGGTGGCTGATGCTCTGAGTCGGAGAAGAGTTGATTCGATTCGGGAGCAGGAGGTTGAGGCCTTAGTGGCTGAGATTAGCACTTTGCGTTTGTGTGCTACCTCGCAGGAGCCTTTGGGATTAGAGGTTGTGGATTAGGCAGATATTCTTAGTAGGATCTGAGTGGCTCAGCAGAGTGATCAGGTGTTGTTTGATGCATCGTGAGCAGTTGGGTCTGAGCATGTGGTCTCTTCGAATGGGGCGATTTTTGTTCGCGGTCGAGTTTGTGTACCTCGTGATGAGGGCTTGAGGCAGGAGATTTTGAGTAAGGCTCATGCGAGCAAGTTCTCGATTCATCTGGGTGCGACCAAGATGTATCGTGATCTCAAGCATTATTATCATTGGGCCGGGATGAAGAGAGACGTGGCAGCTTATGTGTCTAAGTGCAACACGTGTTCGTTGGTCAAGGCCGAGCACAAAGTTCCGAGTGGCAAGTTGCAGAGTTTACCCTTTCCAGAATGGAAGTGGGATATGATTACGATGGATTTCGTGGTTGGTTTACCTACGTCGCGGACGTATGATGCTATCTGGGTGATCATGGACCGATTGACCAAGTCAGCACACTTTTTAGCCATTAAGAAGACCGATGGAGCGGCTAAGTTGGCTACAAAGTTTGTGCGGGAGTTTTTGAGGCTGCATGGAGTGCCAGCCAGTATTGTTTCTGATCGGGATCCCAGGTTCGCATCAGAGTTCTGGAGAGCCTTTCAGGCAGAGATGGGCACTAAGGTGCATATGAGTACGGCTTATCATCCGCAGACTGATGGGCTGTCAGAGAGGACTATTCAGACTATGGAGGATTTGCTGTGGATGTGTGTTTTGGATTGGGGTGGTCACTGGGCTGATCATTTGAGCTTAGTGGAGTTCGCGTACAATAACAGCTTTCAGGCGAGTATCGGGATGGCTCCTTTTGAGGCTTTGTATGAGAGTCCATGTAGGACGCCTTTACGCTGGACCCAAGTGGGGGAGCGCAGTATTCATGGAGCTACTTATGTTCAGGAGACGACATAGAAGGTTCGTATTGTGCTTCTGAACATGAAGAAAGCTCAGGATAGACAGAGGAGTTATGCGTATAAGCGTAGGCGTGAGCTTGAGTTCTCAGTGGGAGATCATGTGTATCTTAAGATGGCTATGTTGAGGGGTCCTAACAGATCCATAGCAGAGAACAAGCTTAGTCCGAGATTTATGGGTCCGTTTCCTGTGGTGAAGCGAGTTGGACCGGTAGAGTATTGGCTAGAGTTACCTCCGATGATTAAGGTGTTCCATGTGTCGATGTTGAGGAAGTGCCTAGATGAGTCTGAGGAGTTAGTGCCTGAGATCCCTGCGGAACTTCAGCCAGATTTGACAGTTCTGGCAGTTCCTGTGAGGGTTCTCGAGAGGAGAGAGAAGGTTCTGCGCCGGAAGAAGATACCGTTACTGAGAGTCTTGTGAGACTGTGGCGGTACAGAGGATAAGACGTGGGAGCCAGAGGCAAAGATGAAGTTGAAGTTCAGGAAGTGGTTCGACAAGCAGGTCGTAGCTTGAGCTTACTTGTATCTTTGTGGTTCCAGATTATGTTAGCGTTGTTGTTTTGGTTCATGTATTTTTCGTTTTGGTTGTAACGATATACATTTTCGGAATTTATAAGATGGAGTTTCCTTATTTATTTTCCGTATTCTTATGAGATGTGTGGTTCTTATAAGTTTGTTGTTGATTGACCAGTTTGGGTCGTGTTCTCAGTAATATTTCGGGTGGGAAATATCGAGATAAGCCATGTGGGGCAGATTTAATCATAAATGTTAGTAAACGTTTTAGAATTTAATACTCTAAGAATAGTGGTATTCTCGAATAACTCATTACAATTAGAAGACGGTGAGTCTTCGGCGGTCTACTAGTGACGGGTGGGTTACAGCGTAGTACCGAGTATTACTTACCGTTGACGGGTTGGTCTCGGTATAGTATAGTGAGAATGCTTACTTATCTGTGATGGGTGGGTCTCAGGTTAAGTATCAGGAGATGGTGGGTCTCTTGAAGGGAGTGAGTTCCCTGCATTCTTTCATGGAGTTAGTGGTCTCCAGAGGCTTGTTTGAGACGGGTGGGTCTCAGAATGAGTCTAGAGGGAAGTATTTCCCGGTATGCCATTGGTGGTTGGTATATTTGTTGCTAAGGGATGCGTCCCGAGAGCAAGGTAATGAGTAAGGAGTAATAAATGTCTAGAAAATGTGGATATTAGCATGTGGATTAGATGATAGTTTAGAGATCGGGTGACGATCTTTGATGTGTTGACCAAGTGGGGTCAAATTCTTTCGGTCTTGGAAAGACGGTTTGCGGGATTCGAGGTCGAATCTAGATTAGTGGGGGAGAATTGTAACGCCCGTGATCCAAAATGGATTTTCTGGATGCATGTCTACCGATCGACACAGGTGTTTGCTTTGCGAAGGTTTTGGGCAGAGAGGTCCCTGTCAATCGACACAGTGTGTCTGTCGATCGACACCATTAATTTTCGGTCAGAATCGGTTTGATTTAATTCGCAGGTTTATTACGATTTAATGTGGAAACCCTAAATGGCGATTATAAAACACGAGGATCATGTTTTCTGAGGCAGAGATATAAAAAGGATCTAGAGAATGAGTTTTTGGGAGTTTTGGGGTGAATCGAGAAGTGTTCTTCGCCGTTTTTCATCTCTAGGCCTCGTGTGATCGTTTATGGGAGTTTGTGGCATTTTTCCGGTGAATTCCAGCGAGGATTCAGTGGTTCCCGGGTCTGTTCCATGTCAGATTATTAGCCGTTCCTCCTCTTTTCGTGGATTCGAGGTGAGTGTGTGATCGTGATATGGAATTAGATTATTAGGGAAGTCTGATTGGTTGTTTGTGTGAAATTGGATTGATTTCGTGATGTTTTTGTGTGTTTTGATTGATCTGGAATCGTGATGATCTCGTGAGATAGAATCGGACTCGAGCCGTGTGAGGATTTTGGCTCGGTTGAGGTTCTGCGAGAGATATCGATCGACACCTAGTGGTAGTGTCGATCGACACGGGAGTTTCTGATCACGAGGATCGGTTGCTCGAGTTGAGCGTCGATCGACACCAAGTGGTGGTGTCGATCGACACCCCTGTTTAAATGTTTAATGTGTTTAAATGTTTATTGTGTTTAAATATTTAATTGTTTAAATGATGTGAACTGTTGTTGCGTAGAATTGATAGTCTAATTCCAATTAAATATCTAATAGACGGGATGACCGCTCCACTAAGTATTTATTAAATACTTACGCACCTCTGTTTTTCCCTTTGAGTTGCAGGTAACAGAAATGCGTGATCGCGGAATCAAGGCCGGCGAAGGAGATGATAGGATCTTGTTATTTGCTTATGTTGTGGTCTAGTAGAACCTGGTGTTTAGGTTGCTAGATTTCTTTTACTGCTTCTGGAATTTGGAATTATTGGAGTTGAACTGATGTTCTTTATTTAATATTTTAATGGTTATGATTTTATGAGAATTTCCGCAACTGTTAAAAAATATTTTGGGTGTTACACCCCTAAACTTAACGGGTCTTAACGGGTTTGGGGTCTAAATGGGACGGGGCCTAAATGGGGTGGGTTTACCCATATTAACATCACTACTCAGGACTGTCACTTTGTAAATTGTACTCTTTACACCTGCTAAATATTTTTTCCCAATGAAGTACAAATGTTTGCCAAATATCTTGGTAACGTGTACAACACGTGGCAAATTGGGTTGGATATGTTAGTCTAAAACGACATAGTTTTGCGATTTGGGGATAAAATTGAGTGTCGAAATTAGGGTTCTTATTTTGTTCCTTCTTTTCCAATTTCAAAGAGAGAAGAATTTGGGGAAAATCGACGAGACAACGATGAGTGACCGAGGAAAAGGGATTCCGACTCATTGTAGATGTGGTAAACGTGTAAGACTGTTGACTTCAAGGACGTCGACCAACCCAGGGAGGCCATTTCATGCTTGTCCAAATGGAGATGAGGTAAAAAAAATTTGTTTGACAATATGTTTGAGTACATTTTCATATTCGATTGAAAATGTTCTTGTATGTTGTAGGAAAAACAGTTTCACTTGTTCAAATGGACGGATGAATCTATGCTTGAAGAAATAAAACCAAAGCTTGGTGATCTTGAAAGAACTTCATTGAGTTTAGAGAAGGGTTTAGCAGTTTCAGAATCAACCATGGAAAATCTGACAATGGAGACAAAGACTTGTGAAGTTATGATAAGGAATTTTAAGAAGGAGCTAGATGGTATTCAAAAGGAAATTAAAGATTGCAAGATGCAGCTTCAGAGTTTAAAGAACATGGTTATGTTTGTTGTGGCAATTGTCGTTTTGTACAAGTTTGCTATCTAGTATGTTACTTCGTAGTTCGTACGGGTTTAGTGGTTTGTTGTTTGTTATGTAATTGTAGATGTTGTTTGAATCGGAAATACATAAAAACCCTTGGAATCCAAAATACATAAAAACCAAAATATATCATAGTTCTACTAAAATCCGCAAAATGCATCTCTTAACCAAACGTCGGATCCACCTAAAACACAGACCAACATTATAATATGAACACGTATGACAACCCATAAAGAGGCAAAAGATTAGAGGCTTTGTTCCATTTATTACAATCCTAATTTCAATATTATACAACATTAATGGATAAGAGAAACTAAGAACTTGTCCACCAAACATATAAGAAACTCATCACACACAAAATAATTAAACTCATCATCACAAGGTCCTTAACGTCGACGCCTCTGCAACGCTTCTTCATAAGAAGCTTTAGTCGAGTTAACTCCATCTCTGTTTTCTGAAGGTTACTTCGAATCGTCTCCAAATCTGACTTAGCAGCACTGCCACAATCTGTTATGGTGTGCCGTTGATTAAATGTTAACTGAAAAATTAAAGATACCTGCTCATCCACCACCTGCCTCATCTCTTCGAATTCTTCCATAACAGTCTCATCCCACCACTTCAATATATGGAAAAGACCATCCTATAGAAAGACAGAAGACATAATCCAACACAAGACAATATTAAAACGTGAATCACAAACAAAACCAACAAATTTGAATTTAAACGACAATAAGACAAACCGTACAGCATGGTTTTCACATCCATAGAATCTCCGACCCGGATTATCTATTGAGGTAGAGGTTTTAAGAACTGCCACCAAACCACACTTACACAACTTGGGAAATCCAGAAATTCGTGCTGCGCTACGACGAGCAGTTGAACTCACAATCCTTGCGGAACTACTAGACGGTTGTGTGTAGCTATATTGCCCCATACATGATTACGTAATACATTAAGAACTAAGTACCATATAATGAAAAAACACCCACAATAAATACTAGACGTCTAGTGAAGTCTGCAAGTGAGGTATACGTTGCAGACTTCTTACGTAGGCTGCATTGTACATTTCTCTGGACAAATACATTAATAATGTAGACTATTTTTTACGATTTCAGCATCACACTATCAACAATAACGAAACAAAACACACAAATCTTACTTGTGATGGAAGGAAGTGTGACTGAGATCTTCAACAATGAAGATCTGAAATAAATATATCAACATGTAAATGGGTCAAATAGATGTAAATGGACAGATTTTTAAAAAATTTGAAGATAAAAACGATAAAATTGCCAGTCAGATCTGAATAAATTTGTTAACGACGGTGTGAAGCAGATCTGCAACAATGAATGCACCTGCGATTTGAAACAAAATGAAATAAACAGATTTTAAATAAGAAATAAGGTAAATAGCATAAAAATGAAACTCAGATCTGGAACCTTACCAGTTGTGACAAAATACATATGCTCTGCATATACCACAAAAAACCAAATGAAGAGGAATAGTTTATACCAAAGAAGGATAAGAGACAAGAGATAAAAGATGAAGAGGAGTTACGTCACTTACAACTACAAAATCTGACTTAAAGGAGAAACGACGGTGCCCCAGATCTGCATATACCACAAGAAACAAGGTAAAAATGATAAAAATGAAAGTCAGATCTAAAACCTTACTAGCTGGAACAAAATAAATATGAGAACGACGGTGGCCAAGATCTGCATATACCACAACAAAACCAAATGAAGAAAAATAGTTTATGACAAAGAATAATATGAGATAAGGGATAAAAGATGAAGGGGATTTACGTCACTTACAACTACAAAATCTGACTTAAAGGAGAGACGACGGTGCCCCAGATCTGCATATACCACAAGAAACAAGGTAAAAATGATAAAAATGAAAGTCAGATTTGAAACCTTACTAGTTGGAACAAAATAAATATGAGAACGACGGTGGCCAAGATCTGCATATACCACAACAAAACGAAATAAAGAGAAATAGTTTATGACAAAGAATAATATGAGTCGAGGGATAAAAGATGAAGAGGATTTACGTCACTTACAACTAGAGAAACTCGGTAAAGGAGTGGCGGCGGTGTCCCAGATTTGCATAAACCACAAGTAAATCATATCAAGACGAAGAATTTATGAGAAAGAATGAATGAAGAGTTATGTCACTTACAACTACAGAAACTTGGTAAAGGAGAGACGGCGGTGGTTAACGACGACTAATGATGAAGATCTTCGACGCGAAAGGAACAAAAAACCGTCGTTGGAGAGAGAGAGTGTGGTTGTAGTTATTTTTAATAAAATTAGGGTTGATTTCCAGTTAACTTGTTATATATAGAGGGTTATATTATATAGAGGAAAGAACATCCAATAACATAAATGAATGTAAAAATTAGGCAAAAAAATTACAAGTGCAAACAAAGACATGTAGCTATATGCTTTGTGCTACTGTCATTATTGTGCTATTACGCAGATTCACACCTACATAATGCATTTTATTGAACAAAAAGATAAAAAGTAATAAGTACAATAATGATGTTTCTTTTTTTCAAACTTGTGCTTGTGTGTTGTTTAAGATGCTTTTGGATGTATGGAAAGAGGGTGAAAACTTGAATTCATGAAATAGAAAACTACTAATTGGAGGGCAATGGATTTGGGATGCGAGGAAGAAGAGTGCATTTAAGGGGATGAGCCATTGCCAAGAAGGCTCTTCCAGTAACTTCTTCCATGTTGACCTTTTCACCTTCGATTTCCCAATCAAAGCACTGCACCATCACTCCAATTGAGGTTTCTACTAAGCTAGAAGCTACATTTGATCCAGGACATGCTCTCCTTCCTGCGCCAAAAGGAAGAAACTTAAGTGCTTTCTCTCTTCTCTCTTTCTCTTGCCCTAGAAACCTTTCTGGCTGAAACTCATTAGGATCTTTCCAAAAATCAGGATCTCTCATCACATTATAAGCATTAATAACAAGTGTTGTGCCCTTAGGTATGTAAAACCCTCCGATCTTACACCCTTGTTGAAATTTTCTTTGCACAAGAACCCCTGGTGGGTGCAATCTGAGATTTTCTTTGATGACCGCTTGCAAGTAAGGGAGCGATGGTAGATCAGTTTCTTGAACCAACCTTGTTTTCCCTACCACACAGTCAATTTCTTCTCGCAATCTCTCAAGGATCTTAGGGTTGTTGATTATTTCTGCCATTGCCCACTGTGCTACTTGTGAAGTGGTGTCACCAGCTCCAAAGAAAAGTTCCTGCAGTTGCAAATATTTATTAATATAATGGTGTTCGTTTGCATGAGGGATGAAAAAAATATCCAATTGAAATGTATCATTTTAAATCACAACCAAAAAAATTTTATAAACAAAAAAAGATATCAATCTAGATATAGAATTTGATAATAAAAATCTACAAAGAACTGAATTTTATGCTACCGCACCGAACTAACAGAGCTAATTGATATCCTCTATCCCCTATATATATTAATAAAGAGGTGATTTTTGAGAAAATGGTTATGTGTCATCTCTATAATCACTCTCACCACAACAAACAATGAGTTGATGAAATATGACATGGCAAAATTAAATCACAACAAAATATTTTACAATTTTTTTTATATTTGTTTCTAGAGTTTTTAAATCAATATTTATAAGATTTTCGTTTTTCATTAAAATATGTAGAAATTGTTTCTCATTTAAAAATAATTTAAAATTTGATTATTGTCACATTAAAATTGTAAAACATATGACATCTCGGTAAATCATTTTCATCAATTTTATCATGACAACTCATTAAATTTAGTCACAATTTATATAAAATTAGTATTTTTAATGACATTCGAATCAAATCAAAACTACGTTTATGTATAACAACTATTAAAAGCCAAGAGGCAAAATTTAAACAAATCTAATCATGTTTGTGGATAGAAATAATATCATGAACATAACAATAAGCCTCGAGAGCATAGTATTTTTTTTTCTAGGCTCATTTTGCCTACCGTAAACTAATTATATCATCGATTTATAATTTATTAGAAAATTTATCTTCAAAATAAAAAATTTATGTGATTTCTGTTATAAACCCATTAGTAGATGGCTATTATAGGCCCATATTCTAGAAGGTTTAGAACCTACTTGTTCCCCTAGTATTTGTACTCCTATATATACTCTCTTTTATTGATGGAATAACACAATTCTCTCTATCTCTCTTTAATCACAACACGTTATCAGCACGAAACCCTAACCACTGAGTAAAACCCTAGCCGTCTTTAAAAAAAATCTGGTGGTAAAGGACCCTCTGCTGAGGTACCCGCCATCACAAAAAAAAAAAAAAAAAAAATCAATCATCAAAAGGCACTGCATCTCTATGATATCCTTAATTGGATACAGTTTCAGAGGGAAGAGAGAGGGTGAAACGCAGGAAAGTGTTAAAGGAAGTGAAAGAATCTAGAAGGTCCAGCGATCGATATTCTCTCGATGAGACCGCACCTAAATAAACTAAAGGGGTTTGCGACTGAAAGTCTGAGATTTTCTAAGAGGTTTGGAATCAATCTGAAGGACTACTATACTTCTAGGGAAACATCGAAGTATCACCGGATTAGCTTTGCAAAGGTATATGGTTCCTAAAGGAGTGATAACATCTGTTTTGCTTAGGGACAAGCAAAAAGCTAAGTCTGGGGGAGTTGATATATCATGGTTTTTACCCAATTAAAGCCATGATATAAGTATATTTTTAGAGTCTTTTCGGTGTTTTTCGTGTTCTTTTAGAGTCTTTACAGGTAATTGATCAATTGGAGCTAGATGGAAGCTTTTGGAGCATTTTGGACTACTAAGGAGGAAAAGATCAAGTCAAAGTCGAACAGGAGAGCTAGTGTTGATCGACACAATTCACCACTGTCGATCGACAGGGAGTATTGGCGAGACATGAAGATTTTCCAGAGAGAATCCTGTCGATCGACAGGCATTATTGCTGTCGATCGACACGCGTGTTTAATGAAGAAAATTCCTTATCGGGCCGAAGTTTCCAGGCGTTTTTCCAAGGCCCAAACCGACTTTTATTATGCTTGTTTCAATCATCATGTCTGAGTAATTTATTAGTTAGGTTTAGGGTTTTTCAAAGGCTGATGATAAATTGCTAGAACTTTATTACTGTTGGGATCAATCTACTTGTGTTCTTCACCTTGATAGTTTTAATTCTGTTTTAGGATTTATCACCCTGAATTAGACATGTTAGGTTGATGGATAGATGCGAAAGCATTATTAGTTAACTGGAACAATATCATTGGTTAGCAAAATAACTATTCGCAAAGGAATTTGGTCTAGTGATTTTGTGAACGTATCGAAACTGCTCGTTAATGATTGATTAAATTTATAGAACTCGCAAAGGAATTTGGTTTGCTAGGATTTAATCATAGATAACTTCTGCAACGAAAGTTGATTAGTTTTAAAATTGATTTCGAGTTTAAGAACGGTTCTTAATAAATATCCCGACAGTAATTTAGTGCTTCGATTTAAAGTCATGCCTGCGAATTAGCCGATGCCTAGCGCTTTGTCTTATTGATTTAAAGAACAACAATCATCGTTTGCCTGCTTTATTTACTTTCTTTTTCATTATATTATTACCCACTTAGCTTAATTTGAATTTGGAATTTTACTTTGTGATTCTTTTCTCTGTGGATTCGATCCCTAAGTACTATACGATCTCTTAATTTGAGAGAGTAGCTCAGGGTTAATTTGAGCCTATCACCATATATACTAATTGGTACAATATTTATGTTTCATTGATTCAAGATCCTTATTATCTTGGAGGTATTTTTCGATCCGTTGTAAGAAATTCATTGATATGGAAAGGCTTTCGTACGTCGAAAGATCTAACCAACTTTTCTGAGGTATTCGATTTCCAGTGACAAACGGCTCTAATTTATGTCGACACTTTTGTCGAGGTAAGTATTACCATGCTTAAGAATCATACGTATTATCGAAGTTTAATAATGGAATCAAAATTTAAACAACCAGATCGTTTAATTATTGTTTTATTACCGATCGCTTGATTATATACGGCTCATGCTTTGTTGTTTGGTTTGGTATGATTCATTGGTTTTTAAGTGTGTTTTGACTTTTGATGCTTAATATTTCTTTCGTAATCATAAATCTGATAATTTATAATTATCTATATATGCTTTCATCATAATCGGTTCATGCTTTTATACATCTATATGGCATAATAATATATGTTCTCCATTATAATGGATATTTTATAACCATGACCCATATAACTTGGTTTATAAAACGATTCTTAATCGATTAAAAGTGTGTGACGGATGATAATATGCTAGAGGAAGCACGTTTTGTCTTTCATATAATTAATTAATGTTGTCTTGAAGACAATTAATCTCTTTCTTTGTGATAGTGAGCTATTGATGAAAGACATGGTCCATTCCTTGAAGAGAATGTGACATAAGAAAAAGATCAATAATATTAGCTCAAGAAATAGCTATATATACATATATGGGAATGCATTTTGAGATTTTTGATGCGAACATTTTCCAAAGCCTCAAGTTGAGTATGTTTTGATTATGAAGTGGAATTAAATACGATATGGATGAACCTGAAGTTTCATCAAATTGAGGAGGAGAAGTAATGAATCTTACATAGATATTAAGAGACATATTTTGAAAATTATGTTTACTACTTTTAAAGATCCACAAGTAAATGGTCATGAATGAGGTTAAGAAAGAAATAAGATCAAAAGCAATATATTTCTTTCAAGAAATTATATATTCACTTGAAGTGAGAAAAGAAAGAGGGAGAAAGAATTTAGTGCAAGTACTTTATCAAATGTATAAAGTTCATTAAAAGCTCCCGAAGAGTATAAACTATTATTTGTGGGATATCATGTTAAAACTATTGAAGCATATACTCTCCCAAGTCTCAAGATGGGTATGTTTATGGTTTTAGAGTGGAATTCAATACGATATGGATGAACCTGAAGTTTCATCATCTCGAGGTGGAAGAGAAAAGAATCTCACATAGACAAGTGTCATATCTTGAAGATTATGTTCACAATTTGACCATAAAAGATCCATAAGTTCTTCGAACAACTTTAAAAGAAAAGTATGATGAAAACATGATGTTACTTAGAGCTCATTATGAGTCTACACATCGAAGATTATAAGACTCGAAGTCTATAAATAAATACGTCTTGTTGGTTATACTCTATTCACTGAAGCGAATATGACATCGTACACTAAGAAAGAAAAAAAACTACACTTATAATATTTGTGAAAGTGAATATTAATGTGGTCAAGATCGAGATCGAAGAGTTTATATCAAGAGCTCATATTTTCACCGGAAGTGAATAAATAAATTAAAAAAAAAAACTTTCGAGAGTACAATACAATGTAGCACAAATGCTCCAGAAGAGCATATCGATATCATTTTCTATGAGAATGTAATTGAAATATACATTCTATTTTCCCAAATCTCAAAAAGGAAGGTTCTATGATAAAATACGTGATCCGAGTAGGATATGTTATTAATTCTAAAATTGGGATTCATTTCGAGATTGATAGTGTTATCATCTCGAGGGGGAGAATTAAAGAATATCATATAGTATATGTGAAACATCCAGAAGATTATGTTTACACTAAAATTGAGTTTGCTTACTCCTTCATAAAAATAAATCTATGGGATTTTATATTAATATGAAAAGTGAAGGAATTGTTGAATATCTCCAAATCACAAGTTTTTCCCAAGGTTGAAAGTATTTAGGAGAATCTACCTATTTTGTACTAGATTGTACTACACAAAGATTCGTAAACCAGAAGTAAACTGAGAATGAAAAATAAATCAGAAGTTTACTGAGAATGAAAAGTAAATAAGAAGTTTACTGAGAATGAAAAATAAATCAGAAGTTTACTAAGAATTTAAATGTTTTGCTTAACCGGATTGGTCATCTTGGTTTAGTAGATGATGCGGAAATTTATAAAAGTGTGGATATTTCGTAAAGAACCAAAAGATTATTTCTAGTCATTTATCATATGTTGATTGCTCAGAAAGCAATATGATAATGTGGCATTCACCAGTAAGAAAAATAAACTGGAATATGTTTATTTCTAGAAGTATATACAAGGAGATATTTATGGGCTGATCACCCACTATGTGAATTTTAGAGAATAGATGCATTGATTCAATGGACGCATTGACTCGATGAAAACATTAACTAAATATTCACATTTATCCTTGTCATGAAATTGCAACTTGAAGTTTGCAAGGTTATTTGATAATGCTGGTGAATTTATGTTTGAATACCCATTGAAATAAAGTGTTGAACATCCAGAAGTTTATGTTTATACACAAAATGGTTTAATACCATTGTTTCGCATCAAGCCAATGAATAACTAATAGGTATCCCCATCATTATTGGTTTAGGATCAGAAACCAAATAATTTCCATCAGAAAGATATTTGAATATGAAAAGTGCTCTACCACAACGCTATAAGATGGAACCTCAAAAGAGGAGAAAAATATATGTTGGATATGAATACTAAATAAGTGTCTAGAGCTATCCCAGAAAGATTTATCGAAGTCTCGACTTGTATATTCTCATTATAATGAGTCAGTTTCTAACATTAGAGGGAGAAAACAAACAGCTGGGAAAAGATATAAGTAGCTATGAATTATCAATGATCATCGGACTAGAGAATGTACATTAGAAGTCCAAAAATTGCCATACGCTTTTGCTGATCCCAATAGAGTGATGAAATCACC
Organism: Draba incana; assembly: GCA_963576765.1. Classification (NCBI taxonomy): domain Eukaryota; kingdom Viridiplantae; phylum Streptophyta; class Magnoliopsida; order Brassicales; family Brassicaceae; genus Draba; species Draba incana. The sequence goes on along the minus strand of OY755214.1, from coordinate 26,755,031 downwards.
AATGTCAGTTGTATATGCTCCAATTAATTGTATGTCCTAGAAGGACTATATCAAACTGCTAGTGAGTCTAAAGATCGCATGAAGCGTGATAGACCTATTTGGTTCCATATATAAATCCTCGTAAAAAAAAAGGAGCAGAAATTGAGAATGACCAAATCGAGGTATTAAAGATTTTGAATGATCTCCAGAAGAGACATCAACATGACAAATGAAAAGTTAAGTACTTGACAATGAAAAGAGCTAGCTAGCTATGTCATGTTAGAAATAATATGGGATCGAAAAGCAAATCGACGTCGTAATATTTTGCATGCTATGAGCAGTTGATATTATGAAAAAGAGGATCATAACAGTAATTTAGTGCTTCGATTTAAAGTCATGCCTGCGAATTACCCGATACCTAGCACTTTGTCTTATTGATTTAAAGAACAACAATCATCGTTTGCCTGCTTTATTTACTTGCTTTTTCATTACATTATTACCCACTTAGCTTAATTTGAACTTGGAATTTTACTTTGTGATTCTTTTCCCTGTGGATTCGATCCCTAAGTACTATACGATCTCTTAATTTGAGAGAGTAGCTCAGGGTTAATTTGAGCCTATCAAATTTTTGGCGCCGTTGCCGGGGAATTGAAATCATCATTAGAATTTCAATTATAGAATTTTGTCTAAGTTTTTCTTTTGTTTTTAATCTACTAACTAGTTTCTTTTTGTTTGCTTTTTGTTTTGGGTTTCAGGTGCATGCCAAGATACGTCACAAGAAGCACAACAGACAAGAAATTAGTTGGATTTGATCTTGACACGTTAGCTCTTTTAGAACGTACGAACAAGAAAACAGCTAGAAAATCTAAGATGGCAGAGGTACCGCCGATCATCTTGATAAGAGGAGCAGATGGGGTTCTACGTGATCCAGAAGGGCTTAGATACAATGCAGCTGGACAGAGGATTGATGAAGATGGGAACGTGATTGTCCAGCAGGCTATTCAGGCAGGTGTCGCTCGACACCAGCAAGTTGGGAACGCGCAGAATGGACGTGGTCAAACTTTGGGCGATTACAACCGTCCGGACCAGTTTTATGCCAACCGAGCTGCAATTCGCCCACCTCCGTTTCAGAGAAACGACTTTGAGCTGAAGCCTGCATTCTTCAGCCTTGTGGCTCAACATCCTTTCCTTGGGCTCCCACACGAACACCCTATGGATCATATTGAGAAGTTCGAGGACTTGGCATCGAGCATTAAGGCACATGGAGTGTCAAGCGATTTTCTCTACTGTAAGCTCTTTCCTTACTCACTAGGAGGTGATGCTTCATACTGGCTAAAGCAACTCGAACCGGGATCTTTGACTACTTGGGAGGACACCAAGAATGCATTCCTCAACAACTTTTTTGATGATGCAGGATCAGAAGACTTGAGCATGAAGATTGCTACTTTCCGCCAGCAGGATACTGAGGCATTTAAAGCTTCATGGGCGTGATTCAAGTCATACCAGAGAGATTGTCCTCATCATGGATTCAGCGATATCCAGTTGCTTAGGATCTTCTTTAATGGAGTAGATTGGAGGTATCAGATGGCATTGGATGCTGCAAGCAGTGGAAATTTCACGACTAACTCTCCGGGAGATGCTATTGCGCTTATTGAGAACTTGGCTTCAAGCAACAGCAGTAAGAATGCCGACTTTGAAAGGAAGAAGCTCAGTGGGAACAATGGTAGTGGTCAGTTTCCTCAAGAGGTTAAGGCTAAGATAGACGATGTGCATAACTTTCTAGTGGGAAAGAAGTCTGTTCACTTTGCTCAGGAGGTTGAGACATTTGAACCAGAGGTTGGGAATGAAGAAGAAGGTGTGAACTACGTTAACGGAACTGGATTTCATAGTCAGAGGTATGGGAATCAACAAGGGAACAGGGGCTACCAGAGTAACTACAACAGCAGCTATCAGAGACTTTCAAGCCCGCAATACCAGAAGAACGACTTTCAAAAGCCATTTCAGAGCAGCAACAGCAACTACACAAGGACATACGGTTCTTCTTCTTACCAGACGCCTCCTGCTAAGGCTCCGGATAGCGAGGTGAAATCGATGCTTGAACAACTCTTGGAAGGTCAGCAAAAGATGACCACTAGCTTTAACGGGAAGATGGATGACATGTACCGGGATCTACATGGGAAATTCGAAGCTCTCAACACTCATGTCAAGAAGCTCGATACACAAGTTGCTCAAACTGCAGAATCAGTGAAAAGACAAGATGGATTTCTTCCTTCAAGGATGGATACGAATCCCAAACAAAATGCTATGGCTATCATGACACATAGTGGAAAGAAGCTGGAAATGATTCTGAAGAAGAATGCTGATACGGAGCGAATCGACGAGCTAATCGATAACGACGATGAAGAAACTTTTCCAGAGGCTTCTCCGTCGATCGACAGAGATGGATGTCGATCGACACGGGTCGAAACTCGATCTCCAGAAATTCCAGAGACTCAAGTGTCGATCGACACGCCGGTATCCGTCAATCGACATGAGTCACGAACATGCCCAAATTCTTCCAAATCTTCAGAAAAGGCATGGGAAATAGTTTACAAGCCCAAGCTTCCTTACCCTAGGAGCAACAAGAAGTCTAAACAGGGGCTAGAGGATGCTAGGTGCAAGGTTATCATGGAAAAGATCATTGTTGAGCTTCCTTTGATCGATGCAATACGATCAACTCCAGTGATTCGACGATATGTGAAGCGGATGGTTACCAAGAGCTTGAGTCTTGAAGAGGGATGCGCGATTATCTCAGAGCAGGTTAGTGCGGTGATTCAGAACAAAATTCCAGAGAAACTCACAGATCCGGGAAGTTTTGTGTTGGATTGCTTGATATTCATTGAGAGGTTTCCACGTTCCTTATGCGATTTGGGTTCTAGTGTCAACTTGATGCCACTTTCAGTTGCTATAAGCCTTGGGATGACTGATTTTCAACCCACTAGGATCTCTCTTATCCTAGCAGACAGAACAGTGAGAATCCCTGAAGGAGTCCTTGAAGATGTTCTAATTAAAGTTGGACAATGCATGATACCCACTGACTTTGTGGTTCTGCAATATGGTGAGGAACCTAAGAACCCTCTTATCTTGGGAAGACCCTTCTTGGCTACAGCTGGAGCAATGATTGATGTCAAGGGAGGAAGGATCACACTGAATGTAGGCGATTTAGAGATGATGTTCGACATGGATAAGCTCATGAGGAAGCCTACAATAGATGGTCTGACCTTCTGTGTTGAAACTTTGGATCATCTAGCAGAGGATTACTTCCATGAGATGCGCTCTACAGTTCCTTTGGTGAGAGCATTGATCAATTCTACATCAGAGATAGAGTATCTAGATGAGACTGCTGAGGGTTACGCTTCAATGATGGATGCGAGTGAGCAGGTTATGCAAGTGGTTACTAACAAGGAGCTGGTTAAAATTCCTGTGAAAGCTGCACAGCTTAGCGATTGAAGCGAGAAGAAGGCTCCTAAAATCGATCTCAAACCACTTCCTGCAGGGCTAAGGTACGCATTTCTTGGCAAAAATTCATCTTTTCCTGTCATTGTTAATGCTTCTTTAAATAACGCAGAACTCACTTTATTGTTGATGAGGCTGCGCAAGTATCGCAAAGCTCTTGGCTATTCTCTTGATGACATTTCAGATATTGCTCCAGATTTGTGCATGCATAGGATTCACTTAGAAGACGAGTCTAAGTCATCGATTGAGCATCAGAGACGACTAAATCCAAATCTGACAGAGGTCGTTAAGAAGGAGATTATGAAGCTTTTAGAAGCAGGGATCATCTATCCCATCTCAGATAGTGCTTGGGTCAGTCCGGTTCATGTGGTTCCTAAAAAAGGAGGTGTCACAGTGGTAAAGAACGAGAAGAACGAGCTAATTCCTACAAGAACAGTCCAGGTCACCGGATGTGCATCGATTACAGGAAGCTTAACGCAGCCACTAGGAAGGACCATTTTCCTTTACCGTTCATTGATCAAATGTTGGAGCGGCTCACGAATCATCCTTACTATTGCTTCCTGGATGGCTACTCAGGATTCTTCCAAATCCCTATTCATCCAGACGACCAGGAGAAGACGACGTTTACTTATCCCTATGGCACTTTTGCATATCGTAGAATGCCTTTTGGATTGTGCAATGCTCCTGCAACTTTCCAGCGCTGCATGATGTCTATCTTCACAGATATGATAGAAGACTACATGGAGGTCTTTGTTGATGATTTTTCAGTGTACGGATCTTCTTTCAAGGACTGCTTGAACAATTTGGAGAAGGTACTAGCTCGATGCGAGGAAAAGCACTTGGTTTTGAACTGGGAAAAATGTCACTTTATGGTGAAAGATGGCATAGTGCTTGGACATAGAGTTTCAGAAGCTGGGATTGAAGTGGATCGCGCGAAGATAGAGGTTTTGATAAGGCTTCAACCGCCTAAGGATGTTAAATCTGTGAGGAGTTTTCTTGGACACGCTGGTTTCTACAGGAGATTCATCAAGGATTTCAGCAAGATCGCGAGGCCACTAACTGCTCTGCTCTGCAAGGATATCAAGTTCGAGTTTTCTGCAGAATGCCTATCAGCTTTTGAGCAGATTAAGAAGGCTCTAGTGAGTGCTCCTATAGTGCAACCTCCTGACTGGGATTTGCCATTCGAGATCATGTGTGATGCTAGTGATTTCGCAGTCGGTGCTGTTTTAGGACAGAAAAAGGACAAGAAGCTTCACGCCATCTATTATGCAAGTCGAACACTTGATAAAGCACAGAGGAATTACGCGACTACTGAGAAGGAGTTGTTGGCTATGGTGTTCGTCTTTGAGAAGTTTTTCCCCTACTTGATTGGGTCTAAGGTCATTGTGCATACGGATCATTCAGCGCTCAAGTATTTGATGCAGAAGAAGGATGCAAAACCAAGGCTATTAAGATGGATTTTGCTTCTTCAGGAATTTGATGTTGAGGTTAAAGACAAGAAGGGGGTTGAGAATGGTGTAGCAGATCATCTTTCTTGGATCATAATAGAAGAAGAAGTCCCCATTGATGATTTCTTGCCTGAAGAACGCGTTAATTTCGTCGAAAGTGGTTCGCAGGACTCAGTGTCGATCGACACTAGGAGTGAGTATCGAACGACACCTACTTTTCAGAATTGTCCCGATGTTACAGAACGAGAGGTGTCGATCGAACCATCAAGACTGTCGATCGACACCAAGTCCAGATTTTGGTAAATCTTCCGAAAATCGTCAACGAGACTTTGACACGCCTTGTCTTTGCTCTTACAATGTCTGATCGACCATGGTATGCTGACATTGCCAACTACTTAGCTGCAGAAGATGTATCTACTGATCTTAAAGGATATGAGAAGAAGAGGTTCATGCGAGAGCTTAGAAGGTACTATTGGGATGAGCCTTATCTTTACAAGCATTATTCAGACGGGATCTACAGAAGATGCGTGGCAGAGGCTGAGGTTCAAGACATACTCTTTCACTGTCATGGTTCAGAATACACTGGTCACTTTGCTACGTTCAAGACGGTTGCTAAGGTTCTACAATCTGGGTTTTGGTGGCCTACGATGTTTAAGGATGCTAACACTTTTATCTCTAAGTGTGATGCTTGTCAGAAGAGAGGGAAGATTAGCAAGCGACATGAGATGCCACAGAACTTCATCCTTGAGGTTGAAGTGTTTGATTGTTGGGGAATTGATTTCATGGGTCCTTTCCCATCGTCTTACGGGAATGAGTATATTCTTGTCGCTGTGGATTATGTGTCCACGTGGATTGAGGCGATTGCTAGTCCGAAGAATGACTCTGCGGTGGTTCTTAAGTTGTTTAAGACCATCATTTTCCCTCGATTTGGAGTGCCCAGGATAGTAATCAGTGACGGTGGTCCGCACTTTATCAACAAAGTGTTCGCTAATCTGCTAAGCAAGTATGGTGTTCAACATCGAGTGGCTTCCCCCTATCATCCGCAGACAAGTGGTCAGGTTGAAGTTTTGAATCGACAAATCAAGGACATCTTAGAGAAGACAGTGGGAGTTACAAGGAAGGGTTGGGCGTACAAGCTAGATAACGCAATCTGGGCTTACAGTGCGGCTTACAAGACACCTTTGGGAACAACGCCGTTCCATTTGCTTTATGGGAAAGCTTGTCATCTTCCAGTAGAGCTTGAGCACAAGGCTGCATGGGCAGTCAAACAGATGAATTTCGACTATAAGCCAGCTACAGAAAGGCGTTTGATTCAGCTGAACGAACTGGATGAGATAAGGCATCATGCTTTCGAGAACTCCAAGTTATACAAGGAGAGGACTAAGGCCTATCATGATAAGAAGATCATCTCCAGGAAGTTCGAGCCAAATGACCAGGTACTCCTATATAACTCTCGTTTACATTTGTTTCCTGGAAAATTACGTTCTCGTTGGTCTGGTCCTTTTACAATCAAGGAGGTTAGGCCCCATGGAGCAATTGTTCTGATCAATCCAAAAGGCAACAAGTTCACGGTCAATGGCCAAAGGGTGAAACACTATTGGGCGAAAGCCGAGATTCCAGAAGGACACATTGTTCCTCTGGATGATGCACCCGTCGCCTAAAAACCCGACACAGTCAAGCTATAATGATTAAAAACGAGCGCTGGGAGGCAACCCACTGGTAAGTATAGCTATTTAGTTTTATTTTCGTTTGTTTACTAATTATTACGTTTTGTTTCAGTGTTTCAGTTAACAAAAAAAAAAAAAAAAAAAAACGGAGGATTAAGGCAGGGGATGCCATGTCGATCGACACGCATGTACCCTGTCGATCGACACGGGCTGCGGACTACACGAGGTAAGTTTCCTTTAAAACCCGATCCATGTTCATCACTTTTCCTGAAAACTGTAACTTTCCAAAACTTTTCAAATCCTCCTATCTCTTTCGATTTTTAACCAAATCAAGTGGTTTTTGAGCCTACTTCACTCAGATTTTCATCCTTTTTCCGATTCTATAAACCGTTTTCCCGTTCTACAAGGTATGTGTCTCAAAATCCCCTTTTTTCAATTTCAGCGCGAAGGTTTGAAATTTGAAATCCATCTCTTTTCACTAGTTTAAATTGTTCTAAAGAATTTCTAAGTGTTGGGATATTTGGGGATTGAATTTGGGAAACGGAATTGAGACTAATTGGTGCTTATTGTTGCGAAATCTGGTGCTCCTATGCTTGTTAGACATTAGGCGAATAGGTTATTGTTGAACTTTGCTGATTGTGCTTAAAATTTCCGAATTACGAACTCTGCAACTCGCCTGTCGATCGACACGATTCATCACTGTCGATCGACCGGGAGCTTGTTGTCCTGAAATTTTATTTTTCTCTGACTTTAGGATTTCGTGTGTTTGTCTTCTGGTTTTTTTTTTCATATGGCACCTAAGACTGATAAAAGCGCAGGCAAACGACCAAGAACCGATCAAGGCTCGAGTTCTCAACCCGCCACTTACCAAATTCTTAGCCACTCACCACCGGTAAGGCCACGAGATGAAAACACACCACTGGCGGTGGAATTTATATCTGAGACGAAGAAGCTTCGGCAAGTGCTGACAAGTAAAGAGGTGGATGATCGGGAACTTCGCCCTAAGTGGGATGATTTCAACTCATTGCTCTACAATGAGTAGCGGAAGATGCCTATGGCGCCTACCAAGTCTCCCCATCATCTATCCATGGCCCGAATGGCAATCCAAGAGGAGGTCGATGAATTGCTGCAGAGAACTGGTTTAATGAAGTTAGCATACCTTGAAGCGGTGTTGTACCCCGATCTAGCAAGGCAATTCTTTGCTTTGGTACGATTGTACAACGATGCGGCAACTGATGAGGAAAAGCAGGATCCAGGCTCTTTCAAAATGAGCTTCATGGCAAATGGAAAACGATATGCGATCTCTGCTAAAGCGATTTGCAGACTTTTTGGGTTTCATGAGGTCCCAGCTGGGGATCTCCCGAGCGATATTGATGGAGGGGTCCACACGCTATGGAGTCACATTGGTACAGGTCCGTTTATTGCGGGGAGTTCCACACATTCAGACATTCGTCATCCGGTTATCCGATATTTGACTCGGTTGTTCTCCACGACCATCCTCTGTAAGCTGGACCCTGGGAAGGTGAGGAAGCATGAGTTGGTTGTGCTCTCTTACGCCTTGAGAGACCTTATTCCTAACGAGACTTGGACCACTGGGTTTCAACCTAACATGGCGATGGTTTTCATGGATTATCTTCATTCCTTGAGGAACACTCCACTCACGGCAACATCATTCGGTAAGAAGTCGTTCACCATAGGCAACATGCTCACACCGATCTTCACAACATGCAAGGTTGTCATGACAAGGTATTCATCTATCAGTGATCTTGCGTTTGTGGATATGGAACACATGAAGAACGCACATTGGGTGAGGATCGATCATCCTCTATCTTGGATTTTCCCTGTCACATTAGGCCAGTCCAGGATGGTGGAGATTTGGAGTGTCAAGAACATGATGATGGTAACTCAGGATCCTTCTCTTTTTTTTTCGATCCACCAGCTGATTAGCTTCGACCAGTTGAGGCAACTAGGAGAGTGACGACTCGAAAAGCTGGTACTTCAGGAGCTACCACCTCTGAGACCCCACTTGAGCAGCCAGAGCACCAGCATGTCTTCCCTTCAGCTCCCCGCGGTGACCTGAATGAGGAGGAATGATTTCAGTGGCTAACTCGCGCTCTTCAGGCGACATGGGATGCACTATCGTGTAGGTCCGTCTGTGTTCGTCCTCGTACACCGTCTCCACCTCCAGCACAGGCCCATGAGTCCCCATCTGATGAGGAGGAAGACTAGATCCCTATCTCTGTTTATCCTTTTATTTTCTTTTGATTTTCTTTTCATGCTTTCTTTTAAATCAGTTTGTTTTGATTTCTTTTAGGATTTTGAACTTGATGACATCTTTTATGGATTACCCTGTGTTTTCCTCTTGATCGTTTGTTTAGTTTGTTGAAGATGCAGCTTGAAAATTTGATGAACACCGTAAAACCTTTGAAATGGTTTTCCAACCTTTCGGTCTGCAACAGTGATGTCCGTGTCGATCGACGGGAATTATCTCTGTCGAACGACGGATACCACAACTTCACAACGTTTTGTCACAGCAACAACCGTGTCGATCGACGGGAATTATCTCTGTCGATCGACAGGGTTCCCATCGAGGTCAACATTGCTCTTTTCAATCACGTTCAATTTTCCTTTGATTTCTTTTGCCACCTTCGGATTTTTTTAACACTGGGGACAGTGTTACTTAAGTCTAGGGGAGGTAGTCGCTAACTTTTGTGTTCTGTTTTGAGTTTTTATTGAGTCAGTCCTGTTTTTATTCAGTTTTTTTTTTTATTCGGGTCAAAGCTCCCCCTTTCCACTTACTTTGAACAGCATTCATGGACCATTACCAATGCAAGTTGATTGGTTTTACAAGGTGGGTAACTGGAAGTAGATCGGTTTAACGGAGCGAGTTCAGATTTCTGGAGAACGCCAGAAAGGATGTCAAAGACCCCGCCCCTAATGAATCTCTAATCTCTTGTCAAGGGAGTTGGTAATCGCAAGACTTGATTCAGCTTCCAAACACTTGAAAGCGAGGACGGACCGCTCTTGAAACTTCTTTCCGAATGACGAATTCAATTGTCCTAGATCAAAAAGAAAAAGCCTCATGACCCTGTCTCCCACCATAGAACAATAGTAGTGAGCGCTGGTCTAGTGATCGTAGAGATGCCAAGGAAAAGTGCAAGCCCGAATTCAAAAGAAAGTGGAGACTCAAGCTTTGGTGGTAAAGGACCCTTTGCTGAGGTACCCGCCATCACAAAAAAAAAAAAAACAAAAAAAACAATCAATCATCAAAAGGCACTGCATCTCTATGATATCCTTAATTAGATACAGTTTCAGAGGGAAGAGAGAGGGTGAAACGCAGGAAAGTTTTAAAGGAAGTGAAAGAATCTAGAAGGTCCAGCGATCGATATTCCCTCGATGAGACCGCACCTAAATAAACTAAAGGGGTTTGCGACTGAAAGTCTGAGATTTTCTAAGAGGTTTGGAATCAATCTGAAGGACTACTATACTTCTAGGGAAACATCGAAGTATCACCGGATTAGCTTTGCAAAGGTATGTGGTTCCTAAAGGAGTGATAACATCTGTTTTGCTTAGGGACAAGCAAAAAGCTAAGTCTGGGGGAGTTGATATATCATGGTTTTTACCCAATTAAAGCCATGATATAAGTATATTTTTAGAGTCTTTTCGGTGTGTTTCGTGTTCTTTTAGAGTCTTTACAGGTAATTGATCAATTGGAGCTAGATGGAAGCTTTTGGAGCATTTTGGACTACTAAGGAGGAAAAGATCAAGTCAAAGTCGAACAGGAGAGCTAGTGTCGATCGACACAATTCACCACTGTCGATCGACACAATTCACCACTGTCGATCGACAGGGAGTATTGGCGAGACATGAAGATTTTCCAGAGAGTATCCTGTCGATCGACAGGCATTATTGTTGTCGATCGACACGCGTGTTTAATGAAGAAAATTCCTTATCGGGCCGAAGTTTCCAGGCATTTTTCCAAGGCCCAAACCGACTTTTACCTGTACTATATATAGTTTTACCTATGTTTTTATAAGGGATGCTTTTATTCTGTTGAGACTTAGCAAGAGATTTGATTCAGAGCTTTTAAGGAGACAAGTTCAGACGCTTTTCAGAGATTTTCTTCGAATCCTTTTGTATCTCTATCTTTATCTTTTTAATGCAGTATTATTCAGTTATTATGCTTGTTTCAATCATCATGTCTGAGTAATTTATTAGTTAGGTTTAGGGTTTTTCAAAGGCTGATTGTAAATTGCTAGAACTTTATTATTGTTGGGATCAATCTACTTGTATTCTTCACCTTGATAGTTTTAATTCTGTTTTAGGATTGATCACCCTGAATTAGACATGTTAGGTTGATGGATAGATGTGAAAGCATTATTAGTTAACTGGAACAATATCATTGGTTAGCAAAATAACTATTCGCAAAGGAATTTGGTCTAGTGATTTTGTGAACATATCGAAACTACTCGTTAATGATTGATTAAATTTATAGAACTCGCAAAGGAATTTGGTTTGCTAGGATTTAATCATAGATAACTTCTGCAACGAAAGTTGATTAGTTTTAAAATTGATTTCGAGTTTAAGAACGGTTCTTAATAAATATCCCGACAGTAATTTAGTGCTTCGATTTAAAGTCATGCCTGCGAATTACCCGATGCCTAGCGCTTTGTCTTATTGATTTAAAGAACAACAATCATCGTTTGCCTGCTTTATTTACTTTCTTTTTCATTACATTATTACCCACTTAGCTTAATTTGAATTTGGAATTTTACTTTGTGATTCTTTTCCCTGTGGATTCGATCCCTAAGTACTATACGATCTCTTAATTTGAGAGAGTAGCTCAGGGTTAATTTGAGCCTATCACCATATATACTAATTGATACAATATTTATGTTTCATTGATTCAAGATCCTTATTATCTTGGAGGTATTTTTCGATCCGTTGTACGAAATTCATTGATATGGAAAGGCTTTCGTACGTCGAAAGATCTAACCAACTTTTCTGAGGTATTCGATTTCAAGTGACAAACGGCTCTAATTTATGTCGACACTTTTGTCGAGGTAAGTATTACCATGCTTAAGAATCATACGTATTATCGAAGTTTAATAATGGAATCAAAATTTAAACAACCAGATCGTTTAATTATTGTTTTATTACCGATCGCTTGATTATATACGGCTCATGCTTCGTTGTTTGGTTTGGTATGATTCATTGGTTTTTAAGTGTGTTTTGACTTTTGATGCTTAACATTTCTTTCGTAATCATAAATCTGATAATTTATAATTATCTATATATGCTTTCATCATAATTGGTTCATGCTTTTATACATCTATATGGCATAATAATATATGTTCTCCATTATAATGGATATTTTATAACCATGACCCATATAACTTGGTTTATAAAACGATTCTTAATCGATTAAAAGTGTGTGACGGATGATAATATGCTAGAGGAAGCACATTTTGTCTTTCATATAATTAATTAATGTTGTCTTGAAGACAATTAATCTCTTTCTTTGTGATAGTGAGCTATTGATGAAAGACATGGTCCATTCCTTGAAGAGAATGTGACATAAGAAAAAGATCAATAATATTAGCTTAAGAAATAGCTATATATACATATATGGGAATGCATTTTGAGATTTTTGATGCGAACATTTTCCAAAGCCTCAAGTTGAGTATGTTTTGATTATGAAGTGGAATTAAATACGATATGGATGAACCTGAAGTTTCATCAAATTGAGGAGAAGAAGTAATGAATCTTACATAGATATTAAGAGACATATTTTGAAAATTATGTTTACTACTTTTAAAGATCCACAAGTGTCATGAATGAGGTTAAGAAAGAAATAAGATCAAAAGCAATATATTTCTTTCAAGAAATTATATATTCACTTGAAGTGAGAAAAGAAAGAGGGAGAAAGAATTTAGTGCAAGTACTTTATCAAATGTATAAAGTTCATTAAAAGCTCCCGAAGAGTATAAACTATTATTTGTGGGATAGCATGTTAAAACTATTGAAGCATATACTCTCCCAAGTCTCAAGATGGGTATGTTTATGGTTTTAGAGTAGAATTCAATACGATATGGATGAACCTGAAGGTTCATCATCTCGAGGTGGAAGAGAAAAGAATCTCACATAGACAAGTGTCATATCTTGAAGATTATGTTCACAATTTGACCATAAAAGATCCATAAGTTCTTCGAACAACTTTAAAAGAAAAGTATGATGAAAACATGATGTTACTTAGAGCTCATTATGAGTCTACACATCGAAGATTATAAGACTCGAAAACTATAAATAAATACGTCTTGTTGGTTATACTCTATTCACTGAAGCGAATATGACATCGTACACTAAGAAAGAAAAAAAACTACACTTATAATATTTGTGAAAGTGAATATTAATGTGGTCAAGATCGAGATCGAAGAGTTTATATCAAGAGCTCATATTTTCACCGGAAGTGAATAAATAAATAAAAAAAAAAAACTTTTGAGAGTACAATACAATGTAGCACAAATGCTCCAGAAGAGCATATCGATATCATTTTCTATGAGAATGTAATTGAAATATACATTCTATTTTCCCAAATCTCAAAAAGGAAGGTTCTATGATAAAATACGTGATCCGAGTAGGATATGTTATTAATTCTGAAATTGGGATTCATTTCGAGATTGATAGTGTTATCATCTCGAGGGGGAGAATTAAAGAATATCATATAGTATATGTGAAACATCCAGAAGATTATGTTTACACTAAAATTGAGTTTGCTTACTCCTTCATAAAAATAAATCTATGGGATTTTATATTAATATGAAAAGTGAAGGAATTGTTGAATATCTCCAAATCACAAGTTTTTCCCAAGGTTGAAAGTATTTAGGAGAATCTACCTATTTTGTACTCGATTGTACTACACAAAGATTCGTAAACCAGAAGTAAACTGAGAATGAAAAATAAATCAGAAGTTTACTGAGAATGAAAAGTAAATAAGAAGTTTACTGAGAATGAAAAATAAATCAGAAGTTTACTAAGAATTTAAATGTTTGGCTTAACCGGATTGGTCATCCTGGTTTAGTAGATGATGTGGAAATTTATAAAAGTGTGGATATTTCGTAAAGAACCAAAAGATTATTTCTAGTCATTTATCATATGTTGATTGCTCAGAAAGCAATATGATAATGTGGCATTCACCAGTAAGAAAAATAAACTGGAATATGTTTATTTCTAGAAGTATATACAAGGAGATATTTATGGGCTGATCACCCACTATGTGAATTTTAGAGAATAGATGCATTGATTCAATGGACGCATTGACTCGATGAAAACATTAACTAAATATTCACATTTATCCTTGTCATGAAATTGCAACTTGAAGTTTGCAAGGTTATTTGATAATGCTGGTGAATTTATGTTTGAATACCCATTGAAATAAAGTGTTGAACATCCAGAAGTTTATGTTTATACACAAAATGGTTTAATACCATTGTTTCGCATCAAGCCAATGAATAACTAATAGGTATCCCCATCATTATTGGTTTAGGATCAGAAACCAAATAATTTCCATCAGAAAGATATTTGAATATGAAAAGTGCTCTACCACAACGCTATAAGATGGAACCTCAAAAGAGGAGAAAAATATATGTTGGATATGAATATTAAATAAGTGTCTAGAGCTATCCCAGAAAGATTTATCGAAGTCTCGACTTGTATATTCTCATTATAATGAGTCAGTTTCTAACATTAGAGGGAGAAAACAAACAGCTGGGAAAAGATATAAGTAGCTATGAATTATCAATGATCATCGGACTAGAGAATGTACATTAGAAGTCCAAAAATTGCCATACGCTTTTGCTGATCCCAATAGAGTGATGAAATCACCAATGTCAGTTCTATATGCTCCAATTAATTGTATGTCCTAGAAGGACTATATCAAACTGCTAGTGAGTCTAAAGATCGCATGAAGCGTGATAGACCTATTTGGTTCCATATATAAATCCTCGTAAAAAAAAAGGAGCAGAAATTGAGAATGACCAAATCGAGGTATTAAAGATTTTGAATGATCTCCAGAAGAGACATCAACATGACAAATGAAAAGTTAAGTACTTGACAATGAAAAGAGCTAGCTAGCTATGTCATGTTAGAAATAATATGGGAACCGAAAAGCAAATCGACGTCGTAATATTTTGCATGCTATGAGCAGTTGATATTATGAAAAAGAGGATCATGAAAGAAAGTCTATTGAAATGTGTACACAAAGTAATGATTGGCCAAAGTGGAAAGGAAAATAGACTTGTACTTATAATCTCTTGAAGAGAAATTTTTGGACCAGGAGTCCATGCACCTGAAGTGTAAAACCAGTGAAAGATATTAAGTTTTGTGGAAAACGACAGTGAAAATAGTGAAATTTTCACAAAGACAAAGATTGTTTTATGAAGAGATATGTTTATATTCTCTTGTGGTGGTAGCAATACTTTTGAAATATCGTATAAGTCTGGTAATAAGATATAGAACACTGGATGAGGAAATTTATATGGATTCCTTAATGTATATAATCCCCGAAGGATTAAAGATATCAAAATTATGTTCTTGAGAACTCTACTCGATCAAATGAAAAGAGAAAATAGGTTATAAGTATGTATATGTGTACCCATGTAGATTTCTCTAAAGATATTGATCAAAGTGACTCTTTATTTGAAGATCATCAAAACTCTGGCAGAGTTATCCGAAATAGTATGATGACAATAATTTATGGTAAATGATCACTTAATAATGAGATTTGTATACAAATCCCGGAAAGATTTAAACTGGTAGAAGCAAAAAACTCTTTTGTGGAAATTGCAGAAAATTGAATCGTTCTCTTTATAGATTGAAATATCGGGGACTATTTTCTAAGAGAAGCATATAAGAATGATTTGTCCTTGCATATTCAGAAGGAAATTTGAGAAAGGAATTTGTGACGATTACATTGTATGTTGATGATTTGAACATAACTGGAACTCCTGAAGAGATTTATATAAATGATTTGGAAAAATACTTATAGATCATGGCAAAAATCTATATAAGAATGTTCACATATACTTGGTCCTGAAGTATCAAATTTAAACTGATGTTTAAGATATTTATCGGTCTTTTTCATGATTGAAAGATGAAATTTTGTATGATAAGAAGGAAAATACGTAATGGACCAGAAGTCCAATGATTTGAGATATCATATAACAATCATACAAGTTTGTTTATCAAGACCATGCTTATAATCATCTGAAAAGATAGCATACATGATCGGAAGTCATTTCCAGAAGAAGATGTTTTCGAGGGTGAGAAATACAATGATGAGTGTGGATGTACTCTTTTTCCCTTATCACAGTTTTTATCCCATTGGGTTTTTCTATGAAAGGTTTTTAATGAGATATCAAAGAACACGCAAATGATAGACGATTGTTATCATTACAATGATATATGAAAGTCTATCAATCTCCTAAATGAATATCATACATTAATGATATGAAGAGCATCAAAGAGAATAATCAAGATGGATCACTTTAAAGAAGTATGTGTTTGCAGAAGAAAGGCGATTTACATGTTCTACATATTCGTTCAAGTGAAACTTTGGCGGACTTTTATGCAAAGACACCTCGAGCTGCTACTTTCAAGAATCAAGTTCACGTCGTCATGAAAATATCAAATTTGGAGTTCATCAAGGGGAGTAGAAGCGCGTTGCACTCTTTTTCCCTTAACCATGATTTTGTCCCAATTGGGTTTTCCTGGTAAGGTTTTTAACGAAGCAACATTTTATGCGCATTAAGATTATTTTTACTATAATGCCATCTAAGGGGGAGTGTTATAAACCCATTAGTAGATAGCTATTATAGGCCCATATTCTAGAAGGTTTAAAACCTACTTGTTCCCCAAGTATTTGTACTCCTATATATACTATCTATTATTGATGGAATAACACAATTCTCTCTATCTCTCTTTAATCACAACAATTTCAGTAATATAAACTCCGATTGTGTGGTGTTTGAAATATAATTCGATTGTGATCTTATTAAAAGACAAAAATTTCTTATAATGATTTTTATTCGTTTTTATTTTAATTATTGTATAACTTTACATATATTTGACAAGTAATATTTTCGAAAACTAGCAAGAGTTTCGGCAATTAGTATAACATTCGCCTAAGTATTTACAAAATTAATTTAAATAAGACTAGATAAATATTTAGAAATTCCAAATTTAATGTACTGTATCTAACAAAATTTTCAATAAATATTGAAAATGGCTTTTATAATCTTACACAATACGCACAATATCAAATGTTTATCTTTTAAAAATTATTATACCCGCTTATAACGCGGAAAATCACCTAATTCATTATAAAAATATAGATTAATTTGTATCCAAATAAGATTCGAAGTAAAATTTGGTTCATTTATGAGTCTATGTTCCAACCCAAAGTGGACTAAAAAAAAAAACGAATGCCTAGGTCAAGAATCGTATTCTCAATTAAATAATATACCCGACGAGAGGATAGAGATTTACCGCCATTAAAGCCTTTATATGTTTCCTAGTGATCTTGTACTCCGCATTTTCACCTCGATAAGCTGCCAACAATGTATCCATCATAACTTCATTACCCTTAGGCTCGTCCACTTTCTCTTCCTGTTTGACAAGAATCCTTTCCAAAAGCCCCTCAAATCTGTTTGAAACAGTCATGATCTCCTTCTTGAACGGTAAGATCCCGAACTTCTCGAGCGGTTTACGCAACACTTGTGTTATAAAAATCTTCTGGGTCAAGGCAGCAAACTCGACCGAAAATTCCGAAACTTTTTGGACCGCATCGTTCTCCTGTAAAAAGCTACTTCCCAACTCATCATGCCGAGGGTAGCGTTAACGAGACTCAACGCTTCCTCACCAACATCTATTCTCTGCTTCTTCATCGCCTTATCAAGCAGATTTCTGTAGAACCGCTCAAGCTCAACTGCACGAACGCCTCGTGACCGCTCCAACGACTGGGGTCCGAGCAACTTAGTGACCATGATTTTCTTCATGAACTTCCAGTATTCTCCGTAGGGAGCTCTGAAGAAGCTAGAAGAACCAAACACTAGGCACTCATCGATTCCAAAATCACCATGAGAGGAGACATGTATGTCGTGGTCCTTGAAGATCTCGTAGACCACTGAAGCAGAGGAGACGAGAACGATGGGGAAATTGAAGATGCGGAGATGGAGGAAAGGTCCATACTTGAATGATATTTTCTGTAAAGACTTGTGCATTGAAGCATAGCGGAGAAGGTGAAGATGACCGATGATCGGAAGAGAAGGAGGGCTTGGAGGCAGCTCAAAGCCGTTCTTTGGTTTCTTGAAGAAGAAGGCAAAGAGAACAAGGGTTGAGAAGAGACATAGGAGGATAAAAATGAAACTATTTTGAAATACAACGCTGGCCATTTTAGCTCGAAAGCAAAGAAGAGGGAGATGGATCAAAGGACTTGTAAAATCCATTAACATAAGAAGGTGATATATAATGAAGATCTGAAAGTATATAATAGTGTATATATCAGAAGTTGCATGCAATACTCGCGATCAAATTAATAATTCTAATAATTCCAAGGGGACAAATTAATGATGAGATTGAGACTAAGACATATGATTTTTCAAATTTGATCTCCATTTCTCTTTGACTTTTGGGAAGTTAACTTGCTGTTGCGTGTCTCCCAATTCAGTTTGGAGTTTATGTGCATTTTGGTTTTTTGTTTGTTACAAGTTTATGTTTATGCGGATTTGAGTGAATTTTTTTGGTCTAAATTTTTACGATTTCATGAATCTTAATTATTCAAAAAAAACTTTATTTTTGAGATATGATATATTATTAGTTTCTAATTTTTTAGTCGTAAACGGCAATCGGATATATGCTTTGGGTTCGATAACTCAACCCAAAGAACTGGCCGCATTACCAAATTTGTCTAGATACGATAGCACGTATCGCAACTTCCTTCAATATGATGCTCTTTCGAGCTGGTGGTAAACGAAGCCTAACTCTTTCGCACATGAATCCTATTTGGCTTTAGGAGGCGAGAGGCTAAGGCGTTGTCCTTGGGAGCGTATCAATTGTTGTTGGTTTTTTTGTCACCATGGTTTTTTGTTGTTATGATACTTTGTCCCATATATTCTTCGGTTTGGGACTAAGTATCACAACTAACTAAAACTTGCTCATTATGACCTAAAACTTTCAAATGCAACAGTAAACCGCTCATCGCATGTTTGTGAAATGTAATCTAAAGGGTTAGAGAAATTATAAATATATCATTAATGAGCAAACAAAAAAATGGAATGCATATTGAATATTTTTGCCTTATGAAGTCTACACCGGCAGTCTACTCAGTGGACACCTTCAATGAAATCTACTTTGAGACTGGAAAAGCAGTCTGCATCGTAATTATATATGATGTTTAAATTTATAAATTGAAAAAAATATATTTTTGTAAAATTTTATTGTTCATAATTAAACTGTAATAAATTGTGAAGTATGAAAAATAAAATATCACAAAATTGAAACAAATTAAAACAAAAAGATAAATTGCATTGAAAATGAATGAATGAGTGAGTTGCATGTTCTATACTAAAGTATACATGAATACCATATATTCTACTCCATCAAAATTCAGTTAGCTATTGATGTGGTTGGTAGTTATTGTAATTTAATACATATAAGTTTTATGAGTTTATGATTGTAATGGGTTTATGTTTTGGGATTCATATATATAGTTTAAGGTTTAGAGTAAACAACTTAATAGAAGTTGTAATGTAGGGTTTGATTTAAGGTTTATAATTTCTACATTTAAAATGTAAAACTTGCATAAAAATGTTAAATTGTGAATATATTAGATGTTTGAATGTTTGATACAAGTTTTTCTTTAAGTATTTGAATAATCCATTAAAAATAATCAATTTAGGGTTTCAGATTGTAGACTGCATATGAAGTCTACATATTAAAGTTTACATAGAGTTTAGGATTTTGTTTAAGAATATAGGGTTTGGAAGGCTGCATAAGAAGTCTACGACATTATGTAGACTTTTTATGAAGTCTACATAAACCGGAAATTTTAACCTAACCGGATAATTTAACCCTCTATAGCATGTGAGCAAGGTATCTTCTCGGTTTGAAAGACACCACAAGAACACTTCTTTTGATACATATCAACAAGATAATTCTGTGTTTCTCCCTTCACATAGAATGTCCAATCGTCTATGCGTTCCACCATCATTGGAGACGCGTAATGGTCAGGAATTGCCAACAAATATTCAACCCCCGACTAAAGCGTTTAGTTAGATTGAAAGCATCCTATCGTATTTTATAAAACCATCTTCCGAGCTAATTCGGATAAATTCAAGAAGGAATGATATGGGAAATCCTCGAGCTACCTTAAGCGCCGCATTAATCAATTCGGCAATGTTACTAGTTTTGATTTTGTACCTAATTCCCTCACAGTGAACTCGTGACCATAGCTTTGGATACGCGTCTTCCAAGTATATTGCAAGTTCGGGCTTCGCAGTGCGTATCGCGTTCATGTATCGATCATAATCTTCTTTTGTTTAAGCATACGCAGGACATTTGATCAAGTATATTAGGTCTTTTCCACCAAATATCATGGCAATAATACACTGAAGATGGTAATAACATATGCAACGTGATGCCCAAGGGAGAACCTTGTCGCATGCCTTCTTAATCGACATATGCATGTCCAAAACTATCACCAATGCGTACTGATCCAATATACAAGCACGCAATTTAGTGAAAAGCATTCCCACGAAGCATCATTCTCACTATCGACAATACTAAAGGCCAAAGGAAATATCTGAAAATTATTGTCTTGTGCGGCTGCCACTAACAAAATGTACTTCCCGCTTAAATGAGTCCCATCAAAAACAATTACTCGTCGAAGATACTGAAATCCGGCTATGGAAGCTCCAAAAGCTATAAATAGATATTTTTATCATCTATTTCAAGACCGGTCACTGTTCCCGGATTAGCTTTCTCGATGTGATGCAAATATGATGGAAGATGCTAATATCCATCTTCTGGTGTCCCTCTAACCAAAACTTCTGGTGTCCCTCTAACCAAAACTTGTCATATCTAAGAGCTCTATATGAGGTGGTATAATCTAAATTCATCACAAACATCGTTTTCATTGAATCTTTGATGTGTTCCGGGGTAACCCCATTGATTATTCCAACACGCTCTATAAATAGCCGACCAATGTATTTCGGAGTAGAATGTTTACGGTGAGCCACTCGATCTGCCAAAGAACATGAATGAACATTCAAATACTTTGTCACCCAAAACTGGTTTGCTTCGTTCTTTACACTCGCTCTTACCTTCCACTTGCACCCTTTCACACGACATTTGACCACAAAAAGGGTTTTCGTAGACTTATATACCTTGAATGTAAATCTTAGCATCACAGCCGTGAATCGCAATTCCGTAAGTAGCTCATCCTTGGTACTACAACTCTATTTCACAAATATTTTATCAGACCATGTCGGATTTGAACTACCTCTTACGCCAAAAGAACGATTATTGGCATTGGCACCTTGCAAACCAAAAGAGATATCTTCTTCATCCTCGTCTTTCACTTTTCCATACTCACTGTAATCTTCATCACTATCTTCTTCACCCTCTTCTTTAACAGCATCCAAACCACCAACTACCTCATCTTCAACCTCATCAACATCATTACCCTCGTCCTCATCTTCGAGTTCTACCTCATCTTCATTATTACCATCGTCCTCACAGTCAGCATCCGCAAGTCAACTATCCACCTCGAACCGACTCGACACACAAAGACGTAATACATGTGTTCTACTTAGCTCAATCAAACTTTGGACTTGTCTATCATTTGTGACGTGTATAGGAGGCGTGTATGGAGCCATCTGTTGCAATATTGATTCAGATATTAAATAAGTGAGGTCCACCACCTCTGGTATTTTTTCAAGCTCATAATCATCCTGTGCCATTTCAACAAGTTCCTCAAACTTAAAACCATCGCTAAAAAAAAACATTCTACAGCCTTTTCGATTACCAACCTTAAAACGCCACATACTATCTTCCATAATCTAATCTTCATAAACAATAGGTAGCTGAACAATCATCTGTAAAATGTAAACAAACATACGGGAGATAGTTAGCAAAAATCGAAATTGAGACGTAGACTTCTAATGCAGTCTATATTAAATGAGCACTAGTCACCCAATCAAGATATTAGATTAACCCCATAAATATTTGTCTTAAACATGAACAACTCTTACAGAGGGTAGGAAAATAACTAACAAACATGTGAGAACAAAAAAGAATGAAAAAAATTGTTATTAATATGATAAAAATGCATTTTTAAAAATCTTATAAATTGTAGACTTAAAATGCAGTCTACGTTAAATGAGCTAACTAGTCAAATATAGAAGAAAATAGATTTACCCCATAAATATTTATCTTAAACATGAACAACTCTTACAAAGGGTAGAAAAATAACTAACAAACATGTGAGAACAAAAAGAATGAAAAAAATCATTGTAAATATGACAAAAATGCATTTTTAAAAACTTTTAAATTATAGACTGCAAATACAGTATACAATGGGTAGACTTCAAATGCAGTCTACAAAATGGGTTACATGTGCAAGTAAGGCATATCACTAAGTAGACTGCAAATGTAGTCTACAATAATTGTAGACTTCATTTGCAGTCTACAAAGATCACTTTTGCATTTGACCAAAACTTTGCCTTTTTTACGTAGATTTCATTTGCAGTCAACATAATACTGAGGGTTACTTTTGAATTTGACCAAAGGTGTGACTTTTCCAGCAAACCGATCGGTTTAGGCAGATTAGCTTGTCTTCACTAAAACTCTAATAACTCTCGATCCCACCATTGGAATATCTTCATATTACTTCCAAATGAAAGCTAACTCAACGATCTACCTTGTGTCAAAATATCACGCTGATCCATCGGTGGAAAGTCCTTAAAATAATGTCAAACTTCTGACCTTCTTTTTGCTCATTTTCTTCCAAACTTTGCTTAATTGATTCCAAACGTGTTTTATCCTAAAAAGACTCAAGAAACACCGAAAAGACTCTAAAAACGGACTTATATCATGGCTAAAAACCGGTAAAAACCATGATATATCATAGACTGCAAAAGAAGTCTACTCAAAATAGAGGTTATATATGTGTTTGACCAAAATCTTTATATAGATATTTTGTAGACGTCTTTTGAAGTCTACATCCAAAAGTAGACTGCAAAAGAAGTTGTTCAAAATATTGGTCAAACACAAAACACGAAGTCTACACGAGTTTTTATTGTTTCCAAAGAAGAGTTTGTAGACTTCATATGCAGTTTACTTCATATATTTTGCAAAAATAGTCAATTGTAAATCTGACTCTCTGTTGACTTGTAAACTTCATATGCAGTCTACTTTTTCGAAAATCAGAAAACGTTATCTTTTTCAGTCGTTCGAGTTCGTCTTTAGCTTCTTTAACCACCAATACTTTCAATTTCACCGGAAACAAAGAAGTCCAACCGTTTTATATGGAAGAACCACAAGAAAACATGAGGTTATGAGAGAAAAATTGTATAAACCGTAAAAAATATTGAGAAAATTTAAATATCAATTGAGAAAAAGAAAAAGAAACGATCTGATATATTTATATAATAATTATGATTTGAATAAGATATGATTTGTTACAATTAATTTATATCATAAGATATGGTTTGAATTCTGCTTGTATTGGATCCACATAATATCAATTAGGACATAATAATCTATATATATTGATATTTTATTATCTAGTTTAAATTTAAATATTTGTATTATTAATTTTTAGTGTATTTACTCGTGTATTAATGTGGGATTTAATCTAGTTTGTAATATTCCACAAGTTTTAATTACTAAAATTCTTTTTATGATTCTCAAATTTTCTATGCTTTACATTTGCATCTAATCACACAAAATACTTTTGCTTTAAAACTTGATTACATGTTTCTTTGTTTGGTTTTTGTCTACCTTTCCCCTCATTTGTTTATTGAAGAAGAAGACAAAGAAAACGAGGGTTGAGAAGCATCGATGGATTAATACGAAATAATTTTAAAGTTAACGCTGATCAGAGGACTACTAAAATCCTTTTCAAAAAGAAGGTAAATCTATTATATTATTAGAGAGGTAACTATGCACCAGAATGAAAGTTGAGTTTTTATTACATCGGATTTTTGTATTATCTTTACATGATTTTTATTTTAACGGATATATTCCTTATTTATTTTATGATTTATTAATTATGGATATATATATCGATAGATATACCTTTGATGATATCAAAAATATTTTTCATCCTTATCTATTCTTTTTTTGATTCTTATAAATACTTTTGTATACCTTCCTCATGTCAACAAATCAGTACTTCTCTCTCTCTTTTTTTTCATAGTTCCACGTTCTATTTTTTTAGATTTTCACGTTTTTTTTTTTTTTTATGTTCTCATGTTCTTCTAATCTAATTTGTTTTACAATTTTTCAGTTTTTGAGAATTATAATTTCACTTGATAAGGTATGCTATCGTGATTAGTATTTATTAATTTTAGATTGTTCTTAATTATTATAAAATTCTTCTGTGTGGTGATTTGTACTGACTTTGTTTTGTTAATTTTTTTGTTGTTTTGTAGGTCTTCCGTGATGATAAGTAAGAAGGTATTTATATGTTTCTTCTTCTTTTATAATTTTGTTAGTATATTGTTTTCTTACCAATCGTCTAATGTATCATTGTTAGAATAAGTTGTTTGTTTTATGTTTTGTTTATGAGATTGCTTCGTTGTATGGTTTATTTTAGTTTTAATAATAACAAAATTATACTAACAAGTCATTTATTTTTTTGTCAAATTAACAAGATATTTTGAGTGTATTGGTTCTCTAATTAACAAGATATGTAATATGTTAATTTTATAAACTAATTATTTTATCAAAATTTTTATTTTGATTCGTATTTTGAGTATTATGGTTAATCTTTATCGTCTATTTTTTTAGATTTCATATATTAATCCGACCATCAAGAATGTATGTTTTTTTTTGTGTGTATATAATTGATCTGATGTTTTTTTTTTTTTAATAACTCAGGAAATCTCAGACCTATGGAAAGACCCAGACTAATCGCAGGAGAGGTGAAACCCATGGATAGATCCTCTCTCCAGATATTTAAATGGATCGAAAGCATAACCCATATCCGTGTGGCCAAATGAGAATTGTTAGCAATTCCACGCTTGAGGAAAAATCGATCTCTAAACTAGACCAACAGGGCAATTTCTCCTCAAGTGGAAACCACTAGATTACCACCACTTGGTTAATTGTTTATTATGTTATAGGCTTTCCATTATGTTCTTCACTTCTTCTCTTTGGTTTACTTTCCATTAATGATGGACGATTAACTTATACTTTGATATATATTTTTCTTTGTAATTAAGATTCACAAATTATTTTTAGTTTTAAATCTTCTCCTATGTTTTCTTCTGTTTTCATATTTTCCTTCTAACTTTTAAGAGAAGGCTCTATCGTAAAAATTACTATTCGTTTTTTTTTTAATGGTTTTTTACTTTTTATTGTTTTCTCTTTTTTGTTAGTTGGATTCGAATGTGGTTGTATCGAGTCTATGTTTTAACAAGTTTTATTTATAATTTTCGATGGTTTATATGGATATATTCCATGTTTAGACTAGAAATTATTTGGTTATGTGATTTCTACCATTGAGACTTGAGATTATGACTGAGCAAATAAACTAAATCCATGTTTCTGTATATAAGTTTTATAATTTTGATTTCTATTGAGAAAGTTAATCATATTTGGTTTTGGTTTGGTTCGATCAAGCCGAATGATTCCCCATAGATGTTTTTATTATTAAATTCTAAATTTAATTATACATCTTATTTTCATTGGTTAGCCGACTAAAACTAACCAAAACAAACCAAAATTGAATGAACTTTCCGGCATTAAACCATTTCACTAAAAATTGAACTAAATTAATACTTAGGATTCATTTGGCAAAAAAAAAAATTTTGGTTGAAATTGGAAATTATTATTAGATCGGGATTAAACCGGGGGAAAAAGAAACACGTTTCAAAGCTGGTTTTGCCATGTGTTTTATTTTAAGAAAATTTATATATAACGAGTTTTATATGTTCTTCGTGTCGTTTACTTAGTATCATGCACTTGAGATTTGGAAAGTGCGTCATCTGTTGATTTTTTTAATGAATCAACAAATATACATGTTTCATGTATATTATCAGCTTTTTGTACAAGTACATTTTATTTAAAACAACTACATGAAAGGAACTTTGTCGAATTTATCCAATTCTTTCTGTTAATCGTTTTTACTTGACAAACGGGAGAGAAAAAACTGTATATCTATATTTGGTCGTAGCATTCTTTATGTAAGGGTTTAGGCTCCCTCATTGTTAGTATTCCTTAAAATCTATATATTTAGCTAGATCAATCATTTTAAATTATTCCATGTTTTGTGTACATGTGTGTGGGTTTAGACTCCCATATTAGGTTTATTATCACTTAAAATCTACATATTAAGTCAATTCAAGTTGAGTGAACCCGATATATTTATTCAAATCGATCTATTCAAATTATACCATATTGTAAGTACATTTATGAGGGTTTAGGCTCTCATATTAGGGCTTATACCACTTAAATTTCATAGACTTAGTCAATTCAAAATGATTTCAACTCATATATTTATTCAAATCCATTTGTTTAAACCATTCCATACTTTAAGTACATTTGTGAGGGTTTATGATCTCATATTAGGCTTTATTACTACTTTAAATCTACATACTTAGTCAATTAGAATTAATTAAAATCGATTTATTTATTCAAATCAAATCGGTGTTTATACCATTTCATACTGTAAATACATTTGTCAGGGTGTAGGTTGTCATATTATGTTTAGTACCACTTAAAATCCACATACTTAGTCAATTCGTACTGTTTAAAATAAATATAGTTATTCAAACCGTTCTACTTAAATCATTCCATATTGCATGTACATTTATGAGGGTTTAGGCTCTCATATTAGGGTATAGTACTTTTGGTTTTTACATAATTAAAGATAAACTTATATCATTACTAAACATTTATGATTTAGTACTCATCATTTAGCTTTTTTTTTATTTTCATAAAAATATATATTATAGTCATATATACAAAAAAATATTTTTTTTTTTGGGTCAACATTGGGCTTCAACTGGCTGGTCTATTAGCCTAATTCATACATAATGTAGGCAGAGAGATTCAATCTTGAGTGTGATTGTGCATGCTTTCAGAGGACTTACCTCCTGTCACTAGACTAAGGCCAATTCACAAAAAATCTTAATTTATATGTGTATAAAGATTAAATTATCGGAAGACATCTAATATATAAAATATCTAATACCCGCGCAAGAGTGCTGATCAAAACCTTAATTATTTATTTGATTGATCATCAAAAATATGTTTACCAGATTAAACCGATGAATTTTATAAAATAAAACATTAAGATGTTACAACTATGCGAAAAAATTACAATCAGCGCAAATTAAACAATTCAAAATCACATATCGTCTAAAAAATTTAAATTATTAATGCCCGTACCGGGTGCGGGCAAACCAACTAGTATCACAAGTATATAATAGTATATATCAGAAGTTGCATGCAATACTCGCGAGCAAATTAATAATTATATGATGAAGAGATATGATTCTTCATATTCGGGATCTTCATTTCTCTTTGACTTCTGAGAAGTTGACTTTCTCTGGTGGAAGAGTATGTCTCTCGATATATGTTAATCATCTATCAAAATTTTCTAGTTTAATTTTATCTAAGAGCATGTTCAATGGGGTTTTTAGATAAGTTTTTTACTTTAAAAATTAATAAAATTAGACTAAAAGAAGAGAGAAGATGAGATGAGGTTTTAATTTTAGAGATTGTAGAAACTCTTCAAGAACTCTATTTGACATGTGTTGTTTTTTTTTTGATGAGACTATTTGACATGTGTTGATACATAAATGGCTCAATTGCTTTTCAAAATTTAAATTTAATTATATAATTAAATCATTTTAAGAATATTAATATTTATATAGGGAAGATATCCAATTGAGCATTTCCACCAATGAATGTGTTCTAAGTAGAGAATGTGTATTGATGTATTTATTAAGAGATTATACAGAGAGATATTTATATACAGTGTACAGAGGATTCTAGACTAGGTTTTTATAGAATGTTCCTAAAGAATCAATCAAATATTGAGACATAATTGAAAATCACATATCATGATTGAGAATCATGATCATATCTCTAACATCCCTCTCAAGATAAAGGAACGTTAGTTACTCAAATCTTGTAGCGTTGTTCGATGAATCTTCACGAGAGAGAGGTTTGGTTAACGTGTCAACCAAATGATCATTTGTGTTCACATGAGCTACTCGGACAGAGTCGTCTTGAATGTGACTGCGAACAAAATGATAGTCAAGGGCTATATGCTTCATCCGTGAATGGAATACGGGATTAGCACATAAAAATGTGGCCCTGCTATTGTCGCATAACACAACCGGACGTGTTGGGAGACTGATGTCGAGTTCAATCAACAAATTACAAATCCAGCAGACTACCGACACTGTATTCGCAAAGGCGCGGTACTCTCCTTCTGTGGACGACCGTGACACCCCTTTTTGTTTCTTAGTTGTCCAAGATATTGGATGACTAACGAGGTAAATGATGTAGGCGTTGGTGGAGACATAGCCATCGGAATCGCCAATCCAATCGGCATCGGAATAGGCATAAAGCTTGAGCTTGTTTGTTGCAGAGAAGTAGTTGTCGTGGGTTGGTGAACCTGCTAAATATCGAAGGATTTTCTGTGCTGCTTGCGAGTGATCTTCAATTGGGCGATGCATGAATTGGGAGAGGCGATTGACCGCATAGGAGATGTCGAGTCTTGTAAAGGCGAGATATTGCAAACTACCAACAAGTTGATGATATGGTTTTGGATCTGAGAGAGGAGTGCCAGAGATGAGAGTTAATTTCATTGTTGCGCCATAGGAGTAGTAACAGGCTTCGCATTTGTCATATCGTAGCGATGAAGAAGGTCAAGAATGTGCTTCCTTTGTGATAGTTTTATTGATTTCACAATCTGAACACAAGGAGGGTAGCATTACAGATTGAGAGCAGGGTAAAGAAAAACGAAAACAATATTTTTGAGGATAGTAGATGAAGGATGACCGAGGCGATAGTGTCATCAATCATTGATAGGTTTGGTCTGGATGAAGCAAAAAATGATTATAGGGTAGATGGTGAGGTTGGCCACTCGTAAAGCTCATCTTTGGTCTTGTCTTGGAGCAATGGAACCCCCGAGCTCAGATCCTTCACTTGAAAATGTGCAGCAAAAAAATTCAACCGAAACTTGATTAGTGTTGCATAAACAGTATACAGAGTATTTTTATGGATATTAGGCACACATAGAACACTATTAAGTTGTAAATCTCTGGATGGAGAGGGTAGAGAGAGTGAACCAGTGTTCATAATAAAGAGACCAGAGCCATCACCAAGAAGGATTGCATCATTGCCGTTGTACGGTTGATGAAGTGCAAGAGTATTAAGATTACTTGTCATGTGGCGCTGTTGTCCATTAACCATGCAGTGGACGGGTGCGGTGATGTAACCGCAACATTAGCGCAAGGCTGCGAAGGACGAAATGGAGAGGGCAGAAGGCTGGTTTGTGAGCCGTTGTGAGACAAAGAGAGTGAGCATCGCTTGGCGCTATGACCAAAGACTCCACAAAGTTGACATTTGCCTTGATATCCTTTTGTGGAGCAAGTGTCTTGGCGTTGTTTTTGATTACGTGATTGATTGTGTGAATTCCAGGTCTAGGAGGCAAGGTGATGCGGTTTGTTGTAAGACTATCGTGAGGTGGTTGCAGCAACATTGGCAGAGACAGGAACATTGATTGTGAGGGAGGAAGCAACGGACAAAAGCTTGTTTTTTTTGGTCAAGAGCTTCTCATGTACTTTAGAAAATGTGTATTGATGTATTGATTAAGAGATTATACACAGATATATTTATACACAGTGTACAGAGAATTCTAGACTAGGTAATTATAGAATGTTTCTAAGTGAATCAATCAAATATCAAGACATAATTGAGAATCACATTATATGATTGAGAATCATGATCATATTTCTAACACTCTAAGGAGAGAATTCCATGATCACTACAAGAAAAAGGGCATTCTTAGCTCACGGATAACGCTATCATAGGGATATAATAGCGTTTTCATGAACGCTATGACAGCCGGAGCTATCTTAGGTCCTCCCCATATGATTGCATTTTTTATTGCGCTATTATAAATCGTTCTTTTATAGCGTTAATACAATGTTTTAATATATATGTTTATAGCTCAGAAGAAATGATGTAATATATTATGTTGTAGCCTTTTCTTATTGTTGTATTAAATTTATTTGTAGCTCTTGATTTATGCCGTGATTTGTTGTTTTGCAGAATTTTATGTACATTTTGTTTGAACCCATTTTCGCAAAATATATTTAATTGAATTTATAAAAAAAAATCATATTCCATCAAGAATAATACATAATTCTTACATAAAATCAATCCAAGTCTAGAAACAAACATCAAAAACACAAAAATTTGTAGTGTATCGACAAACAGTTTCGTGAACTATTGCTTGCTGTTATCCAAGTCAATACACTTTGAATCTCCTGCAATTGCTGTCAATACTTAATCAGTCTCTTCACGTCCATCTTTTCTGCCATATCCTTTAAATCTTGCATATATGAGAGAAGGAAATAATGACGATAACTTTGCTGAAATCCTGCATTGTTATAGCCATTTGTGGGGCTTTCATGAGATTATTGACTAGCATCATAACCTCTGCACTCTTCCATAGATTCCCAAATGTCAGAGTAATTTGCACATCCAATAAAAATAGAGAAGGTAAGTAAGAAAAGGAATAAGTGATAACAATCACTGAAATTTCCCACATTTGACCATAAAGAACAGAGAAAAAACGCAATTCTTGTTTTATATCAAGAAATCGCTCTCCTATATATCTTACCTTCTCAATTGGAAGAGACATTTTCCTCGTCTGTGCAGTTTTGAGATCCTTTCATCTGACTATAAACATAACAATGATGAAAGGTTAGGGTCAGAATCATAGTAAAGTGAGTGAGAAACCAAAACAAAAGAGAAGATCCCTCAGAAGTTTTTTCATGGCCACCTTGAATACTGCAGAGGAGTAAGTCATGGTATCACCCAATAAAACCTTGGTTTCAAACCCCAAACGATCAAAAACGTCCATCAAAATTTAAAGAGAGGAAGAGGTACATGCTACATACAGGGTCATAGTGATGAGAAACGTTTCTGCAAGCTTGTGCTAAAGTGTTTTGCCTAGAGACATGCTTCAGGAAATATTTTGCAGATGCTAAACCAGCAGTTAGAAACCTTGGTGTCCACCATCCTCTGCAAGATCGAAACATAAGTGAAAGCTTAGGCGAAAAAGTTTGCAGGCCAACATTTGATCATTTATGCAGGAAGTTAAAAGCTTACGTTTCTTAGCAAGATTTGATTTTGGTGAGCTCAGATCTTTGTTAGCAATGAGAATTTGTACAAATTTTATCAAGAAGATAATCATCAAAAATAGCTAGAATGAAACGAGAAAGAAGAAGAACAAACTCAGTATGTATGTACCATAATCAGGTTGAGTCTTTATCCATAAAGAAAAATCTCCACTGATATAAGCATATGCAAGTCCTAAATCCGCTTGTGTCATAACCTGAGAGTTTGAGACAAGAATCAAGAATCAGCGCCCAAATCAAACTGAACACCAAGTTTGGTCATCGTATTGGGTCTCCCCGTATGTTCAACTTGTATTAGTTATTCCCTGGTAAGAAGACATAAACTATAACCCCAACACAAAAACGATAACTTTCAAGTCCTTTATTATACCTCAAAAATAATCCCTAAGTGCTATTACATTTGTTATTAACCCCTCTTGTGTTTGAACCCTGAAATAACAAAGCCGGCACTGATAGGTTAGTATAATAACTTGCCTTTCGGGTTTAAGGGAGGTTACCTGGTACTGTGTTGCCGTTGCAACTTGTATTTAAGCAGGATTGAAAAATTCAGAAAAGAGTTAGGTCTTCTACAAAAACAAATTGGATGAACTTAAAGGTAGAGATGAAATAACTGTGTTTGGTGAGTAAATAAAGAGACACACATCAGGTGTTGCGTAGTAAGTTGGATAGATTAGGAATATGGTCATAAGCAAATCACAAATGTGTGATGTTGCGTAATTTTGATTAGAATAGCATTGTAAGAATCTGTTTTAAGTGTATTATTAATTAAAACGGGTGTGTCTTGTGTGAATTGCTTTATTCTTAGCTCGTGTCACAACTCTTGGTTTTCCACGAGTGAGATCTCTAAGATTCAAATTACATCCAACTCGAACGTATGAAAAGCTTACTGGTGATTCTGAACTCGGTGGTGGGACGAGGTGATGGCCAAACACACATATCGTATGTTTCCCATATTGTGAGCTCAACATAAATAGTCGTAGGTTGCGCAAAAAAGAGACACTCGGTGGTTGGAGCATAGACTATAGTTGTGAAACAACAAAGCTTTTTTTTTTTTTAAAACTAACATTTCTACTGCGGAAAATAAACATTTAAATCAATATAATAAACCAATAAATTAATTAAATAAATAACTTATTTCACCAATTAAATCAAATAACAAAATTCAGGAATGATCATATAAATAAACTAGCAACCTAAAACGTTTGGTTCGCTAGACTAAAAAATAGCAACAACAACCCTATCATTCTCTTCCAACGGCCTCGATTCCACGATCACACTTTTCCTTTACCTGCAACTCAAAAAGAAACCGGGAGTTGCGTGAGTATTTATGATAATACTCAGTGGAGCGGTCATCCCGCCAACAGGTTAAACACAGAATGACAATTAACCATTAATATTCAATTAAACAGTTTTTAGCCACATTATTACTCTATAACTCATCAGATACTCAATAATCCATAAAATTCCAAGTTTTAGAACTAGGTGTCGATCGACACACCACCTTGGTGTCGATCGACACTCGCTAACCACGAGTATCAATTTTAAGTGGTGTCGATCGACACAACCTCTAGGTGTCGATCGACACCTCATTACAGAATCTAGGACTCGAGCATGTCCTCACGTGGCTCGTCCCGGAAACATTCATAACCAATTCAAATCGCAATTTCACACAATTCACAAGTAACACAGAGACAAAAGCGATCCATAACAATCAAACACCAACCAATCCATCTATCATTACACCTATAACGATAACGATTCCTAGAATTCCCTAAGCGATCACGCACTCACCTTTGCGATTTAGGATCGAAACGGTGATGATCACGAAGAACACAGTCTCTATGAGGCTGAAACGGCGCTGACTCGCACTGGAAATCACCCAAAAACACCTCCCAAGCGATCATCGGGAAAGAGCGGACAAGGAACTCCCGAGAACACAAGGATTCGCACACAAAATCTCTCAACTCTCTCTCAATCCCTAACTTTCTCTTCGTTTTCTGCCTTTCAAAACGCGGCCACAAGTCTGCTAGTGACTTATATAAGCGAGCCCTAGGTTAAACCCTTAAACCGCAAATGAACCGAGTCGAAAATCTAATTAACCCGAGTTCTACAACTCTGGTGTCGATCGACACTAACACTGGGTGTCGATCGACATCTCGACCAAAAAGTAACTAATCGGTTTCGGGATGTTACAAGTTGTGCTTGAGAGCAGAGTTATAGAAAAATCTAGTCGAGTCTTAAAAATGAAATTATAGTTCTCCATAGGCGTTACTCGGTTCTTAATAAAGTTCAGCGCATCAATATGTATTTTCCACTTGAGGAGGAGTTGTCATGTTGGTCTAGGCCAGTGATCAATTCCACACGGATATAGGTACTTGCTTTTGGTCAATTTGAATATCCGGAGAGATGATCTATCCATGGACTGCATCTCCTTCAAAAATTAGGGGGTGTATTGGATTTAGGTGGATTTTGAGGATTTATTGTGATTTTGATTATTAAATAATTAAAAATAGCAAATCCTTTTGTGTGATTTGTGTAGGATTTTGATGGATTTAGTGTGATTCACTTTTATTTTTGAGAGGATTTGTAGTGATTTGATATTCTTTTTATTCATGATTGTTTTTATTCTTATAATATTCTTATATTCAAGAAATTATTTTGGTTTGGCCCCTCCATAGATCTGGAATTCCCTTAATTATATATATATATAAATCATATGCATTTAACACGCTAATTGAGCATTTGAGACTTTTGAGGGTAGAGTGGTAAACTATCCCTCTCGTGAAGATTGACCAATATGACAAGATACTTTAATAAATAAACTAACATACACGCCCGTTCGACCAAATATTTATTTGATTTTGATAAATAACATACCACTAGTATAAATATAATATAAGAAAAATATAGTTAACAGAAGTTGCGAATAACATATGCAATAACGATTTGTGAACCTTTATATGTTTGTAAACTTCTTTTCTTTTTTTTTTTCTTTTTTTGAGAAAGAAATGTTTGTAAACTGAGTGGGACCTTGAACTCATAAACTGGAAATCTCCATTTTAGAAGATAAATGGTTTATGCCTCGAGGAAGAAGAGTGAACTTAGGGGGATTAGCCAAACCCATGAAGAATCTTAATCCATAAGCCTCTCTTGTGTTGACCTTTTCTCCTCCTTGGATTTCCCAATTAAAGCAATGCACCATCACTCCAACTGTTGTTTGAGCTAAGATAGAACCCAGATTTGATCCAGGACATGCTCTCCTTCCGGCGCCAAATGGGAGGAACTTCAGTGCTTTCTCTCTTGTCTCCTCCTCTTGTCCTAGAAATCTCTCTGGCTGAAATTCGTCAGGGTCTTTCCAAAAAGCAGGATCTCTCATTATAGCATAAGCATTTATAGCAAGTTGTGTGCCCTTAGGTATGTAGAATTCTCCGATCTTACACCCTTGTGTAAATTCCCTTGAATAAACAGGCGCCACCGGGTGAAACCTTAGAGTCTCCTTGATGACCGCTTGCAAGTAAGGGAGTTTTGGTAGATCAGTTTCTTGAATTAACCTTGTTCTCCCTACAACAGAATCGATTTCTCCTCTCAATCTCTCAAGGATCCTAGGGTTGTTGATGATTTCTGCCATTGCCCATTGTGTTGTTTGTGACGAGGTGTCACCGGCTGCAAAGAAAAGCTCCTGCATGCAGTTGCAAATGTATATTTAATATACTAGTGTTCGTTGGTCACTATGATATATCATAACCAACAAACGGATATATAATTACCGCTCCTAATGACCTGATATGGTTTCTAGTAATCTTATACGTTGCGTTTTCGTCTGGATAAGTGGCCAACATTGAGTCCATTTTATCTTCGTGTTTCACTATAATCCCTTCCAGTAGCTCCCCAAATCTCTGTGATACCTCAATTATCTTACTTTTTAACAATGAGATCCCGAGCTTCTCAAGCCACTACACCAAAACAGCAGTTTTACGACTGTACTATTAGTCACATTTTAGTTGTTATTTTCAATGTTACGACTAAATAGCGACTAAATGTTGTAGTTGTTTTTTCGCAGTCGCTAAAACAAAAAGTCGTTATATTAGTCGCCATTTAGCGACTAATTAACGATTAAAGCAAAGGAATCGCTCAATTGTCGCTGACCAGTCGCAACATTTAGTGACTAAACTGCATCTAGTTTGGCGACTAAGGAGTGACTAAAAATTAGGATCATATGGTCTTCAAAAATTTAGTGACCAAATAGTCATAACTTTTGGCGACTGAGTGACGACAAATTTGCGACTCAAGTAGCGACTAATTGGCGATCAATCTCGTCATCAAAAAACCTTGTGGGTGTTGTTTTGCAATTATTAAACGACTAAGATGTGACTAAATTGACCACTATAAAGCACTATTGCTATTTTTGTATGATATGGTAAATATTATGCAACTATTTGGCTACTAATTTGTGACCGTTTTGCAATTATTTGGCGACTATTTTTTGATCGTTAAATTAGATTCCAGCTTCACAATGAATCGTTTTGGTCTGTGTGGATACTATAATTTGAATGAACTAGGGAAAAGACATATTCACATAAAACACAAAAACCGCAAATAACAAAAGTTTATCCTAATACATTACCAAACTCCAACATTAAGGAGTTGTCAAAACAAAAAAAAATAAGTTCAAGTAAAATACAAGTGTTTCAGTGGAGATAGAGAGAGTGGTACTTAACCTAAAGGAGCATATGGTGATTAACGTGTAATTGTAGCGGAAGGACTGGTTGATAGAGGGATTGGGTTTGTTCATGGTGTTGCATCAGCCTGTCTTACCAGGAAGTCCAAATAATCCGGTTGATTAGCTCGCATAAACTGGCTCATTCTGAACATCTCCACTAGCATTTGCTTCTGCTTCTTCAAAACTCGAGCTTGCTCTGCTTCACGGGAAGAGATCTCCGCGAGTTGACGTTGAGTTTCTTTCAGTTGGTCCTGTAGTGCAACAAATACAGAAGACTGCTCTGGATGCTTGCGTTTGCCCACGATATCTTTGAGGCTTCCAAGTCCGAAAGGATTTCCCTGTGCATCTAACTCAGTAGACTATGCAAAATTTAAGTTAGTAAGAGGAAAACATAAGGTAAAGATCATGACATGAGTTTATAAATTTGGATTGTGGTGTTAATGTACCTTTATAAATATTTCATCGTAGTCATCTGTCGTTAGCTCGCGAGGGTGTGTACCACCGTCTGAACCATCAGAAGTCTCTCCACCGAGTTCAGACAACTTCTGTTCCAGGTTCTTCTGATAAGTATTAGCGATCCTCTCTGCCTTCTGATCGATATAGGTACCATCCTTCTTTGTATGTGCCCTGACAAAAACCTCGCCAAGGGAAACCGGTCTTCCCTTTTCCACCACCTGCAAATGTTACCCAAAAAAACAAAGGTTTAGTAAAAAACCTAAGGTTGGAAAGCTGTATGTAACAGAAGTAATATATATGCCAAGTTTACAAACCATTTCTCTTTGTATTTCGAGATATGATTTGGGCCCTGTTACGTGTCGGTGAGGACTGTGACCGTCACGGTCAGACATACGACAAGTTGAATACGTTTCACTCCTTTCCTTCTGCTCTTCAGTCTCCCAGTGGGTCACCATCCTTTTCCAGAGAATCTCATCGATCCATTTAGGTCGCTTTCCACTAGTCCTCGCGTTGCTGACCATGTTTTTTAACCGCCTTTGAACAATCGTTTCGAAATTAGCTTGAACTATCCCTGTTATCAACAGATCCCATGTGTGGGTTTTCTACATGACAAAGAGAGTTGTGTTAGGTTTGTGATTAGAACACATGGAAACTTATATGTGTAGGCTATAGTTGAGAGAAATGTACCACAAACTCGAGGAACCA
The DNA here is from genome assembly GCA_963576765.1 of Draba incana. Taxonomy (NCBI): domain Eukaryota; kingdom Viridiplantae; phylum Streptophyta; class Magnoliopsida; order Brassicales; family Brassicaceae; genus Draba; species Draba incana. The sequence goes on along the minus strand of OY755214.1, from coordinate 26,717,896 downwards.
TCTTTCTACTTTCTCCCGAGGCACGCATGACCAGTTATAATATGGTTTATTGAATGTTCCACAAAAAAACTTTAGTAATCGCTCGGACAAGGCTCTGTTTTTTGTCGCGATCAAACCTGTAATTCAGTTGCAAACAATGGAAGAATAAAGAAGCAGACAAGTTAAGAAAGAGTCAATCAAATTAGAAACAAGAAAGTGTATAATACTACCCAAAGCAGAGAAATCGCAAACAAACATGCCAATATTTAACAAATAGTATAATAATCAAAAAGAAGATACGAAAACTAAACATAACAAAATAGATTCAGTCTATGAAACAAGAAAGCGTATAAAATAGTACCCAAAGCAGAGGATGGAGAAATAATAAAAGTTCAATTTAAAAAGAAATCCCAATGCTGGTAACTGAATCTTCTGACCAAAGTGACTCTAATTTGTAAGCTAGACTCAAAAACACCTAATGCTGGTAAGTTAAACTCAAAACCACCTAATAATGGTAACCCAGACTCAAACAATCGTAACAAAGGTCAAATAAAATAGAAAAACCGCAAAAAACATGGAAATGCAAGCTAGATACAAACCACACAAAAATTGCCTTTCCAATCTACAATACAATCAAGACACCGCAATGCAATCATGTAAAGCCATACCAAATTGAGTTAGGCGTCTTTTCGTCGGGAGAGAGCAGCTTAACAAATTTATGTCGGTCCGGCATGCTTAGAAGAGCATTCAAATCCCGCAGCGTGTCCGCATGGAGTTCCGGAATAACTGGAATTTCTTCATCTTCGAAGTTATGGCCTTCTGAAGATCGAGCGTGAGAGTTTTGAAGAGGTGATTCTGGAACTATGTTCTCGGCTGGACTCGAAGTAGCATGTGGATTTGTCGAGTTCGCGTGGAGTTGTGGTAAAGAGCGACTCCCATTGATTTAAGGTGGGCGAGAATTCGAGTCTGGGAAAAGCTCACCTGGTGGTGGAAATTGCCGAACATGATTTGCAGATGATGATGGGTGGGCAAAACCCTGAACTGGTGTTTGAGGCGTCTGAGTTGGTCGAATATCCCACGCCGGCGTTGTGATGTATTGATCCGGCAAAATCGCCGCCGATGAGGTAGCACAGATGTTCGTCCCTCCAGATCTCTGTGAAATGTTCGGAACCGTCTTCGCTTTCTTCCGAGATTCTTTTCCATTCGCAGTGGGGTTAGGCATCGTGTGATTGAATTTGAGGAGGAGAATATGATAGTTGTAAGGAGATTGGTGGGAATTGGGATTTACAGAGGATTCGATTAAGAATCTGATGGGGAGAATTTTCAGAGGTTTCGTTGAAAGAGAAGAAGAAAATTAGATGTAGGGTTTTCTTTTCCTCCTTTTTGCGATTTTGTCGATTGTATTTCCCGGTTAATAATTGGTTTACGGGGGAAATGAAAAAATTGGGCTAAAAATTTGGGCCTGAGTTTTCCGGTTAATACTTATCAAATTTTTTGAAAAAGCGACAAAATTGTGACTATTATACATTAATTTGGTTAGGTTATTTCTGTTATTTTCGGTTAATTTGATCTAAATTGGTTAAATTTGGTTACTTTTGGTCTAAATTGGTTCTAAAAATTAAAAAAAACTAATAAATTAAAAAACTTCGGTTAACCGATCGGTTATCGGGTTTGGTTCGGTTAACCGAAATTTTTAAAAAATCATACCGATCGGTTATGAACAGTGAATCGGTTTGGTTTCGGTTCGGCGGGTTCGGTTCGGTTTTTTTTCCCAGGCCTAAATACAATCACGGAATGCAAATAAAATTAAATATACCTAATTTTGTATTTAAGCCATAATTAAGAATAAAATTAACCATAACAAACAAGTTGTTTTAGTGTAGTGCCAAAAAAAACAAAGGTTCATTAAAAACCATATGGTTGCAAGATTTTTGAGTAGATTAGTATGGTTCCTCGGGCTGTTCAACATCATCATCTGTGTAGATTACATCACATCCGAATTCATCGTCTCCTTCCGCATCCCCGACATCGAAGTCGAGGTTTACATAATCATTTCGGTGAACCGAATTTTCAACTTGGATCTCTTCAATTGTTGTCTCCATTACACCATCATCATTTTCTGTTTGCAAAAGTGTCGGTTCTTTGTGTTCGTATTCTCCTAAAATGAGTCCCCTCGGATTAACTTTTTGGTAAATTATATGGAGTCAAGATCACAGGCCACAGCGAATGGTTACGAGACATGCCAAAAGGATTGAACCCATCAGTACATAATCCAAGGTACACATTCCGGGGTTCCTCAGCGAAACTGGAATGTTGAGCTTGAAAATATTTCCACTCCGCCGCATCCGACGGATGAGACATCTCATCATCGTCATTCACTTCGTGCTCGGCATGCCATCTCATAGCTGCTGCCGTCTTCTCGCTCTGATACATTATCTTCAATCTGTCGCCAATAGGTAGATACCACATACGACTATATGGTACCTTTGTTCTACTGTTCTTGTCTTTAGGCTTCCATCTTGGATGATCACAATGCAAACACTTATCTTCCCTTTCATCCTCTTTCCAGTAGATCATACAATTCTTGATACAAACATCAATTTTAATAGATGGGAGGCCTAAATTGGACATCAATTTATTGGTCTCGTAATTTGAATTGGTTGCGTTGTTTCCTACTGGTAAAAACTCGGTCATCATATCGAAAATCGAATCCACACCCCTTTCACTGACATTATAATCTACCTTATGCTGTAAAACCCGAGCAGCTAAGGATAACTGCGACTGACCTTCACGACAACCATCATACAATGGATTTTTGGCACCTTCTAACAAGTCATAGAATTTTTTTGAATGATTTCGTACCGGTTCATCTTGATAATTACCATCCTGATGGTAACTATCAAAATTAACGTTATCTCGAAACGCATCATTCACCATATGCACATATGGATCTTCTACTACATTTTCCACATAATTCGGATCAATATAACTTGTTCCTAAATTCATATTGATATCTTCTCCATGCTTATACCAAACATAGTAATCCGGCATAAATCCATAGCTAAACAGATGACTCCAAATTTTTGAACCCGCTAAGAAATTTCCGTTCATGCACATACTACAAGGGCAATAAAACTTACCTCCATTGCTCTGCGCAAGGAGTTGGCTACCAGAAAATGTCATGAATTGCTCCACCCCCAATGTGAACTCCTCCGAAAAATTTCCCGTGGCTTCATCAATCCGATTATACATCCAATTCCGAGAATTGCTAGAATTGAACCTTCCACCCATTTTTCCACACTTACTGGTCGATTTATATTATTACAGATAAGAAAGGATAACGAAGATATGGTGAATGACGAGAAGAAAGCATAAAAATTTCGTTATATAGAAATTTTGGCTACTATTAAGCGACTAATAAGCAACTAATATGCGACTAAAACGAATAGTCGCCTTAAACCGATACACCTACCACAACTCGATTTACACGTGTTTTATACCAGTTTTTAACAACTATTATGTGACTAATTTGAGACCCGCCGCACCAGTCACCTAATAGTTGTAACTTTTGCAACTAAAAAGCGACTAATCTCCACAGAGTCCCAATTTGTTGTAAAATAGTCGCTAATTAGCTACCATTTTGGCGACTACATGTATTAGTCCCTTTGTAGCGACTAATGGACGACTATTTTTATTTAGTCACAGACTAGTTGCGAATTAGTCACTTAATAATCGCCAAATTTAACGACTATGTTATTAGTCGCAAACTGTAGTCGCTAAATCCCTGTTTTGGTGTAGTGAGCGGCTTATTAAAAACTTGTGCCACAAAAAAAATAGGGGACAAGGCAGTTAACTCGGAAACCAATTTCGAGACTTCCTCCCCCTCTGAAAAATCACTTCCCAAGGTTTTGCCGAGGGTGTTGATAAAGTGTTTCCTTACTTCCTCACCCATCTCGACGCTTTGATTGTTATTCGCCTTATCGAGCAGTTTTGTGTAGAAGCACTCTACCTCAATTGCACGAATGCCTCGTGCCTGCTCCACCGCAATTGGTCCGATCATCTTAGTAACCATGAGTTTCTTCAAGATTTTCCAGTAATCTCCATAGGGAGCTCTGAAGAAGCTAAAAGAACCAAACACTAGGCTTTCATCAATTGCAACAGGACCACGAAAGGAGACGTTCATGTCGTGGTTCGTGAATATCTCGTAAGCCACTGAGGCAGAGGAGACAAGAACGACAGGGACATGGAAGATGCGAAGGTAGAGAAAAGGTCCGTACTTGGATGAGATTTTGTGAAAACATTTGTGGAGTACTGGAGCAGTGAGGAGAAGGTGAAGATGACCAATGATGGGAAGAGAAGGAGGACTTGGAGGCAGATCAATGCCATTATTTTGTTTCTTGAAGTAGAAAACAAAAACAAAGATAAAGAGACTTGAGAAGAGGCATAGGAGGGTTAAGATCAAACAATTTTGAAAATCAAATGCGACTATTGCTGCCATTGTTTCTCAAAAGCGTAGAGGAAGAAGATTAATTAAATAAAAGATTCCCAAAATCCGTTAATATAAGAAGTTGAAATAATGGAGATTTAAAAGTTTATAATAGTTTATATCACAAGTTATTTGCAATACGCGTGACCAATCCCTCATGCGTTTTCAATGTTTTCCTAAGTTAGACTTAATAGCTAAGACAATTGGGATTTTTTTTTCGCTTACACGCATTTTTTGAGTTGTATTTTATTGCTTTTTTATTGTTTTCACTATTTTTCGTTTTACTTGTTAATAAATCCTATATATATTAATTGAGGAGACACTAAAAATTAAAAATCATATGTGTTATTCAAAGAGAGTTTTAAGTAACATTAATCCTATGTATCATTCGAAGATAAACTTAAGGAACACATTAATTAAATAAACCAACTAAAACAGTTCAATTTGTCAAGGTGGAAATATTTACATATTTTCAATATCTATAATATATGCGGAGCATTGATGACAAAAATATATACTTACCAAATCAATTACTATATTGAGAAACTCAAACCGATTTAACTCATTTATGTAGTAGTATTTTGGTCAGTGATAAAGTTGGGTTTAAAAACATTTTATAGAGTTATTAAAAATATTTGTTTTTGTAAATATAAGATATATATCACTCAATTACATTTTTGTTGTCATACATTATAAGACAATGTTTGTTTTTTGGTTTTGTTATTGTAAATCAATTTCTTTTATTTTTATATTTTGTATACACTTAAAATATAAGACCTATCATATTAAGACATTCAAAATTCGAAAATCGATCGATTAAATTTTATAGTGGATATAATCATTTATCTAATATCTTTTTGTTATATATGATTCAAAACAATATATTTTTACTATACAATAAACTAAAATTTATATCTTCACGTTTGGCGTGGGTCAAAATCTAGTTAGATCTGATAAGAGGATATGTGCTTGGTCATTACTGGCTTTATGGACCTATAAATAATATGAATTTGTAAAAATAACAACTTGATATGGTACACATATACGGATTGGCCTGCCTTCTCGGCACACTTTGGTGAGTTTTCTGTTAATCAGGATTTGGTTTCTCTCTCTCTCTATCATTCTAATTCTACCCACATCAAATTAGACCGTACGATCTTATTTATGAATATTATGAATCATCGATTTAGATTTGTGAACTTTTTTAATTAAATTAATGTTGTCAGCTAAAAAAAAATATTGTTCCTCATAGATGAAAGAAATGTATACAGTATACTTATATGTATTTCACCTATATTCCGTTAAAAAATGGACTTGAACCATACCATCGTGTACATTTCTCTTGCATAGTGTGTGGTCAAAAATTGTTTTTTTTATATTGAATTTAGTTATACAATTTGCCATCGTGATCTTTTATAATCTGATCCGCCAAACCATATAATTGGTCCAATTATCAAGATAACAATATTTACTAATTCATACACTTATTTTACGAATATAAACTATACTAGATTTTGACCTGCACCAAGTGCGGGATTATATTAGATATAGTAGATAAAAAAATATACGATTTTTGATATAAAATATGTAGACAATAAATAGTTTCAAAGCTTTGTTCTTGAACCGTCTATTGAAAATAAATAATCAAATGTGTAACTAAGATATGTTCAATAATAACTAAAAAACCAATACCAAAAACCAACAAATTAAAGCAAAATCAATTAAAAGGCAAAAAAACGTATGTGAACTCTTTGATTCAAAGTTTTGATCTAGTGCATCTCATGTTTCCCTTCCTTTAACTGCAGGTCTGCTTATACTTCATGATTACTTAATTTTTTTAGTAAATCTCCTTAAAACAACATTCATACTCTTCTTCTGCGGATTATCATACTTGTCTGTGATCAAAATCTTAAATCCCTCCTTAGACTTTACTCTTGATAGTGCCACGTACAATTGTCCTTGAGAAAATACAGGTCGAGGTAAATAGAAACCGACGTTTCTTAGTGTCTTGAGGGAATTACACTATTTTTTTAACACACAAAACTGCGTAGAGTGTTTGTCTTGAAAAAAAATTGCGTATTGTATTTCCTCCAATCGTGGAGCAAAGACTTGTGGCCTTTAGCTTGAACATCCTTTTCATCGTGTTTGCCATCTTTAGCAATCTTACTTTTCTCGGTTGTGGGTATTACTCGATCTTGTCCTTTTTAAATATACTCAAATAAGTACTTTATAGCATGGTTTGGTCGCACACATCTACAATAAGAGATGGAGAAAAAAATAATACATTCTTGACATATGATTAATCCATTTATGTGATTATAAATTAGATAATCTAATTTGTACAATTACTTACACACACCATTGTTGATCGTAGAACCACAATCTTTAAGATTATTTGACTTTTCCATAGTGGCAATGATATAACTTTTCCTATAATCACATGTAAGATAGTAGATTAATATTTATCAAAAACAATATTAACACATCAAAAACAAAGAGAAAAAAGTTCTCATACCGTAAAAAAAGTGTTTGTTAGATATGTGTTATTTTATTTGTTAGCTTACATATATAGGAAAATAGTGATGTTAGTGTTATGTTAGGTTTGAAAAAAAGGAAAGTTAGATATAAATATTATGTTAGAAATTCTGTACGAAAATATTATATGGGATCATATGTTTTCCGAAAATATTATATGGAAAATATTATGATAGTTAGCAAGTATTGTTCTAAGAAAATTTATGGGAAGTATTGTTCCTGCCAAGTAATTAGTTTATATTTGGTAAAAGTATATAACAAAATAAAGTTTACAATATTAATATAGAAATGTGTTATTATATTTAATTTTTTAATAGAATGCTAATTAACCCTTAAAACACTCTTAGGATGACACATATGATTTTTTTACTTAGAATGTCTCTATGAGTGACACATAGGATTTTAAACTCTTAGTGTCTCCTCAGTTAATATATATAGGATATTGACATCACAAAACTCTAACAACTGATTATTTTATTAAAAATAAATAACACAATATTTAAAAAAGCGTAACCTTCCGCATGAAGCGGATATAATTCTATTGTAATGTCTTATGTAATGTATCTATTCACCTAATAAAAACAGTTTTCACAACATTTTTTTTTTATCAATATTTAGCTATTACATAGTCTTATTTTACAAATACAAACCTCTATGTAAATGTTTTATGAGGCACAAACGAGAGAATTTATCTTTGAAGCGGAAGAACTCTTAAAACTTGCGAAACCGCAACTGCCTAATCGAGTAGTTATGAAATACCATTACCTAATTTTCGCAATCAATTTATCATCAATAATGTGATAAACATTTTTTCATTCGCACAATAAACATATACTTATAATAACTTATTGAGAAATCTTATTTTACTTCTTAAGATAACTATAGAAATCAGATTTGGGATATTTATGTAGTTTGTCTTTGTTGTTTTAAATCTGGGATATTTATTGCAAATACATTTTAAAAGGAATTTAATTCATAGTATCATTTTAGCCTGTTTTAACTTTCAGCGTAAATAACAAACATACATACTATTCATTTTAGAATCTCAATATACAGACCTTGATAGGGGTGGATATTCGGATATTTAATCGGGTTCGGTCAGTGTCTCTTGGATTTTTGGATTGAGGTTTACAAATACCATTTCCATTCAAAAATATTTCTATGTCGGATTGGGATCGGTTCGGGTTCGCTAATGTTCATGGGATCCAATACAAACTCAAAGTCCAATCAAATTTGGTTCGGCTTCGGTTTGATCGGAAAATCCAAAGTATTAAGAAGAAGATTGCCCAAGTATAAAGATTGTCCAAGTGTAATAAAACTCAAATCATATATATGAAAAAATGATAACCCTCTCCATATGGTTGATACGTCATCTCACCAGAGAATGACACGTGACACCGCATTTTTAAAATTTACAAAAACATAATAAAAATTTCATCGTCTTCTCTTATATCTTCTTGTTTCGAATTAATTATAATGTTTATGTTTCTTGAGAGATTATTAGTATTTGCCTTTTTGCATTTCTACCAATAATTCGTAACGACTTCTCTATTTCGAAGACTTAAAAATAACTCATAATACAATACTATCGATATGACATTCGTGGCAAAATATCTCTAAGAGGATTAGTTGGGACTAATCACAGGATTTGAAGACGCTTCTTTCAAGTATTATCTCATAAGAATAATATTGAGGTTGAAGTTTCCTACTTTTTTGAAGTTATAATTGACTGATTTGGTTTGTTTTCCATATGAATGCTTTGACTAAGGTTATTTATTTGCACAAAGTATATATGGTCCAGTTCATCAATTGCGGAAATAATAGATTTGTAGTTCATTTGGAATTTACATATTCATTGGGTAGAGACAAACAATTTAGCCTAATATTTATTTTTTAGATTTTGTTAAGTCGGTTGAGATATTTTTTGAGAAGATGTTACATTCTCTAATTGGTCGAAACTACATAAATGTGCTATGATGATCTCATATTGTTTTTTAAGACGTTTAAAAGCCAACATTGAAGCTCTAGAAAGCTTAGATTGTCTTGGGAGAACGAAGTTTATGTAACAATGAAGATGTTGATATTTTAGTAGAAGTGTAGAATTTTCTTTAAATTATGTTAACGTAATCTCATTTTTTCCGGTGAATATGGTTAATAACCAAATTAGATTATTGATTAAGAATCTAACTAAAAATAGTTTATGTGGAGAGATAATAGCATTAGATGGGAAATGGGTTAGTTAGTAAACTATATACAGGGCCGGCTTAGACCATGTGCAACTTGTGCATTTGCACTAAGTCCCATTGTGTGACCCACAATTTTAGTTAAAAATTGTTTATAAAAACCCCTAAATATTTAGAAATTTCGTATAAAGGGCATTATATTTTGTAAATTTTGCATAAAAGGCTCTAAATTCTACGAAATTTCAGAAATATTATTTTAATGCACATGGCCCATTATAGTCTTGAGCCGGGCCTGACTATATATATTTTTTTATTATTGATGATAAATTCTCTATCCTAAAGAAATAACATGCGCGTACACGCGAGTATAGGCCTAGTTTAAGTGATTCTTCGATAGGAAGAAGATTTAAAACCAAAATAAATTAAAAACAAGTACTTTCTTACGACAAATAGGTTCAAACAATGTATAGGTTCAAACAATGTATAAAAAACGAAGTTCTACAAGATATTCGACGATCATGTTTAACTCTTGGTTTTGTTCGGTTTTATTTTGTTATTGGATTACAACCATACCAAACAAAGCTTTAAAGTAAATCAAAATAAAAACTATTTGGTTCTTAAACAATAACGAATATAGATCCAAACTGCGTAATTTTGGTCGGATCCGGATTCAGATTTGGATTCGGATAATTTGCCTACCCTTAGGCCTCGAGATATATGTATAGAAATATAAAAACATATAAACATCAAACATTTGTAGGAAATGACTGAAAAAGAGGTCTTTGCAGCAATGGAATACGAGCTATTGGAACAGGTGCGTGGCTGTTCCGGTAGAGGAATAAAGGTAGTTGGCAAAAGGAACGGACTTGGAGTGCAAGTTTATTAAAAGGAGCTAATCAAAAAGGAAAGGATAAATAAGAAGATATTCAAGATGATTGAATCAAGTAAAAAAGGCAACTAGAAGATCTACTTACCCGACGAATATAAAAAGGGTGAAAGGAGAGTCTTTTAGGGTTAGCCGTTTTTAGAGAAAAGAAAAGTGCAGTAGCTTTTCTATTTGAGAACGTGAATGCTCTATTTACGGTAGCAAGAGTGTGTTCAAGGTAAAGGTTTTGTCTTTGATCTTGCTTGGAATAAGAATCTTGGGTGACAAACTAAGGGTAGACTTAGGGTTGTGTAATTCCAATCAAGAGAATGTGTAACTTCTTGTAAGATTTCAAATAAAGTTGAAAACTTGGTGTATCTGAGGTTTTTGGACTATACTTTTGTGTTCATCAGCTTTTTTAATGATAATGCGTGTGAGTGTAAAAATGATTTTGCCGGCAACATGAAGAAATGTTACTATAATTCATGTAAAAGGGCATAATACATTTGTCAATCTCGATGTCAAGCCAACCATCATTTCCCTCGACATTCTCAATTCAAGCCTTTTTGGTTTCTTCCTCTTCACACTTTTAGCATCATTCTCAATAATCATTACTTTTTTTGTGTGTTTTTTCATAACCATTGTGGGTCAGATTGGTTACTCCGTTTAAAAAGAGCGGTTAAAATATTTTGAGCGGTTGTACTGAAGTTCGTTTAAAAGAAGACGGTTAAATATAGTGGTTAGAAAAAGCGGTTTGGTAACGGAGAGCGGTTGAAAAATAAGTTTGATTGGTAACACTATAGCGGTTGAATAGTATAATTAATCAAATATTGGTTATATGATTTAAAAGTACATATATGGTCAATTCTAAAAAAATACCACACAGTTAACTTTCAACATTCAAAAATAAACCCTAAACTCTAAAACTCAAACCCTACCCCTCAAATTATACCATAATTTTAGATGATACTCATGCATGTGTGTCGTGTGTCAATCTAATGCATGAACTCATGTACTAAAAAAATACAAAACAACAAAATAATAAATATCCACATATAATTTCATACTCATGAATTGAATAAATATATCAATCACCTGTTCAAACGTGGTAAAAATATTTTAATCGCCCATAACTTACGTCGTTTCAAAATCTCGTTTCAACCACCTCTTTTCATCTAATAAACACGTTTCAAATCGCTCGTTTCAATCGCTCACTCTAACCGCTCGTTCAATCGTTCGTCCGAATGGTAACTACTAGGCGATTCAACCGCTCCATAATTACAACTGAGGTAACCAATCTAACCCTGTGTGTAGTTACTATTTTGAAAATAATCATTGTGTGTTGTTACTATTTTGAAAATATAAGGTATACTTTAAATTGGCATGGACATCCTAGTATTTTTATACGTGAATATGTGACCAACTATAACCAAATATTGCCATGTAAATTTGTAAATTTAGGGCATAGAGTACAATATATTGGTAGATTTGAGACTCTTAGCAGAAACTAAAACCATGTCCAATGGTTAGATACTCTTCAAGTTTCTCATATATTATTTAAATATAATTTAATTATTATTTAAAAATTAAATCATCAATAAAATAATAAACGAATTATATTGAACCAAGTGGCAAGTGAATTTCTTTAAAGATTGATAAACGTTTCTCAAACTAGAATAAATACAGCCCATCTCTTGCTCTTTCTTACTTTTTCAATATAATTTTTTTTAAAAATGTTTAGAAACACATGTAAAAATCCTTGTTGAATGTGCTCTAAGGTATGTTTAAATTAGACGAAGATTCATTTACAATAATGATATTGATACGAATCATTTTTCAGATAATGATACGAATCATTTTGATCTCTAATTTGGAAAAAGAAAAAGATTTAAAGTAAACAATTTTAGATCATTTTTTTCATGGAAATTAAGATGGTTTTAAAACGAAGTTTCATTTGAAATGGCAAAAATATCTGATATTTATAGGAAATCGATGGACAATAAATAACTTTTTGAAGGAAATAAATATTGTGTCGGTAATTCGTTCTTTTTCATTAAATGTATAATCGGTGAATCTCAACTTAAGTAATAAGTCCTTTGACTCTCACAAGGTGAGGGATGTCACACGTCACATGTTCGCCAACTCTTCTCTTACTTACTTTTTCATCACTAAAATAAGTGGGTTTCTAGTGAGAAGAATCAATGACTTTTTTCAACTAGCAAAAAGAAACCAATGATACTGTTTCTGAAGTCTGAGAGAGAATTCATTCTCTCATTTATGAAAAAAGCTTTCCTTTTTCTCCTAACTGTCTACTTTCCTCTATTTTAGAATTCCCTATTAAAATAGACAGTCTTATCATTGTCAGTGGTAGATGAAGCTTAAAAATATTTTTATATTAATCTACTCAAAAGTGTATATTTATCAGTGACAAAAATGCTTCTTTTTCTTGATTTTGTGTCCTTTGATTCTTTCCTCTCATGTTCTTGAGAAGCATCACATAGTCAAAATAAACACTTTTTCTCTATCTTCAGATCTCTCCTCAATACTCAAATCCATTTCTTGTCTTTTAACTCCTTCAACTTTCTTTGTTTTTTCATGAAAACACAAAAGTAGCTTTACTGAAATAATTTCAGAGCTTTCTTCAATGGGTCTTTGTTTATGGGGTTATGCATTGATTCTTCCTCTCTTTTTGAAGCAGTTTTATTGCCAAGAACCAAACACAGATGGTTTCTATGTCTCTCAATTCTTCAAAGAAATGGGTTTAAGCTCTGCTCAAGGTTACAACAACTTCTCTGCTCCATTCTGTTCATGGGAAGGCTTGTTCTGTGATTCTCAGAATGAGCATATCATTGAGCTAATTGCTTCTGGAATGTGATTATCTGGTCCAGTCCCTGAAACCACCATTGGTAAACTCAGCAAGATTCAATCTTTGGATCTAAGCAACAACAAAATCTCTGCTTTGCCATCTGATTTCTGGAGTTTAAACACTTTGAAGAATCTTAACCTCTCTTTCAACCAGATCTCTGGGTCTTTTCCAAGCAATGTTGGGAATTTTGGTCAGCTTGAGACTCTTGACATCTCTCACAACAATATCTCTGGTCAAATCCCTGAAGCTGTTGATTCTCTTGTTAGCTTAAGAGTCTTGAAGCTTGATCACAATGGAATTCAAATGTCAATTCCAAGAGGACTTCTTGGTTGCAAATCTTTAGTTTCCATTGATCTCTCCTCTAACCAGCTTGAAGGGTCTCTCCCTGATGGGTTTAGCTCTGCATTTCCAAAGCTCAAAACTTTAAATCTTGGAGGAAACAAGATTCATGGGAAGGACACATATTTTGCTGATATGAAATCAGTCACTTCTCTCAATATTTCAGGGAATCAGTTTGAAGGTTTGGTGCAAGATTTGCTCAAGGAGACTCTTGAGGTGGCTGATCTAAGCAAAAACCGGTTTCAAGGTCATATATCTCAGGTAGACTCAAATTGGTTTAGTTTGATTTATCTTGACTTATCTGAGAATGAACTCAATGGAGATATGATCAAGAATCTGACACTACTAAAGAAGCTTAAGCATTTAAATCTAGCTTGGAATAGGTTCAACAGAGGGATGTTTCCGAGGATTGAGACGCTTTCTAGTTTAGAATACCTTAACTTGTCGAATACGAATCGTTCTGGTCACATACCTAGAGAGATCTCAAAGCTGAATGGTTTAAGCATTCTTGATGTTTCCGGAAATAATCTATCATGATGTATCCCGTTTTGAGTATCAAGAATCTCATGGCTATCGATGTTTCGAGGAATAATCTGACGGGAGAGATACTAATGTCTATCCTTGAGAAGCTCCCTTGGATGGAGAGGTTCAACTTCTCTTTCAATAACTTAACGTTTTGTACCGCAAAACTCTCACCTGAAACTCTGATCAGATCGTTCGTTGGCTTAACAAGTAGCTGTCCTATCGCTGCAAACCCGTCACTCTTCAAGAAAAGACGGTCAGCTACTAGAGGACTCAAGTTGGCTTTGGCAGTTACGCTTTCTACGATGTGTTTACTCATAGGGGCGCTTATTTTTGTAGCATTTGGCTACATAAGGAATTCGAAACTCGGTGAAGCAGCCAAAGATTTTTCGGTTAAGGAGGAACAAAGCATATCGGGTCCGTTTTCTTTCCAAACAGATTCCACTACATGGGTTGCAGATGTTAAGCAGGCAAATGCGGTTCCGGTTGTAATTTTTGAGAAGCCGTTGTTGAATATCACCTTTTCCGATCTCTTGGCTGCAACTTCCAATTTCGACAAAGACACTCTTTTAGCTGATGGTAAATTCGGTCATGTTTACCGAGGTTTCCTCCCCGGTGGGATTCATGTAGCGGTAAAAGTTTTAGTCCACGGTTCAACTCTTAGTGACCAAGAAGCAGCTAGAGAACTCGAGTTTCTTGGAAGAATCAAGCATCTGAACCTTGTTCCATTAACCGGATATTGCATTGCCGGTGATCAAAGGATTGCTATTTACGAGTATATGGAGAACGGCAACTTACAAAACTTGCTCCAAGATCTGCCGTTTGGAGTTCAGAGAACCGATGATTGGAGTACGGATACATGGGAAGAAGAAGAAGCTGACAATGGAATCCAAAACATAGGACCTGAAGGTCCAGTCGCGACATGGCGGTTTAGGCACATGATAGCATTGGGAATCGCACGAGCATTGGCCTTTCTTCACCACGGTTGTTCACCGTCGATGATTCATAGAGATGTGAAAGCTAGTAGTGTGTATCTTGACCATAATTGGGAACCGAGATTATCTGATTTCGGTTTAGCTAACGTCTTTGGAAACGGTTTGGACGATGATGGCTCACCCGGTTATCTCCCTCCTAAATTCTTGCAACCCGAACACGAACTGCCAACACCGAAATCAGATGTTTACTGCTTCGGGATTGTTCTGTTTGAGCTCATCACAGGGAAAAACCGATCGAAGATGATTATCTCGATATGGACTTGGTGTCTTGGGTTAGAAGCTTGGTTAGGAAGAATCAAGGATCAAAAGCTATTGATCCAAAAATCCAAGAGACAGGCTTAGAGGAACAAATGGAAGAAGCTCTCAAGATTGGATACCTTTGCACGGCGGGACTTCCTTCGAAACGGCCAAGTATGCAGCAAGTAGTTGGTCTTCTTAAAGACGTCGAACCGAAATCTAATCAATGAAACAACACATTCTCAATCCCATAAAAAAGTTTCATTTCTTTGCCTTTTGTTTTCACTGTTTTGCTCTTTTACCAATCTCTAATGTTCTTGCTCATATAAAAGAAATCATAAATTACATGAAGCTGTATTTGATCACAATGACTTAGGAGGAAGAGGAGGCTCGAGTACTTGAGTTCGACCTCGAGCTTCCATAGATATAAGAGCTGAATCCCCAAAACGTAAGGAGCAAAGACAAAATCTTAAACCCGCTCATCGGATCATGCATCAGTATAACAGCGGCTATGCTCGTGATGGGCACTCTCACCGCGTTAAGGACTCCAGCCATGACCGTAGACGCCAGAAACAAGACAGCCGTTGCTCCAAGAACTCCTAATTGAAACGTGACCGCGCTCCAAACAAGAACCTGAATGTATAAAGACTTGCCGCCTTTAAAACTCTTAGCTTCATCAGCCATTCCTTGGAAGTCTTTGCTCAGAACCATCCCGAGAGTGGTAAACGCAAAAGCAATGAGCGAAACCATGACTTGCTGCTCCAAAGCAACGTGGAAAAACCTTCTTCCGAGTAGTTTCACAAATACAAGCTCGGATAACGCGAAAATAAGCCCGTGAAGCGCAGATCCCATTATGTCCCAAAAGAAACCTGCAAAGTATTGGCGGTTGCTTACATAATCGTACCGATCAGAGCTTGAATCCAACGCTATAACAGCCATAGCAGCTGTAATAATCACAATGGAGTTAATAACCGAAGCGTTAAGCGGGTTTTTCACAATGAGATATCCAAATAAAGCAGAGAAAGCAAGCGAAGACGATGCAAGAAGAGACGAAGTCGATGCAGGGAGGTACGCGTAAGCATATGCGTACATAAGGTTATCCGCAGCACTCAAGAAACCGAGTACGATGTACGAAAGAAGAAGCTTAGTGTTGAGAGGTGTCGGTTTGATGTTTCGAAAGACGTATGTTGGAAGTAAGATTAAACAAGTGATTGGCCATCCAACAACAGCAACCCAAGAGATGATCCATTTGCTTTTACCACCATTGGAGAAGTAAAGACGAGATAGTAAACTAGAAGCTGGGAAGGCTATGAGCATTGAAGCGCCACTAAGAATCAAGAGAATCCAATGTGAGACGGGTTTTGATTCGTAAGCTTCTTGAGTCGATTTCTTGACATTAGAAATCCAATTTGAGTATGAAAATGATACAGTTGTTTCTTCCATTAGAAGACCTGAACAAGAAAACAATTTTGATTAGAGAAAGCTTTTGGATTTAGCTGTGAATTCTGCAAAAGTCAATGAAGGCAATCAGAATTAACAGTTATATGCACACTCTGGTTAAATACTATCAAGACGAGTCTAATCTGAATCTAATAACTAAAAAAAAAACAAAACTTTTTGAAATTTCTCTAATGATTTTAGATCTAAATCGTCTCGTAATTACAGTACAAAAACAGGGTTGAGTTACCGAAGTTTTCGATGATTAGAATCAAATTGTTCACCTAACACCAAAAATTGAGAAAGAGAAATCAGATAAGGATAAACCCTAAAATTGGGGATTTAAGAGCACTCACTGATTGATAAATTTGACTCCAGATTATCGTTTTTCAAAGTTGTCATTTCTTTATATTATAAACCCTTTTCTTGAGTCACTCCTTTTAAGTCGCAATTATTTAAAGCTCATGAACAACTCTGTTCACGGATTCTTAGCCGTTGGATTCGAAACATTTATTATTAACGGCTGAGATCTTGAGTTGTTTGCTGTTGGAACTATATGCTCTATGATAATGCCCACTGAATGCTACGTTGGCAAAAGGATCATATCCACACGTTTATGTGTTTTTTTAATAATACTAGGCCGATACCCGTCACCCGTGCATATGCGCAGATTTTATTTTTACTAACAAAAATATGATGCTATGTTAACATATTTTAAAACAAATCATACACATCCATTAAAGCTCGAGCATTTGGACTTTGAATATTAACTTGTAAACCTCTTAAAGAACAACATGAGATTCTCCGACAATCTTTCTCTAGCTTTGGCCATTTAGAGAAGGTAACATTTTCTCAACAAATTTGTTAGCGAACTTACCAAAATTTAAACTCTTGACATGCTTATAACAAATCTCGGAAAGTAAAATTAGTTATAGAAATAGAAACATTGAGCATATTGTTTTGTTGGAGTTTGTTAACATAACACACGAATATTTATGTAAATATGGTGGAGTTATTTACATAAATATACTTCTAATTACATAAACCACAAAACACCCATTTGTCTAATAGTATCTGATTAGAAACGACACATGTATGATGGGTTGTGAAAAATACCGATTGGAACAAGCATCCATTGAATCATTATATAAAGACATCACAGAGAAGAGGAGAAGTAATTTAATTCAATCTTCTTCTTCTTCACTAAATCAATTTCTGAGAATCCCAAAGTAGGTTTGCTAGGATCTTTCAGAAGGTGCATAATCCGAAGATCGATAGTTATACTGAAAAAAGCGGATGAACACAAGCGTATTCATCTTTATATCTGAAAAAGCGGCGCACCGAGTTTTCAACTTTATTAGAAATCTTACAAGAAGTTTACAACTCTCTTGATTGGTTTTACACAACCCTAAGCATACCCTTAGTTTGTCACCCAAGAATCCTATTCTAAGCAAGATCAAAGACAAACCTTTTGTCTTTTACACACTCTTGCCCCGCTACAGAGTTCTCACAACTCTCTCAATAGAAAATCTCCTTAACCCTTTTTATATTCGCCGGGTAAGTCAATCTTCTAGATTGTCTTTTCCTTGATTCATACGAATCCCAAATCTTCTAATATATTAATTTCCTTTTTAAATACATCCCTTCATTTAGCTTGCAGTCCACGTCCATTCTTTTTGCCACGTCACTTTTAATGATCTTGTTGGAATAGCTACACATATGTTCCAGTAGCTTGTATTATATTGATGCAAAGACCTCTCTTTCAGTATCATGCAAGAAAGACGTCCTCGCAACTACTTACACCAGTAGGAGAAAAATTATGTCTTAGGAGATTGCGATTCGCAAGCCTCTATCAAACGTTTTCCGATCATTCAAGCAAGACAAAGAAGTCATCGAATCCAAGCAGTGAAATTGCAGGCTGATTTTCCATCGTTCTATAAGGACCCAGAAGACGATCAAAATACCGTTGGAAAGCCCCGACTCTCAGATTTCCAGAGACACCAAGTTTATATTTTTCCGAGTTACAAGTAGAAAGTTATCGCTGTTTTAGTGCGACTTATACAAATTAGTTTATGTTTGTAACAATTGTATTTCGTTTTTGTTATCTATTCAATAAGTAAAAGTATCGGATACGTGTATTGATATGCATCGATAATCCCATAAACAACATGTTTGAGCTTCCAAAGAGCTTATTATAGACTGTTTGGTAAGCTTGCATAGTACTTCGATTAGTCGTGAAATGGAGATCTTAGAGTATGTTTTATAACAAAGAACTTACAAATACCATTTGGCAAATATCATTTGACGGTTAGTTTCGCAAGCTTCTTAAAACCCCAATATATTATCGAGCCATAT
This sequence comes from Draba incana, assembly GCA_963576765.1. NCBI lineage: Eukaryota > Viridiplantae > Streptophyta > Magnoliopsida > Brassicales > Brassicaceae > Draba > Draba incana. The sequence continues at coordinate 26,699,097 of OY755214.1, read as the reverse complement.
ATGAATTGTGTCCTTTTACTGTAACATGATTAGAAGAAGCTCAAGATCTATTTAGGGAAAATGTACTAAAGGAAAATGTTCAATATCTTAAACTTTGTTGTTCAATGTAGCTATAGTGCTTCATGTTTCTTTCTTTAATTTCAAGAAAACTTTGTCTCATGTGTATACCATCATCAATCTATTTCATGCAGCTCTACTATTATGATTCACAAAAAGATAGTTAATAAAATCAACAAAATAACGTTGTATGTGCACAATGACCCTGATAAATTTAAAATTGAACCACACATTTATAATTTTTGCATTTGATTTTACTCGAATTAGCTATTTGATCCCCAATTGATAAAATGGATCAGAGACTTTGTGGGAAGAAATAACCTTCGTCAAAGAATTTATATGGATAAAACAAACTAGTGTAATGTTGACACATGAATCATAACTGCACATGAAAGTAGGAAATCCCAACTTAAGTAAGCATTCTTATAAGATAAGAATTCCGATAAGCTTAAGTCTTCAAAGCATGCAATCAGTCTCAACTAACCCCCTTAGAAATAATATACCAGAATGTCATAGCAATAACATTGTATTCTAAGTTTCTTAAAATCATTGAAGCTAAGTAATTAACTAATACAACATATACGCATCTAATTATTTAAATGACTAAGAAGCGTTCTGTTATGATCCTATATTCTTACTTTGGGTTTTGGCTTTTACTTGAAGCTATTTGCTTCTTTGAGCTCATCCTCCTCAAACTCGCTTTCATATTCTACATTTTTTTTGTGAAATCATGTGGAAGCACTTGATAAATCTAACCAAATGATATCTTTATATTTGAATACACAATTAGACGGGAGTGGAGGAAATACAAACCTATCCTATGCAATCAATGATTAACTTCACCATAATTTTAAATCCCAAATGCAACAAGACCCGGAAAAACTCTCCGCTTTACCTTTTCCATAGATAACATAGCATGTTCCATTAACCTGTTTCCAACACATACAAGAAACAATTCAAGTTTATATAAAAGGAACCAAGAAAAATGATTTAAAGTTCATAAAGAGGTGTGATTAGTTTACACCATATCTTAGTTATTGGGGACCCTAGTATTTGTTGTGATAACTATCCATAGAAGATCCTTGACGGATTTCTCTTTAAGTGCAAAAGACAGAGAAACAAAGAATAAAGAGTATGATAATGTACAAAGAAATTCAGCAAAACAATAATCATAAGATATTAATATGCATCCCAATGGAAATATTCGATCTGCAATGGATCTGATTTAACAAGAACTTTTCCCCCAAACTTACATCTAATAGAGTTTAACAGAAATATGAAAACTTCTAAATTCAGTAGGCATTAATAACATAAATAAAAAATCAAATACAATCGAAGAACCCAAACCGACCTTATGAAAGATGAATTCATGAAAAACCAGAAGATACCTAGAGAGATTATGAATGCACTTGATCTTTAGAGAATGTAGGGAAAGATCCCGATGAATTGAAATTATAGTCATAAAACTTAGAGCAACTTTTTTTTAAACTGTAGTTATAGACATCACAAATTCATTTATTCAATGGAATTGATAATATTAACAAGAATTGTGAACGACAACAGCTTGAGTATGAATGAAGAAAGTGGAGTTGAAGCCTATCAGAGAAGGTAAAGAGGTATTATCATAATTTTTTTTTAATTAAAAATTTGGAGTGCCCTGTGTCACATAGATGGAGAGGGAAAACTCTTCTTTCATATATAGTTGATTTGCAATGGTTGATTTTTACACAAAAGAAGAGTTTTGGTATTTCTCTATAGGAAATTGACACATCAATCATGGAAAATCCACAACAATAAAATCATTGTTATAATTATTTTAACAAAACACAATTTATAACGTAAAATAGAGTTAGTCTAAGGCAATGTTTTTGAAACCGGACCGGTGACCAAACCGGAAAATATTTCGGGTCGTGGGTTAATATGGTCCTACTAGGTTTAATAGTATTTTAAATATTAGTTTATATATATTTGGTCATACATTTTTTTCTATTTATATGTCCATATTTATCCAAATATCAAATAAAATATTTCAATTATTACAAACATTTAAAAAACAAAAAAAATTCAATAGCAAAATAAAACAAAATTATAGATACTAACACAATTGTAGCAAATTTAAGCGTTTTAGTCTAAACCTTTAAACGTTTTATAATTGAAAAATGTTTTAAATGAAAAAGTTTACTATTTCATTAGTTTTATCAAAAAAAATTTGGCTAAAAAAAATATTGTGTGTTTGAAATGATGGTTGATTTGTGATGATTTATGTGATATTGTGTGTTTTTGTGCCTGTGGATTGTGGTTTTTGTGCAAGTTTGAGTTGCGTTTATCATGAGAACAAGGAAGAGAGGAGAGTCTCGTTTTGTGGTTTCTGCAACTGAGTGTCGATCGACACCTAGAGGGTGTGTCGATCGACACCTCTGTTGTTCATGTCGATCGACACCTAGTGGTTGCGTTGATCGACACCCATGTTTGTAACGTCCCGACCGCCCCATCCATGGGCTCTACGTCCACTGTAGGTCCGTGGGCCCACACTTCCCACATGTTTACTAACCCTGAAAATCACCACGCGATATTTTCCCGTGTTTTGACCTCACTTACACGGTACTGGAAATGACTTCCCAGTAAGTCACCCATCCTGAAACTACTCCAGCTCAAGCACGCTTAAATTTGAAGTTCTCTCAAGACCTGTGACCGAAAAGATAAGTGCACTTTGGTGATATAGCTAGCCAAATAAATTCTTTTAAGTCTCTCCGCATATATCGCATATACCATAGATGCCCAGAAATCCGGTGAAACAACCAAGCTCTTTTTTTTTTTACTAACAACCCTACTGCGGAAATCAATAACTCTTTAAATCAATAACCAATAAAGTACCATAAGTCAGCAAATAACCAATTCCAGAATTCTAATAATCAATTAACATTTCTAACAACCTAATGTTCTACAAAAATGCAATAACCACAAACATCCTATCATCCTCCTCCTACCACAAATACTTAGTGAAGCGGTCATACCATCTACCGGTTACAAAATAGGGAAATAGAATGCCAAAAACTAACCGATCAAACAACCATCAACAATATTCCCAAAATTCACAAAAGAACAGATGGTGTCGATCGACACACCACTATAGTGTCGATCGACACTCGAATACACAAAGCACAAAATCACAACTGGGTGTTGATCGGTACCACCACGAGGTGTCTATCGACACTCCCAACACGAACCAACAATATTTTAACACAAAAGTGGGTGTCGATCGACACTACCACTAGGTGTCGATCGACACTCCTTGCAGAAAACCTAAATCGAGCCAATCCTCTCGCGACTCGATTCCGTTTCATCATGCGAGCCGATTTCACGCAGAAACCACACGATATTCACACAGAAATTACATGAGAATCACACAGAAACAACACGAGAATCACACAGATAAATACAAGAAATCAATCATAACTCATATTTCAATCATCCGATAACCTAACACTCTAATCTCGTAACCACGATCACGCACTAACCTCGATCACGCGATTTGCGGAAAGAATGGTTAAGAACACAAAATCATCGACCTCGCAGCCTCTGATCTCAACTGAAAACTCCGAGGAACCCTTCCTTAATTACCAAGAACACAAAACTAGGATTTTCCCAAATCCCTAATTCAGATTTTCAGAAAACAGAACGACGCACTGGATTCAAACGATCACAAGGATCGGAGCTTACCTCTGAATTCAGATCGGAAACCCAATCTGAAAACTAGACCGACAGAGCTTTTCGACGGTACCTAGTTTGTCCTCTGATTCCCTCGAAACGCCGGGAAAACACTTCCAAAGGAGACTGATCGAAATCTAAAACTGCACAGACCACTCATGGGAAAACAATCATAACTCACAAACTATAGATCGAAAAGACAATCTTGTTTTTCCTATAGATAACTAAGAGGAAGGAGAATATACTTACAAACAATCTTGCCGATCAGACCTAATTTGATCATCCGTTATTCCTCTCTACCCAAACAGCCTAGTATGTCCTCTCCTCAAGAATCCTCCTAACTCACTCTTCTCAAATCACCAACGATTTCCTCCTCTAAAACTGAACAAACTCCTCTTTTTCCTCTGAAAAATACAGCCACGGGCTTATATATCACGTCCTAGGGTTCCGCACCCTAACCAACGTAAACCAGACGATTAAAAATCAAACTGGAAACAACCCAGAATTTGCTGTCGATCGACACCACCCCCTGGTGTCGATCGACACCCCTACCAAAATGCTAAATTTTGGGTTTAGGATGTTATAATTCTCCCCCACTACTTAGGATTCGACCTCAAATCCTGCACAGAACTCATACCACGGACTGACAATCCTGACCCTCATAAACATCTCTCGACTAGGATTACCTCTTGTGGCCTAAACATGATATTCCTAGCCCAAACTATCATCATCAAGGACAAACCACTGGCCGCACCAACCGATAATGAGAACATATATCTCATCTCACAGAAATATAAGGAACCTCATCTTATAAATCTCACAAACGTATAGTCGTTACCACAGAACGAAATACACAAAACTACACAGCCCCCCGCTCTCACAACCAAGCTGATACCACAAGAAAGTGAAGCTCAAATTGCAACCTCCTTGCTGAAAAACTTCTTGATCTTCAACTTCATCCTTGCCTCAGGTTCCCAAATCTCCACCTCTAAAAACCACATAAGCCCGCAAAAATTTTAACAAAGCAACTTTTCGTGACGCAACACCTTAATTCTCCTCTCGAGAATCCTCAAAGGTCTCGTCACTACCGGCAAAACTGGCTGAAGTTCCACTGGAAACTTGGCCACCAACTCCACCGAAGCACTCAAGCACTTCCTCAACATTGACACATGGAGATACCCACGATCTCCTACTTTAAACTCCCGTTCTGAATCCCTCTTAATAGCTTCACTCCGCTGCCAAACTTGAGCCTCCCTTTTGCTCAACTTACAAACACATATGCTTTCCGCCGTTTCCTGCACTAACCTGCACCCACCATGTCCTTCTTCCCCACTTGGGTTCAACATATAGGTGACTCATACTGCCTCCCATACAAAGCCTTGTATGGATCCATCTCGGTATTCATCGGAATCCATCAAAACCATAATCCATCGTCTGATGCGGTCCACTAGCCGATACTACTAGGTTTACACATACGAACCCTGAGGTCCATGTTCCGCCTCATACTTATGCCACTCTCGGACTTTGATTACTCATACATTTACCGACATCATCACACTCTCAAGACGTCTCCTTCGAGGTAATGATACCGATGCCACTCCACTCTCAGGACGTCTCCCTCAAGCTCTGGTTATACATAGGAAAAACACTTCCTATAGAGTAATCAACTCTCACTTGCACAAGCATCTGAAGACTAGAACCACCTACTGGTAATAATCCGCTTGTCAGACTCCAGCATAACATCGCTGCTCCCATTGAGCACTTGGCAATACAATGATCTTCCTCAAAACTCATTTATGACCTTCAAAGTACATCACTAATCATATGTTAATTTGGCCGTTCCAGACATCTATTGCTCTTAATTCATTTGCACACACTGACACTCGTAGGACGCATCCTATGAGCTATCAGGCACATACTGCTCGCATTCTCGGGACGCATCCCTCGAGCCAATAATATCTGGGGAATACATCCCCGCCGAGAGAACACCATCACTCAAAAACATATCACTAGCACTCTCGGGACGCATCCCTCGAGCCAACGATATCTGGGGAACACATCCCCGCCGAGAGAACACATTTCCCCTACTTATACTGGGAAACACACTTTCCAAATAAGTAAGTCTGGGACCTCTGTCCCCACACGAGAGAACACATCTCCCTCTAGAGCAATAAATTATAAACGCCTATAAACATCGAGATTAAAACTGCCTTGAGGGGTCAAAAATCAATTCTTGAAACTACGGTGTACCCGCATAAGGCTTACTACACCCAGATCCGCCCGGAACAACCTTAGTGCAACATTTCATAATCCGAACTAGGTTTGCCAGATTGACCGCGCAACAATCAAACAAGAACATACACCACCAACCGTAGACCCAAAATTGGATCAATCGATTATGCAATAACTAAATAGGAACATGCACGACCATAAGATGCTATATCCATTACCAGGGTTATTTAAACCGAGTTTCCAACACGGGATCAACTCTAGGCTTGACGCCAACCAAATTGTCTATTAAAGACCAACACCTGACCATAACCTAGACACAACACTCGAGATCTCCACTCGACTCTCATAACCCGCCCAACATAAGCCAACATCCTGACCATACCTGGCCAGTACCACAAGAGATCCTCGCCTGATCTCATAGACTTGCATCTAATCCTATGTTTATACACACGCTTCCAGATATTTACTACTCCTAACTCATTACCTTGCTCTTAGGACGCATCCTTAGCAACGAATATACCAACCACCCATGGTATACCGGAAAAACACCTTTCCCTCTAGACTTATACTGAGATCCACCTGTCTCAAATAAATCTCTGGAGACCACCAACTCCCAAAAGAATGTAGGGAAAACTCACTCCCTTCAAGAGACCCACCATCTCCTGAGACCCACCCATCACAGATAAGTAAGCATCCCACGATACTACACCGAGATCCACCTGTCATCGGCAAGTAACACTTGGTAGTACACTGTGATCCACCCGTCATATGTAGAACCGCCGACGATCCACCGGTCTTCTCAAATTGTAATGAGTTATTCGGGAACACCACAGTCCTTAGAGTAATAAATTCAAAAATGTCTATAAACATCTATGACTAGATCTGCCCCACATGGCTAAACTCAATACACCAACACAACTGCCCACTAAGACCATCATACATACCCAATCCGGTCAAAACAATCTGAGATCTACTCCCAATCTCCGAGGCCTCATCCAGTCTCAAGCTTACTTACGTTTTCAGACATTAATTACTCTTACTCATTTACACACTGACCCGCACATGGCGCATCCTATGACTTATCAGGCAAACATACCGCTCGCACTCTCAGGACACATCCTTCGAGCCACCGGTATCTGGGGAACTCACTTCACCGCGAGAGAACTCATAACCCTCACTACTTATTCTGAGAACACACATCCCAAATTAGTATATAGGAGAACTCACATCTCCGATACTGAATGAGTTATTCGGACCGCCACCCCTAGAGTAATCAATCCTTAAATGCTTCTAAGCCTTTATTGAATAGACCTACCTCATATGGTCTAAGGCATGATATTTCCTACTCCAAAATATCGAAATTTAATAAGAACTGCATATCTTATTAACACATGAAATAAATAAGGAAAACTCCATCTTATAAATTTCTAAAACGTAGAGTCGTTATAACACCAAACGAAAATACAAAATCCAAAACACCAAAGCCAAAGCTTAAAAAATTCTGAAACAGACAATAAAAGAGCGACAACTGGGATAAAAGAACCACAACTCAATCCTCGTCCTGCTCCCTCCTACTCGACCACTGCTTCGGCCTACCACGGCAACTGGGGACACTCGGCCTTGATATGACCTGGCACCCTGCAGTGATAACAAACTCAAGCTCCCTGAAACTCCGCTCTCACAGGACAGCTCACAATACAGTGCTCCCTGCTCCCGCACCTGTAACAACTACGATCATTTGATTTGAGCTTGGAAGGGTTTTCCCTCTTCCTCTTTTGCCCTTGCGCAAGCTTGCTGGCCAGATTAGGAACCTCATGACGCTGCTGCCTCCTCGGCAAAACAGCTGAAACAAACTCTGGCTGGACAACCACCGTTGCCATCAGATACTCCGCAGAAACTCTGCTCGAATGAAAGACACACTCCTCCCTCAACACCCACTCCTCAGCTTCCTCAAGTCTCTCTCTTCCTGAGAAAAACCTCAAACTCAAAACCTGCATCTGCCTCATCCTTACCTGACGAGTCGAAAGTTCCTCAGACATTACAGTCCTCGGCTGCACTGAAGCATGCAACAGAGCTACTGCCGGTAACCGCTCCAGTATATGCGTCAACAAACCCTCAAGACAATCCCAACGATCCTGAGCGGGAGCAGCACCCCCACCTGGGCCCACTCCACCACCAGCTAACCAAACACCCCACTTGGCACCTATAGCGCCAACACTGGCACTCGCGCTGGTCCCACTCACAAATCCCGCATAATACGTCTGAGACTCTAACACCTGTGTAGCACTCAAAGCCATGCCACTGGGCGACTCAACCAAGCGCCCCTGACCCCGACCTCTACCTCTAGCTCCAGTATCCATCACTTTACATTTCCCAAAACCCAGACAAGGATACTATAACTACGGAGAATAGAAGTCACAAACAAACATAAATACTTACCGCAAAATCTCTTTAAAGGCACAAGGAGGATGATTCTAAGACTCTATTAAATTGGCTAAACACAAAAATCAATTTAAACACCTAGTCTCATACATCCAATTCACCCGTCCTAAAACCGTCTAGGCTCTGATACCAAAATGAAACAACCAAGCTCTTTTTTTTTTTACTAACAACCGTACTGGGGAAATCCATAACTCTTTAAATCAATAACCAATAAAGTACCATAAGTCAGCAAATAACTAATTCTAGAATTTCAATAATCAATTAACATTTATAACAACCTAACGGTTCTACAAATATGCAATAACCACAAACAGCCTATCATCCTCCTCCTACTGCCATGATTCTGCGATCACACTTTGCTTTACCTGCACCAAATGGAAATAAGAGTTGCCTGAGTATTATTACAAATAATTAGTGAAGCGGTCATCCCGTCTACCGATTACAAAATAGGGAAATAAAATGCCAAAAACTAAGCGATCAAACAACCATCAACAATATTCCCAAAATTCACAAAAGAACAGATGGTGTCGATCGACACACCACCATAGTGTCGATCGACACTCGAATACGCAAAGCACAAAATCACAACTGGGTGTTGATCGGTACCACCACGAGGTGTCGATCGACACTCCCAACACGAACCAACAATATCGTAACACAAAAGTGGGTGTCGATCGACACTACCACTAGGTGTCGATCGACACTACCACTAGGTGTCGATCGACACTCCTTGCAGAAAACCTAAATCGAGCCAATCCTCTCGCGACTCGATTCCGTTTCATCATGCGAGCCAATTTCACGCAGAAACCACTCGATATTCACACATAAATAACACAAGAATCACACAGAAACAACACGAGAATCACATAGATAAACACAAGAAATCAATCATAACTCATATTACAATCATCCGATAACCTAACACTCTAATCTCGTAACCACGATCACGCACTCACCTCGATCACGCGATTTAAGGAAAGAACGGTTAAGAACACGAAATCATCGACCTCGCAACCTCTGATCTCAACCGAAAACACCGAGGAACCCTTCCTTAATTACCTAGAACACAAAACTAGGATTTTCCCAAAACCCTAATTCAGATTTTCAGAAAACAGAACTACGCACTGGATTCAAACGATCACAGGGATCGGAGCTTACCTCTGAATTCAGATCGGAAACTCAATCTGAAAACTAGACTGACAGATCTTTTCGACGGTACCTAGCTTGTCCTCTGATTCCCTGAAAACGCCGGGAAAACACTTCCAAAGGAGACTGATCAAAATCTGAAACTGCACAGACCACTCACAGGAAAACGATCATAACTCACAAACTATAGATGGAAAAGACAATCCTGTTTTTCCTATAGATAGCTAAGGGGAAGGAGAATATACTTACGAAAAAGCACGCCGATCAGACCTAATTTGATTGTCCGTTCCTTCTCTCTACTGAAACAGACCAGTCTGTCCTCTCCTCAAGAATCCTCCTAACTCTCTCTTCTCAAATCATCAACGATTTCCTCCTCTAAAATTGAACAAACTCCTCTTTTTCCTCTGAAAAATACAGCCACGGCCTTATATAACACGTCCTAGGGTTCCGCACCCTAACCAATGTAAACCAGGCGATTAAAAATCAAACTGCAAATAACCCAGAATTTGGTGTCGATCGACACCCCTACCAAAATGCTAAATTTTGGTTTTGGGATGTTACATTCGGGGTCTCACAATATTGTTCGTGTCGATCGACACCTAGTGGTAGTGTCGATCGACTCTAGATCATTTTGTGATTGTATTGATTGTATTATTTTGTGGTTGTAGTTTTGATATAAATAGCATGTAGACGGGATGACCGTCTCACTAAGTATTTATGATAATATTTATGCAACCCTTTGTTCCATGTGTTGCAGGTAAATGAAAAGTGTGATCGCGAAATCAAGGCATTAGGGAGAGGATGACTAGGGATTCTGTTTGTTGTTATGTCTAGTGGAACCTAGTGTTTAGGTTGGTAGATTTATTGGTTTAAATTGTTGAATCCTGGAATGGAGTTGTTTGGTTATTGATTTGATTTGTTGGATTTAATTATTTGGTTTTTAACTGAGTGTTCGTAACTGTTGAATTAGCCGTTGAGAATTAGTATTTATGGGAATACATATTTCGAGTTAATTAACTAAAAAAAAAGAGTCGGTTGTTTCATGACACGTGTCAAATCGGTCGGTTTAGATTTTGACACTAGATTTTCCTATATATATCATACAAATTTTATTCTTTTTTTAACTTATATATCTATAATTATCAAGTAGATTATAAAAACAATATATATATATATAAAAAATCAACAAAGTTCTGATGAATAATTTATTTAAATAATGAGTTATTAAGCTAGGTTTATTCTTTTAATTTTCTTTGTATTATATGTCTCGGTTTTGTTTTTCTTTTCTTTTTTCTTTACGTATTTTAGATGAAATAGGTTTTAAGATTTTTTCATAATAATATTAATTAATACATACATTCTTTTTGAATCCAAATAAAGTTAGGTTTACATAGCTAGGTGTTACACAAATCTTTATGGATTATAATATTTTTTCTTTATAGACAAATGTTTTTTACACTCTTAATCTTATCACCAAATAATTTTAAATTTCGATAATCTCTTCTACAAACTTTATTTCAATTTTTTATTATAAAAATAACATCGATTAGTCTCTTTTTAATAGGTGAGATACATTATGACAATCAATTTTAGTTTGTGAGATTAATAAAAAAAATTCAACTCTGTTATAGTACGTCTTATCCTGAAGTAGGAGGTAATATTTTATTTAGAAACTATGAACTTATAGGGATGGATTTTTTACTACTTGATAAATAGGGTAGCATATTTTTATTTTATATCAATGAGAGTACTAATATAATATAATTTTATTTTAACGTAGGAAATATACTATTCAAAATTTTGTACATTATTTGCTTCTAGCAAAATTTGGAAAGCAACTCTGTGAAGAAAGTCTTATTGACAATTTTAGTTTTAGTTTTTAACTACAAATATGAGAATCAATTCACTAAAATTTAAGGAAAATAGATATATGATTAGTTAGATGATTAGGAAAAAATCAAGATAAAGGGTAATTTTAAATTTATTTGAGATAAAAGGTTTTTGATTTTATTTTGTTTACTTTCATAGGTGATTTTAATTTGTTTTTTACTTTATCATTTTTGACTTTCTGCAGGTTATAAAATGCTCTGTGTAATAAGATTTTATCATAAACTCGCATATATGTTGATTCTTTTACCTAATATATATAATGTATATTGTCACGATATATTTTTTGCATTTATTTAATTTCCCATTTAATTAACAAGCAGTCTCATATTTTCATAATTAACATCATTATAATTGATCGGGCAAAATTCCCGTGATAGCATTTTCTGAATTTGTGCATGTCAATATAACACTTCCACAAATCTGGTGTTATTATAACACTTTATGCTAATATTCATGGCATATTTATCTACATCCACTCAAACAATTACGTGTGTGTGATTTCCTTTCCTTTCTCATTATCCACCGATCCACACGCCAACCTTTTTCTCCTTTTTTTTATCCTTTTTCTTTTTTTTCCCTTCTCACATTTGTTTTGGATTTTTTATATTTAAATTTTTTTAAAAAATATTTCCTTTTACTTTTCAAATACCATTTTTTTTCTTTATCTTTTCACATCCATATTATCATGTAATTAATACATATTAGTACTTATAATTTGTAATTACTTACCAAATAAAAGATGTACGTGTACATACACATATCACATGTCGTACATGTGTCGTAAACATGTGTACACGTCTATATTTCATACAACATATCATATGTATGTGTGCCTGTTTGTATACATGTACATGAATACATATATACATCTACATAACTATTTACATGTACACACATACATATTTGTATGTGTTCATGTGTACAACACATCATATGTATATGTACGTGTATGTGTATATTTATGTGTGTACATATATACAACACATCATATTCATGTGTACGTGTGTGTACATGTACGTATGTACATATAGACAATACATCATATTTATGTGTACGTGTATGTGTCCATGTACGTATGTACATATATATACAACTACATGAATATCACATATATGTGTATGTGCATCTATGTGTGTAAAGGTATATAACATATATACATATAGACAATACATCATATTTATGTATATGTGTATGCAGGCCCGACCCAACCCATTTTGTTGCTTAAAGCAAAAAAGTAAAATGATGCCCTTTCTGGCACTCGAACCCTGCACCTCCAAGTCTACTAACACGTGATCAACCACCACACTATCACCAATTTTTTAAAAATTGATGCCCTTAAATTGATATTATATTTTGATGCCTAACGCATGGGCTTTCTGGGCTTTAGCCCAGGACCGAGCATGTGTGTATGTGTCTATGTACGTATGTACATGTATATACAACTACTTACAAGTACATCACAGGTATGTGTACGTGCATGTACGTGTGTACATACATACAACAAATCATATTTATGTATATGTGTATGTGTCCATGTACGTATGTACATGTATATACAACTACTTATATGTACATCATATGCATGTGTACGTATGTACATAAATACATCTATATAACTATTTACGTGTGTACACATCTGTGTACGTGTATATGTGTATGTGTACATATACATAACACATATCGTACGTACACCGCATGTCGTACACATATCGCATTTCTTACATATGTACACATATCTCACATCTTACACGTCGTACACATGTACATATACATATATATACACAACATAGATAACTAACGTACATCATATGTGGGTGAATATGTATTTGTACGTGTGTACATATATATACAACACATCACATGTATGTATATATATATGTGTGCATTTACATGTGTACATATATACATCTATATAACTATCTACGTGTACATACATATCTATATAACTATTTATGTGTGTACACATCATATGTATATGTACATATACGTGTCAAGTACGTTTACTTCATATAGATCCACACACAAGTACTTTTATTGGCTAAATAACTACTTTTTGACTTTTTGTTTTATTTTTCCCAAACATTTGCTTTTAGTTTACTTGGTAATAGGAAAAGATATTAAAATCAATATTTCAAAAGTAAAAAACCCAAAAAACCAATCTTTCAAAAATGAATTGGCTTCATTTGTAAACTCTTATCCTCCGAGTTGGGAAACCGACCCTGGAGGCTTTTTCTGATTTATATGTTTGGTTGACAAAAAAAAAAAAAATGCGTTGGCTGCTTATTTCCCCCTCTTGTAAAGTCACTCAACGTATTTCTCCCCAAACTTTTTATCTCTTCATTTTACTACACGAACTTTGTAATCTCTTTATAAAACTACACAGACTTTTTTTTCTCTTCGGAATTAACCAAACAAAATTGGTTAAGCCTAAACGGTAATCCCGATTACGTAAACCGTAAATGGGTTTTTAATTTTTGATTATTTGATCTTAAAAATGAATATAAAAGAATTTTATATTATTTATATATATTATAAGTAATAAATTATAAAAGAAAGAAAAAATAGAAAAAAAAAAATTGACGAATGTTGTCTTCTTCCTCTGTTCTTCCTTCATCTTGGAGAAAACTTTGTGTTTTCGAGCTTTTCTTAGTTACACAAGCCAAATCGTTTCGAGCTCTGAGGGCAGAGGAACTGAGTCGACTCGTTAACTCGTTATCTGAATCAGATGATTCTCGATCTTCTGTAGATCTCAGCGCGATGCTGATTAAGTTCGTTGCGAGCTTTACTTGTAGAATAGCGTTTGGATTGAGTATTCTCGGAAGCGGAATCGATAACGGGAGGTTTCTAGAAGTGTTTATGGAGGCGAATCGGGTGATCGGGAAATATGCGGCGGCGGATATTTTTCCGTGTTTTGGGTGGATTTTTGATCGGATCTCTGGGTTTTGGAGATCTCGACACGACTATAAAGCAATTGTGGATCATCGAGAAAAGAAGAAGACGGAAGAAGAACAAGATGATCTTATTGATGTATTGCTTAAATTGTAGAGTGAAGAAACCAAACTCCGGTTTCACAATGATTACTGATAAACATATCAGAGCTATTCTTATGTTTCGAAATTCGATTCTCCAACGATGAAGATAAGAGGAAGAACAGAGGAAGAGGAAGAAGACGACCCATTCATCAATTTTTTTTTGTTTTTCTATTTTCTTTATTTCTTTTATAATTTATTAATTATAATATATATGTAATATTAATATTCTTTTTAATTTATTAATTATAATATATATTCCCTCCGTTTCACGAAGATAATTTTTTTGAGTTTTTTAGTTTGTTTCATAAAAATAGATTTCCATAAAAGATCGTAATTTTTAAGAAAAAAATTCAAATACTATTGGTTGAGATGTCTTGAAAACTGTTTATTGTAGAAATCAATGCACCTTTTAAGGATTATAATTGATTTTCTTAATATGTATGAAAAACTCAAAAAATTTATCTTCGGGAAACGGAAGGAGTATAATACTTTTTTGTAATTTATTTTATTATAATATATATAAAATAATAATATTTTATTCATAAATAATCATAAATTAGAATTCAAAAATCTGATTACGGTTTACTCAACCATGGTTACGGTATAATCAACGGTTAAATGAGTGGTTTAAGCTTAACCAATTTTGTGTGGTTAATTCCGAACAGAAAAAAAAAAAAAGTCTGTGTAGTTTTATGAAGAGATTACAAAGTTCGTGTAGTAAAATGAAAAGATAAAAAGTTTGGAGGAAATATGTTGAGTGACTATACTAGAGGGGGAAATAAGCAGCCAACCCTTCAAAAATAGATGGAGTATTACATTTTCGAGAGTACAATTTAATCATCATTCAACGTGAGTCAGCTGAGTGGTAATGAGACCAATACTCTTTGACAAGCTTCCCAAACAAAAGTTTTCATCTTTCATCAACTTCATTGGCTCATCATACTCCACAATTCGTCCTAACATTTCAATCAAACCCATAACAAACTTCAAAATTCATAGAAATAAAAACATTGAATAAAATTGAAGAAAATTAAGATGATGCAACGAACTCACCGTCGCTAATAGAGAGAACCATTGTACAATCCATGACGGTAGGAATCCGGTGAGCCACGGTTATAACGGTGCAATCTGCGAATTCTCGCCGAATTGTTTTCTGAAGTATCAAATCTGTGGCATTGTCTATAGACGCCGTGGCTTCGTCGAGGACTAATACTCTGCTTCTTCTCAAAACTGCTCTGCCTAAACAAAACAATTGCCTCTGTCCCATGCTCCAATTCGATCCATCCTCCACAACTAAACAAACATAAAACAAGAAAAAGATCAAAGATTTTAGCAAAAAAAAAAAAAAAACTTGTACATTTCAAGAAATTATTATTTTTAGGATAGAGATTTGTTTGTTTACCTAAAGAATCTAAGCCATTCTCTTTTTCTTGAACCACCTCTCTCAGTTGACACTTCCCAAGAACCTGAAAATTTTCAATATTTTTATTTCATAAGATTCATAATTTCAAATGAATATTTAGTTTGTTAAAACATACCTCCCAAATCTCAGCATCTGAATGTTGACACAAAGGATCCAAATTATATCTCACTGTTCCATTGAACAAAGTTGGATCCTGAGGTATTATCCCAAACCTTGATCTCAGATCATGAACTCCGATTTTCGATATGTCAACACCGTCAACGACAATCTTTCCACCAACTGGCTCAACAAGTCTGAACAGAGCACTGATCAGAGTCGTCTTTCCGCTACCCGTCCTACCAACAATACCAATCTTGTGTCCTCCTTCGAATACGCAACTGATTCCTTTTAGAACCAATGGCGATTCTCTTCTATATCTTATCTGTACATATATGAACATCATAAGGCTAGAATACACACTCATTTACTCGGTTATGGAGTGAAAATGTACGAATCGCCTAAACGGGTCTAGGCCCAGAACCTCTTAGTATTAAAAATAAAATATGATAAAAATGTATTAATCAAACTTGCCTGCAAATCAGAGATTTCAACTCGGCCTGTGACTGGCCAATTAACCGGTGGTCGAGTCTCTTCTATAACTTCAGGAGCCTCGGATGTTAAATGCGTGTACTGATTAAGCCTCTCGACCGATATGATCCAGTTAGCTAAGTAGCATTGGTTCTGAACAGAGTTAACAAGTCCCAGATTCAAAGATAAACCGTAAGATAGCGCCATACCGATGAACCCTGCGTAATAAAACACCATTAAATAAGCAACCATTGGCGAATCCAAAAATAATTTAAGGATTTCTATTCATGACTCACTAACCGGAGCTGAATGTTCCCGTAGGTAGCAAAACCAAGCAAAAGGCAGTAGAGGCAAGAACAATGGCGCCAACGGTTTCAAGTCGTTGGATAAGCAATTCGTTAGCTGCAAAGCTATGGAGGAAAGGACTAGCGTTTGTATCGATGAGTATGAGACTTTTCTTGAAAAACCTTTCTTCTTCATCAAATGCTCTTATTGTTATTGCTCCTGCTACTGATTCCGCTAAATGATTCGCCACCAAAGATTTCGTTGTCCCATAGATCCTCATTAACTCCATTGCTGTTTGGAAATAGTACTTCTATAAAACCGATAAAACAAAAAGAATCAGTAACTCTTACCGCGAAACTAAGAGGAATTCAAGAAGTAAATGAAACCTGACCTGTAACCGAAATGCTAGATAAATCATGGGAACCGATAGGAACATTACTTGCCAAGTAACAATAGCTAACACTCCAAGAGTAAAAGCCGTGTTAATCGTAGACGCAACCGCATATATCAGACCAAAAGGAACATCAAGATCCACAATCTCAAGTCAGATGAGACCTGCAAATCCCTATATGTTTAGTATCAAACAATAAAACATTAATGTTCTTCAAGTTAATCAGTACTTACTCTGCTAAGAATCCGTCCGAGAGGTGTGGAGTCGTAAAACGACATATGAGCTCTAAAAAGAGAGTTTAGAAGATGAGAAAACAAAGAAGTTGATGACTTCATACACATGATCATGATCACAACACAGATAGATCTAACCAACAAGCAGAGAACGGAGCTTAAACCAATCAACAAGTAAACCCAGATCAACTTCAAAGTACTAACGTTCGGGTTCTCTACGTTTGCAGCCATCCAAGAGTTTTGTAGAATCTGTCCAATCGCAAACATGATATGCGCTAAGCTCGCTATTAAGAAGAATATGTAACCTTTGTTCTGATTCAAGTATTGTATATACGGTCTCAACCCTGTATCTCCCTTCTCTCTCTCTCTTCTTCTTTGATTAAACGACTCGGATTTAAGATCTTGGATTGAGCGTACACCGAAGAAACTCTGGCAATTTCCTTCACCGGTTTTACCAGGTTTTTTACCGTAAATAATCTTTTGGAACCAGCGGTTTCTCTGTGAGCGTTCACAAGTTCTTGAAAGTCTCTGCTTTTAGCAAGAAGTTCTTGGTAAGTATCCACGTCAGCGATTTCTCCATCTGACATTAACTACAGAGAGAACTACAATCAGTAACTAAGACAAAAGGTAATACAATTCTGATGTTACAATATAAAGATCAAATTTTACCAAGACGGAATCAAAAGCAGGCAAGAAATCGACTTGATGTGTAACGAGTAACACATACATATTCCTGCAAATTAACCACACTCATTAGCTTTCTACATTTCCGAAAAACGACAAATTTGCAAATTTGAATGTTCGGTGTATTTACTTTAAACAAACTAGTAGCGGTATGCGCATCAACTGCACTAAATGGATCATCAAGGAGATAAATGTCGGCGTCTTGATAAAGCGCACGAGCGAGTTGAATCCTCTGTTTCTGTCCTCCGCTTAGATTAACACCTCGCTCGCCAATCTCGGTCTGGTCACCATCAGGTAAAAGCTCTAGATCTTTCTCTAAGCAAGATTTTTTAACTGTCTAGCGGTAACGTAGTTCATCCATCACACCTCCAAAGAGAATGTTTTCTCTTACCGTACCCGTTTGGATCCAAGCCGTTTGAGAAACATACGCGATCGTACCATAAAAATCGATCTGTTCGAAAATTTCAAATAAAAAATCATAAACATAATTATTAAATGTTAATCTATATATTTTACCAAAAACAAAATGTTAATATATATATATATATATATATAACAACAAAGTCTTCTCTCCATCTAAAGTATCCACATAGGCAATTTTCTTTTAATACAATTAATTTTAGTTTCAAGTTTCATTTAATTCATGTTTAAGTATATTTATTGTTACTTATAACTACAAAATTATAATTAAATAAAAAAACGAAAATGAGTGAATAAATGACTATATATAATACATTTAAAATAATTTGAGTATTTTATGGTTGTTAATAAAAAAATTATAACAATAACTATATTTTGTTATGAGCGATAACGGTAAAAATCTACATATTCAATTCAAAAATTTGGAAATATGTAGAATAAATATACCTAGAATTATAAATAAGAAACATCAAATAATTTTTAAAAAACTAAATAATTTGTGTCAACCAATTGTTAAGAGGTTGGCGATCTATAAATAAAAAAGAAATATTGTTTCACTATAAAGACATTGAACCATCTCACATAAACTGGGATAATGAGATGAAATTTTGGAATGTACGGTGAGATAATATGGTAAAAAATTTGGAATATACGATTTTCTTTAAAATCTTATATTTGAATTCTATAGAAGTATGAAAGAAAAATTTGAAAGTGTTATAATACCATTACTATATAGGGGGAATTGCTAAATATGACCCACAATTTGATTTTATTAGCAAAAATAGATCCTATATCTTAGGTTTGGCAAAACTAACCCACAAAGGGTGTGAAAAGACAATTTCACCCCTAATGAACAAATAAAAAACCGGTCAGCCAAATAACAATAGTACCCTTCAGAAGTTTACTTATCAGTAGTAGAGTCTTCTAGTAGTTTTCCGATAGAAGTCTACCTAGTAGACTACAACTGAAGTCTATTATGGGTTTTAGTAGACTTATTTGGATGTCTACTGTATAATTAATCCGAAAATTTAAATTAACTAATTAAAAAAAATAGTTTGATTGAAATATTATATTTATGAATAAACTATAAATAAATGTGTTACCTAGAAAATAAAATATAGAGTAATTTGAAACAAATTAAACTTGGTGAGACATTAATAGATTTGTAATGGAATATATAGTAATATGAAATGTATAGTAAACATATACATGAAAACTTCTATATGACCATATGTTTAGATATTGATGAGGTGACATGTTTGTAGTTATAGTTGTTTGATATTTAATAGTTTTATGAGTTTATGGTTGTAATTGTATAGATTTAGTGGGTTTAGGTTTGATAATATGGAAACATGTTTTTATATTTAGGGTTAGAATTAGGGTTTGCAAAAATGTTTTATTGAACAAGTGCAATTTGCAAAAAAGTGTTATACTGTGAATACATGAATATTTGAAGGTTTGAAACATGGTTTTGTTTAGGCTTTTGAATAAAACCAATTGGAAATAATAAAACTAGGTTTTCATGAGTAGACTTGTATTGAAGTCTATTCCTTCTGGCCGACTTCACTAGTAGACTTCATCGGCGTTTCAGAGTTTAGGGTTGAGTAAACTACCAATCAAGTCTGCTAAACCAAATATTTTAAATAAACCGGATGTTAAACCAAAAATAATTATCCTAACCGGATAATTTTGGCTCCATATATAAACAAAATTTGTAACCCTAATTTTTGTGAAACAAAATCATTTAGAATCTCTTGCTTCTCTATCTAGCGGCGCTTTGCCTCTCTCACTTCTCTCCACTTTCGTCGATCTCTCAACTCTAATTCCTCTCTTTTTCTGTTCGAACCAGTCATAGCGTCCACAGATTTCGTCCCTCTACGTCGAGTTACCGCCGTTCTTCCTCTTTCCAGCGGTCTTCTCTTCACTCCGGCGCTCTTCTAAGGTTTTCCATTTTTTCGAATCGATTCATGATTTCTCTTCGATTATCTTTACATTTTTCTTACGTAACTCGTTGTTGGTTTTGGGTTTGTCTGTGTTTCATCGTTTGGAATAGCGATGTGACCGGTGGTAGATTGAGGAACAGAGAAAGAGAAAGAGAAAGAGACGGTTGACCTCCACATATCTAATCCTGTAAGCTTTAGATTTTAAGTACTTAAACTCTCATTTAGCATTATTAATTTGTTTTTATTGTTAACATTAAAAGCTTCATTTTTTTTGTTATAGGCTGCTGCGAGAAGTTCGTTGCTTAAAAGAACCAGTTTTGTTGTTATCTCTATGCTTAAGAAGGTGTGTGGCTTTGTTTACTTGTTAGCTATGATTGATATCCAAATTAGAGGGTATTTTGTTAATAAGCATTATTCAAGTCACTTTTTACGGTTTAGTTTCTTTCGTAGAATTGAGCAAAGAAGTAGTTTACCGTTTTGAATGTTATTAACTTTGTCTGATGTGTTTGTATGTGTGAATGTCATTATCTAAGCAAAAAACCTTTCTTTTGCATTGGTTACAATCCAGGGTCTTCCAAGTCATTTATGCAAATCAAAGCTTCGGAAACAAGACGGTGTAATGACTTTGATAGATGAAGAAGGCGAGGAGTTTGAGACATCTACTTAGCGAGAAACGACGGGACTTAGCGGTGGATAGATGGGTTTTCCAATCGCTCACAATCTAGCATATGGAGATGCACTTGTTTTCCAGCTAGTTTGATTTAACGCCTTTAAGTGTAGACTCATTAGTTACCTAACACACCAACTTGGACAAGAAATGCTAAAACTGATGATTGATGTTCTTGTTTTTGACGTTAGGTTTACATTATCAGAGTTGCAAGTGATTAAGAAAGCCAAAAGATATGAGCTGACCATGTTAGCATAGTGAATGGCGTCCAAGATTACGCGATCATAGCCTGAGAAGGATAAAGGTAATCTAAACACAGTTTTCCACCTCTGTTTCATTATTAGTTATTTTGAAGATTGGTTTTACTTTTGGTTTGGAAAATATTGTATTTTTTAAAAAACCATCCTTATAACTTCTCCATTTTATCAAACAGAATTTCTTATTTTGATCGGTTACCTATTTTTTAAGTGATTTCAGATTTGTTCTAGGTTTTAGTTCTGCACACGGCGACAAATCTCTTTTTCTAATTGGTTTCAGATTTGTTTATCGGTTGCTCGTTTTTTAATCGGTTACTTCTTGGTTCTAGAAGCAAAATATGGCAGAGATTTTTGACGGTTCCAGTTTTGAAAACTCTTGTTTGAATTTTGCAGATAAAAAGGGAGATCCAAACAATGCAAATGCTAAATTATCCCAACATTGCTAAATTACCTCTTACATTTCGTACATCATTGTTATGGCTTTATACTGGATTATGATTACGAAGGAGACTTCATCCGCAGTCACCACGAATGAGAGAGAAAGTTTTGGAAGTTGTTTAGCTAAAAACAAGTTAAGTTCTTGTGCAGATTTCATACGAAGTCTACAAAAATGAGCTAAAGGCTAATAAAACAAAAAAAAAACTATGAGATTTAATTTCATACCAAAGCAAAAACAATTATTAAGATATATTTTGGAATCACACTAGATAAGACACATGTGAGAACAAAAAAAACTAGAGCTAAGCAGACTACATTCGAAGTCTATTTCAAAGCAGACTTCAAAAGTAGTCTACGCAAATGACCTAAAGTATTAGCCAAACATAAAAATTGATTTTTCACATAAATATTGTACCAAATCATGACCAACTTATACAGTAGGACATCAAGTACACAACACACATTTGAGACCCAAAAAATCTAAAAATTTCATTATACATAAGTCAAAAATGTCTTTTTAAGAAAATTTATAAAATAGACTTCCACATAAGTTTACGTAGTAGACTTCAAAAGTAGTCTACGCAAATGAGAAATTTGATTTTTCACATAAATATTGCACCAAATCATGACCAACTTATACGGTAGGACACCAAGTACACAACACACATTTGAGACCCAAAAAACCTAAAAAATTCATTACACATAGGTCAAAAATGCACTTTTAAGAAAATTTGTAAAATAAACTTCTACAGAAGTTTACTTCGTCGACTTCATTTGTAATCTACTAAAATAAGCTAAGTACTAGCCAAACGAGAAAATGAAGTTTTCACATAAATATTGCACCAAATCATGACCAACTTATACAGTAGGACACCAAGTACAAAACACACATTTGAGACCTAAAAACCCTAAAAATTCATTACACATAGGTCAAAAATGCACTTTTAAGAAAATTTGTAAAATAGACTTCTACAGAAGTTTACTTCGTCGACTTCATTTGTAATCTACTAAAATGAGCTAAGTACTAGCCAAACAAGAAAATAAAGTTCTCACATAAATATTGCACCAAATCATGGCCAACTTATACAGTAGGACACCAAGTACACAACACACATTTGAGACCCAAAAAACCTAAAAAATTCATTACACATAGGTCAAAAATGCACTTTTAAGAAAATTTGAAAATAGACTTCTACATAAGTTTACTGCGTAGACTACTCAAGAAGTCTACCATAGGGGTTAGTTTTGCAATTACGGCAAACATAGAGTAGACTTCAGCTGACGTCTATTAGGTCCGCAGACATCAGATGAAGTCTACTCCCCCAATTTGGGTTATTCTAGCATTTGACCAAAATGTTGAATTTTTAAGAGTAGACTTCAACTGACGTCTACTAAAGAGAAAAGTTAGTTTTGCAATTGACCATTCTTTTGACTTTTTGAGTAGACTTCATTTGTACTCTACCAATGGTCAGTAGACTGCCAACGCCGTCTACTCCTGATAATAGACTTCAAATGAAATCTACTCAAAAAGTGGAAGGTTAGATTTGCAAATGACCAAAGTTTAACTTTTACAATAGACTTCATATGCAGTCTACTTACACTACATACTTCGTATGAAGTCTACTCTGTACGGAGATGTTAGTTTTAGGGTTGACCAAATTCTCGAAAGTAGACTTCTCGTGACGTCTACTCACATTTTATGGCGGTCAACTGTTCGAGAAAATGGTCAACTACAAAACTAACCTCTCCGTACAGAGTAGACTTCATACGAAGTCTGCGGTCAACGTTAAACTTTATTCAATTGCAAAATTATCCTATATTGTTTGACCTAGTAGACCTCACATGAAGTCTATTGGGTGTAGACTTCATATGAAGTCTGCTAGATCAGTCAAAGTTTGGTCAATTGCAAAGTTAACCTCACTTTTAAATAGACTTGGTGTGAAGTCTACGCGGAATTTTTTTGTTTACAAAGGGTTTGCGTAGACTTCATATGAAGTCTGTTCTGATATTTTTTCCTTAACGGTCAATTGCAAAACTAATCTTTTGTTGACCTCTAGACGTCAGATGAAGTCTATTATCGCGATACGGATTTGAAATTCGCGAAATCACCTTCCACCGCCTTTTGAGCTCGTTTATAGCTTCTTCGACCACCGAAAACTTCTTATTCCGCCGGTAAAAAAGAAGCTCAGACGTTGTCTATGCAAGAACCCCAAGATAAACTTGAGATTAGAAGAGATGAAAATTAATTTGAAAATTAGAGAGAGTTTTGGATGAAATTGAAGAGGAAATGGAGAGTGATGATAAAATGAGCTCAAATCTACAACATTTACCGCAATCAACACGGTTTGGTGAGCATTTAGAGCTCAAATTTTGGTTGTTCATGGTGGCTGTAGAATTGATGATGACGGCAATTTCGTAAATAAGATGAAGATTTTAGGTTAGTTTTGTCACTTTCAAATATTCTGAATTTTCAAAAAAAAAAAAAAAATTGAAACTAATGGCATTTTCGTGAATAATCTAAAATGGTAGGGATATAGTTGTTAAAAATGGGTAAAAATTAGGAGGGGAAAATTATGGGTTAGGTTTGTGTTTGACTCCAAATTGTAGGTCAATTTTGCAAGAAGCCTTACTTTATATATAAAGTATGAAAAAGAATTTGAAAGTGTTATAATACCATTACTATATATATATAAGAGGTATAAGTCTATATATACAAATAATTAAATGTTAATGTTACTTTATCTTAAATGAAATTACTGAAAATCTAAAATTTACCGTTAAATTTAATAAAATTGTGAAACAAAAATTAGTGCACTACGCGAGTTATATTCTAGAATTAAACAATGACTTACAGTTCCTGAAACACATGGAGTTTCACCGAGAATAGCAGCTAAAAGTGTCGATTTTCCCGAACCAACTTCGCCACAAACCGCTACTTTCTCACCAATCTTAACCTCAAGACTCACATTTCTCAAGTTTGGTTTTGATGAACTTTTCTCCTCCCACGAAAAGCTCGCGGTTTTAATCACGATCGCGTTTCCTTCGCCTTCTGATCGCTGTTTTCTCCGTCTCTCCCCCCCTTTAAGCTCAGGAGCTTCTAGAAACGTAGCGATACGACTAAAAGCAACTTTAGCTTGAATCGTCACTCCAATCACATCAGGAATCCATCTCACTGGATCTTGTACCAAACGCAATGTCGCCACAAACGGGAAAACGTTACTCGCTTTCAACGGAATGTTCATGAAATAACAAGTGGCGAAAGTCACAGCAGAGACAAAAACCGGTGATGGCCACAACAGAACCGCGTTATACGCCTTTCTCATCTGAACCGCCTTCAAAGATTTCAACTCTATATTCCTTAGCTTCTCGATAACATTCTTGAAATGCGATTCCCACGCGTAAAGCTTCAAAACCTTCATGTTGACAAGAGATTCGTTACACGCCTTAAGCCGCTCGTCTTGAGAAGTCATGAGTTCGCTTTGCAATTTATTCTGAAGTTTCGCGATAGGCGCGTTACACAGAACGGTAATTATGATCACAACTAGAGCCGAAAAAGTAGCGACTCCGACGGAATGAAACAGAATCAAAATCCCGATTATTATCTGAAAACTCGTCGTCCAAAGCTGGTGAAACCAATACGGAAACTCGCCGATTCTGTAAGCATCAACAGTCACGTAGTTCATAATCTCGCTACCCGAATGGATCAATCTTGAAGAAGTATTCAGTCTAAGCTGTTTCTTGTATATAGCCGCGGTTAAAGGAGACCTCACTCGTAAACCGATAAGTCTACTTCTGAAGTACCATTGTCTTTGAGACAAAGACTCAATACATTTTGAGAAAAACAACAAAACCGCCAACACAAGACCTTCGTATCGAAAGCTTTCATCGCCTTCCGCGACCAAAATAAAAGCATTTAGTAGCAAAGGACCCGTGGAAACCGCAATAATATTGGTAAAAGCAAAGCAACCAGAGACCAAAACTTCTCTCCATACGCAAAGAACCGTCACTTTCAAGATCGAAGGCCGGCAAAAACCTCCTAATCGTCTGTTTTCCGCGTTGTAATTCTCTTCGAAGAGTGAATAACACGTCTCGGCGCACTCTTCCTCGCGCAACTCGGGCATACCTTCTTCCTCTAAATCTTTTACATTTCCTTTCTTTATCAGTGAATTCAACCACCAGAATGATAACTTACTTAACAATCCAGCTTTCGCAAACTCGCTAACCCGATTACCAAAATCGGATGTTTCTTCGTTGTAACCATTCGAATCGCCGACATTAAGAGGCTCATACAAGCTACTCTCACTAGATTCTTCAAAGGTGAAACCTTTATAAGCACTTAAGAGTAATAAGACTGATCCCTAATTCTTCTCCAGAAACAGAATTGTTTATAGACGAACAACTCGAGATCAAAGCGTAAAAGAAGGAGAAAATCGATAACAATCTCAAATAAGATTTCTTGATTTTTGTTCCTTCAACACACACCACTAAGTTAATGAACAACCATGTAAACCCTTGAATCAGAATCACAAGCCAGAGAATTAAGGGTTTGTTTGGATTCTCTTGTAAAACCCAAATCCCTAAAATTAAATCTAGAGATCCAATGATTCCGTTGAATAAAGAAGAGATGATTCGAAGACAATGGAATTGGTGATTAGGTTTAGGAGATTCCTTGTGAAACAAGCAAATACAGAGAGTTATGAATGACAGTGTAATACCGAAACATATCTGAAGAAACCGAAGAGTGCAGTTTGATGTGTGATGATTCCCACAGAACAAACTCCAAAAATTTCCTAACATTTTTTTTTCTTCTGGTTTCTTCTCTTTCCCTAGGAAAAAAAACCAAATTTCCAGGAATTTTTTTGTTTCTCACTTCCAATTTTTTTCTCGTTTTGATTTTCAGGGTATTAAAGAAGGAAGATGAGAAAATAAAATAGAAGTGTTTAAGAGCGGGAAGCGAGAGATTGATTCGAGATCGAGAGAGAGAGAGAGAGAGAGAGAGAGGAAAATTTGTAGATAAATTACGACAGAGAAGAAGAATTTTTATAATTAACATAAATCTTAGTATATCATTATAGTTGACCCAACCAAACTCATGATTCATTTTTTATGCACCATTCTCCCCAACTTGTAACAAATTTAATTATAAATGTTTTTCGCATGATCCGTCTCCACGTTATAAGCAATTTGTAATTATATAAGAAAAAATTACAAAATGTGCCATTTGCCAATTTTCATATCTGCCATTATACATAATCTATTACACTCTCATTCATAGCTCTCTGTATTTGCTTGTTTCACAAGGAATCTCCTATATAATTACAGTTTGATGTGTGATGATTCCTTCCCACAGAAAAAACTCCAAAAATTTCCTAACATTTTTGTTTTCTTCTGGTTTCTTTTCTTTCCCTAAGAAAAAAAAACAAAATTTCCAGGAATTTTTTTGTTTCTCACTTCCAATTTTTTTCTCGTTCTGATTTTCTGGGTATTCAAATAAGGAAGGTGAGAAAATAAAATAAAAATATTTAAGAGCGGGAAGCGAGAGATTTATTTGAGAGAGAGAGAAGAAAATTTGTATATAAATTATGCCAGAGAAGAAGAATTTTTATAATTAACATAAATCATATATCATTATAATTGACCCAACCAAACACAAGATTCATTTTTTATGCATCGTTCTCCCCAATTTGCCCATTATAAATGTTTTTTCCCCATGATCTGTCACCACGTTACAACCAATTTGTAAGGGGGTTTATTAGTTTTGGTATTTTAGGGGATTTTGAAATCCAATCCAAATCTTTTGTTATTTAATTTATCATTTTAAAATCTTCATCCAAATCCAATGTTATTCAATTCACCATTTTTTAAACCCTCAATAGAATTCCATGTTATTCAATCAATCATTTAAAATCCTCATTAGAATCCTATGTTATTCAATTTATGATTTCAAAATACAAAATAGAATCAAGTCTTATTCAATATCAAAATTTTGTGTAAGGATTTGGATTTGAATGGATTTGGGAGTGATTTTGGGTTAAAAATATGAAGAGTGAAATCCTTAACAAAGACTTGTTATTTTGAAATGATTAGACACATCTTCCACATACTTTCCCAAATATTATGTCCATATTTATTTCTTCACATTATCAAAGTACACAAATATTATGTTCATATTTGTTTTTGTAAATCTCACTATATCTTCAAAAAAAAAATTTCTATATCAACGATAGGTTTATTTTTATGATTTTTTTTGTTGCTGGATTTAAAAATGCACTATATTTGATTTTGAAATCTTCTTTGTTGATTCTTGAATCCACATTATTTGATTTTGAAATCTTTCTTATTGATTTTTTAATCCATATGATTTGATTTTGAAATCAATGGATTTTATAATTCTACTTGGATTTTAAAATCCATCAATATACCAAAACCAATAAACCCCCCTAATTATATAAGAAAAAATTACAAAATGTGTCATTTTTGGCAAATGGCATTTTCAAATCAGCCATTATACATAATCTCTTTCCAAATCTATCATTTTTTATAGTATAATGTGAAATTACAAATTTATCCAATCTTTCTTTCTTTCTTAATTTTTTTCATTATTCATTACCTTCTCTCTCTCTCTCTCTGGGACGGACGTCTATTCTGTAGATTTTATATTTTTTGTCCTTTGACACGGACGTCTAGTTTGTGAACGTTTTGTATTTCTTATCCTCCGATGTCCACCACAGAGACATTGACAAAAACGGTGGTCAACGGTGTCAGAGACGGTGGTGAATATAGCCGAAGATGGATGAGATAGTGGACAAAGAAGGACAAGAAGTACAAGACACAGACGTCTACTCTGTGGTTGATTTTGTATTTTTTGTCCTCCGAGAGGGACGTCTAGTTTGTGAATGTCTTGTATTTCTTGTTCTCCGATGTTCACCACACAGACATTGACAAAAATAGTGGTCGACGGTGTCAGAGACGGTGCTAGACATAGCCAGAGATGGTGGACGAGAGGGTGGCCATCGGATGACAAAAAATACAAGACGGAGAACAAGAAATACAAGACGAGGATCGGATAATAAATACAAGACGAAGGACAAGACGGTGGTGACACACTGAACTAATTTATTATTATTTATGAGGGTAATTTTGTCTTTGTATAGTAGACGTCCGTACGATTTGTGACAAATTTTAAAAACCAAATCAAATTATGACATATTTCAAAAGCCCATTTATCAAAAATGGCAGATTAGAACTTTTTTCCATTATATACTCTCTCCGTTTCATATTAATTGTCGTTTTGATAAAATGTATCTGAAATGTATCTTGAGTTAAATACATCCAAATACTAAGCAGATACATTTCTCAAAACGATAATTAATATGAAACGGAGGGAGTAATAATATTAGAGTTAGATTATGGATGCTAATAATGCTCCCAAATGTTAATAGTCGTGAGAGGATAACTCTTAATGAATTCTTCGAAATAAAGAGAGCAGTTGAAGGGTTTTGTTGACGTTGACATTATGGCCATACTGATTGTTGAGTATATCGTTAATTGAAGAGAGTTTGCATCAGACAACACCACATTTTCCAATATTTAGCTAACTAACATTACAACGGTTTATTTTCTCGTAAATTGTGTAGGTAGGATGTGTGTCAGACGAAAGATTTAAGCTAGATTTTTTTAGAGGAAATTGCTAATAATGACCTAAAACTACATTTGAAATGCAAAAGCATCCCCCTCATCTCATGTTTGTGAAAAGTAAGCCAAAGGGGTTGTGAAATTACAAATAAAGCCTTATGAGCAAACAAAAAAACAGAATGCATAATGACCTTTTTAGCCTTTTGACGTCTACACCGGAAGTCTACACAGTAGACATCAAATGACGTCTACTTTTCAGACTGGAAAAGAAGTCTACATCGTAATTAAATCTTATATTTAAATTTATAAATTGAAAAAAAATATTTTTGTAAAATTTTTTTATCATAATTAAACTATAACAAATTGTGAAGTATGAAAAATAAATCTTCACAAAATTGATTCAAATTACAACAAAAAGACAAATAGCATTGAAAATGAATGAATGAGGGAGTTAAATATGGTCTGCACAGTAGACATCAAATGACGTCTACTTTTCAGACTGGAAAATAAGTCTACATCATAATTAAATCTTATATTTAAATTTATAAATTGGAAAAAAATATTTTTGTAAAAGATCATAATTAAACTATAACAAATTGTAAAGTATGAAAAATAAGTTTTCACAAAATTGATTCAAATTACAACAAAAAGACAAATAGCATTGAAAATGAATGAATGAGTTAATTATGTAGACTTCATATGAAGTGTACTTAAATATGTAGACTTCACAAGCAGTCTACATAGAAATTAAGGTTTCAGATTGTAGACTTCATATGCAGTCTACATAAACCTGAAATTTTAATCTAACCGGATAATTTAACCCTCTATATATAACAAGTTAACTGGAAACTAACCCTAATTTTGTTAAAAATAACTGCAACCACACTCTCTCTCTCTCTCCAACGGCGGTTTTTTGTTCCTTTCGCATCGAAGATCTTCATCATTATTCGTCGTTAACCACCGCCGCCTATCTCCTTCACCTAGTTTATGTAGTTGTAAGTCACGTAACTATTCTTATCTCTTATCCCTTATCTCTTATCGTTCTTTCATTCTTTGTCTTATCGTCTTCATTTGTTCTTCTTTTTATATGTGGTATGTGCAGATCCGGCACACCGTCGTTAACTTATTTATTGTCTCTAAACTGGTAAGGTTTCAGATCTGACCGGTAATTTTTTCATTTTTATCTTCAAATTTGTTTTACATCTGTCTATTTATATCTATTTCAGATCTTACCCATTCATCTGTTGACATATTTTTTTAAGATCTTAGGTCCATTCATTGTTGCAGATCTGAGTCACACTTCCTTCCATATATTTCTCTGTACTGGTAAGGTTTCAAATGTGAGTAACATTTTTTTCATTTTTATCTTCGAATTTGTTTTACATCTATTTCAGAGCTGACCCATTACATCTATTTCAGATCTGTTGATATATTTTTATCAGATCTTAGGTGCAGTCATTGTTGCAGATTTGAGTCACACTTCCTCTAGCCACAATTACGGTTTGTGTGTTTTGTTTTTGTTTCGTTATTCTTGATAGTGTGATGCTGAAATCGTAAAAAGAAGTCTACAACGTAGACTTCACTTGCAGACTTCACTTGCAGCCTTCACTTGAAGCCTTCACTTGCAGCCTTCACTTGCAGACTTCACTAGACGTCTACTATTTACTATGTCTGGGTGTTTCATTATATGGTACTTAGGTCTTAATGTATTACGTAATCAGGTATGGGGCAATATAGCTACATATAACCGTCTAGTAGTTCCGTAAGGAGTGTGAGCAGCATGAATTTCTGGATTTCCCATGTTGTGCAAGTGTGGTTCGGTGGATGTTCTAAAAACCTCAACTTCAATAGATAATCCGGGTCGGAGATTCTATGGATGTGAAAAACCATGTTGTACGGTTTGTCTTATTGCGTTTAAATTCAAATTTATTGGTTTTGTTTGTGATTGATGTTTTAATATTATCTTATGTTGTATTATGTCTTATGTCTTTCTATAGGATGGTCTTTTCCATATATTGAAGTGGTGGGATGAGGCTATTATGGAGGAATTCGAAGAGATGAGGCTGGTGGTTGATGAGCAGTCATCTTTAATTCGTCATTTAACATTTAACCAACGGCACGCCATAACAGAATGTGGATGTGGTGCTAGGACAGATGTGGAGATGGTTCGGTGTAACCTTCAGAAAAGCGAGATAGAGTTAACTCGACTAAAAATTCTTGTGAAGAAGCGTTGCAGAGGCGTCGACGTTAAGGACCTTATGATTGTGTGTTTAATTATTGTATATATGATGAGTTGCTTTTATGTTTGGTGGAAAAGTTCATAGTTTCTCTTATCCATTAATAATGTATAATATTGAAATTAGGATTGTAATATATGGAACAAAGCCTCTGATCTTTATCCTCTTTATGGTTTGTCATATGTGTTACTATTCTGGTTTTGGTCTCTATTTTAAGTGGCTCTGACGTGGGGTTAAGAGATGCATTTTTCGGATTTTAGTAGAATTATGTTGTGGATATGATATATTTTGGATTGAAGTGTTTTATGTATGTTGGATTCAAGTGTTTTATGTATTTTCGATTCAAACAACATCTACAATTACATAACAAACAACGAACCAACAAACCCTTAGGTGCATCTTCCAATCTAGATAGCAAACTTGTACAAAACAACAATTATCACAACAAACGCAACCATGTTCTTTAAACTCTTAAGCTGCATCTTGCAATCTATAATTTCCTTTTGAACACCATCTAGCTCCTTCTTAAAATTCCTTATCAAAGCTTCACAAGTCTTTGTCTCCATTGTCAGATTTTCCATGGTTGATTCTAAAACTGCTAAACCCTTCTCTAAAGTCAATGAAGTTCTTTCAAGATCACCAAGCTTCGGTTTCATTTCGTCAATTTCTTCGAGCATATATTCATCCGTCCATTTGAACAAGTGAAACCGATTTTTCTACAACATAAAACAACATTTTCAATCGAATATGAAAATGTACTCAAACATATTCTCAAACCAAAATTCTTTACCTCATCTCCATTTGGACAAGCATGAAATGGCCTCCCTGGGTTCGTCGACGTCCTTGAAGTGAACAGTCTTACACGTTCACCACATCTACAGTGAGTCGGAATCCCTTTTCCTCCGTCATTCATAGTTGTGTCGCCGATTTTCCCCAAATTCTTCTCTCTTTGAAATTGGAAAAGAAGGAACAAAATAAGAACCCTAATTTTGACACTCAATTTTATCCCCAAATCGCAAAACCATGTCGTTTTAGACTAACAGATCCAACCCAATTTTCCACGTGCTATACGCGTCAACAACAGTTCAGTTCCCAAAGTAGCCTACATTTGAAGTCTATAAATTAAGATTTGAAGTCTTTAAATGAAGTCTACATTCACTACAAGAAATTTGATTATTAATGGCGGACCGAAAACGCTATGTATCGTATAGATAGCGTTTAGTTAAACGCTCTGACATCGCACGCGATAAAAAATCTGGGACTTTCGGTAGCGTTTTTTATATACGCTATGTTATATATTTTAGTCATAGCGTTTTGTTTTCTGCAATATTTAATGTTACAATAGCGTTTATTTTGTAATATGTGTTGGGAATGTCCTGAAATCACATTTGTATTCACTCTAGTGATAGTTGTACTGTCGAGATCAGACATTCATATGATACTAGGTGGTCATGACGTTTGGCTAGAGACCGCTAATGATCTATGAGTTATGAACTCATTACTAGTATTATATGATCCTAAGGGTTACACACCTAAGCAAACTGAATTTACTTTATGTGGGAATGATCATTAATGTAATGATCAAATGATGTGTATTGGATACACATAAGAATTGTGTTTTAAAGGATGTGTCGATCGACACAGTTATTGTGTGTTGATCGACACGGGCTATTAAACCTGAATATTGATTTTAGTTTAATGACTTAATTAATTCTGAATCGGTTCAGGGATTAATTAGGTTTTCTCCAGGGCCTATATATATGATATGAGGCACGACCTGGAGAAGGAGTTTTTTAGTCCATAGCCGCCTCTGAAACGCAGGGATTCCCTAAGAGATCCGATTCCAGGCACTAGCACCCCTGCGGATTCTAGTTTGTGTGCGTGTGGACTATCAGTAGAGGCTCAACACTTGGGGAGCTTACTGATCTCAATTACCAGTTCATCTTCCGCTGCTAATCTCCAGGTATATTCAAGATTTGTTCTATTAGATTCATTGTTTACAAACCCTAGATCCTAGCCAAAGGAATTGATCGTTAGGTTGTTTAATAGAGATTAAACCGGTAAATCCTGTGCGAATTCCAACAGTGGTAGCAGAGCCAGGTTTTAACATGTAATCTGCTAGAACGTAATTGAATTAGAGAATTCAGTTTGATAGATCAGTTTTCTATCAAAATCGTTTGTTAAAATTGATCAGAGCTGATCGTGTCGATCGACACAATGGTTGTGTCGATCGACACGACTTTGCTAAAGTTTTAGGGTTTTCGATCGTAAGATCAAAGTTCCAGAAACCCAAGTGTCGATCGACACAAATGGTTGTGTCGATCGACACGACCTTGCGATTGATGAACCGGTTCAATTGGATTGAATCGGTTATCACGCTTGGTTTAAAGATCGATTAAACCGGCAAATTTCGGTTTGTTGCGGTTTGGTTGGCGTCGATCGAAACAAATGTTGCGTCGATCGACACTGACCGGTTATTGACCCGGTTCAATTAGATTGACCGGTTATCGATCCGGTTCAATTAGATTGATCGGTTATCGAAAATTGAATTTGGTTTAGTCTATGTCGATCGACATAAATGGTGTGTCGATCGACACTGACCGGTTATTGAATTGGTTCTGTTGGTTATCGAAATCGGTTCAATTGGATTGATCGGTTTTTGAAGAACTGTGACAGAGAGGTAAGTGTCGATCGACACTAAGGTAGTGTCGATCGACAGCCTACTAAGATTATGGTTAGTGAACCTAAAATCTAATAACCGAACCAGATTTAATAAGATTAGGTTCCTGAATGCATATATGATATGTATTAAGGATTGAAAGTTCAATTCCTCAACTTAATATCAAGTGTTCTGGATGTCTTTCCGATCTTGTCAGCTGTCAAGACTTGTTTCATTGCGTGATGGGCTTGCATTGCAAGGTGTCCGCAGTTACATGAGTGAGGCAGTAAGTAATTGTGTTGATGGGCTTGCAGTACATGGCATCAACTATTACATGACTGAAGAGATTGGTTTGCTTGAATGGGCTATCAGAAGTTCTGGGCCCAGAGACATCAGGTGGATAAAACATAAGATGTCTTATCCACAACCAAGAGTCATATTGGATATGATTAGCAAAGTGTTGCTTACCTATATAGCTAAGATTTGAGTGACAGCCAGTGGCTCGCTCGAGTTTTGGTGAAATATGGATCTTGGATCATTATATTCATTTGAGGAAACATTGTTTTGAATATAATGCGAGTTTTCTTAATTGTTAAGATTTCTCATTTTCTGAATATCATAACTGAATTTTTCCTTTTCTTATTGCAGTTATGTCTAATCAGAACTCTTTCTCGTTGAGATCCGTCCTTGAGAAGGACAAGTTAAATGGATCCAACTTCCTTGATTGGTATCGAAACTTGAGAATCGTTCTCAAGCAAGAGAGAAAGGACTATGTCCTTGAGAAAGCTCTCCCCGAGAAACTAAGGTCCAATGCTTCACATGCAGTATATGATGCTTGGAGTAAGCATTATTATGATGTGGTCGATGTGCGTCGTCTGATGAGGGATACCATGAACTCGGATTTGCAGAGGCAATTTGAGAACATGGAATCGCCTATCGAGATAGTCACTAGCCTGAAAGTTATATTTCACGAGCAGACTCGAAATGAGAGATACCAGATGGTTAAATCTCTATTTGAGTGCAAGCTACCAAAAGATGTTCCAGTAAGTCCTCATGTCATGAAGATGATAGGTTATATTGATAACCTGAGGAGACTGGATTGTCCTATTAGCCAAGAGTTGGCTACTGACATCATTCTGAAGTCACTGCCGTTGAGCTATGACAAGTTCATCAAGTACTACATCAAGAATGTCTTGACGAAGACGTTGACTGAACTGCATGACATGCTCAAGGCAGCTAAGATCAATATCAAGAAGGGCAAAAGGTTTATGAAACCTGGTAAAGACAAGGGTGAGAGAAAGGCCGTCCAGATTGTGAATCAGGATAAGCCTGAGTTTCTCACCAAACCCAAGTCTGGCCCATCTGATGATGATACTTGCAGCTACTGTGGGGAGCCAAGGCATTGGAGGAGAAAATGCAAGAAATACATGGAAGATTCTATGGAAATAATGGAGATGTATAAGACTTCTTCAGGTATTTATGTTATTTCAAGTTCTATCTTATGGGTATTAGATACCGGTTGTGGTGCTCATATTTATTGAAATATGCAGGGCCTGAGCAACAGTAGAACGTTGAAGAAGGGATAAGTGGAGATACTCGACAGGAATGAAGCAAGAGTTGCTGCATTAGCTGTAGGAAGTTTCCATTTGTAGTCGCCTTCAGGCATGGTTTTAGAAACTAAATAATTGCTATTATGTACCTGCTATGAGCAGAAATGTCATTTCATTTTCTTGAGTGATTTTGAATGATTTTATTTTGATAAAAGACAAATGTTGCTCTTTTGATCTTAATGATATATTCTATGGTAGCACCCTATTAGAGAATGGGTTTTATGTCTTAAACCAATTTATGCCTGTATATAACATAAATACCAAACTGTTCGAGTAAAATGACTAAGAACCCAATTTTCTCTAGCATTGTCGTTTTGGGCTTCAGCAGATTCAAAAGTTCCATAGTGATGGAATTTTGGGCTCATTTGATTATGAATCATGTGAGAAATGTGAATCCTGCTTACTGGGCAAAATGACAATGGGCCCTTTATCAAACCAAAGGAAAGGGCCAATGACTTATTGGGCTTTATACATACAGATGTGTGCGGCCCGATGAGCACAAGTGCTAAAGGAAACTTTCAGTACCTCATTACCTCTACTGATGAATTCAGTAAGTATGGATATGTCTATATAATGAGACACAAGTCGGAATCCTTTGAAAGGTTCAAGGAGTTCCAGAATGAAGTACCGAATTAAATGGGCAAAAGTATTAGAGCTCTTCGATTAGATCGCAGAGGAGAATACTTAAGTCAAAAGTTAAGTGATCATCTGAGAGAGTGTGAAATTGTTTCACAGCTCACTCCTCCTGGAAAGCCCCTTTGGAATGGGTTTTCCAAGAGGTGGAATCAGACCTTATTGGATAAGATTCGATCAATGATGAGTCACACAGATCTTCCATAATTCTTTTAGGAATACGCTCTAGAAATGTCTGAGTTTACACTTAATAGGGTTCCAACAAAATCAATTGCAAAGACACCACATGAGATGTGGATTGGAAATGTTCCAAGTTTGTCTTTACTAAAATTTGGGGTTGTGAGGCTTGTGTAAAATGTTTAACAAGCTCGCACCCAAATCCGATAAGTGCTACTTCGTAGGTTTTCCTTAGGAAACCAAGGCTTACTACTTCTACAACCGTTCTGAGAACAAAATGTTTGTTACTAAGAACTATGTTTTCTTGAGAGAGATTGTCTTTCCAAGAAGAACAGTGGGAGTGAAGTACAACTCGAAGATGTTCGAGAATCACAGGAGACTACTCAACCTGTTAAGGAAGAGCAGTAGCTGGATCTGCAAAGAGTTGTAGAACCAACACCTGTGGAGCCTGAAGTTCGCAGATCCGAAAGGATTCGTAACGATCACGAGAGATATGGATTTCTTGTGACCGATTGTCATGACTTGTTGATCATTGACAATGACGAGCCTGCAAATTTAGAAGAAGCAATGTTGGGCCCAGACTCCGAAAAGTGGCTTGGAGCCGCTGGATCCGAAATGGGAATATCCAGATATTCAAAGCTAAGTTGGTGGCTAAAGGTCTCAAGCAAACTCATGGTATGACTATGAAGAGACCTATTCCCCTATCACTATGCTTAAATCCATTCGGATTATCCTAGTAACTGCCATTTATCATGGTGATGAGATTTGGCAGATGGATGTGAAAACAGTTTTTCTTGATGGAATTCTGGAAGAGGATGTGTACGTGACACAACCTGAGGTTTCACAGATCCTAATAATGCTGGGAAAGGAATGCAAGCTTCATCGATCCATTTATGGATTGAAGCGAGCATCACGGAGTTGAAACCTTCGTTTTGATGAAGCTGTCAAAAGGTTTGACTTCATCAGGAACGAAGAGGAACCGTATGTTTACAAGAAGGCTAGTGGGAGTGTAGTTGCATTTCTCGTTGTGTATGTAGATGACATACTTCTTCTCGGAAATGACGTTCCGTTGCTTCAGTCTTTAGAGACTTGGCTCGGAAGTTGTTTTTTAATGAAAGACATGGGAGTAGCCGCTTGCATTCTTGGAATAAGAATCTATAGAGATAGATTGAGTAGGCTTATTGGATCGTGTCAAGATGCTTATGGTGATAAGGTCTTGGACAGGTTCAATATGCATGATTCCAAGAAAGGCCTCATACCAATGTCTCATGGCATTAATCTTGCAAGATGCAATGTCTCTTGACACTGGCTGAGCAAGAACGTTTGAGTAGGATTCCCAGGTGTATGCAGAGGAATCTATCATGAATGCCATGACCTGCACTCGTCCATATATTGCTTGTGTTTTAAGCATGACGAGAAGATACCAATATGATCCATGTGAAAGTCACTGGACAGTTACCAAGAATATTCTCAAGTATTTGAAGAATACTAAGGATAGGAGCTTGGTGAACTGAGGAAGTAATGGTTTTGTTGAGGGTGGTTAGACGGACAAAGACGATTTCCGGTAGGAATCTGGTTATGTCTTGTGTATATATGGCAGTGCAGTTTGTTGGAAAGGGTTCCAAGCAGAGCACCACAGCCTCTCCCACGACCCAAGCATGAGTTCACCCTCCTGCTGTAGGTATTGGATATATTATGATGTGATCTTGATTCTAGTGGGAGTTGTAAAGGATTTAGTTATGTTATGATGTTCATGTAGACATATTTTGGGTATGTCATAATGAAATTGTTTCATGTATTATTTGATTATTGGATAATTGAATAATAGTCCCAAAGTAATTTATGGCATTCTTATAGGTCATCAAGTTGAGGACTTGATCATGAAACCCTATAAATGATAAATGACATAGATTATATTTGTCCCTGGTCAAGGTTGTTAAAGTGGGACACTGACAACCGCGTGAGACTGGTATGTGAGGTGACTGATGACTAAGTTTCATGGAGTCATTAATAAGAGTATTAAAGTCAATCACATAGATATATGTTAGAGAACATATGATCGGACATGACCCGCTAATGAGAACTCTACAGGATAGTTATATAAGTGTCATAAGAGGTTCTCATTACGACTATAGAGTATAGTCCTTAGACCTGAGTTCATCATGATTTCTTGCATATGAATTGGTCCGCTTTAACTTTGTCAAACGTTATCCGTAACAGGTGACTATAAAGGCATTGATTGGGCGTATCATGAAGTGTGTGAAGGAACAGGGATGGAACAAGATGGGATTTGTCCCTCCTATATAACAGGAGATAAATATCTCAGGGCCCATCGAAGATTTGATACTGAGAAATGCGTGGCCGCGCTCAAACGAGGTGATTGTCAGTCGTTTGTTTTTGTTCAGTATAAATCGGAGTTCGATGAACATGATTTTGGTTGAATAAGGATGACACGGTTCTTGCCTTATGCCATAATCGAGATATAGAGACGAAGGAATTACTTATATAATAGCATTTTTGAGTTGACATCTATATAATAAACATTGCTTTCTCAAAATGTTATCTATTTGTTATACATAGCAATGTTTATATGTTATAATTTCGTTTTATATTTATGGATTCTAGTTTTGTGATAATATTAATTTAATAATTTAAATGCATTACTGAAATAAAAAAGATTATAGACTGAAAATAGAATGACATTACCATTGAGGATTACAAAACATTGTTCATAAATCCACATACACCTCAAATACAAAAGACATGATAAAGACATAACATTCAAACTCAACTAACATTTAGATTCACATGATCAAGACATAACCTTCACTAATATCTTCAGGTCCTTAGTCTCGACAATGACCCTTGCCCTTTGAGGATTCTCCCTCTTCTTGTTTCACCCGGTTCAATGCAGCTACGAGTTATTGGTTTCTAAGCCTCTGTTCTTCCTTTTGGAGGTTCTTGACAAGTCTTCGGAATTCAGGTTCGATGTCTTCTTCCGGAACTCGTGTCAAGAATCCCATAGCTTTCCTGTATTGTTTTTCTGTGAGCTCCACCACTTCTTCTTCCGTTTCATCTACTTGTTGTGGCTCAGATTGGAGCTCTGGTCTGATTCCTCTTGCTGGGAGTCCGCAGATTATGCTTTTCCTTGCTTCCATTCCTGAATCAAAATGTTAAACAACTGAACTAAGTTATAAATTTCGGAGACAATGAACAATTGAATTAACAGCAGAACAAATATGTGAATTACCTTTGTGATAATGGAGAGAAAGATTCTTCCTGGTACCTGTTTCGATTGAAAAAAGAAATGATCAATTGTCATTGAACTATCCAAATGAATTCAGATATGAAACTATCATAAATCATTAAAGAAATAGTACTTGTGACCTAACCTTCTCGGTGGATGCTTCTAGAGTGCTCGGAATCGAATCGGATTCCTGAAGAAAAACCCTAACTGACAGTTAGTATTGATATAATGGTTTTTGGGAGATAAGGCCTATATAGAAGAGCTTAAGTGCGATTGTATACCTGGGAAACGAATCGTTCCAGAGAGACAAACCCTAATATAGAGAGGAGCGATTGTGCGATTGTACCTTGCTAACGGCGAAGAATAAGAAATGGCGACAGAAGAAACCTAAATCAAAGTGAGAAATATAAGGTTAGAGAGCGATTGTAAGAAATATACACAAATTGTAGGGGTTTAGGAATTTACCTGACGCAGACCGACGATTGAGAAGACAAACATTACGACCTCGCTTAAGAGGCCTGACTTTCTCTTTGAAAAGCCCCCACTCGAATCTGGGTTCTTGCTTTGAAGAATGATACATGGCTAGGATGGAAAATTATGAATCTAACAGAAAATTAGAGTTTTGGAAGTGAAGATGGAGAAGGAGAGAGGCGAATCGATAGAAGTGATCTGGTAATTAGATTTGGTGAGAGATCTGGTAAAGAGAAAGAAGTTAGAGCGATAGAAGTGAGATGGGAAATGTTTTTGTCCGTTGATTTTAGCCAGATCAACGGTGAGTAAGAAAAGAGGTGTGATCCATATCTCTATGGCTTAGCCAATGAGAATCCAGCATTTCTTTTTTTCATTTAAACATGTTCAATGTGTTACACATTTTTATTTTCCTTTTATTTTGTAGATTAATTTTGCAATATGTGGTAAAGTAAAGGAAGACAGACTATATATCCTAATAATTTTTACAATTTTTTTGATAATATATCTTACTTTCAATCAACTTCATTTGAAAAAAAGTTATATGTTCGTTTATTAGTTTTGATTTAATGTTTATGTTTTAGTATAAATTGTGTGGGTTAGAGTTCATCATTTAGGGTTTGGGATAGTTGGTGTTTAGAATTTACAAAGTGATTAAATCTGTTTCGCATTTGTTTTGATAAGAGTTGGTCTTTGGATTTTAAATTTATATTGATTATATAATATGTTTTGATTTTAGAGTTTAGGGTTTACAAAATGATTATACTAGAAACTTTTTATGAGTGTTGGATCTTTTGGCATATTGTTTGATGTTGATATTAAATAATTACAATAGAGAATTTATTGTTTGTATTTGGGATTTAGTGTTTAGGATTTGTGTTTGGGGTTTTGAGTTTAAGTTTTAGAAATGATTATAGTTACAATTTTCAAAAAATTATACCCTCAATCAAACACTATACCCTAAACCTCAAATCTTATCCTAGTATCAAAAGAATATTAATAATAATTAGGAAAATTTCTATTTCAAACCTTATACCCTAGACCTCAAATATTTCAAACCCTATACCCTAAACCTCAAATCTTATGCCCGAAACTTAAAATCAAAAGATCATGGCTTGTCCTTTCTACTTTTTTTTGTGAATTTTAATTCTTAGTTATATATTCTATTTTTTTTGGTTTTTTCTTGGTTTTGGACAGCAATAAACACACTTAGAAAGAAAAATTCTCATATGAAATCAAAACCATGAAAACGGAAGATTCTATTTCAAAGATTCAAGTACTTAGAAAATGGTTCATACATAAGTTTCGGAAGCAAGAACATCAAAAAGTGTGACAAAGCAAAACAGAGACTTCTGTAAACAACACAACCATTACAAAGATCTTGCGGTATGACAAAAGCTAAAACTTGGCTTCAAACCCATGTCCTCTCTCTTAACTCTTCCACAAAATCACCACCATTGTTGTCTTCAGATGGCTTATCAGTTCTAATATCCCCATGCTATCTCCAACAAGATTTTCTCTTGTATTTCTCATCCATGCCCCTAATAACTAGATGATCTAGCACTGTATTTGTCGCCTGATGACACAAATTCCGGCAATCTATGCATGGACATAAGATGACAGATGGGTTACCCAGACTTGTAGTTGATGCATGCACACACCGAGTTGCTCCTTTCTGATACTCAAGGCTAGCTCTGTCACCAGAAAACATCGAAAACTTTAATAGAAATCTGCAGAAATGTTTAACTTGACAAAGCAATGTAAACAAGGAAAAGATGCATACCTTGGATGCCAAACCCAATTCTTTTCCATCTTACAACGTAACAACACCCCAACTCCACATACACTTACATTAAACCATACCAATCAACAAAAGTTTCTCTAGAAACAAACAAATTTCAGTCGGAAAGATAATTACTCACCAGATTATTTTCGATGCTCCTTTGTTCTATTACAGATTTGAAGTTCTAAAAACCGAAATTGGCTGCAAAATCACGAGCTTCGATTAAAGTTTGTAAGAAATTGATATAACCAAACACAAAATCAAAGAATACTCTGAAAATTTTACATACCTTTACCAGATTTACACCGATATATATAAATCTCTCTGCAAAACAAAAAAAATAATCGAATTAAGCAAGAATAATTGAGATCTATCTGCATCTTCGTAATAAACGACAATAACGCTATAAGAATTTACCTTCGATGTCTGAGCTTATGCTTCGTGTCTGGGATATTTTCTAGAAGCAGAGATTTCGGACCAGCTCAGAGGAAGATTAGGGTTTTCGTCGGCTCCTCATGGACAAATCGAGTGAAAGATTGAGAAATTGAGTGATACGAAATTGGTTGAAAGCTAGAGAAAGAGGAGGATTTGGAGCTAAACGAAAGATGGATCTCGTGTTTCAGACAATTTTTTGGGGGTTTTTATGTCAACAAGAGGGAAAACAAAATTTTTGGTCCCGCTTAACGTATCCACAACGGTTTAGCTCGATTTCATTACCGCCACAGCTAAAATTTTGGCCGCGTCTTTTGTTTTTGGTAACACACGCACAACCATAGCGTTTTGATTTTAAAAAACGCTATCTTTAATACACGGTTCCCTCAAAGATAGCATAACCACTAAAAACGCTATCCTTTGATGCAATCAATAATCAAATTTCTTGTAGTGATTGAAATTGAATGCCAAAATAACTCTGAATTGATATCTCATGTCATGTTATGTATGTTCACACTTCATCGGGAAAAAAAATTTGGTAGTTGTAACAGTACGATTCAACTGTATGACTTTAACTCAGAACATTTAATGGCCGCTTACGTCAGAACTTGTACACGTGTTGTAATTTTTTTCTCCTTTAAGAGAACTCTATGTAGACTGCAAATGAAGTCTGCATCGTAATTATATATGATATTTAAATTTATAAATTGGAAAAATACTTTTGTAAAACTTTCTTGTTCATAATTAAACTACAATCATTTGTGAAGTATGAAAAATAAAATTTCACAAAATTTAATGAAATTATAAGAAAAAGACAAATTGCATTGGAAATGAATGAATGAGTGAATAAAATGTTCTATACTAGAGTATACATGAATACCATAAGGTTTTCCTCCATCAAATTTAGTTAGCTATTTATGCGAGTAGTTTTTGTAATTGGGTGCATATAAGTTGTATGAGTTTTTGGTTGTAGTGGGTTTATGTTTTGTTATTCACATATATAGTTTAAGGTTTAGAGTAATTGAAGTTGTAATGTAGGGTTTGATTTAAGGTTCATAATTCCTATATTAAAACGTTTAAA
This sequence comes from Draba incana, assembly GCA_963576765.1. Lineage (NCBI taxonomy): Eukaryota > Viridiplantae > Streptophyta > Magnoliopsida > Brassicales > Brassicaceae > Draba > Draba incana. The sequence continues at coordinate 26,655,320 of OY755214.1, read as the reverse complement.
AACATAAACCTTGCATAAAATTGATAAATTGTGAATATTAAATGTTTGAATGTTTGATACAAGATTTTATTTAAGGATTTGAATAATTCATTGAAAATAATCAATTTAGGGTTTCAGATTGTATACTTCAATCGAAGTCTACTTCATAGTTGTAGATTTTATTTGCAGTCTACATAGAGTTTAGGGTTTCGATTTAGAGTATAGGGTTTTGGAATGTAGACTTCATTTGCAGTTTACATGAACCAGAAATTTTAACCTAACCGGATAATTTAACCCTCTATATATAACATGTTTACTGGAATTCCAACCCTTATATCTTATTATTTTTTGTCATAAACTATTATTTTCTTGTGGTATATTCAGATCTGGGACAGCGTCGTTCTCATATTTATTTTGTTCCAACTAGTAAGGGTTCAGATCTGACTTTCATTTTTATCATTTTCACCTTATTTCTTGTTTAAAATCTGTTAATTTCATTTTGTTTCAGATCTCAGGTGCGTTCGTTGTTGCAGATCTGCTTCACACTTCCGTCATCTATAACAATTTTTTTGTTCCATTCACATCTATTTCAGATCTTGTCGTATTCCTTTTGTTGAAGAGACGAAGAGAAGTGACCCTTTTAAAAAAAAAACAAAGAAGAGACGTGACTTCTTAGTGAAACTACTATTCCCTTTATTCACTGTCACTTTTTATTTATTTTTATTTAGTTTTTGGGTTTCCCAACAATAATACTCATGAGCACACCATTTTCTCACTCATGATACTCAAGAGACGTACACTTAATAGGCTCAATAGTTCTTTTTTGTAGATATATACAAAAAGAGATTTTTTTGGCTAAATAACTACTCATTCACTTTTTGTTTTATTTTCCCCAAACCTTTGCTTTTACTTGACTTGGTTATAGGAAAAGACATTAATTAATATGTAGAAAATAAATCTTTTAAAAACAAGGAATGTAGACCTGTAATGATATCAACTCGGACCACTTTTGAAACGTTTGAGAAAAAGTGGTTAGGTAACCCTGACACATCCACTCGGATAGTAGACTTCTATAGTAGACCTGTAATGACATCAACTTGGATTTTAGAAGACTATTATAATATAGCCTGTTTTAGTCTACGCCGGAAGTCTATAAAGTAGACATCATAATGAGGTCCACTTTCAGACTGGAAAAGAAGTCTACATCGTAATTAAATCAGATATTTAAATTTATAAATTGGGAAAAAATATTTTTGTAAAACTTTCTTGTTCATAATTAAACTATAATCATTTGTGAATTATGAAAAATAAAATTTCACAAAATTGAATGAAATTATAGGAAAAAGACAAACTGCATTGGAAATTAATGAATGAGTGAGTAACATGTTCTATACTAGAGTATACATGAATACCATAAGGTTCTCCTACATCACAATTTAGTTAGCTATTGAAGCGAGTAGTTTTTGTCATTGGGTGCATATAAGTTGTATGAGTTTATGGTTGTAGTGGGTTTATGTTTTGGTATTCATATATATAGTTTAAGGTTTAGAGTAATTGAAGTTGTAATGTATGGTTTTATTTAAGGTTCATAATTCCTACATTAAAACGTTTAAAAACATAAACCTTGCATAAAATTGATAAATTGTGAATATATTAAATGTTTGAATGTTTGATACAAGATTTTATTTAAGGATTTGAATAATTCATTGAAAATAATCAATTTAGGGTTTCGGATTGTAGACTTCAATCAAATTCTACTTCATAGTTGTAGACTTTATTTGCAGTCTACATAGAGTTTAGGGTTTGATTTAGAGTCTAGGGTTTTGGAATGTAGACTTCATTTGCAGTCTACATGAACTGAAAATTTTAACCTAACCGGATAATTTAGCCCTCTATATATAACATGTTTACTGGAATTCCAACCCTTATATATGAGTTAGCACTGTATTATTTCACAGAACTTCTACATGTTTTGTTAACTTTTTCTCCTTTGGTTGAGATTAACAAATCAATGAAACCTACTTCTGACCAAAATTTAAACTTAAAACATTTATTGGCTTTGACCAAAACTATAATTGTCACGTCTCTTCGTCTATATAAGTCAGGTCTCTTCGTCTCTACATCTATATAAGAGCATTCTTCATCTTCTCACAATCTATCTACATCTATATCAGATAATTCTTCTTCGCTTCTACATATATTCCATTCTTCTCCTTTGTCATGATGACTTTCAGAATCAAACTAATTCGCAAGAATATTGAGGAGATGAAGACAGAATTCCCTGGTATGAAGATCATCGAGGAAGGTAATTATTTAGGATCTCTTATTTACGACCTCTTATTGTATTACATTTACGATCTCTCATCGAGTCAGACCATTGAATTTATTATTTAGTTGTTTAACATCACTGTCTCATGATGAAGATTACCATTACGAAGTACCTATAAACGGACCCATGGATACTCCCTACGCTCTGGGTTTTTTTTGGCTTAGTATCTTGATTCCGGTGGATTATTCGTTTAAGGCGCCAAAGGTTGGTTGATTTTGTTTTTTTGATGTTGTGAATTGATGCAAAATTAAACTTCACGTGTTATTATGTGTTATTTACCGAGGTGTGATTTGAATTTGCACAGGTGTGTTTCAAAACAAAAATTTATCATCCAAACATCAATGGAAATGGAGCCGTAGACCATGACGTCTTGAGAGAAACAAATTGGTGACCTTCCTTGAAGGTGTCCGACATTGTGATGATCATGTGTGACCTTTTAAAGTCCCCAAATTTGAAAGATCCTTTATTGCCTCACATTGCGCATATTTACAAGACCCACATGTTCAAGTTCGATGCAACTGCACGAAGTTAGACGGCTCAGTATGCAATGCCAATGGAGTGAGCCTGTTAAAGGCTTCCAAATAATGTGATTTCCTGGTGTTAAGAGGTCTGATTATCATTTATGTTTATTTTTCTTTGCTGTAGACTTGTTTTTTTTTTCTTCTCGAAGTGTATCACTCTACTTGTCGAACCGTTCAATTTTTTCTTAGATAACTATGCTAATTTCCCTTTCATTTATAACCGAAGGAAAAATCCATAATTCAATAAAAAGTGGTTAAGAAATACAAATTCTATTTCAAACTCAAGTTCAAATACAATTAGGGTTTCATATTTTAGACTTAAATAGGGTTTAGGGTTATAGAATTCCATCGAACCATTCAATTTTTCCTTAGATAACTATGCTAATTTCCCTTACATATATAACCGAAGGAAAAATCCCTAATTAATTTAAAAGTGGTTAAGAAATACAAATTCTAATTAAAACTCAAGTTCAAATTCAATTAGGGTTTAGGGTTATAGAATTCCATCGAAGTCTACTTAATAGTTGTAGACTTCATTTGCAATCTACATTGAGTTTAGGGTTACGATTTAGATTATAGGGTTTCGTATTTAGAGTATAGGGTTTCGGAGTATATACTTCAATTGAAGTATACTTTATAGTTAAGTCTACGTATAGGTTAGGGATTCGATTTAAGGTATAGGGTTTCGAATTGTAGACAACATTTGAATCTACATTAACCGGGATTTTTAACCTAACCAGAAATAAACTATAAAATTATATCATGTTCGGTTCGGTTCGGGTTATTTCGGGTCGGACTCGGTTTGGTTCATAACATAGTTATACTCATTAACTAAAACTTATTAGTCTCCACTCATTTTTATTTTTTTATTACATAGTCTCCACTGATTTGACTTATCATCCTTCTTTTTCTTTTTGGAAACAACCATCCATCCTCCATCATTTTGTGAACGATCCCTAGAACTCATTATGAACTATGCTACGAGAGAAACAACATTCAATATCTTAAAAGAAACTAACAAAAAATTGAAATCAACAGCAACTAACACTCGTAACACAGAGTATTAACTTAAATGAAAGCAAATAAAAAGTCAATTGAGACCTAAATCGAGTTTTCTGTGTTATTAAGAACACGCTATTGGTAAGAAGAAGTATAGAAGCTTTTTCCAGTACCTTAGCTGTTGTCGCTCAAGTGGAAATGAAGGGGAAAAATCTCTATGAAAGGGAGGAATTGTTGATATGAAAGGAAGACGAAGATTCTATTTTTATAGTGTATATGTTATTAATTAATTAGTAATTTCCTTGGAAAACAAAGAAGACCGAGGATTAGTTTTTTAATTTAACTGCACGTACATTTCCGATAAAGACTTAAAAAATTACTCCCTCTGATCTGAAAAGAGTGATTTTTTTGCCTTTTTTCTTTGTGTAAAAAGATTGATTTTCTCGTTTAGTTTATTAATGTTTTTTCTGTTTCCGATAAAGTAAAAGTACAATTTTTGGGAAAATAAACAAAAAGTCAATGAGTATTTTTCTGTTTTCTGTGTATGTGAAATATAAAGTACACGAACATGAAGCCTATAATGGACACTTACGTCTTTTTTGGATGTTCCTTTGCTTACTCTGATCCATTGTTGGGCCAGTTTGGATGAAGTATACGAGTATAGAGATGTAGAGACGAAGAGAAGTTATGGTTATGGTTGTGGACTTCATTTGCAGTCTACTTTCGTATGTAGAATTCATTTACAGTCTACTTTAGTATATGTAGACTTCATTTTCATTCTACTTTTGTTGTAGAGACCGAAGAGACGTCACCCGAATTTAAAAAAAAATAAAAATAAGAACAGACATGACTACTAATTAATAACTTTTGAAACGTTTAAGAAAACGATGTCAGGTTTCAGTGACACATCATCTCGGATAGTAGACTTCTATAGTAGACCTATACAGTAGACTACTAATTAATAACTTTGGAAACATTTAATAAAATGATAAAAGAACCGTGGTATTACAATTATGAAGATAAAAGTACTGAAGTACAAAAACGAGTAATCTTAACCAAATGTTTAAGAAATTAATCAAAATTTGAATAAATTAAGAAATTATGGTTATGGTTGTAGACTTCATTTGCAGTCTATTTTCGTATGTAGACTTCATTTGCAGTCTACTTTAGTATATATAGATGTACATACGAAGAGACGTGTTTTTTGTGGTAGAGACCGAAGAGACGTCACCCGAATTTAAAATAAAAATAAAAATAAGAACAGACGTCACTACTAAGAACAAACATGATTAAAGTAGAAGAAGTTGCATGCATGAATAAGGTGAAGAAAGAAGAAGAAGTTGGATCCAAAAGTGTTCATAGTGGAAAAAAATTTTAACTAAAAAATTCACACTAAGTCTTTATTAATTTAAGCAATTGATGAACAAAAGAAAGGAAATAGAAAAAAAAACATAAATAAAATCATAAATAAAAACATAAATATGGAAATAGTTTGAAAAACAAGAAAAACACATTGGATCTAAACCACCGGCTCACTCCATTGCATACTCCTCCGTCCAACGTCGTGCAGTTTCCTCGAACTTGGCCTTGTCACTTTGGTAACTATCGGCTACGTGTGCCGATAGAGGATTGTCCAAGTTTGGTGAAACCATGAGGTCCACAATTTCCTTCAAAACCAGGGACGGGCAGAGCGCATGAGACCATCTCGTGGCTCTTAACATGTCATGGTCAATGGAACCTGTCGCATTGATGTTGGGGTGGTAGATTTTGGTTTTGAAATTCACATGTGGCGGCAAATATGGATAATCGATTGACCATCTGTAGGAAATCCAAAAAACCCCTCCATCATATGGAGTCTCCGATGGTCCATCGATAAGAACCTCCACATGGTAATCTGTATCACCGCAGAACATATTAGGGTTTAGGGTTTAGTAAAATCTTAAATAATTCATGAATACTTACGTTCGTCGATGATTCTCATCAAAGGGTACTCTTTCTTCAACTTCTTCAAATCACAGCGAAGACGAATGTTCCTTTGCTTTCTTTGATCCATTGTTGGGCCAGTTTGGATGAAGTATACGAGTATAGAGATGAAGAGACGAAGAGAAGCGGATGAAGAAAGATGGAGAGACGGAAATACGTATATATAGATGTACATACGAAGAGACATGTCTTTTGTTGTAGAGACCGAAGAGACGTCACCCAATTGTTTTTAAAAAAATATAAGAACAGACGTGACTACTAATTAATAACTTTGGAAACGTTTAAGAAAAAGCTGTCAGGTTTCAGTGACACATCATCTCGGATAGTAGACTTCTATAGTAGACCTGTACAGTAGACTACTAATTAATAACTTTGGAAACGTTTAATAAAAAGATAAACGAACCGTGGTATTACAATTATGAAGATAAAAGTATTGAAGTACAAAAACGAGTAATCTTAACCAAATGTTTAAGAAATTAATCAAAATTTGAATAAATTAAGAAATTATGGTTATGGTTGTAGACTTCATTTGCAGCCTACTTTCGTATGTAGACTTCATTTGCAGTCTACTTTAGTATATATAGATGTACATACGAAGAGACGTGTCTTTTGTTGTAGAGACCGAAGAGACGTCACCCGAATTTTAAAAAAATAAAATAAGAACAGACTTGTCTTTCGTATGTAGACTTCATTTGCAGTCTACATAGAGTTGATGGTAAGTCAAGTCTACAAACCGTTTAATGTTTACAATTGTCGAAACAACTCCTGTAAACTGATTTACGCCGGTTCACCCGCACAAATAACCGCTTAATTGTTCATTTTAATTTAACCGTCTACTAAACCGCTTATTTTTACCAACATATATAAACGCAAGGATTAATAATCTCGTTTAGTTTGGTAAGAAGTTCTGATAACCCTACCCTCTTTGTCGACGATTCAAAGGAACGCCGCCGAAGTAAACTTCCAGAGTAGACTTCCACCGCCATTATACAGTTTCCGAGTCGAAGGTAATTAATTCTCTTTATCTCCGAAATATCTTCCATCCGAGTTCGGTCCTCACTGTTTTCGGAGTTGTTTTCGGAGTTGTTTTCAATGTTACCGCAATCTCTTCCTCTAAGAAATAATGTCTTCTCTCTTATATTTTTTGGATTCGAGATCTGGTCTCGTTTGAGTCAAAATGAATTTCAAGTTTTCCATTTTCCTAGCGTATATATATTTTTCAGATCTTGTCGTTTCATTTCTTTTACAGATCTTGTCATTTGCATTATTTATTATTCAGATATGGGTTATTTTCTTTTTTTTTGTATAATATATTTAATGGAAATTAGGCCACATAGACATGAATGTTTCTTCAAATGTAATCAAAACCACTATATGTGACACAATTCTACCATTAGATCTAGGTCTTTTTGTTACCTTTTTTATTATAATTTTTTCATGGCTATTAACCAAATTCACCCTAATGTCTTCCCTCTTATTTTTTTTAGATTCGAGATTTGGTTTCAAATGTAGACATCATTTGCAGACTACTTGTTCAGAATTGTAATTTACTTTACTGTTCGTGTAATTGTTGTTGTTTGATCTACAGAAAGGTCATAATGGATAGACCAGAATTCCCACCACGTTTTTATACAAAGGATCTTGAGCCCGAACCAGATAAGAGCATTGACTACTATAGCGGTTATATGAAAGTCATGAATGCTATGATGGCTCCTGGTGTTTTCCTTCCTGATGAATTGGAGGAAATCAGAAAGTCGTCCTTGGGATTGTTCGTGAGGTTACATGAAATGTGGTTTGGTTGGGCATCTAGGCTGGTCCATCATGTACTAACTTTCCAGCTCAAATGCGAGAAGGAACATGAGATATTGAGTCTCATAGGTGTTAACCCGATAAGGTTTTCCCTCCATGAGTTTGAACATATCACATGTTTGAACTATGAGTATGTTGAAAATCTTGGGCAACCTAAAGTACCGGTTACGGAAGACATGAACGCTTTCTGGACCCTCCTTGGACTGAGTGTTGATCAGGCTCCTTCTCTTGATGATTTAGTGGTCGTTCTTAATGTTTGTGGCGATTGGACTCGAAAGGACCGTATGAGGCTGGGTTATCTTGCCATCTATGCTGCCTATGTTGAAGCCAAAAGAGGATCAACAAAAATCCCCCTTTAGATGGCTAGGCTTGTTATGGATGAAGATGCTTTTCTAAGATATCCCCATGGAAGACTAGCTTTCAAGAATCTCATGGAGGGTGTTAAGAAGACAGAGCTGTATAAGAAGTCATACTATATTGAAGGATTTATTCAAGTTCTCCAATTGTGGGTGTACTAAGCTTTGCCTGATTTTGCACATGAGTTTGGTCGCCCGATATTTGATCCTCTAAACCCAAAGCCACTTATGCTGATGTTCAAAGGATTTACCACATCTCGCAAGTATTACAAACGGAATATGGAGAAGCAGGTATCATCATAATTCTCAACTCATACCGAGTATTATATGTTTATCTGTCTACTTAATTGTTTGAAGTAACCATGTTTTGTTTTAGACCAATGTTGTGCGTTATGTAAGAAAGGATGTCAGTCAAATGTTCCCAAGGTGGGACGATGATACTGAAGATCCACTGATCACCAATATTCTCCATGCTCTATACGATGACAAGTGGAAGTGGCAGCCAGCTCACTGCCTATGTCTGGTGTTTTGTCAAAACCGGTGAAACATAAGTCAGGTAATGTATACCTTGTTCCAGTCTGCATTATAGACTTCATTTCCAATCTACATTGTAGACTTCATTTGTAGTCTACGTTGTAGACTTCATTTCCAGTCTCCATTCAAATTATTCACTTGCAACCGTAATGTTAACCAGGTCTTGTTAAGTCTAAGGTTGGCAGATTGAAATCAGAACGTCAGCCTATGAAAAATATAGGTTCAAGCCAAAAGAGAAAGCTTGATGAGGGTGCAAGTGTTGATGGAGAAGACCAAATGTCGCTAGTGAAGACCTTACAAGGTCTTATTGATGCATCCTATAACAAGTTGAGTAACAAGATGGACGATGGTTTCAATAGGTGGGATGAAAAGTTTGACAAGATATCTGAAAGGGTCTCTGCTCTTGAGGGGTCCAACTATGCTGCTAAGAAGGGAAGGAAGGAGGAGGTGAGATCTACTGCTCATGCTGAGGGAGGGGTACAAACTGATAAGGCAATGACAGAGGCAGCTCCTCAGCCGAATGCACAACAACGTGATACTCCTGATGTTGGGGTTAGTAACGCACCCTTGTCTTCCACACGCTTTAGCAAGAGGATAGCAAACATTGCAAAGAAGCCTAAGTCTAAGTCTAAGTGATGAATTTACAGACATCTAAGATCATATCACTACAAGAAAACAACGAGAAACCGACGGAAATATCCGTCGGAAGTCTGTCAAAATATGCGTTTTCCGACAGATTGCCGACGGATATGTCTGTCGTTTCTATCTTGTCGGAAATGGTAAGTCTGTCGGAAATCCGTCACAAATTTCCGACAGATTTCCGACAGCTTGCCGGAGTCCGGCAACATGTCGGAATTCCGTCGGATATACAGCTGTCGGAAATCTGTCGGTTTTGTTTCCGACAGACTTCCGACGTATTTATTTCCGACAGATTTCCGACGTATTTATTTCCGACAGATTTCCGACGTAGTCGTAGAAATTATTAAAAATGATAATAATTTAAATAATAATTAATTTAATATAAATTTTAAATTTGAATTATTCAAATTAAAATGAAATTAAAATAAAATTAAAAGTAGAAATAAAATGTAATATTGTTTTACAAAAACGTTGAAAATAAAAATCTAAATGGTGGGCCCCGGAAAATCCGGGTTGCGCCCCAAGTACTCCATCATCCGTTGCATCATCTCCCTCTCGTTGTCCCGCTCGGCTCTCTCCTTCTCCCGCTCGGCTTCTATGGCCTTCTGTGCATCTTGTATATGTTGGACCATCGTCTTCAATTCTGAAATTTCGGCGTCCTTCTCTTGCATCTGGGCTCTCAGCTCGGATGACTCGCTGTAGTAACGAGAAGACCCCGATGATCCTGCATCGTCGGGAAGACCATAAATCCGCCCTTTGCTCTGCGGAGCAACCTGCGGAAAAAATTAAATTGTAAATGAAAAAGACTTGAAAACTATTTTAAATTTTACATACCTCTAAGACGAATTGGTTGATGATGTCGTCCGGGGCTTGGGTGAGGGGAGGGGTTCCGCCGATGGATGGCTGAGACAGAATGTACTCGTCTTCCATTCTTCGGACGCTCTCGTGAATCTCCTTAGCTACCGGATCCTGGACGACACCAACCTTGTCGGTGTGTGTTGCTAGCAGAAGTTCCAAGTTGTTGGGTTCCCGACCCAACTTCTTAGCCTGCAGTTGTTAGATATTTATTTGATAATATAAATGTATAAAACTACAAAAAAAATTAATAAAATCAAGACGTACATAAAAAACTTACCATATCCCTAGCCTTTGTCTTCTTGCTGGTAGCTCCAAGGTTGTGGGTGGCTGCACCCTTGCCCTTGCGCGTGCTGTTCCGGTTGCTAGAGTGATATGTAGAGCTCTCCTTGGTAGCCTCTAGTTGCCAATATGCGATAAACCCGTTCCACAACTCCGTCTTCTCTTTCATCTCCTTTGGCACCTGACCGTGTTGCCACTTATCCTTCCATTCGAACAGCTTCTTCGAGTAGTGCACTCCTGCATAAGAGTCGAATTCCCTCCTGACCAGAGCGGTCAAGTGTGGTTCCCACCTACATTCTTGCTGCAAAAAGAAACATTAAATATAAATAATAATAATTTAAATGAAAGTAAAAATTGTGAAAACAGATGACTTACCGCAAATTGGCGAAACCACATTTCTTGATCCTCCAGTGGCATGGCGGTGTACGTCGCATAAGGACGGCTGAGCAAAGAGTTTTCCATCTTGTTGAGGGACTTCGAAATCCCGCTGCGAGAATCACCAAACCTACGGGAAAAAATGTAACAATGTAATAACATTAGTCACAATTAATTAAATTTATTAAAAAAAAACAGAAATGGAACAAAAAACTTACCATCTGTCTCTACCGAGCTGGTCTGGATGGAGATTAGTCAACCTCTCTCGTCCAGGAAGACCCATGAAGTCCTTGACGCTAATCTGCGACGGTGCTGTGGTGGCTGGTGGGGTCACCGGCGTCTGTAGAGGTGTAGAAGACGGTGTAGGTGTAGACGTCGAAGTCAAACGAGGTCTACTCACACGACGACGACGTTCGCCGCTGCCAGATGCAGCAGATAAACCACCGTAATCCATACATTTATATGAAAATATATTTTAAATATATGAAAAATCTATTTTTTTCAAATAATGGTAAAATTATTAAGAAATTCTAAAGTTATAAAGTTTTTAAAAGTTTTAGTAAAACTGTTAAAAAAACCTTATAAAACTATTTAAAAACCGTGTAAAACTGTTTATAAGGTTTTTGTAAAGTTTTATAATTATAATAATTATAAAATTATAAAAATTTCGAAATTGGTTAAATATATAATTATAAAAATATAATGGTTTAAAAAAACATTTCTTTAAATTTCCAAAATTCTAAAATTTAAAATTAATCCTTAAAATTGTTTAAAAATTCACAAACTAAATTCACAAACTAATTCAAAAATTCAACAAATTAATTCACAAATATAATTTTCCTAAATCTAATTATTTTTATTTTTTTTAAAAATAGATATAAATTAAAAAATTAATTAATTATCTTAAAATTTCGAAATTGTTTAAATATTTAATTATAAAATTACCATTGTTTTAAAAAACATTTCATAAATTTCCAAATTTTTAATTCACAAATTCCAAATTAACAAAGTCCAAATTCCTAATTCACAAATTCACAATTTCATAATTCATAAATTTCCAAATTCCAAATTCACAAATTCCAAATTCCTAATTCACAAATTCTAAATTCCTAATTCACAAATTCACAAATTCCTAATTCATAAATTAAATGAGATAATTTGAGGAAACTTACAAATTAGATGGAATATCCTCCGCCATTTGTAATCCGGCGAAGAGGAGCAGCGGAATCCGGCGAGGAGGAGGGGCGAAATCGGCGGCGGCGAGGACGAGAAGATGAAGAGGCGGAGGCGCGGTGGGGGAGAGGATCGGAGGAGAAGAAACGCGGTGGGGGAGAGGCTCGGGGTCGAATTCCGGCGAGGAGGAGCGGCGAAATCGGCGGTCGGAGGAAAATCGCGATCGGAGGAGGATTTCAACGCGTGGAGAAGAAGAAGAAGAAGACGCGTCTGTTAATAACCCAGAATTTCCGACTGATTAAAATCTGTCGGAAATCCGTCGGTTTTAATTTTCATTTCGCGGTATTTATTTACATTTTGTGGTTAAAATTTGGCACATCTGTCGGAAAAATATTTCCGACAGATTTCCGACAGATTTAGGGTAGAACCGATCTGTTTTCGTAGTTACAAGGGAATAGCATGGTTGGAGCATGATTTAGAAGATAAAATAGTTGGTAATATTATTGTTACTTTCAAATTCTACACATTTGGTTTTTAGGATTTTTTCGTAAACATCTATGTTTATGTATATGTAACTGTATGAAATGTTTTTGGTTAAACCATGAGCAAATCGCAAATCATATTCTGTATATCAGCCACAAGGTTATTTACTCAATTATCTTTTACCTTTAGTTGTTAGAATCGTATGCCGAGACTTTGTCTTCTCAAAATTCAGGAATTTGACCTCAAAACCCTAAATCTGTCGGATAAAATAGTATATATATATTTCCGACAAATTTATCAAAATAACCAAAAAAAAAACAGAAGAGCCAGTGTCGATCGACAACCCTATACCGTCGATCGACACAGGTTTTAGCAAGATATACGCAGATGAATTTTTTATAAGAAGATTATATAAATATCCGTTTCTGTCGGAAATCAGTCGGAAATATATATATATTTCCGACAGATTTCCGATGCAATATTCATATCATGCTAACCTTAAAAGACGACACGTGTTACCCTTAAAAGAAGATATATTTCCGACAGATTTAGGATTTTGAGGTCAAATTCCTGAATTTGTCGAAATTCAGTCGAAAGGATACATCCTAAATTCTGACAGATTTAGGGTTTGGAAATCAGTTGAAAGGATACATCCAACGAAATTGAACGGGACCACCTAGTTCGGCTTCGCGGGGGAGGTGTAGGGGAAGATGTTCCATAACATCAAAAAAAGACGGCGGAAAGATCTTCTCAAGATTGCAAAGGATCACTGGTATATTGGCATCTAAATTGCGGATCCCCTCAACTGTAAGTGTCCTCGTGCATAAATCCCTAAAGAAAGCACCAACTGCTGCAATAGATTCGTGGACAGTTTGAGGAAGGAGATGGGTAAAAGCAAATGGAAGAAGCCTCTGCATCAGTACATGACAATCATGACTCTTCAGCCCCAAAAACTTTAGGTATCGCGAGTCTACGCAGTTACCCAGATTAGCTGCATATCCATCAGTGAATTTAACTTCGTCTTTAATCCACCGGAAAAATTCTCTTATCTTTTGTATTTGCAATCGGTACGGAGGAAAAGGATATGTACCATCGGGAAGATGATGAAGATAATCACGATAGCAAATCTTTGAAACATCCATCCTAGACTTCACATTGTCTTTTGTCTTTCCCAGGATGTTTAACACCGTATTCATGATGTTGTCAAAGAAGTTCTTTTCAATATGCATCACATCGAGGTTGTGCCTTAATAAATGATCCTTCCAATACGGCAAATCTCAAAATATACTCTTCTTGTGCCAGTTGTGAGCTTCCCCTACACCACAAAGCGGTTCATGCCCATTACCCCCACAATCAAGAGTCCTCTCAGCACCAAAATCTCTCAACTGCTCCAATATAGTACGACCGTCTATCTCATCAATTGGAGCATCAAACACTTGTTTATTTTTCTTAAATAATCTTTTAGACCGACGATAGGGATGGCCGTCCGGTAGAAACCTTCTATGGCAATCAAACCAACATGGCTTTCTTCCATTCCTCAATTGGAAAGCGTCAGTGTTGTCTTGGCAAAACGGGCACGATAATCTTCCATGAGTTGTCCATCCAGATAGCATACCGTATGCTGGGAAATCGCTAATAGTCCACATAAGGACCGCACACATCAGAAAATTCTGCTTCCGTGAAACATCAAACGCTTCAACACCGTGACTCCATAGCATTTGTAACTCATAAATCAATGGCTGGAGGAATACATCAAGTGACCTCTTCGGATGCTCTGGGCCGGGAATAAGAACGGAGAGGAATAAAAACTCTTGACGCATGCACATACCAGGGGGCAAATTGTACGGTGTTACGATTACGGGCCACAAAGAATACTGCCTTCCATGCTTCCCAAATGGGTTGAAACCATCCGTACTTAACCCGAGGTACACATTTCTTGACTCGTATGCAAAATCCGGATACAACATTTGAAAATGTTTCCACGCTTTTGCATCTGAAGGATATGTAATCTCTCCATCTTGACGATGCTCTGCATGCCATCTCATTTGTTCTGCCGTTTGCGCAGATTGATATAACCTCTTTAACCTCGCTGTCAATGGTAAGTACCACATACGGTTATATGGAATTGGAACTCTCCCACCAGTTTCCTGATACCGTGGTTTACGACAAAATTTACATCTTCTCCGGTCTTTGTCTTCTCTCCAATATAGCATACAGTTGTCGATGCATACATCTATCACCTGATACGGCAGACCAAGACCAGCTACAAGTTTCTGTAACTCGTAGTATGATGCAGGTACCTGAATATCTTCAGGCAAAATATCTTTCACAAAATCTGCTATCGCATCAACACACTCTTCTGCCAAATTGAAGTCCGTTTTAAGGGTCACCAGTCTACTAGCAGTTGATAAAGGGGAATGTCCGTCTTTACACCCATGATATAATGGCTGCTTCCCTGCGTCTAACAGATCAAAAAATCTTCTAGCTTCTTCATTTGGTTCTTCTACTCAATCCTCCCCTATTACGATCGATGGCAAATTCTCTCTAAACGCATCATGAACCATCTCAGCTCTACCTACACCAAAATCTACTTCCGTTCTATGTTCGCCAAAGCTATCTGTTCTATGTTCACCTAAGTTTTCCGTTCTATGTTCGCCTAAGCTATCCGCAACATATGGTGAACTGCTACTACTAGCACCATCATTATTAGTTTCTCCATGAAAAAACCAAATTTTGTATCCCGGCATAAAACCATTGGTATACAAGTGATGCCAAACTTGTTCTACATTAACATTACGCGCATTGCAACAATTTAAACATTGACATTTTATCACCTTTCGATTCCCGACAACCGCCATGAACTCGCATATACCTCGTGCATAACTTTCATTTAATGTCTTTGACTCCGGATCATACATCTCTTCATCCATCCACGATCTATAATATCTAGAAGATGACATCTCACTCTCTTAACGATTTTTTCTAACAAATGTTTGGTTGGAAGTTGTTGTTGTTTTGTGAGTGAATGAAGATGTGTGGAATCATATATATAAATACGCTGCCCGTCGGACATCTCTCGGAAAAGCGTCAGAAAGCCAACGGATAGAATAACGGCTATTTTTCCTACAGATTTCCGACAGCTAGTTGGGTGTCTGTCGGAAATCTGTCGGAAACTATTAACGATTCATATTTTCCGATGGATTTCTGACAGCTTACCGGAATCTCCTCTGGCGTCGGCACCGGCTAGTTACACAGTCTAATAATCCGACCGATTTCCGACGGTCTTCTTGTCTGTCGGAAATAATTCCGACAGATTGCCGACGGAATTGGAAAATTTCAATTCCGTCGGAAATCAGTCGGATTACCGTCGGAAATTCCGTCGGATTTGCAGTTGTTTTCTTGTAGTGTATGTTGTTGTGTTCTCAGACTGTTTGATTTTTTTTGTATTGTTTGAAGACTATGTTTTTTTATTTAGTTTGTTGTTACATACATTGGGGGTTAGTTGCTGTTTAAAGACTATGCTATAATATATAACATAATACTTGTTTAATTCTACATACAATTTTCTTTCACACCAAAATTTTTTAACTTTCTTCCTCCATTACTTGCAGAGCAAGTTTCAGAACAACCATACGTAGAGATGGAGGAACTTCAAGATGAGAGTGATCTGATAAGTGAGAGTGTCAATGGAGCTGAGACAAGTGTTGAGGTTGTTGAAACGCCAAAAGAGGACGTGTTGGAGAAACAGAAAAATAGACAAATTGAGAAGAATGATGCGACTTTGCTTATGGCACGAAATAATGTCCAAAGAAAGAGGAATCTTGCTAACACACAGAAAACGCCATACAAAGGGGACACAATTGCACAGAGGATCATTCCAAATGAATTTCCACACATCATTCCAACAGGAAAAGGATATGATCCTTTTGCTCCTGTTGATCAGAAAAAGGTGCAGGCGCTAGAGGATTTGTTGAGAGATGAACCGTAAATATTTTTTTCTCTTTCTAATATGACTTCCATTATTCACAACTTGAATTTTCACTTATGATTGTGTTGTATATCGACAAGGAGAAAAGCTTGTGCCTAACACCCGTGCCAATTGGTTCCATCTCTGGAGAACCCCAACTGAATGGCTCAAGGATTCTGTAAGTATCTCTAATTCCTGGAAGACTGTACTTGTACACATAAGGTGTAGACGTCACTTGACAGTGCAAGCTTAATTTGTTTTTTTTTTCCTGTTTCAGCATATGGATGCTGCAATAAAACTACTTAGGCTATGTTTCTACAACCATCCAGAGTGGTTTAGGAGCGACAAAATCTGTTTCATTGATACAGTCTTACCCATGGTGTGGACCAGTAAATACGAAGATTTTAAATCCTTCCTTGCAAATTCCGATGGGTCTGGTAAGTTGTTACCTGCTGGAGCAGCGTCATACTACACAGGTGAAGAACCATCATATTGTAGGTCAAACAAGATATGGGGGCAGTAAGTGGATGACATCTACATGCCAATGAACATCAAAAAGAGTCATTGGATTGCTCTGTGGATTTCAATTCCAAAAAATAAGATTGTTGTGTGGGATAGTTCTGAGCATATTACCCCTGTCAAACAAATGAAAGACTTAGTGGAGCCACTAGCCGTAATGGTGCCTTATCTTATTCGGGAGACTTGTCCTGAGTAGGAAAGGCCCTTTTGGGATAGTAAACCTTTTACGATCGAGCGACGGTTCGAGTTGTGGAGTGTTTTGTTTGGAGGTCATTGAATGTCATGCTCTAGGTCTTCCATTTAGCGTGATGAAAAACTTTGATATCAAGGCAGCCAGGGACAAATTTGCGGCAAAGATATACGACGAGACAAGACAAGATGGCATAGAAAATCAAAATTGGGATCACTTAGACTTCTACGAGGCGAGATAATACTTCGGTTCAGTAATTCATACCTTTCTTATCTCGTTAAAAACTATTAAGGATTCTTGCATATTTTTTGTACATGTAAGACAAACTCATATCCTTAGCATCTCGGGATAAGTTAGTAATTTTGTGAAGATAGGTTATTAAATGCACAAACTCATATCCTTAGCATCTCGGGATAAGTTAGTACTTTTGTGAAGATAGGTTATTAACTGCTGATTTAATATTTGTTAAACATTTTAGACTTCTATGGTAGATTTCTCTTGTAAACTTCTACTTAAGAATGTTTCGCTTTTGATAAGGATAATGATAATCTCTTACCTTTTAGTATAAACATATCCAAAATAAACACACAAGATTACTAGATTTGACCCTGGTTCGAATTTAAGTAGAAACAACTAACATTTTTTTTAACACAAATTTCGAACTACCTTATAACACCTAGGTTTAACATAGATTCGTTCACAAGTTGCAAATTATTATTATTTTTTTTTTCTAAAAAAATTGGACACAGAGTTGAGCATGAACAAAAGTTTAGTTTTAAACTAAAATGTAATAACTTCAGCTTCATCACAAGTAAAGATGGTATTAACAAACACAGAAGTTTAGTAGAGAAGGTGTCTATTTAAGACGTCTACTACAGAAGTCTACACCTGAAGTCTACTACAGCCGATTTATGATGTAAAACATTGATTAAGTAGTGAACATAGTCTGGTTTGAAGTACCTTAACTTAGGTAATGCGGACGCGTATGACCCGTTTGATGACAGTTTGAACACTTGTAGGGGTTGTGAAGCTTGCGCGGGTTTGTTCCTTTCC
This sequence comes from Draba incana, assembly GCA_963576765.1. Classification (NCBI taxonomy): domain Eukaryota; kingdom Viridiplantae; phylum Streptophyta; class Magnoliopsida; order Brassicales; family Brassicaceae; genus Draba; species Draba incana. The sequence goes on along the minus strand of OY755214.1, from coordinate 26,637,274 downwards.
TCCTTGACAGTTCTAGGTAAGATTGCCATCTAGACTTCTTCTTCCTACATTTTTTAGGCTGCACCTCAGGAGGTAAACATGGTACCTCAGGATACGGTAACGCGTCGCTTTTGGGGAAAATGTTTTGGTAGTATGCCGCATACTAATACACCCTACCGTATGATGGACAAAGCACCATAGCCACATCTGTACCACTCATTATCGAAGCCAGAATAGCATGTGAGCAAGGTATCCTTTCGATTTGAAAAATACCACAAGAACATTTTATGTGAAGCAAGTCAACAAGATAATTTCGTGCTCCTCCCTTTATAATGAACTGGTTATCGTCTATCCGTTCCACTGTATTGGACCCGCGTAATGGTCGCAAATTGCCAACAAGTATTCAACTCCCCGACTAAAGCGTGTGGTTAGCTTTGAAGCATCGTCTCGTCTTTTATAAAACCATCTTCCAAGCTTGATCCTGATAAAATCAAGAAGGTATGCTACGGGAAATCCTCGCGCTACCTTAAGCGATGCGTTGATCGATTCGGCAATGTTGCTAGTCTTGATATTGTACCTAAGTCCCTCACAATGTACTCGTGACCAAAGTTTTGGATCCGCGCCTTCCAAGTATTTTGCAATGGCCGGTGATGCTGTCCGTAGCGCGTCCATGTATCGATCATAATCTTTTTCTGTATATGCATACACAACACCTTTCACCAAATACATTAGGTCTTTTCCACTAAAAATCAGGGCAATGTTACTCTGGAGATGGTAATAACATATGCCACGTGTTGCCCATTGGAAAACCTTCGCACATGCATTGATATTAGACTGATGCCTATCCGAAATTATGACCAACGGGTAGCCATCCGATATACATAAACGAAATTTCGTGAAAAACCATTCCCACAACTCATTATTCTCACTATCGACAACCCCAAAGGCCAAAGGAAATATTTGAAAATTAGCGTCTTGCGCAGCTGCCACTAACAAAGTCCCTTCGTATTTCCCGCTCAAATGTGTCTCATCACCAACAATTACTCGTCGGAGATACTTAAATCCGGCTATTGAAGCTCCGAATGCTATGAATAGATATTTAAATCTATTTGTAGCATCCATTTCAAGACCGGTCACTGTCCCCGGATTAGCTTTCGCGATGTGATGCAAGTATGATGGAAGAAGCCGATATCCATCTTCCGGTGACCTCCTAACCAATGTTTGTGCATATTTAAGAGCTCTATATGCGGTGGAATAATCTAAAGTCATCCCAAACATCGTTTTCATTGCATCCTTGATGTGCTCCGGGGTAATTCCGTTAAGATTCTAACTCGCTCTATAAATAGATGACCAACGTATTTCGGAGTGTAGTGTTTACGGTAAGCCACTCGATATACCGTGAAACACGTATGAACGTTCACATACTTTGTCACCCAAAACCGGTTTGCTTCGTTCTTTACACTCGCTCTTATCTTCCACTCGCACCCTTTCCCACGACACAACGCCACAAAAAGCATTATTGTAGACTTATACAACTTGAAAGTAAATCTTAGCATCAAAGCCATCAATCGCAATTCCTTAAGTAGCTCATCCTTCATACTAAAACTCTGTTTCACAAATATGTTATCGGACCATGTCGGATTTGAACTACCTTTACCACCCAAATTATTTGCATTCACACCAAAAGATGTATCTTCTTCATCCTCGTCTTTCACTTTTCCATACTCACTGTAGTCGTCGTCACTACCGGGTTCATCTTCTTCTTTAACACCATCCACACCACCAAATGCCTTGTCTTTAACATCATCTCCAACCTCATCTCCAACATCACTATCCTCATCCTCATCCTCGGATTCTACCACATCTTCATCACGACCGTCATCCTCACAATCAACATCATCCACCACGAGCCGACTCGACACACAAAGACGTAATACATGTGTTCTACTTAGCTCAATCAAACTTTGGACTTGTCTGTCATTTTTAACGTGCATATGAGGCGTATCTCGAGCCATCTGTTGCAACATTGATGGAGAAGGTGAGTAAGTGAGGTCCACTACCTCTGATTTTTTATCAATGTCATAATCATCATGTGCCATTTCAACAAGTTTCTCATGTTTAAAACCATCACTCAAAAAAAACATTCTCCCGCCTCTTCGATTGTCAACCTCAAAACGCCAAATACCATCTTCCATAATCAAACCTCCATATGTCAAAAAATGCATTTTAAAAAACTCTCACATTTTTAGACTGCAAATGCAGTCTACTTAATATGAGCCAACTAGTCACCAAATCAAGAAAATAAGTTTGCCCCACAAATATTTGTCTTAAACATGACCAACTCTTACAGGGGGTAAATATACAACTAACAAACATGTGAGAACAAAAAAATAAAAAAAAATACATTCTAAATATGTCAAAAGATGCAATTTAAAAAACTATCACATTTGTAGACTTCATATGCAGCCTACTCTAAGTAGACTTCAAATGCAGTCTACTCAATATGAGCTAACTAGTCACCAAATCAAGAAAATAAGTTTTCCCCACAAATATTTGTCTTAAACATGACCAACTTTTACAGGGGTAGATATACAACTAACAAACATGTGAGAACAAAAAAATAAAAAAAAATACATTGTAAATATGTCAAAAAATGCAATTTAAAAAACTATCACATTTGTAGACTTCAAATGGAGTCTACTCAATATGAGCTAACTAGTCACCAAATCAAGAAAATAAGTTTGCCCCACAAATATTTGTCTTAAACATGACCAACTCTTACAGGGGGTAGATATACAACTAACAAACATGTGAGAACAAAAAAATCAAAAAAATACATTGTAAATATGTTAAAAATGCATTTTAAAAAACTATCACATTTCTAGACTCCAACTGAAGACTTAAAATGCAGTCTACACAGAGTAGACTTCAAATGCAATCTTCAAATGCAGTCTACAATGAGTTATTTTTGCAATTAAGGCAAATCGGTATGTAGATTGCAGTCTACAAAGGTTACTTTTGCATTTGACCAAAACGTTGACTTTTTGGTGTAGACTTCATTTGCAGTCTACATAAAAGTGCAGGTTACTTTTGCATTTGATCAAATATTTCCACTGTTTATACATAGACTTCATTTGCAGTCTACATAAGAAAGTAGACTTCATTTGTAGACTACTTAAGGAAAGTAGACTTCATTTGCAGTCTACGCAAAAAAAAAAAAAAACAGGTTACTTTTGGATTTGACTTTTGTTGACTTTTCAAAGTAGATTGCAAATGAAGTCTACAAAAGATATGTACTTTCGGGTCAATTTTTTGAAAGATTGGTCAAACACAAAATTAACCTCACTTTTTAGAGTAGACTGCAAATGAAGTCTACAAAAAAGTTCAAATCCAAAAGTGACCTGTTTGTAGACTGTATTTTAAGTAGACTTCAAATGCAGTCTACTTTTTACGGTCAATGGTCTGGTAAAATGCAAAAGTGACCTGATTTTTCCGCTGCCTGCACACGAAGTCTACACTATTTTTTATTGTTGTCAAAGAAGACTGTTAGATTTAAAATGCAGTATACTTTACATTTTTTACAAATAATAGTCAAATGCAAATATAACTCTAAGTTGACTTTTAGACTTCAAATGCAGTATACATTTACGAACCAGATCTGAAATTTTCAAAAATAAAAAATCGTTACCTTGTTCACTCGTTCGACTTCGTATTCACGTTCTTAAACCACCGAAACTATCAATTTCACCGAAAAACAACCCCAACCGTTTTATTTGGAAGAATTACGGGAAATCATGAAGTTATGAGTGAAAATTTTGAAAGAACAAAAATTAGAGAGTTTTAGATGAAATTGGAGAGAAAATTAATGATGTCTAAGTTATGAGCTCACTTATTATGCATTTACGTAACAAAAAATTAGTTGGTGTAGCATTTAGAGCTTCAACTTGGCTGTTCATGGTGGTTGGAAAAATTGAAGGAGATGGAATTTTTGTAAATAAGTTGATGTTTTTTGGTGTTTTAGTCTTTTAGTAAGTTTATTAATTTGGAAAAAAATAAAATAAAGAAAAGATAATGGCATTTTCGTGAATATGAGAAGAAGAGAATGCGAGATTTGTGAGAAAGTGGTAAATAGTAAAAAAGAGGAAAAAGTGGGTTAGTTTTGCATTGGACCAAAAGAAATGGGTTAGTTGTGAAATCATCCAATTTTTTATTTAAATTTCGAATCATTTTAAAATTCAAATGTTTTTAAATTGAAAGCGATGTTGCGAAAATCAATAAAAAGACAGAGAAAGAGAAAGAGAAAGATTGAGTTTTCATTTTGAGTTTAGTTCCTTGAAATTGACGGCGAGAGGGTGAGTTGTAGGGAAAAGAGTTTTGTGTCTATATTTTCTTCTAAATTTTATCGTATTCTCTTCTATATTTCGGGAAAAAATCTTTGAGCTATTGTTCAATTTGTTGGAGGGTTTTGTTGAAATAGAAAGCCAATTAGAGGTACCGAGGAGGATGTTTGCCGCCGGCGAAGAACCAATTGGGATTAGGGTTACTACGTATAGGCCATCCAGTTGCATCAAAGCCGTGAATCCACTATAGAAAGAGGAGAGGGACACGATTCGTGGATCTTCTTTTGGGAAGTTTGTATCGATTGCTGAGCGGCAGGCTTATTCCGAGAGGTTTGATAGATTTTAATTTCCCGTCAACTTAAAGTGAAGAAGAAACACGAGATTTGGGTTTTGTATTCCGGGAGACCAGTTAGATTCTCTTTGAGAGAGTTTGCCATTGTCACTGGATTACCTTGTGGAAATTTCCCAAAGAAATCCAAGTCCCGTTTGATCATGATATAAGCTCAACTCCTTACTGGCCGTTGTTATTCGGGAAATTGAAGTCGGTGTCTTATGTGATTAAGATGTTGAAGAGAAAAACTGTCAATGATACCAAGACGAGGATAAAGTATGCTTGCTTGGCCCTGCTTGCATTTGTCTTGATGCTCACGACTCACCACCCGAAGATAGTAAAAGAACATGAAAAAGAGATTTAAGATCTAACAGCTTTTTTCAATATCCTTGGGGGAGATAAGCTTTTGACACTCTAATGAGCAGCATTAAGGAGAAGGATGAGATAATTTTGTCTCAGAATACTTGTAACACCCGCGAACCAAAAAGAAATCCAGATTGGGCTTTTTGGTCGTGTCGATCGACAAATGATGTGTCGGGTGTTTTTTATGCAAAATGCAGATACAACGAGTGATGTGACCGTTGTATAAAGAAGCATATTTGTGAGGTGAGTATTGTTTTTCCTAATTAATGGGTGTATTTTATTCAGAGAGATTATTAAATACAAAAGGAAAAGTAATACTAGAATTTTTAATGCAAAAAGAAAAAGAGATGGAGTGGGATTGGCTTGGGGTGGAGAAAGTTGGCAGCCTCCCTTTTCTGTGAATTAAGGCAGAACCGTGGGAAAGAGTTTTTGGGAGGAGTTGGTGATTCCTTAAAAGTTTGGTGATTAAGAGAGAGAAGGAGACAGTTATGTCCGTTTGGTAGATAAGGGAAACGGACGTTGAGATCAGAACGTATCGGAGTGAAATTTTGTGGGTAAGTTTTTCTTTCTCTTAGCTAGCCGTGAGGTAAATATGTTTATATTTTGAATCAGTATGCTAAGAGATATTCATGTTTTTGTGAGAGAGCTTCTGCAGAATCGAGTTTAAGGATCAGTTAGCTTGCGGGGTGTTTTCCTGGAGTTTCAAAGAGAGTTAGACCATGATTTATATGTTGTTGGAAAGATCTTTCTGTATAGTTTTCAGAACTAGTTTCCGATTGTGATTCCGAGGTAAACTCCGTCCTCAGTGTTGATTTGAAGTCAACACGTCGACTCTGTTTTGTTCAGAATATCCTAATTTGATTTAGGAAAATCTTGTGATGAATTTTAGGGATCCAAAAGGAATTAGGCAATCATCTTTAGGTAGTTGGAAAGCTCTTCTTGTCTAGTTTCTGGATCAGTTTTCCGATCCAAGTTTGGAGGTAGGAGAGGATAGAATTTTGATCGGTAAGTTTGCTAAATTTTGAGATTGTTGTCTCAATTAGATTTTTATCCTACCGGTTCTTATAGGTTTTAGACAGGTTTTGGGTTGATGGGGTAGTTTTTAATAATCGCATGAAATCCGTTTGTGATTTGGTCATATATTACTTTTGAACCGTGTACAATTTGGACCGGTTCTCTCAGTTTTAAACCGGTTTTGGGGAAACCAATTCCATTTTCAGATTGAGCTGGTGAAAATATTTCTGATGCTATGCTAATCATATTTTTGTGACCAACGGATTAATTTAGGTGAATTATTTGGTGTTTGAGAGCGTGTGTGGAAGTTCGTCTGTACGCAAATTTTCTTAGGCTAAGGTGAGTGCATGACCGTAGGCTCATTTAAGCCAATATCGAGTTTTAACAAACGATTTATAGTGGTTCCCGTGATGAAATTGTGTGGTTGTTTGTGTTTTCCGTGATGAAATTGTGTGGTTGGTTATGTTTAATTATTTAATTATTTAATTAGTTAATTATTTAATTATTTGTGTCGATTGGCAGTGCTGTTTGAATCGTGTGGGCATTTTAATCGTATGGGGTTGCTTGCGTGTGGGTTAAAAAATGTAATTAGCCTGTAGATGGGATGACTGTCTCACTAAGTATTTATGATAATACTTACGCAACTCTTTGTGCCATGTGTTGCAGGTAAAGATTGTGTGATCGCGGAATCATGGCGTAGGAGGAGGATGATTAGGGATGTTTGTGTGTTTGCATTTTTAGTAGGTTGCTAGAAATGTTTAAATAATATTATTTGTGGATTTATTGTTTAATAATTAAATTGTGTGAATTCCGCTGTTTGTTGCTTGTTGTTGAAATTAATCTTTGAGAATTAATAATTATGGGGTTATTAATTCGGATTAATTAATTAATTAAAAAAAATAAAAAATCGGGTCGTCACAATACTGTCGCTGTAAAAGGATTTGTTCATGCTTTACAACTTGTTATGGTTGAGGTTGTTCCTTCCTTGTTGGAGATTGTTCAAGTTAATTCAACTTCCTCTTCAAAGTCTGAAGATAAACACTAGAAAGAAGAGTTAATTGAGAAGAAGATTTGTCTTAGCCTTGTTCATGCTAGGGATTTGCATAAAGCAGAAAAGGTAATTGCTAAGTTATATGAATGTTTGTTATGTTATTATATATTTGGTATTGTTTTGTTTAGCCGTTAAATTTTTTTGTAACTAGTTATTTATTTTGCGGAATATTGCATAGGGGTTATATGGTAAGAAATGCACGATTGACTAACTAACTTGGATAGTAACTCGAAACCCATGGTTTATTTGTTAGAGTAAATCAGTTTTTTTTAACTATATGGTTATAAGGTTAAATTATTCATGTTTTAGCAACATCTTTGTTAAGTATTATGTATTTGTTTACATGGCTTGTGTTGATTTTCATACGGCTAAGTCAATGTAACTTGATTGCAGAAGATTGTCGACTGTATAATACGTGATGATGGGGAGGTAGAGATAGATGAGAAGGAGCTTGGGTGGTCTGATGAGAAAGAAGACGAAAAGGTTGATAACTTGTTGTAGCTTATCAGTGAGGAGTACAGTTTTAGTAGTTCTTTGTTTCATGGTGGGGTTACAAAGGAAGATGTGTTGCGTATGATAATAGAGGCAAAAGAAAAAAAAAAAAGAGAAGAAAGTTGCTCGGAATGTTGATTCAGGGGGTTCAAGAATTGAGGGATGTGCTGGTGTGTCAATATCTTCCTCTGATTTACAACATGTTGCTGATCTTGTTGCGGAGAAACTAACTGCTGATATTAGTAGACTTGAGGGGAGAATTAATGACACATGTTCTAAACTTGAGGAGTTGAAGTCTGTTATAGGTGTAATGGACACTGATATTACTCTCGAGGTGACGCAACAAAGTTTGAAGATGAAAACAGCTGTGATTGATTCCATTATTGGATCTTTGGAAAAATTCCATAGTATGTATGCAAGGGAGAACAATGAGGTCTTAGTGAATAATATCAACAATGATGTGAACCTGGAAGCCACATTTAATGGATCTGGTGGTAATTTGAAAGGAAGTTAGGTAATATCGGTTTTTTCTGCTGAAGAGATTGACAATATCATTGGTGGCTTTCTTTGAAAACTCAGACATTTGTCTATGGATTTTGTATGGACTATATAAGTTTTATATGCAGTATTAAACATCAATTTTTTAAATATTGGTTTGTATGGTAATAAGTTTTTGTTTTGTTGTTAGGGGTGTGGAGGGGGATTAGATGGGATGCATAATGTTAGTAATTCATCTGATGTAGGAGATTGTAGGAGTCGTAACCCACACAATTGAATTTGTAAGGGTTTTTAGGGAGATAAGAGATCTCTAGGGTTTGAATCACAAACTTAGGTTAAGAGATAGGTTGAACTGATATGAAGAAAGATTTATTATTCTTTTGCTCTGAGAAAATTATGATCCCCTTTATGGGTGAATACAATGAACTATATATAAATTTTCTAATCTAGGTTAAATACTAGATTTGAGCCTGACCCATTAAACAATCTAATAGCTTTTAGGCCCATATTATTATAAGTCAAATTTATATATTGGCTTAATATCAGTATGGGCCTAGCTTAAGACTGAGCTTTTACAAGCTAGCTCATGATTTCTTCATGTTTTTGCCGAATCGTTTTTGTAGTTAAATCGATCTCATAGGGGTGGAATCCGACCCCTATAGTTAGCCCCCCCCCCCCCCCCCCCCCCAACTTGGCAGTATCGCATTATGATGATGTCGAGGTATAAGCTATTGAAATCTTAGACTGATGAGATGGACTGCGAAGCAGCCATGCGTTGACGTCTTATCATCGAACTTGGAAAGTTGCATTTATTCCATGTTGAGTTGATGCTACCATGTTCTCCTGTACTTACCATCATAGCAGATATTGTCGAGGTAGAATAAGTCGCAAGTGAGATCGATGCTTTAAGAAAATGTGTGTCTACTGTCTTCCGGGATGTGTCTCGATGAGATGAAAATCGTAAAGTTTTATTTGCCGATATGTAAATGTTGTCAAGCTTACGTGTTTTTGTAAACTCTTAGCTTGGCAGAATGCAATTCTTATGAGAGACATGTACAGATGGTTAACTGTGTTGTTGAGGCAGAAGATCCAACGTTCACCGATGTCCTTTGGAAGACAACAATTGGAAATGTCAACAAATTAACAGGTATAATATTATTATTAATATATATTAGTAATTACTTGACATTTAATTATATTTCAAAGTTTGTATATATATATATATAAGAAACAGAAATAATTATATTTCAAAGTTTGTATATTGTTTACTTGACATTTAATTATATTTTACTTATTCTACGTTGAATATATACAGGTGGACACACACGTGGGTGGACACTGGTAAAAGAGTTGCATAACATAAAACCACAATGGTGTCACGTACCATATGTGATAGCAGTGATTCATAAAATGGAACCTAATGGATTGGGGGACGCGATGGTCATGCTAAAGGTAAAATGTATATATAAGTTATAAGAAAAGATGTTTTTAACAAATTATATATTTAGTAATCGAGAAATGTTATTTGTTTTCCTTGAAGGATCCTACCGGGACTGTACAAGCGAGCATTCATAGGTCCGCCATATCTGATAACAAATATGGGCCGCACATAAAGGAGGGTTCGATATTGGTGGTAAAGGAGGTTGTAGTTGTTAAGTTTGATAGGGCGCAAACCTATCTTAACATTATTCTTAACAACATAAGCAATGTAAGTTAAGTAGAATATATATTTTAAAGGTATTGTATTAAAGATATATCCTTACACATAAATAAAGTTTTTATTTCACAGGTTATATCTAAAGAAAACATGGCTACAACGTTCATAGAAGAAGGTAGTAGCAGTCGTGTGCATCGAAATCCAAACAATTGGCTATCCCAAGTATATGATGAGGAAGGGTCGACGACGGATGATGGTGAAGAAATTGATGATGAGTAAAACATTACGTCATCAATAAAAGAAATGAAAATAAATATGTGTTTATGTTAGCAGTTTATTTGTATTAGGTTTTTAAGCAATAATGTACGTACGTTTATGAACGTCGATGTTAATGTTAAAATATCATAATATTATATTAATATAAGTTTTCAAAAATTTACTTGTAAACCTAACACATTAACTACTAAGAAAAAAAGAAACCAATTAAATCTTACCTTACCAAACTATAAATTACTTTAGTAAAAATACAAATTTGCTACGATTTTGCGTCGACATGTACGTTTGGACGCAAAACCGTCGCAAAATTGCTTCGAAGTTGCGACGGTAAACGGTTGCGACGGATTTGCGACGAAAGTAGGTTCAACACGTTTTAATTGATTCTCATTTGTGTATGAGTGTAATATTTTTGCCGCAAATAAGTCGCAAAAATGTTGGAAAAGCGTCGCAAATTAGTCGCAAAATGAAATGAAATTCTATAAAAACCACGAATGTATGTCATTAATGAACACAACAGAAAAACATTTCTTTCAACAGAAAAAAAAAATCTTAATCATCAAATACTATGTCTTATCATGAAATATACACGATTCGAGGATGGATGTACAATCGTCGTGATCCAGAAACCGGCGAAGTGACAAGAGAATTTAGTGAAGGGGTTGACCAGTTTTTGAGCCAGGCGGTAAACAACAAAAGGGCGCATGCTGGAATCACCTATACCGGTAACGTAAAGATTTTTTGTCCTTGCGTGAAATGCAAAAACTTGACACCACATGATACTCAAACTGTTTGGAAACACTTGTTTACAAAGGGGTTTTTACCTAACTACTATGTTTGGTTTTCGCATGGGGAGGATTTTGTTGTTGATGTTCCGGGTAGTTCAAGTACGAGTTATCGTGGGAATATAGAAGGTGTTAGTAATTATGAGGATAATAATTATCAGTATGGTCATGATAATTTTAATGAGTCTTCGTATGGAAATACTGATGGGAATAGGTCTAATGACATGGTTAATGATGCATTTCAAGAAACTACTGGTGCATTTAGTGATAATACTTTTGAAGAACCAAACCCGAATGCTAAATTTTTTATGATATGTTAGATGCTGCTAACGAACCTATCTACGAAGGATGTAGAGAAGGGCTATCAAAATTGTCCCTAACATCTAGGATGATGACAATTAAAAGCGAGGATAACCTTAGTGAAAATTGCATGGATAAATGGGGTGAATTGTTTGAAGAGTACTTACCAGAGGGTAATAACTCTGCTGAGAGTTACTATGAGATACAAAAATTGGTAGCAAGTCTTGGATTACCGTCTGAGATGATTGATGTCTGCATTGATAATTGTATGATTTTTTTGAAAGATGATGCTCAGCTGCAGGAATGTCGTTTTTGCTCTCATCCAAGATATAAGAAGACTAGTGGTCGAACGAAAGTCCCGTTCTGGTGTATGTGGTATCTGCAAATAACAGATAGGCTGCAACAATTATATCAATCAGAGCAGACAGCAGGGGCAATGAGGTGGCATGCAGAACATAATTGGGAGGATGGGGTAGTTGCTCATCCATCAGATGCAAAGGCATGGAAACACTTTCACACGGTACATCCTGACTTTGCTGTAGAACATAGAAATGTGTATTTAGGTCTTTGCACTGATGGGTTTAGTCCTTTTGGTATGTCTGGTCGGCAGTATTCGTTGTGGCCAGTGATAGTGACGCCATATAATTTCCCGCCGGAAATGTGTATGCATAGAGAATTTTTATTTCTAAGCATTTTGGTTCCAGGGCCTAAGCATCCAAAAAGATCACTTGATGTATTCCTACAACCTCTTATACACGAACTAAAGCAGTTGTGACATGTTGGTGTACGCACGTTTGATTCGTCAAGCCGTCAAAACTTCAACATGAAGGTTGCCCTTATGTGGACGATAAGCGACTTTCCGGCGTATGGCATGCTTTTTGGATGGACAACGCATGGAAAGTTATGATGTCCTTATTGTTTAGATAAAACCGAATCATTTCAATTATCAGCGGGAGGGAAAGCTTGCTGGTTTGATTGTCATCGTCGTTTTCTTCTAAGGGCTCATCCTTATAGAAAGAGTAGAACGTCGTTTCGAAATCGAGTTGTTAAAACCTCCCCCTTGGTTTACCTCTCAGGTGAGGAGTTGGAAGAACAAATGGATGGATATGGTGCACAGGAAACTGTAAAAGTTGGAGGTAATTGGCAAAGTAATCCTGCAAATATGCCTGTTGGGTATGGGGTATACCATAACTGGCATAAGAAAAGTATATTGTGGGAATTGCCTTACTGGAAGGATCATCTGTTGAGGCACAACTTGGATGTCATGCATGTGGAGAAAAATTTCTTTGAGAATATTATACACACATTGTTAAATATTGCAGGGAAAACAAAAGACAATCGGAAATCTCGTCTCGATCTCGCGGTTTTATGCATAAGGTCAGAGTTACATCTAACAATGCTTTGATTAACTGGGTTAAGGAGTGGGTGATGTTCCCAGATGGATACGTGTCCATTTTTTCAAGGTGTGTTGAACAAGGGGGCAAATTTTCTGGGATGAAGAGCCACGATTGTCATGTGTTCAGGCAACGACTACTCCCTTTCGCCTTTCAAGAGCTTTTACCGCAAAATGTCCACGACGCAATAGCAGGTGTTACGTTTAATCCTTGTTACATTAATATTATATTTTGTAAATGTATTAGTAAATAATTAACTTACTTCGGACCGAATTGCCATTTCAGCTATTGGTGCATTTTTCAGAGACTTATGTGCTAGAACCTTAATGAAGGACGAAATCTCGAAGCTGAATTCAGACATACCACTCACTATTTGCAACTTAGAGAAGATATTTCCACCTTCCTTTTTCGATGTCATGGAACATCTGGTTGTACACTTACCTCATGAGTTAGATTTGGGTGGACCAGTCCAATTTTGATGGATGTACCCCTTCGAAAGGTTCTTCAAACATCTGAAGATGAAGGCGAAAAATCTCGCAAGAGTTGAGGGATCAATCATTGCTGGAAGTTTGACAGAGGAGACATCGAACTTCTCTACTTACTACTTTAGCCAAACCGTGAAAACTAAAAAAAACCGTCGTAGACGATACGACGATGGTGGGGTTGGCCGAACATATCACTTAGAGGGTGTACCGGATTTTTTTTGTGATGTTGGTCGAATGGGTGGAAAGGTGAAGGAAACAACGTGGTGTGATTTCAAGCATATGGAAGCTGCCCATACGTATATATTGCTAAATTGTAACTACTTTCAGCCATATGAGAGGTATATATATATATATATATACATATATGAGAATATATTATTTAATATAAATATATATATGCATATACACATCTAATTAACGGGTGTACGTACATGCAGAATGTTAGATGGACAAATACGGGAAGCTTTTCCTGATCTCAATGATGCAGAAGTCCAATCTTTCCTAGAACGTGATTTTGCTGCCTGGATGCGGGAGAAAGTAAGAAACATGCATATTGTATATTAATAAATGTATATATATATACATGTATATATATATATGTAGATGTAATTAATTATGTATACTAATTAATTAATTATTTCATTTTGAGAATAGGTGGCGAAAAGATCTCGCCACAGTTGGCCTTTATGGGTACATGAGTTTGTTTTGGGGCCGATTGCAAGCATAAAAACGAGTAAGATGTATTGTACTCGCGGCTTTATTTTTCACACATTTGAACATGGCCACAATAAAGCCACTGCAAATTATGGTATTCATGTCCCTGGCGATACCAACGTTTATGGTATTTTGAAAGAAATCATCGAGATTGAGTATGCTGGTGTTTTGAACTTGAAAAGTGTATTATTTCGTTGTGATTGGTTTGATCCACACATTGGTGTCGGGGTTAGAACCAGCAAATTTGGAGTTGTTGACGTAAAAGGAAATAGGAGGTACACCGACAAATTTGAGCCATTTGTTTTAGCATCTCAAGCAGAGCAAGTAGTCTTCATTCCTTACCCACGCACTCGTGTACGACGGGATCAAGATTGGCTATCTGTGATAAAAGTTAACCCAAGGGGTCGAATTATCGGTGGGTTAGCAGCTGATGCTGATGATCAACCCCTAGTGCAACCTGCTAGAACCGAAGAAGTTTCAATCCCAACAGAGGTAAACACTAATTTGCCAAGAATTGACCCACTCCACAGTGGTCTTGATGTGATATTCGAGGATTCGGATGGAAACGAAGATGAATTTGATGAAGACCACGAAGAAGAAGATCATGAGGAGGAAGATGAGGAGGAAAATGAAGGGGGAGTAGGAACTTATATTTATGATAATGAAGAAGAAGATTAATGTATCTGTAGCATGTTTTGGTTCAATGTATCTTTTCCTGTTTTACTTTTCCTCTCTCATTTCTTTGCGAGGAACTTATATTTATGATAATGAAGACGAAGATTAATAAAAGTAATTGCGAAGATTAAATTTATTTCTACTAATTAAGATTTTAAAAAATTAAAGGATTTGTTGATTCGATTGTGGTACTTTACTTTCTTTGTTTGTTTGAGTGTTATTAGGGTTTGATGAGAAAATCCTCCTACTATTTATTCTGATTTACATGTTTGGTTAAAAAAAAGTTTATAAAAAAGTTGCGCTGATAGCCTATAAAGTTGTGATAATCGAGAGAAGTAGAATTGTAGAAGTATGAGTTTATGGAATAGTGACGTGAAAAGTCTTCCAATTGTTTTGGGCTAATTTGCCAACTAACCATGAAAACATTTATACTTATATTAGTAGCCCTAATTTCCCTTTCAAAATGGTCGCACACATGTAGAAGAAAAAAAAAATTATCTCCATTTTTAGTCATTTTATTTAAAATTTTCAAATTCCTATTTAAAAATTAAATTCATCTGATATATATGGCTTTTTATATTTTACGATATATTTTATAATTAATATAAATTATATATTGTTAATAATAATTTTTCTTCTATATTTCTCTATTTTTCATTTATTACTTAACATAAAATTAGATGAATATTTATATATTCAACCTAACAAAAAAAAAAAAAGCAACACAACACAAAAAGAAGATGTTAAGAACATGTAGCCCAAAAACTACATGTTCACGGTTGAGGGGTAAGGCTTTGCGACGGCTTTGCGACGTAATCGTTGCCAAATCGTCGCAAATGATTATAATTTGCGACGGTTTTGCGACGATTACGTCGCAAACTCGTCGCAAAGCCTAACCCCTAAACCCTGAACATGTAGTTTTTGGGTTACATGTTCTTAACATCCTTTATTGGTTATATTAACAAAAGGGTTAGTAGTAATTATAACATCAATCTATCTATAAAAGAGAGACATTTTAGACCCAAAAAAGCAACACAACACAAAAAGAAGATGTTAAGAACATGTAGCCCAAAAACTACATGTTCAGGGTTTAGGGGTTAGGCATTTGCGACGAGATTGCGACGTAATCGTCGCAAAACCGTCGCAAATGATAATAATTTGCGACGATTGTACGACAATTACGTCGCAAACCCGTCGCAAAGCCTTACCCCTAAACCCTGAACATGTAGTTTTTGGGTTACATGTTCTTAACATCCTTTATTGGTTATATTACCAAAAGGGTTAGTAGTATAACCAATAAAAACTTTGTTGTTGAAATTATAACATCAATAGATAGATAGATATCTACCGTCAGAAACATAAGTATATACATCATACACGTATACAATAAATATCATAAATCTATAATTTACACCGATTTGATGATTTTATTCGTTTATTGTCTGTCTTTGTTCGTTATATGTATAAGAGATCCAAAAAGAAGTATATTTTCTATTTTGTATTCCTAAAATTGGTTACGGAAACTCGAAACCCCAAACAAACCCTAATCCTTACACAAAATTTAAACCGGTTTGCGACGATTTTGCGACGGAAGTGGCTGTGAAAACAAGGTTTTGCGACGAAATTGGCGGTGAAAACAAGGTATTGCGACGGTTTTGCGACGTCAATTTGCGACGGTTTTGCGACGGACCTTTTTCCTATATATACGCGAGCTCAGAAACGTGAATCGTCGCACAGATCTCACTCCCATCTCGCAAATCCGTTAAAAGCAGAGCAAATTCCGATTTTAAGGTAAAAATTTCCTTCTTTTCTTTTAATTTAGTTATATATTTGTTATGATTTAATTTTTTGAATTTTTGGAATTGTTAGAATGATATGATTTATTAGAATGGTTAATTTTGACTATTTATTAAATTATATAATTTATTTTAAAGGTTTTTAATATGTTATGAGCATAAGTAAAATTATGAGAATTATGACAATTGTTATGATTTAATTTTAATTTATTTATATATTTGTTATGATTTAATTTTAATTTATTTATATATTTTTTATGATTTAATTTTTTGAATTTTTGGAATTGTTAGAATGATATGATTTATTAGAAGGTTTAAAATTATATTGTTGATTAGAATAATTTGGATTTTGGAAATTATTATAATTGTTAGGATTAGAATGTTATTTTTTACTATTTATTGAATTATATAATTTAGTATAAATGTTTGTAATATGTTATGACCATAATTACAATTATGAGAATTATTACAATTGTTAGGATTATAAGTTTCTAATGTTAAAATATATTATTAATTTTAACATAAAGTTTTAACATAAATTAAACCAAGTTAACATAAATTTTTATTAATCTTTTTATAATTTTACATAATTGTATATGACGGGTTGTTCACCCAACAAGTACACCGACCTTCTACAGAGGGACCCTGGACGTAGACCTCCACGTCTTGGATTTCATGCGCATAGAGGCGACGGCGGGTCTTCTTCTTCTACGATTCCCGAGACTCAACCACCGTCGGATGCCCCTCCAGAGGACGATCGTAGAGTTCCGTCGTTGGACGATATGACGTTTGCTCAGCTTCTCGTTAGTCCTGCACGCCGAGTACTTCCCGAGCTACATCCTGAGCCGTCCGGCAACCAATTGTGGTACTACATTTTATTTTAAAAATTCATATTTTTATTAATTACATTTATAACTTAACATGTTTTCAATTACTGTTTTTTTTTTCAGGTTCTCGAAAAACAAAGTCTCCAAGTCTATTAGGGAGATTATCGAGCGGGATTTCACCATGCTGCATACGAGTTGGAAGTATGTTCCCGAGGATACGAGGGCCCGGTGGTACAAAACATTTGCGGTAATTAAAGGATTTTTTTTTCCTTTTTTAATTTTAAAATTTATATTAACTTCGTTTTTCTTGTTTTTTTAGCAAAAGTATTACTGGGACCCCGCGATCAACGGCTTGATTCGGGAACATTTTGATGAAAAAGCGAAGTTACGCCTCAACGACCAAATTGGACGATGGAAGGCCAAGTGGGAGGAAAACCCAGATCCGAAATTCTGTATGCCTCGCTGGTTTAACCCAAACATTTGGGCTGGTCTTGTCGAGTTTTGGGAGATGGAGACTAGCAAGCTCAAATCGGCCAAGTGTTCTGCCGCTCGATTAACGCCCGTTAACGGTGACCAGCCGTCAAAGCATTGTGCGGGACAAATCTCTTATGAGGAGAACGCGCGAGAGATTGTAAGTTTGTAATTTTTTTTTGTTTTACGTATTACAAAAATAACATTTTAACAATATTTTAATTTTTAGGCACTAAAAAAAGGAGGTCCCACTACGATGCCAGAGCTTTGGGAGAAGACGCACCGTAGGCCGGATGGAACATGGGTTGATCAATGTGCCGAGAAGCTCCACGACGATGTGCTTACCCGATTCGAGGAACTCGCAACCCAGCCTACTCCCGATTGTCAGCCTACTCAGGTTACACCATTTGAGGTCAACCGCATCGCCGCTGAGGTAAGAATTATTATATTAAAATTTAATTTCTATTAGTAATTTTAATTACATTATAACCTTCTCCTTTTTTTTATTATCATTATTATATTACTAAAAATGTTTTCTATTTTAACCTCCTCCTTTTTTTTTGTAGATGACTCCAAAAAACCGTAAGGGGAAGATGACATTTACTGGATCTATCCGGATGAATGACCAAGGTGTTCCGTTTTGTCCCGTTTCCGGCTATCCTACTGATCCAACGCTGAAAAAGACGGTCTTGCAACACCAAAAACAACAGAAGAAAGATGCAAAAATTATCAAGATGTTGCAATCTAGCGATACGGCGTATGATAGGATGTTCGAGATGTTAGCGCGAGATAACCCCCTCTTAGACGAGTTGTTGCAAGAGAAGAGAGCGGCGGCAGAAGCGCAGAGGAGAGCGATAGAAGAGGAAGACGAAGACGAGGAACCGATCGAAAACCAAATTAATTTCGATTAGATTTTATTTCGGTTTTATTTTTATGTTTTTAAACTTTTAAAACTATTGTGTATTTTTATTTATTCTCGAACAGTTTTAGTATTTTAATTATAAATTTTAATATTTTATATTTTAAAATTAATAATTATTGTAATTTTATTTTTTTTAATCAGATCTACAGAACGTCGCAATTCCGTCGCACATATGTTGGTCGCCAAACCGTCGCAAATTATTTTGGTCGCAAAACCGTCGCAAATATTTTAGTCGCAAACTATAAGCAAACTAATCGCAAAAAAAGCGTCGAATTAAAACCGCCGCTTAAACGTCGCAAAATCGTCGCAAACGTAAAATTGCGACGCTTTTGCGACGAAAAACGCCGTCGCAAAAGCACCTGTATTCTTGTAGTGTTCCTCATACAAAGCATTGCTATTTTCTGTCCTGGCTTAGTTAAGTAGATTTCAAGATGAACTTGTGTAGACTCTAGTCAAATGAAGTATGAAAATGGAGCAAGTGTAAACTTCTATTGAGTTATCCAAGTGTTATCTCTTATGATTTATGAATTTGTTGCAGTCCAGGTCTTATTTCATGTTCCACGAATTGGAAATTAACGAACCCAAGTCAATATTCAAATATTTATTTGCATTGATATTTATTTCACTCACAGAGAGTTACATATATCAGGTAATAATTGTGTATTTCCGTGTTGAGTAAACGTGCATTGAGAGAAGTTGAGCTTCACACTAAAGTTGAGAAAATGAATGTTTTGACTCAAATTGAGAAGCTTAAAGCCGAGTTCCTCAGTAAAGCCAGTGTTGAGTATGAAACAAAGGTGATAATAATACTAATACATATCTCAAATTCTTAGACTTTACTTGGATTCTCTCTCTTTTGGATCATAACATTACAATTGTTCAGGTGCAAGAAGCAAACTGGGAGTTCTACAATAAGCAAAAGCAAGCAGAAGCAGTTCTTTACGAGAAGCACAAGCAAGCGGAGGCGATAAGACCTGAGCTGATGCGGCGTTCTATTCGAAACAGAGAGATGCAGAGGGACTTGTTGCTATGGCTAATGCTCAAGGGACTTATCTAAAGACACTACTTGACGCGGTTAACAATGATTACTCAGCAATGAGAGACTTCTTGATGATTAACAATGGGGTTTATCAAGTATCGCCAAGACCAATGCGGTCGTGATCAGGGACTTGAAGCCTAAGATCAGTTTGTGGAACAATGGTGGTTCTGATCAAGGGATGAACGGTGGTGGTGGTATGAAGGACATTGCTGGACTTTACAAGATGTTGCCACCGGTTCTTGATATGGTTAAAGGTTTATGAGCAAACCGGGATGCAACCACCATGATTATTGTACTGATGCAAGTGTACTGATACAAGTGTATAGATTTGTTGTTTGTTTCGGCTACTTATGGAGAATACTTGAGTTAATCAAACGTGAGATAATCGTTATGAACTTCAGTGTATAGATTGAGCGAACTAATCCTAATAAAACCTATGATGCATTGTGTAAAACATACCAGAGGATATGAGGCATTTTATTCCATCATATGATAAAATATGATAATAGAAGACGAACGAGATACACACAACTTGATGTATCAGAGTTCAAACAAAGAGAAAAAAAAAACAGAAGAACAAAGAGAAAGTGTTGTGAATAAGAACGATAAAGCAAAGAACGAAAAACGATTGAGATGAATATCCCGTATAGGGTTTCTTATTAAACTCGTGTGTTACAATATACAAAACCTTAAGACCTTATATATATACATCTCAAAACCTGAGAACCCATTTCACAGCTTCCCAATGTTCTCTCCCAGGTTTAGACATGTACTTGCTGACTTGACTAACAGCTTGAGCCAGATCTGGTCTTGTACAAACCATAGCATACATAAGACAACCAACTGCACTAGCATAAGGAACTTGTTCCATATCTCTGATCTCTTCATCAGACTTAGGAGACTGAGCAACTGAAAGATTTAAGTGATTCGCCAAAGGTGTAGAAACTGGTTTAGCACCTCCCATGTCAAACCTTTCTAGAATCCTTTGCATGTAGCCCTTCTGAGACAGCCATAATCTCCTAGAGCTCCTCTCTCTGCGAATCTCCATCCCAAGAATCTTCTTTGCAGCACCAAGATCCTTCATCTCAAACTCTCTGCTCAGTAACCTCTTCAACTCAGCAATATCACTCATATCGCTCCCAGCAATGAGCATATCATCAACATAAAGCAACAACTGTATAAGAAGACGACCATCACGGCAATTCACATATACGCAGCAATCATACTCACATCTTCGATAATCAATCTTTAACATGAACGTGTCAAACCGCTTGTACCATTGTCTTGGAGCATGCTTCAACCCATACAGAGACTTCCTTAATCTGCATACAAGCTTCTTCTCACCTGGTTTCACAAGTCCCTCTGGTTGTTCCATGTAGATCTCTTCCTCCAAATCTCCATGAAGGAAAGCTGTCTTGACGTCCATCTGTTCAAGATGAAGATCCCAGCTAGCTACCAAACCAAGCACAATTCAGATTGAAGTGTGCCTAACAACATGAGAGAAAATCTCATCATAATCTACTCCCTTTCGTTATGAGTACCCTTTTGCAACTAACCTTAACTTGAACTTCAGAAACTCCTTCTCAGACATCCCTGGTTTCCTGGTGAAAACCCACCTGCATCCAATCGTCTTCTTTCCCTTTGGTAAAGGGACCAAATCCCAAGTACGATTCTTGCTAAGACTCTCATCCTCTTCCATCACAACTCGTGTCCATTCCTCCTTATCCAGACTAACAAAACGTACCGGTGGTTTGATGACCCTCTTTGGTCTGCAGGCTTTTCTGAAATTTCTGCTGCTTGCCTATTCTCACTAGGCTTCTCCTGAGCCTTCTCAGATTCATCTTTAGTTTCTACAGTGAATGGCACCTGTTCTGACCTCGCCTGTTCGACCATGAACTGTTCATCGAACACCACATCTCTACTGAAAATTCTCTTCTTAGCCTCAGGATCCCATAACTTGAAGCCCTTAACACCTTTTTCAAAACCTAGAAAGTTGTTCTTCTTGGATTTCGAATCCATCTTAGACCTTTCATCACTAGGTATAAGCATGTAGGTTGGACATCCAAAAATCCTCAAGTTTGATAGATCAACATCTACCCCAGTCCAAACCTCTTCAGCAACCTTTCCTTCAAGAGAGCTCCTTGGCAATCTATTGATGAGATAAACCGCAATGTTTACTGCCTCTGCCCAAAACTGCTTTATAAGCCCTGCATTCAACCTCAAACACCTAGCCTTCTCAGCGATAGTTCGGTTCATCCTCTCACTGACTCCGTTTTGTTGTGGCGTTTTCCTCACTATATAGTGCCTCTGAATACCATGCTCCTCACATAACTTGACAAACTTCCCATCAATATCCTATGTGCCATTATCTAATCTTAGATACTTTACCTTCCTCTTCGTCTGGTTCTCAACTTCAGCCTTCCAAATCTTGAATTTTTCAAATACCTCAGACTTATGCTTCATGAAGTATACCAAGACCTTCTTTGAATAATCATTAATGAAGATAACAAAATATCTAGATCCTCCCAATGACTGCTCCTGAGTTGGTTCCCACACATCAGAATGGACATAGTCTAGAAGACCCTTTGTCGTGTGTAGACCTGTCTTGAAAGACACTTTGGACTGTTTTCCCATCACACAGAACTTGCAAAAATCCATCTTGCAGTTCTTCATACCTCCCAGCAGATCCCTCTTGTGAAGCTCATTCAACCCAGGCGTACCAATATGTCCCAAACACATGTGCCATAGGGCCGTGCTATCTGATTCAGAAACAGCAGCTGCAGCTCCACCTACAACCACACTTCCTACCAAACGATAGGTGCTCCCTCATGTCATCGTTCCTTTCATCATTACCATTGATCCGTTGCACACTTTTACTACATCTTCTCCTTCATCTGCATGATATCTTAATCCGTTTCTGTGTAGAGTATCAAGAGCTATAAGATTCTTCTTGACAGAAGAAACATGTCTCACAACAGTAAGCGTCCTGATGACCCCATCATGCATCATGAACTTGATAGTTCCACTACCAACGAGGCTACATACCCTGTCATCTGCCAACTGAACCGATCCCATATTCCCAGCCTTGTACGTATCAAACCACTCCCGGTTTGAAGTCATATGAAAAGACGCACCTGTATCCAGCACCCAAGAATCTACATGATGACCTGACATAACAGCAAGCAAATCTTCATCCCCTGAATCAGCGTTTTGCTGTGCTACATTCGCAGACTTTCCTCCTTTGTTCTTGCCCCTATTCGGACAATCACGCATGTAATCACCTCTGCCACCACAACCATAACAGATGACCTTCGTCGGATTCTTTGACTTTGACATGCCTCTGCTACTTCCATCCTGTTTGTTCATCTGCCGACCTCTGTCCTAATTGTTCACAAACAATCCATCTCCATGAGAACCTTCTGCACCCGTCATCTGTCTTCGCTCATAATGAGATTGAAGCGAAACAGCGACTGTCGCAAAAGAAATCGTCTCCTTGTTACACGTAAGTGCTGTTAGTAGAGTCTCATACGAAGGAGGTAATGAACACAACAAGATCATGGCCTTATCTTCATCATCAATATGTACCCCCACACAAGCCAGATCGCCAGCGATTTGATTGAAAGCGTGTACATGTTGCATCAGATCGGATCCTTCTGACATCTTCAACCCGTACAAACGCTGCTTGAGATACAACTTGCTTGACAGTGAATTTGATATGTACAGACTCTCCAGTTTCTCCCAGATCTCCTTACAGGTTTTGAGATCCTCCACTTGAAGCATCACATCATCTGAAAGACACAGACGAATTGTCGAAACAGCCTGCTCCTGCATCTCCTCCCAATCCTCATCCTTTGCGTCCTCTGGTTTTACATCCGTCAATGCTTTCCTGATCTTCAGTTGTGTTAGAAGATCTTTTACTCGTCCTTGCCACAGACCAAAATTACCCTTACCATCGAATCGTGGAATCTCGAACTTAAGAGAACCTCTAGTCATCTTAACCTAGGGGCTCTGATACCAGTTGTTGTGAATAAGAACGATAAAGCAAAGAACGAAAAATGATTGAGATGAATATCCCGTCTAGGGTTTCTTATTAAACTCGTGTGTTACAATATACAAAACCTTAAAACCTTATATATATACATCTCAAAACTCGGTAAACCGACGTATACCGTACCCCCCAAAAACCCTTCCCTCATGGGCCTCCGCCCCATGTGAGGACTCCTCTTTTACCACTATGTATCTGATTAAAGTCACTATAGATAACAGAAAGAAACATAAATTTACATGTGGATTTCACGTTTTTTACAGATATGCCTACAAAATGTCACCAATATGTAGGGCATTCAAACTCGACTTGGTGATAGAAACATGCATCAACAATTGAAAGCTGATTTGATTGAGCATATATGACAAAAATTTGGACGAAGTCAAGATTATAACTGAGCGTTCCTTTCCGTTTATGATTTGGAAATCTATATTTTAAATGTTTTTATGTCATGTATGTTTGAAATTTCATTAAATGCAATATATTTTAGATTTTATTCAATATACTATGTTTATAAATTTTAATAAAATAAATTATAATTAAAATAAAATAATTTTCATAATTTTTTTTTTATTAAGAGACCCTCAGGGGTCTCTACCATTGAAAGAAAAAAAAAATTCAACCTTTTCAAGAAGTTCTAAAACACATTGATGCAAAATATATAATAAACAAATTGGTAAGAGACCCTCCCATGTTCCACCCATTACACATGCTCTTGACTATGATAATGACCACTGAACGGTACCTTTGGCAAAAGCAATCCACACGTTTTTGTGTTTTTTATTTAATATCTGCGATGGTTAATTTTTACACGAAAGAAGAGTTTTGGCTTTTCTCTATAAGAAATTGACACATCAATCACGGAAAATCCACAACAATAAAATTATCGTTAGACCATGTTCTGTAGGGACCCAGAAATTAATCTGCTATAACAACGATAAACCGAATAACGAATTCAAGAAAGCGAGAACGAATTCTCTTTTCTTAATTCAAAATACCGCCCGTAGTGTAACAGTTTTTGTATGATAATGAGTCCCAGGATACGATCTTGATTAAGACTAATACGCAACACTCGTATTAGAATCTATGAACATATATATCTACGATATACTCTCGACTAATGCTAGGCCTCGGAGAAAACACTTACTAGTTAACTCGGAGAATGATCGAAAAAATACAAGAGGAAGTTGTTGTGTTTGTTTGCTTTTGTTTTCTGTAAAAAGCGTTGAAGATAATAATGAGTTATGACTTTGTTAAATAGCCTAGGATTATCATTTGTTAAACCAAGTATCTCTCTCACGTGGAGGAGATTTCGCAGAGTTCAACAAAGTGGGTAGAGAGAGAGAGGTGGCCGAGATATTAGGAGGAGAGGATCATGGATTGGTTAGGATCAATCTTATCCCAAACTGAATCCGAATATGCTCTTTATATTCTTTTATCCAAACCGAGACCTTAACCAATCCCATAATAGCAAACCAATTTCTCATTCAAATCTTGTTTTAGTTAACATTGCAATTAGCCCATTAAGCCCATATTAGCAATGAAACTTACGTTCCAACAATCCCCCACATGAATAAAAATGACATTAAACATATGACGACTAGACTGACTCTACTACCTAAACTAGACAGACCTTTGAGAGTATATGCGAAAACTAACTGTGTCTGAGATGGTGATATTTTTCAGTCTTGAACCACTCATTGTTAATTTCTGTCGGGTTTACTTGGCCAGATGGTGAACATGATGTCTTGAACCATCCGGAGGTTAGTGTAAACCGAGACAACATCTAAAACCCAGCTTTGTTTTCTCGTAGAACTTAGTTCTCTATTGTGTTCATTTTGACCTTGAACTTGCCTGGTTAATCATGAGTGAAGTTAGAGAATATAGCCTTTCATATATTCTCCTAGAAACGGCCTCATTTCACACTCACAAGGTGATTTGCCATTTACTTTGTTTACAGAAGTATCTAGTAATACTGCATAGATATCTCAAAGTTATGGTCTCAAATCATTAAAAGATTTAGCTTATCCTCTACATCATACACGAAGCCACTCTGCTTCCTCTGCAGCTTTGTCTAAAGCTATAAATTCAGATTTTATGGTCGATCTGGCCAATAGAGTTTGTTTGGAAGATTTCCAGGACACTACTGCACCGCCAAGTGTAAAGACATATCCGCTAGTGAATTTGGAGTTTTTGGAGTCTGCGATCCAGTTTGCGTCACTGTATCCTTCCAAAACCGCTGGTTCTTTACCATAGTGCAAGCCATGGTTTTTAGTATAACGTAGGTAGTTTAATACTCTAGTCATGGCTTTTCAATGTTTATGTCCTGGATTACTGGTGTAGCAACTAAGTACGTTTACTGAGTGCGCCAAGTCGGGTCTAGTACAATTTGTCAAGTACATTAGACTCCCGATTATTCTTGCATACTCTACTTGTGATATTGCATCACCCGAAGTTTTGGTCAGGTGAAGTTGAGGGTCCACTGGAGTTTTTGCAATTCCACTCGAATAATTCATAAATCTATTGAGTATCTTTTCAGCATAATGATCTTGGGATATAGTGATTCCTTCGGGAGTTCTGATAATTTTAATCCCTAGAATTACGTCCGCTAATCCCATGTCTTTCATGTCAAATTTTCCTTTGAGCATGTTTTTAGTTTGTGTGATCATCTCTTTATTACTTCCAATAATGAGCATATCATCTACATATAAGCCCAACAGAATGTAACCTTTTGGAGTAATCTTGATGTATATGCATTTATCACATTCATTTATAATGATTCCATCAGACATCATTACATTGTCGAATTTTTCATGCCAATGCTTAGGAGCTTGTTTAAGTCCATATAATGACTTCACAAGTCTACAGACTTTGTGTTCTTGTCTTGGGATAACAAACCCTTCGGGTTGTTTCATATAAATTTCCTCCTCTAATTCTCCATTTAGAAAGGTTGTTCTAACATCCATTTGATGAATTTTGAGGTCTCGTAAGGCTGCAATACTGATAATCAATCTGATTGAAGTTATTCTCGTCACCAGAGAATAAGTATCAAAGAAATCCGAACATTCTTTTTGCCGGAATCCTTGCACCACAAGTCTCGCCTTGTACTTGTCTATTGCGCCATCGGTTAATATTTTTGTTTTGAAAATCCATCAACACCCGAGTGCTTTAAACCCTTCTGGTAACTCAAATATTTCATAAGTATTATGTTGCAGGATCGAATCCATTTCACTGTTGACGGCTTCCTTCCAGTAAAGAGCATCCGGTGTAGACATAGCTTCCGAAAATGTTCTTGGCTCACTTTCCGCGAGAAAAGCCATTAAGAAATCTTTGCCAATTTTTTTTCCTTACGAGCCCTTTTGGTTTGTCTAGGTTCATCTTCATCCTCTTGTTCAACTTCATTTGTTGAAGTACCGGAAGTGCTTGCTTCATCTTGTTGTTCACGAGCCCGCTTTGGATGATTTTTATCCCAACACGAGAATATATTTTCAAAGAATTATGCATTCCTTGATTCCATAACTGTATTTACATGTATGTCTGGTATATCTGATTTATACACCATAAATCGATAAGTGCTACTATTGTGTGCATATCCGATAAAAATACAGTTTACGGTTTTTGGCCCGATTGTGACCTTTTTCGGAGGTGGTACTGCCACTTTTGCGAGGCACCCCCACACTTTAAGGTATTTGTATGAAGGTACTTTTCCTTTCCAAAGTTCTTGTGGTGATTTACCAGTAAATTTGTGCGGTATTTTGTTGAGGATATAATTTGTGGTAAGCAGCGCTTCCCCCCATTTGTGGTAACCCCGATTCCTGCAACATCGCATTCATCATCTCTTTTAAAGTTCGGTTTTTTCTTTCCGCAACTCCGTTAGATTCCGGTGAGTAGGGAGCGGTTGTCTGATGTATAATGCCATTTTCTCTGCAAAAAGCGTTAAAAGGTTCACTATACTCCCCTCCTCTATCACTTCTAACTATTTTAATAGTTTTCTGAAGCTGGTTTTCGACTTCGAGTTTCTACTCTTTAAATTTTTCCAGTGCTTCATCTTTGCTACGTAACAAGTATACATAACAAAATCTTGTGCAATCGTCTATAAAGGTGACAAAGTACTTTTAACCGCCTCTAGTTTGCACATATTTTAAATCACACAAGTCTGTGTGTATTAAACCTAGAGGTTCGGTAGTTCTTTCAACTTGGGGTGATCGTTTTTAGTGAGTTTTGCCTGAACACAGACTTCACATTTTTCTTTACTTGATTTGCATTTTTGGATTAAATTCATATTTTGCATTTTTTTAATTGCTTTATAATTTACATATCCCAAACGTTCATGTCAAGTATCGAACGACTCAACCAAGTAAGCAAGAGGTTTTTCATTCATTGGAGTTGAAACAATAACAGAACCAACTTTCGGGAGGATTGTCGACACAGACAATTTGACGAGTCCCCCCTTAACAAACCCCTTACCCAAAAACACCCCACGTTTCCTAATGACAAGTTCATCAGCCTCGAGATTCGCAGCGAATCCATGCTTGCTCAGGATCGATCCGAAGATCAAATTCTTCCTCATATCAGGTACATGCTTCACATCATGGAGGTGAAGGTCACGTCCTGAAGTCAGCCTCAGAACCACTATGCCTTTCCCTTCAATCTTTGACACAAACTCGTTCCCCATGAACAGCTTTTCCTCAGTGTTCATCATGTTCTTTTTGTAAACTTGGAACATTGTCTTGTCATAACAGATATGTGTACTAGCACCAGTATCATAGTACCATTCAATCGGGTTGTCTTCCACTATGTTGGTTTCAGTTACAACAGCACACATATCATCGTTTCTAGCCATCTAATGACACAGAAAAAAAGAGATAATTAATATTCGATTTAAGATAACGAACAAATTAATATCGAATAAAAATTAAGTGCTTAATCTCAATAGATTAATTAATACATGTTTCAACAATATAGTTCTTTAAAAAAACAATTGTCAACGTAAAGCAATATCAATAATTATTCTAATTGCTATGATTGTTCAATTATAATATTCAAATGCATGAGGTATTATAATGTCAACGTTCTCTCGTTAGTGATTATTAAACCAAGAATAAACCAGTTAATTTAGATTACTTAAGCCACAAGAAACAGAAGCAATAAAAAAACCACGAGCCGGATAAATGTTGTCAAACTAATGAACCAACACTAATACGGTTTGATAACTAAACCAGAGCCAAATAAACACAAAAAACTCAAATCCGGTTTGAACAAACCCGATGCTTTGTGTTATTGCAGGCACAGAGCCGATTGTTTTTTTTTTTTTTATCGCAAGAACGAATCAAATTATAATCAATTGTTTTGATTTTTTTTTTTTGTCACAACCAATTGTTTTGATTATAACCGATTGTTTTGATCACTAGAACGAATCACAAACTCGCTTAGAAGTGTTCGTGGAAACGTTATATTCTTATCATTAACGAATCGCAAACTTTTTCGCGGAAACGTTTTAGAATCGAAATCGTTTCGAGGTTAAAGCAAATTAAAATCCGTTTCGGACTTTATTTTGAATTAAGACTGTCGGGACCCGGAAATCAATCTGCTATAACAACGATAAACCGAATAACGAATTCAAGAAAGCGAGAATGAATTCTCTTTCCTTAATTCAAAATATCGCCTGTAGTGTGACGGTCTTGATTAAGACTAATACGCAACACTCGTATTAGAATCTATGAACATATATATCTACGATATACTCTCGACTAATGCTAGGACTTGGAGAAAACACTTACTAGTTAACTCGGAGAATGATCGAAAAAATACAAGAGGAAGTTGTTGTGTTTGTTTGTTTTTGTTTTCTGTAAAAAGCGTTGAAGATAATAATGAGTTATGACTTTGTTAAATAGCCTAGGATTATCATTTGTTAAACCAAGTATCTCTCTCACGTGGAGGAGATTTCGCAGAGTTCAACAAAGTGGAGAGAGGGAGAGGTGGCCGAGATATTAGGAGGAGTGGATCATGGATGGATTGGTTAGGATCAATCTTATCCCAAACCGAATCCGAATATGCTCTTTATATTCTTTTATCCAAACCGAGACCTTAACCAATCCCATAATAGCAAACCAATTTCTCATTCAAATCTTGTTTTAGTTAACATTGCAATTAGCCCATTAAGCTCATATTAGCAATGAAACTTACGTTCCAACATGTTCAACGGACATATACACCTTCAATATCTCTTTTACATTGCCGACAAAAAAAAATCTCTTTTACATTATTTAGATGATTAATTAAATATTAAATTACTGAATAAATAGTGATCCAATGAAAAAATCGATTCAGGCAAAAAAAATTTCCTCTCTCCTCTGCCAACAGAAGCTCCCTCCTCCATCGCTCAAGCCAGCCCAAGATCTTCCTAGTCTAGCTTTCCGACCGGCGGCTGGGTGGCTCTTTAAGCACCACCGTCGGTCATGTTTGCTATTATATTAGTTTTCTCTTGTAGTCTTCCCTAGGTGATTTCCGTAGAAGGTAAAAATTAGTGGCCACGGGAGTTCTTGTCGTGGTGGTTTTTGCTCGCCGGTAAGTGATGAAGCTTGCTGGTCCGGTTTTGTTACCGGATCTGTTGTTTGCGAGTTGAAATCGGATGAGTTTCGTGTCACGGTGGTTTTTGCGTTTGGAGTAAGTCACCGGAATAAAAGTGGTTCTTTCAAGATGGTTTGCTCATCCTCTTCTTGTGGCTCTGTTGTAGGATCACCTTTCTTTTGGCTTCAATTAATCCGCTTCAAGTTTTCCAGCCGTTTTTCCTTTGCCGTTTTTGGTTGCGGTGTAGAAGGCCTTAATCGGTTGTTGTGGGGAACGGTGATTCCGGTATTAGATTGTAGCGAAGATGGTTGGTCGCAGTTGTGGTTAGCCTAAGTCGTTGGTGATTTTGTCTTGCTCTTGGAAGTTTTTAGTTTTGTCGTTAGTTTTGTTTGAATGGTTTGGTGTTAGGTGGACTTTAATTTGATAACTCGATCTTTTGGTTTTGAATTGATACGTCCTCTTCGCCGTAGTGTTCTAGTTTTAAGTTTCTTTTAGAGTGGTATGAGTTTGGGTTTTATTGTTGTTTAGAGGTTTTAGTTCTTGGTCCAGACGTTGTTAGTGATCTCTTTTGGATTTAGAGAGTGGTTTGTTTTTGTTCGTTCAGGTTCGGTGGTCGAGTTATTTCTGCCTTGGCATCGTGGTCTTCTCTGGATTCTGGTATTTCTGGTATGATCATTTTCATCGTTGGTTCTTGCTTTGAGATCTTTATTTCGGTGGTGATTTTGTCTTGCTCTTGGAAGTTTTTAGCTTTGTCATTAGTTTTGTTTGAATGGTTTGGTGTTAGGTGGACTTTAATTTGATAACTCGATCTTTTGGTTTTGAATTGATACGTCCTCTTCGCCGTTGTGTTCTAGTTTTAAGTTTCTTTTAGAGTGGTCTGAGTTTGGGTTTTATTGTTGTTTAGAGGTTTTAGTTCTTGGTCCAGGCATTGTTAGTGATCTCTTTTGGATTTAGAGAGTGGTTTGTTTTAGTTCGTTCAGGTTCGGTGGTCGAGTTATTTCTGCCTTGGCATCGTGGTCTTCTCTGGATTCTGGTATTTCTGGTATGATCATTTTCATCGTTGGTTCTTGCTTTGAGATCTTTATTCCCTGCGTTCTCTATTCTCCGCCTCTGCTTTTGCCGGTTAAGTAGGTCCTAGAGCCGCGTTTTTGTTTTCCTTTGTTGGTTTGCCTCAAGGTTTAGGTTATGTTCTTCTTATGTTCTTTGGCTCAGTTTTGGCTTCCTATTGTTTTATGGTTTAGTTTGTGGGTGTGATTTTGGATCAGTGGTTTGAGCTTGGATCGTGAACTATGCTTTTCTTCAATTCAATCCCTTTATCCTTTGTTGTAGTAGATAGTGTTTGAGTTTGGTATCTTAATTTATATCCGTGAGCCTTGTGGCTCCGGCGTAATTCCCGGTTTTCACCGGCTTTGTTTTCCGGCAGTAGCCCGGCTTTGTTTCCGGTTTGGAACCGGCTTTGTAATCCTTGTTTTTAGTAATAAAATCTTCAGATGAAAAAAAAATTAGTGATCCAATGATGAGTAACATGTGGCCACAAAGTTTTTGAAAAAACATAAAAACGTTTCTCAATAGAGAGATGGAAGAGACGGTTCCCTTTTACTTTTGCAATATTTTTAGTTATTTTATTAATGAGAAACTTACCCCCATTGTGGATGCTCTTATAATTATTTTTAACAAGAGCACAATTTTTTTTTAAAACTCAAGAACGCAATTTATAACGTAAAATCTTTATCAAAAAATAATAATTTATAACGTAAAATAGGTAAGTTAGTCTAAGGGAATAGGATTAACTAATAAAGAAGACATGCAGTCTTAGCCTTGTCCGGAGAGCCATGGCCATCGCCATATTGATACATGCATTGTGACATGCGTGGAAGATTTATTGCCGCTTCCACAAAACCCCGTGGAATTGAGGCGATCAATAGTGTGTTATTATCTCATAATTCATCTCATCCCAAGTGTCGCTGATCATCTGCTGCACGTATGTGCAAGCCTTCTCTTCTGAAGCTCCGGTCTCATTCATGTAACACTGGATCGATTTAAGAACGTTTCCTCTTTTCAATTCATCCTATATACATCAATACACATACTCATATATCCATATAAGCTATATATTTTAATACATTTTCATATGTAGTTCTTTACTGGTTTTTATATTGCCACTCATGAACTTTTCTACTAATAAATTACATGCAATTCCAGACACATAATTAGAAACTAGAAGAAATGTTAGTAGGCTCAAACATAGTTTCATTTGTGAATTGTCATATGATTTAACTTGTCTTATTGTTAGGTTGTGGTTTTCATTTGTGAAATTTTTATATCATTTAACTTGTTTTTATTGTTAGGTTGTGTGGACCACTTAATTCATCTTCAATTAGTGTTCACGCTCATAATGATATGCAATGGAATACACAAAATATAAAGTAGAAGAACAATTAGTTACCGGTGAGGTTCCAAGGTCGTTTGTTAGGCGAAGCACGATGGCAAAGCTTCGAACAACATGTTGTTGGTGTTGGGACAAAGTCTCCAAGACCTGACTAGAGATTTGATTGCAGAAAATGCAATAGAAGTGGACTAATGAAGTTGGGGCGGAGATTGAAATTCAAGCACAAGATCTTCAACACTCGGTTTGTGTTTTCTTTTGTGCCATTTGGCTTCAGTTAGATATGCTTTACATAAATCTGCCCACTTATTTAAAGATAATTTTACAGTATTAATTAGTAATATATATGTATTTAAAATTTGACAATTCTACACCAAAACATATATCCACACTGTTCATCATATGCATTAAAGTGGTTTGTGCTATTATTATTGCAAGTGGTTTAAATTTATATAATGTATATGGTTGAAAAAAATAAAAGACGTAGAAGTACTTACCGTTTTTGTAGGAAAGGGATCACATTGATATTCTTATCTTTGAGAACATCACATCCAATGCTATAGTTTCATTGTACAAAACAAGAAAACACAAGTTCATGTACTCGGGAAGTTCATCAACGTTCTTTACATCCCAATGTAACATATATTCATATCTTCTTATTATATAAAGAAGAGTTCGCAAAATTGTAACTCACGAGATCGTGACACGTGTATAAGTAGCCGATTAGATTTAACACATGTCAATTATTTTAAATATGTAAGTATTTCAATATTAAAATTGTTAATTACTCAAAAAGTAAGAAATTAAAATGGAAAAAAATACAAGCATAAAGTAATTTTACAAATTGCACAAAACCTCTATACAAATAGTTATATTTAGTTATAGAAAACAAAATTTAGGCAAATAAAAACAACAAACTATATAACTAAAAATAGAAACAACCATGTTTATATCGTTATATATAAGAAGAATTTTAACATATGTGTATCTATGGAGAATACAAAATAATTGACATGAATGAAGTAGATCAACAAGAGAGAAAATATAAAGAAAAATTGGTTAATGATATGTTTTTACATGTTTAAAATTTACAACATAACATAAAAAAGGATCATTAAAATATGTAAGCATGAGTTAGTTATTATATCAAATAGTTTAATGATTGAAAACATATTTACATATATCAAGCATATATATTTAGTTTTTTTTTTGTCAACGAAACATTAAATTATAGAAACCTCTCACAACAGGTTACCCAAAGTGGATGTAAGTTGTTTACAAAAGAAAAAGAAAGCGTCCTTGACCGAGCTGACCGGGCTAAGGAATTAGCATTTAGTTTTAAAACATAACTATATTCAGTAACTCAAATAATCCTCGCATCGCGAGGGTATTATTCTAGTCTTATTATATAAAGGAGAGAGCATAATTCTAACTCATGAGATCGCGACACGTGTTAAATAGTCAATTAGATTATAACACATGTCAATTATTTAAATATGTAAATTTTTCAATATCAAAATTGTTAATTATCAAAACAGGAAAAAAAAAAAAATGGAAAAAAAAATAAAGTAATTTTAGAAACTGCACAAAACCTCTATAAGAATAGTTATATAAGATATTTAGTTGAAAATAATTAATAAAGAGAAATTTAACATAAAACAAAAATTAGAAAAAAAAAATAGCAAACTATGTAATTAAAAAATAGAAACAATATAGGTAGAGGTTTAACATATGTATATTATGAGGAACCCAAAATAATTGACCATGGATAAAAAGAGAACTATATCAAGAAGAACAAAAAAAAATAAAAAAATTGGTTAGTGGTATTTTTTTCATGGGTAAAAGTTTACGAAATATCATCAAACAAAGATCGTATAAACAGGTAAAATTTTTTGAGTTGTTATATCAAATAGTTTAATGATTCAAACCATATTTACATATATCAAGCGTATATACTTTATTGATTTCCAAATTCTTCAAATTATATATGTAATTAAAAATAGAATCGACCATGTATTCTAGTATATATATCAGTGTTCAATAAAGCGATAGGCGCTAAGCAGGCGGCAAACCTCCGCCTAGCGCCTAGAACACCTATATAACTATATATATATATATATATATTTATATATAGTTATATTTAATTATATATATATACATAATATATAGACTATTTATCAATATATTGTACTTATCTAATATATAAAACATAATAAATTAATCTTAATTCTTAATAATCATCATCCATAAATAAATAAATAAAACCTAAACGTAGAGTAAAACTAAGAAAATGAAATAAAAATGAATTTTGAAGAAAAACTTATTGTTTAAAAGAAAACGACGTCACTTTGAATTTTATGGTCAAATTATTAAAACTCACAATTTTGTAATTTTTTTTTTAATTTTAAAAAAGCGGATTTTATCCGCCTAACCCGCGTAGTCCGCCTAATTTATGCCTAAACCGCCAAATGACAACTCCCGCCTAATACCTCCGATTAGTCAAAAATGGAATCAGCTTGGAGACCCCTAGCGCCTAGGCGGCGCGTAGGCCGATTTCTTGAAAACTAATACTTCTAATTTCTATAAAGTTCAAATAATTTTTATAATCGACCAAGAAAAGAAACTAAGTACTTACTTTTCAACCATGGCAGTTAATTGTTGAACTTCATCAAGAGTGCCATAGACATCGTAGATGTCATCGATGACTGTAATTAGTGCATTTATTTTAGTCAATATTTGTCGAACATATCCGAATTGAGGTTCTTGGATTTGACCAACAGTCCAAAAATAATTCTCCACGATTCTATCTCTTTTTTTTTTTTTTTTTTTTGATAAAATTAAATTTATTGCCTAATTAGGAAAATTTACACACTATACTTTTATGCTCCCCAAAAAAAAATTAAAAAAAGAGCATAAAAGACATTGATACAAAAGATGCTACTATGCATAAATTAACCATTCAGATAGCAAAGTGCGGAAACCTTTGCTAGTACGACAACCTAAAATTCTATCTCTAACACATCTATCAATGTCATGGAAGAGCTGAAGATCAGGACGGGTAGATCCACGATGAATCCTATTGTTGCGCTCCCACCACAAGAAGTAGACCGTACTTTGGATCACCATCTTCTTCAGCAATGTAGTGATACGAGGAGACTTCGAAAGCATCCAAGTAATTAGCGAGGACCAATCAACGAAGAAATTCGGCGAAAATCCTAATCGGGAGAACCCCTTGGCCCAAACCCGAAGCGAGTATGAGCAATGGAGAAATAAATGGTCCCTATCCTCCACCTGATCGTCACAGAAAACGCATAGTGGAGAAGAAGAAACCCCCCAACGGCTGAGACGAGACCTGACCAAAAGCCGATCAACATGAGCCATCCAAAACACAAACGCGTGTCGAGGGACATGATGCTTATACCAAACCGCTTCAAACCAATATTGCTTCGGAGCTCTTGGTCTGAGTAACTGCCAAATCCGTTTTGAAGAGAAATCCGCATGCAGTGATGTGTCTCCATAGGTCCTCCAGCAAAAAGAGTCCGAACCGTGACCCCTCGCAGGAGGATTGATCAGGGTTAAAGTAATATGAAGCTCTAATGCTTTGGAGGATCTTGCTGGACGGAGTTGCCAACCGCCACTGCGAACGACGTCTGCTACCGAAGCCGATGATGATATTCCAATTTCGGAAGGACCACCATCACCAAAGAACTCTATCAAAGGGCCCAACCGGCACCAATTATCATACCAAAAGCTCGTTGACTGGCCATCACCCAAGACAGAACACAAGTAGGGTCTTGCAATCGGTCTTAGGCGAAGAAGCTGCTTCCAGACCCAGCCATCTGACTGCTTTTCCTGAACCTCCCAGAAACTCAAACCGTTACAGTAGGTTTGTTTAGACCAGGCAACCCAAAGAGATCCACCTGACGTGAGAAGATTCCAAATCAGCTTGAGGCATAAGGTCTTATTCCAGATATCCAAGTCACGCAATCCCAAGCCACCTTCCTCCTTTGGCAAACAAATAGACTTCCAAGAAACTCGAATACCCGTGGTCTTCCTTGTGTTTCCGTTCCAAATGAACCGAGAGCACATTTGCTCAATTCTCTTCAAGCATCCTTTCGGTAAGATAAAAGCCTGCATCCAATAATTGAGCGTACCATAGATGACCGACTTCACCAGTTGCACTCTCCCCGGATACGCAAGGGCCCGGTTTTCCCAATTCTTAAAACGGCTGGCTAAACTATCAATGAGAGGGCTATAATCACTCTTCCTAAGCTTCCTTTGGACAAGAGGAAGACCTAGATAACGTATTGGGAAAGAGCCCTGTAAGAAACCCGAGCTTGCCATCTCCTCTGAATCCTGAGAACTGGCCCCTGCAGAGAAAAGAGCAGATTTGCCTCGGTTTACCGCCAATCCTGAAAGAGCCTGAAACTCCTCTAGAATTGACAATATTCCATGAAGAGAAGAAGCTTTCCCATCAAACAAGATTAGCAAATCATCGGCAAAAGAAAGATGAGAGATCCTCGAAACCCGAGCCTTTGGATGGTAGCCTATGCGCCCTTCTTCAAAACCCTTAGTCAGAGAAGACGAGAGATACTCCATGACTAAAAGAAACAAGTAGGGTGATATTGGATCTCTTTGGCGCAGCCCTTTCGCACCCTTAAAAAAACCACAAACTTCTCCATTGACCACCATTGAATAAGAGGCTGTGGTCACACATAGCCGAATCCAATTCACGAACTGGGGAGGGAACTCAGCCGATTTCAGAATCTGGAACAGAAAATCCCAGTTGACCGAATCAAATGCCTTTCTAATATCCACCTTAAGCATTCCTCTTGGTGAGATATTAGCACGAGAAAAGCCATGAACCATCTCCGAAGCCAGAAGAGTGTTCTCCACAATGTTTCTCCCTTCAACAAAAGCTAATTGAGAAGGGGAAATCAAATCTTTAACCGCATCACGTAATCTCTTTGAGAGGATTTTGGCGATTACTTTGTAAGATGTGTTGAGGCATGAGATGGGCCTAAAATCAGTGAGCCTCTCCGCATTCACTATTTTCGGAATTAGACAGATCAGAGAGCAATTCCATTGAGAAAGAAGCTGACCTGATCTAAAAAATTCCTGGATAGCCATCGTGAAATCATGTCCAATTATAGGCCACGTTCTCCGAAAGAATTCAGCCGTGAAACCATCAGGACCGGGTGTTTTATTATTTGGTAAACCAAACACCGCCTCTTTAATTTCCTCTTGGGAAACCTGCGCCGACAGGATCCGTTTAAGGCCATCAGAGCACCGCATCCTCGTATTATGATGAATGTGCTGCAACTGATTGGGATTTAAAATAGGATTTCCTACTCCCAGCAAAGATGATTGTTCAAACCTGTCTCCCTCCACCAGCTTCACACCACATATAAAACGTGAGAAAAGAAAGAAGATAACGTCTATAATATCTTGTTGTGAATCAGTATTAGTCAATATTACCTTGAGACATATTTGAGTTTTTCTTGGTGGATATTAAAATCGATCTTGGCGAATTCAATGAAGACGTCATGTTTCTTTTAGTATGCATCTACGTACCGTCTTCTCTCTAGCCTTTTAATTCTCCAATGGTATGGCATCTCTAGCGTTTGGACGGCCATCTCAAGGACCTCGATATTGTGATTGTCGTGATCCTGACTATCGACAAATTTTCTTAATTGTTCGTTTGCAGAAGGCCTAATGACTTTATGCAATTTAGTATCCTATTTCGTGGCAAGAAAGGACGCTTCGTGGAGAGAGTTGAGACTCTTAATTAATATCATACTCT
Source organism: Draba incana (assembly GCA_963576765.1). NCBI lineage: Eukaryota > Viridiplantae > Streptophyta > Magnoliopsida > Brassicales > Brassicaceae > Draba > Draba incana. Next base: position 26,599,064 of record OY755214.1, on the reverse strand, counting down.
CAAATGTACCATCTTCAATTTGGTTGATAAACACATCAAAAATGCCTGACATAAACGGTCTCTTGATTAATATGGAATTCAAATATATATATATCGGTGAATTCGGAGTTGGTTAGTAACCTCGGCTTCAATCCACACAGGTGGGACTTTAGGTTTTAGGGCAAGAATGATCAAATAAGCTAGGAACAAAGAAATATGTTTCGAAGGAGGAACAAAGAAATATGTTTCGACTCATTCTCCAAGTATCTTCAAGTCGGTAGACTACGCTGGCTTCGGTCTTTAGTTCTCATAATGGGCCAAGAACGGCATCTTTTGGCCCATCTTCTGGGTCTTTGGAAGATATTTGGATCAGTTCAATCTTGGGTCGGGTCATGGCAAACCCGGTATCACCATATATAAATTGGAATTTCATTTTCTAACGAATATGATGATCATCATGACCTCAGGATACTAATTGACAAAAAATTCATGGGGGTTAACCTCTCTTATTCACCCCCTCTTGATTAACCAATCAGAATTTGTCAAGTAATTTGATTAAATAAATTAAAACAATTAATATTATATAAATAAAACAATTAGATTAAATTATTAAAAAATTATTAAATTAAAAAGTGCTTTTAATATAAATTACTAATGGTTGTATATATGCCTACTTTTAATACTCGCATATTAGGGTTTATGCTCCAATATTAGGGTTTATTACTCTCTTCAAAACTACTAAATTATTCAACTAACGTGTTTTAGATCATACGTACAAGTTTTAGATCATACAATATTGTACGTTCGTCTGTGAGAGTTTAGGCTCCCATATTAGGGTTTTGTATTTTTTCAAATCTATAATTTTAGTTAAATTGAGTGCTTGAAATCATACAATATTTTACATTCGTTTGTGAGGATTTATGCTCAAATATTAGTGTTTAACACTCCTAAATTTTATTTAGATAATATTTAAAATTTTATTTTATTTAACTAGATTACGTGACCAATTCTTATTGGTTAATTAAGAGGGGATGAAACCCAATAATTGTCCCTAGTTGACCTTATGAGACATTGAAACCATGTTCTCTAACGAGCCGAAATTTGAGTGAAGTCGCATAAAGATCATCTTTCTCGTCGTACTCTCTTACATTCTTATGGTAAATATTCATAAAATAATTTTTCGTTCAAAATGATGCGAAGCCCCGAGTTTTTGTCATTCGTCTATGAGCTCTAGCTGCTCAAGACGAGTTTTGCTCTCATCAGGCCCGGTTTATACCATGTGCGGGTTGTGCATGTGCACAAGGCCCCATCAAGGGTCAAAAATTTCACTTGTTTTTATTGCAAAAAATGCCTTCAATCTCAAGGTATTTTATAAAAAACCCCTAATTTTTGTAAATATTACATTAAAACCCCTAATTTTTTTTAAAAAAACTTTAGGCACAAGACCTATTTTAGTATTGAGCCAGGCCTGACTCTCATCATCAAACATTTTCCTCACCTTTCCTTTTAGCAAATCTATATCTCTCACTCTATTTTCTTTGTGGGGTCGTATTACTAAGGGCCGGTTTGATTGGCAAAGCATTTAAAGGAGCATCATGCTCTGTACTATCCAATCACGTGTAATTAATAGAGCATTAAGCAGAGCATTTACTAACTGCTAGTGCTCCCAAATGCTCTTGCCCTCAATGCTCTCAAGTAGAGCTTTTCCAGAGCATTGAACTCTAATATATTAAAAAAATACAAAAAAATTATAAAACTAATTATTTTTAGATAACATCAAAACACATTCTATACATAAAAACTTTTAGTTATTTTAGTTCATGTTTATCATTAATTTATTTGTTATATTGTTTGAAATAATATTATAAAAAATAATTCATTTAAATATAATTTAAATTAGAAAAATTAAAAAAAGTCTTATCATAATTTAAAAATATAATATATACACAATGTATTTCACTAAGAATGAATATACATTATTTATGTAATTATAAGAATACATATAAATAATATAATAAAGTAATTTATCTTAATTTTATATATAATCGCTCACAGCTCTGCCAATCATGCATTTTAATCAGAGCAGTATAGCATAATGCTAATGCTGTTGGATGCTCCAGCTCTATTATACTTTGCCAATCGAACCCTAAGTTAGGAAATATATTTTTTATTATGTAAAAAGTATTATTCATCAACATAGTACTGAGAAGTACCATCATATCTTCCTATACAAAGAAAGACATACATACCCCGTATATATTCTTGACCGAGAGAAGGTAGTGATGGCCCCATCTAGAAGGCTGATAGTTTGAGCGTCGTAGAGGGTCAACCGTAGCAGTAACCAGCGTCTTTTTCGTCATGGATGTCCATACGAAACGTTGAGGATGTCGAGGAGTGGGCAAAAAGGCATTATTGTAAAAATGAGTTGAACCAATAAATAAAGTAGTCATTGACAAGAAAGTTAACTCATATTATTACAACAAACTCACAACATCAAACTGCACCACATATTTTTTACTGTAAATTTTGATACCACATGTTACCAGTCGGAGCCTGAGTTACGATATTGTTGTGGCTGATAAACACACTCGACACATGCTTATATATAGAGAGTATGGTAAATATGTGTTGTTGGTGCCTCTAATTTTGTGTTATAGGCACGGGCTTGGGTGTATTTGTAGGGTTGGGCGTTCGGGTAGCCGATCGGATTCGGGTCGGGTATTTCGGGTATCGGGTACCCGATGTTTAGAAATATAATACCCGATCGGGTATTATATATGTTCGGTTCGGGTTCGGGCGGGTTCGGGTGTACCCGAAATAGGGGTTTTTTTTTTTTTCGAAACCCGAAATAGCACCGTAATAAAAAAAAACAGACTTAAAAATGAAAACAGTGAAGTGTAAAGGAAGGATTTTACCGGAATCATATTCAAATTTTAAAAGCAAATCACTCAAAATCGACGAAATCTGTTTCTTGCTTGAAATAGTATTGACTAAGCTGCAACTATCTCCATTAATCTAAACAATTCACACTCTAGGTTATTCAAAAAAAAAAAAAAAAAAAACTTTTCAATTTCAATAAGAAATTTTTTTACTAGTTTATAAATTGAATTCACATTCTAGGTTATTACTAATAATGACCAATTAATCAATGGCATCCAACCCTAATTACTAAAAAAAAAAAAAAAAAGAATCAGGTACAGGTAACCGAACCTTAAGAAATTGAAACCCGATCGGGGATTTTCACATTCAAGATCGGGTTCGGGTTCGGGTTTTTCGGATCGGGTTCGGGTTCGGTAATCGGGTTCGGATAAAACGAGAATCCAACGATAGACGTGTATTCTGGTCTTGCTATCTATTCGTAAGAGAGAAAAACAAAAGGTACAATGAATTTAATTGACGTGTTAAATGGCAACAGAACACAGCTTCATATAAACTTCAAAGTTTAACCTAAGTTTTGATTTAAAATTTTCTAACAGCACCAAAATTAATATATAGCCCTTATGATACAATCTTACCAAAAAGGTTGATTGTAGCATTTATCTGCCCAAATGTTAAGCCTCAAAATATTATGTGATCTTCGTGCTATCGCTTATCTGCGCAAATGTTAAGCCTCAAATATTATGTGATCTTTGTGCTATCCCTTCTCGTGTTATAGGGCCATCTGCCATATCTGACAGCAACACATATGGCCCTCAAAAATCGCATGAAACACATGAACATATAAAAACAACCAACTTTGCTTTTAACATATAAAACACATGAACATATAAAACTACAATCCGATCAATATTAGACATATCTCACAATCGAGTGAATTATAATTATCATACGAGTTCGCGTTAAACACATCCTCCTTTATTTAATAAAATATGGGATGAGTTGTTTTTATATGAACTGGGATCTATTTAAACACCGCCTTTAATCTCTAGACACCACATTAATTTTCAAATTTTCAACAAAAAAAAAACACATAAAACTACATTCCAAGTTTTCTTTCACTTTCTTGCCATACATTTTTATTAAAAAACCTTTGTCCGAAACGTAAGCCAAACACAGACCTCTATCAAAGAGGTGGGAAACAAAGCAATACCCAAAAACAAATATTATAAAACCTACGACCAACTTTGGCCAAACCAACCAACACGATCTACTTTGTACGAACGATCATCCTTTGCAAAGTTTGAGCAGCACATTCCAATAAATTACTTTTCTTGAAAAAGAAATATAATTGCATCGTACTCTTCGTATGGTCATATATATGCTCCACAAACCAACCAACTTGGCCAAAACAAGTTTTTAATTTTAACATATGATATTGTCAGATCCGGTTCAATGTTATAGAGGGTCCAAAGCTAAATTTGTTTTCTTCTAAAAAAGCTTTAGTATAATAAATTTGATTAAAACGAGTCCTAATTTACTATATTCTATCCAAAATAATACAGGTTTTCATTTATATTGATTTGATATTGTTAGGAGATCTCGGCGATTACGAGATCTCCCTTGAATATATTTCCTAATAGATATTAGGAAAGTTAATAATTGTGTATAAGGTATATTTCTTATTCCGTAAATGTAAATAACTTGATGAACAAGTTAGAATACTTGTATAAATAAGTCTATTGGCTAATGAATAAAACTGAGAGAAACTATTACACTACTAAGGTTTCCTCCAAAATCTATCATGGTATCAGAGTCTTCGATCCTAACTTTTATGGGTTATGACTATTTTCTTTTCCGCATCTAAGAAAAAAAAAATCTATTATGGTATCAGAGCCTAGATCAAATTTCTATGGATTTAGATTTTCTTATCGCCCATTTCCAAAAAAAAATCTATAAAATAAAAAATAAATAAAATAAAATAATTTGTTGTTTCTTCTTCGTTGATCTTTTCTCCTTCCGTGTTTTTTCTTCGTTCGTCTATGTTTCTTATTTCTTCTTCATAATTTATTTTTAAGTTTTGTTTTTTTTTCTTTTAGAAAAAAAAAGAAAAGAAAGAAAGAATAACGTTTTGTCTCATACTACAAAGAGACACTACGTTCCATGATTGATGATTTTGATTTTGATCGTGGGTTTTGTGTTTTGTTCAAAATACAAGATTCAAAGACCAAGTCTTCATGTGGCTCTATCTACTACAAATTCGATGAAGCCACGAAGACAATGATTCCAATGGATATATATGGATCCAAAAGTTTGTTCGTTCGTCGTACACTACAAAGAAGACGATGTTCGATGATCTGATGAAGCTGCTGTGAACTTTGAGCATGGACCAATTGATGAGTTCGTTCAGTTCACATGGTGATGAAACAATGGAGATTCACAACTACTACAATATTCTCCATTGATTGCCTTATGGCGAGGTATAAACGCCACCAATGACCCTACAATGGGTATGAAGACGACTTGAAGATTGTCCAATCTCATACGTGTTATCACTATCCCGTATGATCTTGCGGGAGGGTGTTATAGATCTCGGGGATTATGAGATCTCCCTTGAATATATTTTCTAATATATATTAGGAAAGTTAATATTTGTGTATAAGGTATATTTCTTATTCCGTAAATGTAAATAACTTGATGAACAAGTTAGAATACTTGTATAAATAAGTCTATTGACTAATGAATAAAACTAAGAGAAACTATTACACTACTAAGGTTTCCTCTATATATTATAAAAACTAAATTATATGGATGTGCAAATACGCTCCCAACAATGCAAATGCGGTGTCTAGAGATCAAACGCGGTGTTTAAAAAATTCTCAGTTCATATGAAAACAACTCATCCTATATATTTTATTAAATAACGGAGGATGTGAGATCGATATGTCTAATATTGATTGGATGTATAGCATTATGGCTTGCTTATCTACGCAGATGGTAGGTCTCAAATATTGTGAAGTATTGTGTGATCTTCATCCTATCTCTTGTCGTGTCTTAGGGCCATTAGCCATGTGCCATATGGCCCCTACATGTCGCATGAAACACATGAACATATAAAACTACATTCCAAGTTCTTAAGAGTACATTATAATAAAATACTTATCTTTAAAAACAAATATGGTCGCGTCGTACTCTTCGTATTGTTTTTTTTTGTTTAATGGTTATATTACCGTATTGCCTATTCTCCACAAGCCAACTTCAGTTGTTCAAAATAAGTTTTTGGTTTTGACATCTTCTGTATATCCATACAGATAATTAATAGTAAATATTATAGGGTATATAACTTATTTTAACCGGGAATTTATAAATGAAGTTATTTGAGATATAACATGTGAATTATTGAAATCAAGTGGAGGTAGATTAGTGGTTCTCATTTGAAAAGGAGTTTCTTTGTGGGTCTAGGCTAGGGTTTAGTTTCCCTACAACGTGGAATCATTTAACAAATCATTTCACCAGTCGAAATTAATAGGCACATTAGAAAACTTTTTTTTTTTTCTTTCCGTAAATTTATTAGAAAACATGTTGAGTGGATTGCTCGACGGCTATACATGAATTATTTTCTCCCACTCTTATTAGATTTAGCATTTCATTTCGTATTATCCACTGTCGCTCTTTAACAACAAAAAATGGTGATAAGGATAAGAACTTGTTTTATATTCTCTCATGCCATATCGTATAGCAAAACAGGTTGTCATGAAAAAAATGCCAAATATATAGCCATGGAACTAGGTGTAGATGCTTTTTTTATCAATAGTAAATTAATTAATTCGGTTTAGAAATTCATATCAAGGGAGAAGAGTTTACATATTAGCTAGATGCCCTTATTTTAAAATTATCTAAAAATAATAATATTAAGTTAATCTAAAGGAACGGGATTGAAGAGTAAGGACATGACACGTTCAACGATTTTGGCCTTTTCGGGAGAGCCATGGCCATCGCCATACTGATACATGCATTGGGACATGCGTGCCAAATTCATAACAGTTTCCATAAAATCATGATGGAGTAGCGAGGAGGTATGTGCCATTTTCTCGTAATTCATTTCATCCCACGAGTCGTTGATCATCTGCCGAATGTGCGAACGGGCTTTCTCCTCTGAAGCTCCAGTCTCATTCATGTAACACTCTATTGATTTAGAGACGTCGCCTCTCGCCAATTCATCCTGTACATCCATGCATACATACATACACATATTGAAATCCATTTTTTTCTTTAATATATGGATAGTTTCGGGTTATTGATATTTGTTTCTAGTGTTTAACCATAATTTCCAACCACATAATTAATAATCCATTTTGGCAGCTTGTTTTGTCCATCTCTCTAATCGATAAATGAGAATGCGGTTCGGGTCTAACCAGCTACTTTCAATTAATAGTTCTACCACCAAGTGGTTCTTGATTTAATGGTTCTTACTCATGAAAAGTAAGAGAAGGTCATTAGTTCAAATCCACTTGAGATGAGGGATATTTCCAAAAGAAAAAGATTAAAAGTTGACTGCGGTCCCATATAGATTATGACGACTTAGGCTATAATTCATTAGATTTAGGAAGAAATTTATTTACCGGTGAAGTTACAAGGTCGTTAGCTAGACGGAACACAGAGGAAGAGCATCGGACAACACTTTCCTGGTGTTGGGTCAAAGTCTCCAAAACCTGAATAGAGAGTTGGTCGGAAAATACGCAGTAGAAGTGAACAAATATTGTTGGGGCTGAGATGGAAATCCAAGCATTTTGCATGTACTCTTCCAGCTTTGGTTTGTGTCCTCTTTTGTACCATTTTGCTTCTACTAAATATGCTTTGCATACATCTGCCCACTAAAATTTTAGATAATTAAACAAACAATTTATATGGCTCAATTATAAGCAATTTTCCATGATTTAAAATATGATGAACGGGTAGAATGGTTTCAATGTTTTAATTACTACTAGATTTTTTTATTAAAAAAATATGAAAAAGGATTATTTAAAAATTTCGTAAACTAAAAAATTGAATATCCAAAAACATATGATATCATAAACTTACAGATTTTCTGAGGAAAGGGATTACGTTGATATTTTTATCTCGGAGAATATCACATCCAATAGTATTGACTTCATTGTACACAACAAGAAAACACAACCTCATGTACTCGGGGAGGTCATCTAGACGATTTACGTCCCAACTGCAACATATATTTATATATATAAACAAGACTCAAATCAATATCAGCCATCAATTATATTAAATCATTTTTTTATATAAAATAACAAGAAATTGAAGTTGAAAAAATAGAAGTGTGTGGGACTTTACTTTTCAAACGCGACAGTGAAAAGTTGAAGTTCTTCAAGAGTGCCATAGATATCGTAAATGTCATCAATCGTTGTAAGAAGTGCGTTAACTTTAGTCATTGTTCGTCTAAGTTTCCCAAATTGAGGCTCTTGAATCTGTCCAATAGTCCAAAAATAATTCTCCACGATTCTATCTCTTGCAAAGTAAAGTTGATTACCTAAACCTGTCTCCTTCCACCAGCTTCACCCCATATAAATAACGAGAGGAAAATAAATAAAAAACTATTAAATATAAGAGTAGCAATGCATGGATTTATATATATTTTAATTTGGACGATTTTTTGTTTTTAAGACTCGTATTGAGATTAAGACGTTCTATTATGTGATTCTTTTATGTGGTGTTCAATAGATGTAAGATCTGTAAAGTAGCTATTTGGCTTGTATTAATTTAATATTTACCTGGAAACATTTTTGAGTTCTTCTTGATGAATAGCTTGTACGATGTTGAAATCAATCTTGGCCAATTCAACTAGGACACGGTTCTTGTTATGTCTCTTTCCATACACATCTATGTACCACCTCGTTGCTAGTCTTCTCATTCGCCAGTGGTAGGGCATATCTAGCGCTTGGACTACCATCTCTCTCACGTCACGTGATCCCAAATTTGTATTAATACCATTGAGAGTATTAACAAAGTCTCTGAGTTTTCGTGTTGCAAAATCTCTGATGAATATTTGCAGTTTAGTATCCGATTTTGTCGAAATATATGAAGCTTCGTAAAGAGAAATGAGACCATTTATATCATCTCTCACAAACTCCCCATTATCTTCCATGAAAATATCAAATACATCTGTAATTAATAAACAATTTCATCAGTTATATATGTACTATAAGACCAATTCAATGTATAACCAATTACATCACTTTGTGTTATCTTTATTTTTGGGCTTCATTGTCTACCATATTCTTTTTATTTTTTGAGTTAATAAAGAAAACTCGAGAACAAATATAAATATATAGATATAACAAATTAGGATAGTAACCTTCTGAAACATTGAAACCATGTTGCCTGAAGAGTCGGAATTCAAGCGCGGTTGCATGGAGATCTTTTTCCATGTCACACTCCCTCACTATTCTTCTATCTTTATGATAAGAAACTGCTAAAAGGTTTTTGATTTCCATTTGAAAATGGTAAGACATCCCGAGTTTTTCTAGATCATCGATGAGCTCTAATTTGTCGAGATAAGTATTCTTCTCATCATCGAACATTTTTCTCACCTTTTCCTTCAACAAATCTCTTTCTCCCACACTTTTATCTTTCTGAATGCACTGTATTGTAAATAAACATGGCTATATATGAGCATAATACTCAATAAAATGAAATATTCAAAGAAGTTCTAACAAGCTCTGTTTCTCCTCTCCTTAACTTTTATCGGTTTTAAATGTTACATTCATTGTAAAATAGTTTTTGGTAAGAATATAATTTAATATTCATTTAAAAAAAAAATCTTTAAGTCAGGTTCGACACAAGATACTAAGCTCTCTTTTTGTTACTTTTTCAAACTGTAGATAGCGTAATTTCGGATTTCTTTGGTACACTTCAGATTTAGGAAACTTCATTCTAATGTATATAATATTTTAAGATTTCCCAAAATCAAAGTTACGAGAGAATGCCATGTCTCATTTTTTCTTTTTACAATCTTATAATTTTTTTTCATTTTAACATTTACCTCTTTAATTTTTTGATTTCTGAATTGATTCATTGAAATAAAAATGTGATGATAATATTATTTTAAAATAGACAATTAACATCAAATTATTTTCATAAATGAAATAGGTACATTTCAACATCTTTGTTGAGATTATTGTTTATGTGTAATGATTTATTAAAAATTCTTAGTCTCCTACCCTATCTAATTATTTACAATAAGCACCAAATTTAGATAATATCTTATTTTTCCAAGGTAGAAATTATTGATTATTTTATTATGTCAATTTTTAAAAAATCACAACAAACTACGCTTCAAGGTTCTAATAAAAAAAGCATAAAGATACATCCAACATCTTTGTTGAGATGATGCATGTGCCTTGGTATAATCAATAATTTTTTTACAAATGTGTTTCATGCAAGGAAAAGACGAACAAACATATTTTTAGAAAATTGTATTGAATATTGATAAAAAAAAATAAGTTATGGATTTGTGCTAAAATAGATGTTTTCTATATGTTATAATTTTATGAACGATCTATTTTTTTCATATAACATTGTATATGTCTAACAATTTACTACAAATATTTAGTCATCTAACCTAGACAATAATTATTTAGTTTTACTAGAAACATCAAATTAGTGAATAAGATAGAAATTAGGAAAAACTGTCTATTTTCACGAAAACTATGACATACGCATATATGTCCACCAAATTTTATCTAATGCCTATTTCTCCACCAATTCAAAGATATATATTTTCACCTGATCTGATTTGGATTGGTTTTAATATGAAACCTAAACCAAACCGATAAAACCGAAACTAAATCGAATCTGAGTATTTTTTTGTGATTTACATCGTTGATTCCACCATGTTGTATTCAATCTAACATTTCAAGTGATTCGTTTTAATTTGTCAAATCCTATGCTATTGAACCATTGATTTTAAAAAACCTATTAAAATCCATCGTTATTGAACTAGTGGTTTTAAAAAGTACTTTAAAATTCACTGTTATTGAAATTATACTAAGGATTTAATTTTAATGATTCCAGGAGATTTTTAAGGAATTCCAAGGGATTTCCTTGTTAAAAATACAAAGACTAAAATCTCATGGTTTTAGGTAGGATTGCAGAGAATTTTATCATAAATCTCATAGAATCACACAAAATCATTAAAATAACCTAAAATCTCATTAAAACTCAAATCTCTTTAAATGCAAGATTCAATACACCCCTAACCTTTTTTTGTCACCATTCAAAGATCTTCATAAGTTTCATTTGGGTTTTGACGAAATGGACATTTGGGTTTTGACGAAAGACTTATTAGTAAACGAATTTCATTTTTGTTTGTTTGGCAAGGGTTTTTTTGGGATTTAATTGAGGATCAATTTCAAATTTCAAATTCTTGTGATTTGAAGAAGCATTTGGAGATGTAGATTGATTGGATACCTTCTGTTAAGAAGATTAAGCTTAAAGATTTTCCAGATTTCGTCTTAACAACGAATCCTCATGATCCGATTCTTGATTTCATTTTCCATGTAACCGGAAGATCCAAACTCGCTTATGCGATTATCATCAATACTTTCGATAATCTCGAGATTAACGTTCTCGAATCCTTGAAATCTCTTCTTCTACTCGATTGGCCCGATTCAATTCTTCGAACACCGTGAAAACTGAGATTGAATCTATGGGAAGAAGAAGAAGATCCGATAATGGTGGGTCTAAATCGGGTCATAATCAGGTATTATTCGGGTTAAGACAGTTTTTAATGGTTAAATAATTATTTTGAAACAGTAAACCAATAGGTAAACCATCTTCAGTGTAATTAAACACAAATTTTAATATTTCTAAATTTTAATATTTCCAAATTTTTTTTAAAAATTAATGGTATCTTCAAAAAACTTTCTCATCATTTCTAGGGAATTTCTCATCATTTCAAGAAAATTTGTGTGGAAGGTAAAGTTTGGCGGATATATATATGTATATCATACTTCTCGTGGAGAAATAGAGAATTTTTCCTATAAATTATTATATATTTTACTATGTTAATATTTAAACCCGCATAATCTGTGGGCAATCCCTAGTTTTAAAAATATTTTTTGGTCGCAATAATTAAAGCATAAATTTACTTACAACAAGACTATTACGACATCTTGGTAGATCTATATTGTATAGGGGTAACTTACGTACCACATATTTATTCTCGACGGAGAGGAGATGGCGATGGTCCCAAAGAGAAGGCTGATAGTTTGCGGAACGACGAGGAACCACGGGCGATTCATCACCCGGTGAGGTTTTGGCCACTGTGGTGTATGTAAAAGGCCGAGGACGTCGAATAGTTTTCAAAAGGGCTTTACTGTAAATAAGAGGTGTTCGCATCTGCACTAGAGTCGCCATTGAATAAAAGTATTGCACTAGGTACCTTGTTGTAGACATTACCTTTATATTTTTGGATATATATATATATATATATATACACATGTATATGTATATGGTATTTATCGTGATCCATGTTTTTGTCGAGAATCATGTCTCTTTAGATATTTTTATGTACTGGCTCATTATGATTCGCTAATTAACATTGATTTGCTTTTATTTTTTTAAAAAAGGTTCAACGAAGGGCATGGTAGGACAATCTACATCGTGATCCATGTTTTTGTCGAGAATCATGTTTCTTTCTATATTTTTATGTACTGGCTCATTATGATTAGCTAACATTGAGAGCATGTGCATTGGAGACATATAATGATCTAATGGTGGGGGCTAATAGATTAAAAATGATTAAAATAAAAGAAAATAGGATCCTAATTTTTGGATATATTTTGGATCCAAAAATGAATAAAACTAAATAAAATTTTGATTAAGACATCTATAAGAAGTGTCGCCAATGCACATGACCTGATTTGCTTTTATTTAGACTAGGAAACAAATCTGCGCGTATCCGCACGGAAAAAGTAATATTTATGAGATTGTTATTGTTTTTTTTTTTTTTGAACATCTGATGAGATTGTTATTGTTAATATTTGTTTAACAAAGCGCTAATGTATATAAAAAAAATTTCTTCTTCTATACAAAAAAAAAAAACTTGCATGGTTTTACTGAACTCAAAAATAAACCCAAGCATAATATATTTTTGAACCGTAAAAAGCATAAGAACAATCAATTTTTCATGAGAACTTTGGTAGTTTATGTGTTTGTTTCACAAATATGCAAGGTATACTAAACAACAATTATCTAAACGTTAAGCAAACGCTTAACAAAATTAATTAGAAACTAACATAAGAGAAGTTTTAATTTCATCTTGCCGTAAATATTGATGAATAAATAGTCAACATTTAAGACTTATATGACCATATAGTGAAAATAAAGTAACTAAATTCCACCTCCAGTTTGAAGAAAAAATTGTATTTAGCTATTTTTTCACATTTATTTATATGTTGGTGTTTTGCCTCATAATCTATGAAAACTAAACTTCGAGAGTGCAAACTTCTGCCACCACTTATAATATATGAATTTGAAATCATGGATCTTGGCTTTTGATCACATGTTCGTTTTTGCCAATTTGTTGTTTCTATTCAAAAGTCTATGTATCATTGAGTTTACCTACATGTTGACTTTTTGTTAAATGATAGTAATCGTTAAAAAATACATATCAATATTCAACACTAAGATCAAATAACGATTGAAAAGTTTTATGTAGTCGATCAATATGACTACTGAACACTACAAGAAAACAGGTGTTATTCCGACGGATATGGTCCGTGATATGGTCAAATTTACCCTAGACCTACTCTCTCAAATTAAGAGATCGATTGTAGTACTTGAGGTTATCGAATCCACAGGGAATCAAGGACACAATAGATAATTAAATTCAGACTAAGCTAGGCAAATATAATATAAGAAAAAGCAAATAAAACAAAGCAAGATAGTGGTAAGCTTTAAACAATAAAGATAAAAGCTAGGTTCAGGGAAATCTCAGGAGAATCAGAATTGCAGGGATAAACAAATAATTAGGAATATGAAAGCTCTGTTCCTAAACATGAACACGAATGTAAAACAAACCAGCTGTCTCTGCGAATATTATCTATGCTTAAACCCTAGACAACCAACTGTCGTTGCGAAATCAGATTGATCTAAACAAGCATTAAAGTTCAAGTTCAATTGTTCACAAAACCCTAAACCAAATTCCTTTGCGAATAAGTATTTTGCTCATCAAAGACTAGTTCAAGCAATCAATAACACTGTCGTGTCTATCAATTAACCTAATATCAGATTCTAGTTCATGACGCTAAAATCAGCAATAAACACAAGTCAAAATGAAGAACTTCTAATGATATTATCCTAACAATGAAATCAGATCTAGCAATTCATCAAAACCCTTAAAAACCCTAAACCTAACAGAGAAATTACTCAGACATGTTTAATGAAGCACAAAACATCTTTATTAGAGATATCTCTTAAGAGTAAGTTCTAAACAAAGTATAATAAAGCTTCTGCCTAAACAATGGCTGTAAAAACGTATATATAGAGTACGAGGACGGTCATGGGCCCAATTGCAAACATCAGGGCTTTTCTGGCGCGAAAACGAAAATTTTCCAAAAAATAAGAATCTGTCACATTTTGGTCGCGTCGAGCAACAGGGATAGTGCGTCGCTCGACACAGACTTTTTCTTCACGTCGAGCGACACAGAGTGTCCGTCGCTCGACACAGTCTGCAGATTTTCACTCCGAACTTGTGACTTTGACAGCTTGTTCCATTCTGCTCCAAATTGCTCCAGTAAACACCAATTGAGTCCAAAGCATCTTTGTACCTAATATTAAACACCAAATACTAGAAAACACCAAAAGACTCTATAAAACGGACATATATCATGGTATAAAAACTGGTAAAAACCATGATATATCAGTCCGCCGGTTCTAACTCGTCGGAAATCCGCGTTCCGTCGGTAATCCGTCCATTCGCTCCGACGGAATTCTGGCGGAACACGGATCAGAGAAATCGGTTAACCATCCGTCGTAATATAGTCGGAGAACCGATCGCCGACGGAATACCGACGGTCAACGACACCGACGGCAATCCGACGGTCTACGACACCGACGACAATCCGACGGTCTACGACACCGACAATACACCGACGGTCTACGACACCGACAGTAACCCGACGGTCTACTCCACCGACGGGACACCGACGGATTTAAGAAACAGAAGGAATTCCGACGGATGTCAGATTTTAATTAAAAAAATGAAATTTAAATGAATATTTAAATTAAATTAAAAATTAATTTTAAATTAATATTTAAATTAAAAAAAAAATTTGAAATTAAAATTTAAAATCAAAATAAAATTGTTTTAAAACCAAATAAAAGTTCTACATAAAAATTTAAAAGTCTACTGTGGACGATAATTACGGAAGAACTCGTCCATCCGGTCTTCCATCCAACGAATGCGCGATGCATCTGCTAAGCGCTGTTCCTCCAACTCCTTCACCCGCTTTGCATCCTCTTCGCGCTGTGCCTCCATTGCTTTCATCCGCTCGAGAAGCTCAGCGTTTTGTGCCCGCAACCCGTTATCACTGTGAAATAGGAATGAAGACAAGGAAGAGCTGGAACTGTCCTCCGGAAGACCGAAGACACGACCTTTGTTCTTCCGAGTAGCCTAGAGGTGTCAAAATGGATAAAATTTTATGGATCAATCTAAACCAAACCAAACCATTAATCCATTGGATTGAAAATATGGATCATAATGAGTTATTGGTTTTAATGGATTGTTGGTTTTAATGGATTGGTTTTAATGGATTGAGTTATTGTGGATTAATGGTTTATCCATAACCAAACCAATAAATCTAATTTGTTATGAAATCTGTGATTTAACCAGATCAAACCAAAAAATACTCAGAATCAAACCGAATTGAGCACTTACTTAAACCGATTCCTATTTGTCTCAACTCTCAATCTCTCGATCTCTCACAAACCCTATCTCAAAACAATCCTAGAGAACAATCGGAGAGAGATATGCAAATCACGTCTCTCAGCTCTTCGTCTTTCTCTCTTTCTCTCAAAGTCATTTTCCGCATCGAAGAAAGAGAATGTCCTCCAAGGACAAGAAACCGGCAAGGCCATCGAGTAGTCAAGCCGGTAAAATCCGTACTCTTTCCGATCTCAATCGAAGGTCTGGACCGGATTCCGACAGTGATTCCAATTCACCTCGAGAGTACTACACCGTTGGCGAGAAGCAGTGCATCAGTCAAACATAAAGAACGGATCTCATGTGATAAACAAATACAGGACTCGACTTATTCCTAGTAACGTTCAAGCATTACTATGTACTCGATCTTGGATACATGGTTACAAGCTTGATGATGAAGGTATGATACAATTGATTTCATGATTTGTTTTACTTGATTTATAAATTTTATATCGTAATCACTTGTTCAGTGTGTATAATTTTTAATATTCGGTTCTTGTTACTTGATTTATAAATTTTATATCGTAATGAATTGTAGATAATGGCGAGATGGTTATTATTCGAGCTGATCCAAATGCGGTGGTAGATCCTGTGGAAGAAGAAGATAAATGAAGTAAATTTCCACTTCTTGTTCTGAGAGTTTTTGGTTTTATCAAGATGTTGTTTTGTTGGATTTGCATCTTACAGTGGATCTTTTAGGATTATGTGTGAATAAAGATTGAATGGATCTTTTAGGATTTATGTTTGAATAAAGATTGAACTACTAATACGTTGTTGGAATATTCTGTTTCTATAGACATTTACACGTTTAATTTGATGACCAATGTGTATTGTAATGTTTCTATAGACATTTACACGTGAAAGCTAATGGGTAATCTCATTAAAACCATTAATCCATTAACATAATGAGTTAATGGATTGAACCAAACCATTTGCTTAATGAGTTGGATAAAACCATTATCCATTTAGTAATGGATTAATGAGTTAATGGATGGGTTTGGTTTGGATCATCCATTTTGACATCCATATAAAATAAAACTATAAATGTTAAAACGTATAAGTATTAGAAGTTATTTTAAATTCGTTACTACTTGAAATCATTTACTAACCTCATACGTAAGCTCGTTGATCTTCTCAAATGGAATTTCGGTGAGCGGTGGAGTTCCTTCAACGATCGGTTGGGATAAGAGGTAGTCCTCACTGAGCCTCTCCACGCTTTCCACGATCTCACGAGCAAGTGGATCTTGAATTTCACCAGTCTTGCGGTTCGTATGCGCATCTCTGATCAACTCCAGATTTGAAGGACGCGTACCTTTCTTTTGGTACTATTAGCATTGAAAAGTAAAAAATACGTTAGCGATAATAAAAATAATTATTGTCATAAAGAAACTTACCAGTTGTTCTGCACGAGTCGCCTTGCTCGTTGCTCCGAGGTTATGGGTCGCTGGTCCCTTCCCCTTCCGGTTGCTCTTTCGGTTCGAAGACTGGGTGGCAGAGGTCGCCTTAGTTGCCTCCTATTCCCAATACGCAATGAGTTGAGCCCATAACTCGAGACGGTTTTTCATATTCCGAGGAATCTTACGATGTAGCCACAGGTCCTTCCACTCGTTCAACTTCCGCGAGTACAATCTACCAGCCTTGGTGTCGAACTCCCGTCGAACCCTACCGGTCATCTGTCTGTTCCAATTAAAATCTTGCTGCAAAGAAAAAAACTTTTAACGATTTAGTAATTAAAATTTTTATGTAATAAAACCGCGAATTGTTTAAATTACAAAATTTAGAAATTACCGCAAATTGCCGAAACCAGCTGTCACGGTCTTCTACCGGCATCGATAATTATGTGGGATAAGGGAGAGTTATCAAACTATTAAGCATAGTGTTGATAGACGTCGATATCCCGTTTCCCGAAAATTGAAACATAACCAAAAGTAAAGAGATTTAGAAATTTAGGTATTTAGTGTTTATGGAATTTGGGGATTTTGAAATTTAGGGTTATAGGGATTTAGGGATTTTGGGAATTTGGAAATTTGGCATTTATAAATTTATGGATGTAGGGATTTTGGGATTTTGGGAATTTGGAAATTTTGGCATTTGTTAATGATTTACTTGTGTTTTACTTGTGAATAAGATTAATGATTTAATAATTTTTTTTTAAAAAAATTCTTAATATTTATAAACTTAAAATTTATTTAAAAAATATTAATATTTATAAATTTATAAAATTTTAAAATGTTTTTTAAAAAATCTTAATATTTATAATTTTATATTTTTTTTACAAATTCTTAATATTTATAAATTTTAAATATTTTCAAACTTTATTTTCCAAATTCTTAAAATTTACTATTAAAATCCTTACTATTAAAATTTACTATCAAACTGTATTTTAACAATTCTTACTATTAAAATCCTAAAATTCAATAAATCCCTAATTCCTTAAATTTATATATCCCTAAATTCCTAAAATGTTTTAAATACCTAAATCCCTAAAATGCAATACATTCATAAATCTCTAAATCAAGAACAAATTATGTGTATCAAGAACAAATTATGTGTATCAATTTTTCATGAGAACTTTGGTAGTTTATGTGTTTGTTTCACAAATATGCAAGGTATACTAAACAACAATTATCTAAACGTTAAGCAAACGCTTAACAAAATTAATTAGAAACTAACATAAGAGAAGTTTTAATTTCATCTTGCCGTAAATATTGATGAATAAATAGTCAACATTTAAGACTTATATGACCATATAGTGAAAATAAAGTAACTAAATTCCACCTCCAGTTTGAAGAAAAAATTGTATTTAGCTATTTTTTCACATTTATTTATATGTTGGTGTTTTGCCTCATAATCTATGAAAACTAAACTTCGAGAGTGCAAACTTCTGCCACCACTTATAATATATGAATTTGAAATCATGGATCTTGGCTTTTGATCACATGTTCGTTTTTGCCAATTTGTTGTTTCTATTCAAAAGTCTATGTATCATTGAGTTTACCTACATGTTGACTTTTTGTTAAATGATAGTAATCGTTAAAAAATACATATCAATATTCAACACTAAGATCAAATAACGATTGAAAAGTTTTATGTAGTCGATCAATATGACTACTGAACACTACAAGAAAACAGGTGTTATTCCGACGGATATGGTCCGTGATATGGTCAAATTTACCCTAGACCTACTCTCTCAAATTAAGAGATCGATTGTAGTACTTGAGGTTATCGAATCCACAGGGAATCAAGGACACAATAGATAATTAAATTCAGACTAAGCTAGGCAAATATAATATAAGAAAAAGCAAATAAAACAAAGCAAGATAGTGGTAAGCTTTAAACAATAAAGATAAAAGCTAGGTTCAGGGAAATCTCAGGAGAATCAGAATTGCAGGGATAAACAAATAATTAGGAATATGAAAGCTCTGTTCCTAAACATGAACACGAATGTAAAACAAACCAGCTGTCTCTGCGAATATTATCTATGCTTAAACCCTAGACAACCAACTGTCGTTGCGAAATCAGATTGATCTAAACAAGCATTAAAGTTCAAGTTCAATTGTTCACAAAACCCTAAACCAAATTCCTTTGCGAATAAGTATTTTGCTCATCAAAGACTAGTTCAAGCAATCAATAACACTGTCGTGTCTATCAATTAACCTAATATCAGATTCTAGTTCATGACGCTAAAATCAGCAATAAACACAAGTCAAAATGAAGAACTTCTAATGATATTATCCTAACAATGAAATCAGATCTAGCAATTCATCAAAACCCTTAAAAACCCTAAACCTAACAGAGAAATTACTCAGACATGTTTAATGAAGCACAAAACATCTTTATTAGAGATATCTCTTAAGAGTAAGTTCTAAACAAAGTATAATAAAGCTTCTGCCTAAACAATGGCTGTAAAAACGTATATATAGAGTACGAGGACGGTCATGGGCCCAATTGCAAACATCAGGGCTTTTCTGGCGCGAAAACGAAAATTTTCCAAAAAATAAGAATCTGTCACATTTTGGTCGCGTCGAGCAACAGGGATAGTGCGTCGCTCGACACAGACTTTTTCTTCACGTCGAGCGACACAGAGTGTCCGTCGCTCGACACAGTCTGCAGATTTTCACTCCGAACTTGTGACTTTGACAGCTTGTTCCATTCTGCTCCAAATTGCTCCAGTAAACACCAATTGAGTCCAAAGCATCTTTGTACCTAATATTAAACACCAAATACTAGAAAACACCAAAAGACTCTATAAAACGGACATATATCATGGTATAAAAACTGGTAAAAACCATGATATATCAGTCCGCCGGTTCTAACTCGTCGGAAATCCGCGTTCCGTCGGTAATCCGTCCATTCGCTCCGACGGAATTCTGGCGGAACACGGATCAGAGAAATCGGTTAACCATCCGTCGTAATATAGTCGGAGAACCGATCGCCGACGGAATACCGACGGTCAACGACACCGACGGCAATCCGACGGTCTACGACACCGACGACAATCCGACGGTCTACGACACCGACAATACACCGACGGTCTACGACACCGACAGTAACCCGACGGTCTACTCCACCGACGGGACACCGACGGATTTAAGAAACAGAAGGAATTCCGACGGATGTCAGATTTTAATTAAAAAAATGAAATTTAAATGAATATTTAAATTAAATTAAAAATTAATTTTAAATTAATATTTAAATTAAAAAAAAAATTTGAAATTAAAATTTAAAATCAAAATAAAATTGTTTTAAAACCAAATAAAAGTTCTACATAAAAATTTAAAAGTCTACTGTGGACGATAATTACGGAAGAACTCGTCCATCCGGTCTTCCATCCAACGAATGCGCGATGCATCTGCTAAGCGCTGTTCCTCCAACTCCTTCACCCGCTTTGCATCCTCTTCGCGCTGTGCCTCCATTGCTTTCATCCGCTCGAGAAGCTCAGCGTTTTGTGCCCGCAACCCGTTATCACTGTGAAATAGGAATGAAGACAAGGAAGAGCTGGAACTGTCCTCCGGAAGACCGAAGACACGACCTTTGTTCTTCCGAGTAGCCTAGAGGTGTCAAAATGGATAAAATTTTATGGATCAATCTAAACCAAACCAAACCATTAATCCATTGGATTGAAAATATGGATCATAATGAGTTATTGGTTTTAATGGATTGTTGGTTTTAATGGATTGGTTTTAATGGATTGAGTTATTGTGGATTAATGGTTTATCCATAACCAAACCAATAAATCTAATTTGTTATGAAATCTGTGATTTAACCAGATCAAACCAAAAAATACTCAGAATCAAACCGAATTGAGCACTTACTTAAACCGATTCCTATTTGTCTCAACTCTCAATCTCTCGATCTCTCACAAACCCTATCTCAAAACAATCCTAGAGAACAATCGGAGAGAGATATGCAAATCACGTCTCTCAGCTCTTCGTCTTTCTCTCTTTCTCTCAAAGTCATTTTCCGCATCGAAGAAAGAGAATGTCCTCCAAGGACAAGAAACCGGCAAGGCCATCGAGTAGTCAAGCCGGTAAAATCCGTACTCTTTCCGATCTCAATCGAAGGTCTGGACCGGATTCCGACAGTGATTCCAATTCACCTCGAGAGTACTACACCGTTGGCGAGAAGCAGTGCATCAGTCAAACATAAAGAACGGATCTCATGTGATAAACAAATACAGGACTCGACTTATTCCTAGTAACGTTCAAGCATTACTATGTACTCGATCTTGGATACATGGTTACAAGCTTGATGATGAAGGTATGATACAATTGATTTCATGATTTGTTTTACTTGATTTATAAATTTTATATCGTAATCACTTGTTCAGTGTGTATAATTTTTAATATTCGGTTCTTGTTACTTGATTTATAAATTTTATATCGTAATGAATTGTAGATAATGGCGAGATGGTTATTATTCGAGCTGATCCAAATGCGGTGGTAGATCCTGTGGAAGAAGAAGATAAATGAAGTAAATTTCCACTTCTTGTTCTGAGAGTTTTTGGTTTTATCAAGATGTTGTTTTGTTGGATTTGCATCTTACAGTGGATCTTTTAGGATTATGTGTGAATAAAGATTGAATGGATCTTTTAGGATTTATGTTTGAATAAAGATTGAACTACTAATACGTTGTTGGAATATTCTGTTTCTATAGACATTTACACGTTTAATTTGATGACCAATGTGTATTGTAATGTTTCTATAGACATTTACACGTGAAAGCTAATGGGTAATCTCATTAAAACCATTAATCCATTAACATAATGAGTTAATGGATTGAACCAAACCATTTGCTTAATGAGTTGGATAAAACCATTATCCATTTAGTAATGGATTAATGAGTTAATGGATGGGTTTGGTTTGGATCATCCATTTTGACATCCATATAAAATAAAACTATAAATGTTAAAACGTATAAGTATTAGAAGTTATTTTAAATTCGTTACTACTTGAAATCATTTACTAACCTCATACGTAAGCTCGTTGATCTTCTCAAATGGAATTTCGGTGAGCGGTGGAGTTCCTTCAACGATCGGTTGGGATAAGAGGTAGTCCTCACTGAGCCTCTCCACGCTTTCCACGATCTCACGAGCAAGTGGATCTTGAATTTCACCAGTCTTGCGGTTCGTATGCGCATCTCTGATCAACTCCAGATTTGAAGGACGCGTACCTTTCTTTTGGTACTATTAGCATTGAAAAGTAAAAAATACGTTAGCGATAATAAAAATAATTATTGTCATAAAGAAACTTACCAGTTGTTCTGCACGAGTCGCCTTGCTCGTTGCTCCGAGGTTATGGGTCGCTGGTCCCTTCCCCTTCCGGTTGCTCTTTCGGTTCGAAGACTGGGTGGCAGAGGTCGCCTTAGTTGCCTCCTATTCCCAATACGCAATGAGTTGAGCCCATAACTCGAGACGGTTTTTCATATTCCGAGGAATCTTACGATGTAGCCACAGGTCCTTCCACTCGTTCAACTTCCGCGAGTACAATCTACCAGCCTTGGTGTCGAACTCCCGTCGAACCCTACCGGTCATCTGTCTGTTCCAATTAAAATCTTGCTGCAAAGAAAAAAACTTTTAACGATTTAGTAATTAAAATTTTTATGTAATAAAACCGCGAATTGTTTAAATTACAAAATTTAGAAATTACCGCAAATTGCCGAAACCAGCTGTCACGGTCTTCTACCGGCATCGATAATTATGTGGGATAAGGGAGAGTTATCAAACTATTAAGCATAGTGTTGATAGACGTCGATATCCCGTTTCCCGAAAATTGAAACATAACCAAAAGTAAAGAGATTTAGAAATTTAGGTATTTAGTGTTTATGGAATTTGGGGATTTTGAAATTTAGGGTTATAGGGATTTAGGGATTTTGGGAATTTGGAAATTTGGCATTTATAAATTTATGGATGTAGGGATTTTGGGATTTTGGGAATTTGGAAATTTTGGCATTTGTTAATGATTTACTTGTGTTTTACTTGTGAATAAGATTAATGATTTAATAATTTTTTTTTAAAAAAATTCTTAATATTTATAAACTTAAAATTTATTTAAAAAATATTAATATTTATAAATTTATAAAATTTTAAAATGTTTTTTAAAAAATCTTAATATTTATAATTTTATATTTTTTTTACAAATTCTTAATATTTATAAATTTTAAATATTTTCAAACTTTATTTTCCAAATTCTTAAAATTTACTATTAAAATCCTTACTATTAAAATTTACTATCAAACTGTATTTTAACAATTCTTACTATTAAAATCCTAAAATTCAATAAATCCCTAATTCCTTAAATTTATATATCCCTAAATTCCTAAAATGTTTTAAATACCTAAATCCCTAAAATGCAATACATTCATAAATCTCTAAATCAAGAACAAATTATGTGTATCCAAAAATTTTTTTTATGAAGAACAATTTTTTTTTATGAAGAACACAATTTTTTTTTTTGGACAACCAACTTTAAAATCGTCACAAACTTACATTGGGATGTTGAATTCGTGATGTAGGATGTGATTCCGGCGGTTTGTGTGGTTTTCCGGCGGTGTGAATCGCTTTTCCGGCGGTGTGAATCGGTGTTCCGGCGGTGGAAGTTTTATTTTTTTCGTTTTCTCCGTTGTGGTTTCGGGAAGAAGGAGAGACAGATTTATACAGATTTTCAGACGGAATTCGGACGGCCTTAGGGTTTCCGACGGAATTCGGACGGATTGTGCCGCCTTTTCGATGATCACGAGGCGTGAGGCGGGAGAAAAATTAGGATTTCCGTCAGCAATCCGTCTTAAATTTAAGACGGATTTCCGACGTATTTAGTTTTTTATTTATTTAATAATTAAAATCCAAATCCGTCGGCAATCCGTCTTAATTTAATACGGATTTCCGACGGATTTGGTTTTTTTATGATTTTATTTATACCGACATATGTTAATAAAGGTTTTTAAAGGTAATTATAAGGATTCAAAAGTATATGATATGGTTTAAAAGTTGATTATAAGGGGTTTTAAAGGTAATTAAAAGAAATTTTAAATTATTTCACAATGTTTTTTAAAGTTGTTTATAAGGTTTATTAAAAGTTTTTCTAAAATAGATTATAAAAATTTAAAAACATACTATAAGTTTTTTTGAAACATATTATAAGGTTATAACCAACTACTATTTTACAAAAATCTTATACTTTTTTTAAAACCTTATAATCAACCTTTAAACTTTATCATATACGTTAAATAAAATCATAAAAAAACCAAATCAGTCGGAAATCCGTCTTAAATTAAGACGGTACACCGACGGATTTCGTTTTAATTAATTTAAATTAATTAAAATCCAAATCCGTCGGCAATCCGTCGTAATTTAACACGGATTTCCGACGGATTTGGTTTTTTTATGATTTTATTTAAACCGACTTATGTTAATAAAGGTTTTTAAAGGTAATTATAAGGATTCAAATGTATACTTTAAAACCTTATAATCAACCTTTAAACTTTATCATATACTTTAAATAAAATCATAAAAAAACCAAATCCGTCGGAAATCTGTCTCAAATTAAGACGGATTGCCGACGGATTTGGATTTTAATTAATTGATTTGGTTTTTTTAGGATTTTATTTAAACCGACATAAGTTAATAAAGGTTTTTAAAGGTAATTATAAGGATTCAAAAGTATATGATATGGTTTTAAAGTTAATTATAAGGGGTTTTAAAGGTAATTAAAAGAATTTTTAAACTATTTCACAATGTTTTTTAAAGTTGTTTATAAGGTTTATTAAAAGTTTTTCTAAAATAGATTATAAAAATTTAAAAATATACTATATTGTTTTTGATAAATATTATAAGGTTATAACCAACTCCTATTGTACAAAAATCTTATACATTTTTTTAAAACCTTATAATCAACCTTTAAACTTTATCAGATACTTTAAATAAAATTATAAAAAAACCAAATCCGTCGGAAATCCGTCGGTGTACTGTCTTAATTTAAAACGGAGTTCCGAAGGTTTAGGTTTTTTTATGATTTTATTTTATAATTTTTTTCTTCTATTTGTAATAAATTTTTTGCAATCTAAAAATTATAGTTTATTGTACGTAATTAAAACAGTAAGCTCGTTGGATTTATTTACTAATATCATGTAAAACACTAACATATAAGAATTAATTTTTCCTTACTACAAAATCGGTAACTTCTACGCCCATCCCGACTCCCCGATGATTTATCATGTACTCGACGGTACAAACTATTTATATATTTTAGTTTCTTATTTTTTGGAATGATTTGCGTATAAATTTATGTAAATAAGTATTTCAAATCGTTTTACACATATAAAACACCAATATTTCACAATACCTAATAGGAGATATAACACATGACCACATTATATGATCGTACAATAGATACTAGGACATTATTTAACATGAAAGCAACATAAAGCTGTTATCATAAAATTATTCTTAATCATGGACGAGTTGGCTGTTTATTCTTCATCGGAGTCTGGCACTGTTTCATATTCGTACCCAGTAGTTCCTCCATCTTCCTCGATGGTCGATGCTTCCATTGGTTGGTATTCAGCAATCATCGAATTAGCACCGATTATCTGTTTGGAAATTGATTTTAGTTAAGCATTCCCATGAATATTTTTAAACGTATGGTGTATCTACCTTAACAATGTTCCGCTCTGTCATGTTCAAGTACTTTGGGTTCCTATCAAAACGGCAAACGGTAACATTTTTCAGGATGACCACCACACCTACACCAGTCGTGAGTCTGTACTCGTCCATCTTGAAGATGTTATGGTGCATGGTTCCCTCGATTTTTCCTGAGGGATCTTTTAAGGTTACTAGCAGATCTCCCTGGTCTTTGGGGGTTAAACTAGAGAGCATAGCCACAATCAGATAATGAATTAAATTATATACTTGTCAGATAAATTGTATGTCTAAATGTTAATAAATTAGGTAGAACACGTAAACCTTTTTGACTTTCAAAAATTGTTAATGCGGGGATTGAATTTCTGCAACCTGGGTCCAGAATGGTGTGCTCCTATTGTTATAAGAACCTACATGTATGAAGTATAGATTTAGTATTTGTCAGCTACAATCATTATTGTAAAAGTAAAAGCGGTAATTATATATATATATATATATATATATATATATATATATATATACCTTCACGGATTATGTAATCGATAGTAGAAGTCCACCGAGGACTACTAAAATTCTTGTCGGCCTGTGGTGCCGCATTGATGACCTCACGAATAAAATCTCGTGTTGGGCGTGGCTGAGAACTTTCACCTCGCATCACCTTTGCATCATGAGACCTCTTCCGAAACAGGCCTCGCCGTACCACTTGGCCAGGTCCCGGTATTACGGGCGTTTGGTTCTGGGATTGTTGAGTTGGATGGAGTGAAATTGTCGGTTCAGCATCAATAACATTTAAGTTATCGTAAGTAGGGCTTGAAGGAAATAAAGTTGTGGTTGGAGGGTTTTCACCGGGGGCTCGGTTTTGCATATAGTAATTCCACAGATCTCTATTTGCCATTACGAAATTGAATTTTTCTGTGTTATGAATTTGTGTTGAAATGTTTTTATGGTCGCATTACAAAATGTGCAACCTTATGTAGAACGGATATCTGTCGGATTTCCGTTGGACAACCGTCAAAACACTCCGACATAACACTCCACCAATCCCATCAGCCACTGCACTTGATTTGTTAACCACTCAAACTTTGCCGACATCGGAAACCGTCGGCAATCCGTCGGAAATCTGTTACATAATTCTGACAACATAGATCCGTCGGAAATCCGTTGTTACAGCTAACCAATCAAACTTTGCCGACATCGGAAACTCTGCAAGCCGACGGAAATCCGTTACATAATTCTGACGACTAAGCTCCGTCGGAAATCCGTTGGTACAGCTGATGAATCAAACTTTGCAGACATCGTGTAGTCTGAATTCCATCGGTAATGCGGACGGAATACAGACGGAACACCGACGGTTTATACATATAACTTCGACTATAAATACACCTGATGGAGTGTATATCTTCTACACCTCTAAAAAAAAATATGTCTTCTAGGGATCCTAATGAAGACGGGAAAAAAACATCCGATGCAAATTTTTTTAATCATCCAAAATACTCGTGGGAAATCGAATCTCATTGCGACGAATTCACTCAACAGATTCCCACTTACTCGTAGGAATTTGATACATGCTCACCAATCGATGAAGAAGATTCCACACCAACAGTAGTGCCTGACAGCCAGTGCTTGCTAAACATCCAGAACATTTACGATAGGCAGCCACAATGTCCTGATCATGAGCGGGTTACCGAAGCCGAACAACCATGTCAGTTGATGGAAAAGTCAGATACTTACGGTGCAAGTACTTCAAACGTATGTAAGGGTCAGTACTATGGTTATGAATTCACCCAAAGCCCAAAAAAGCCAAACTTAAATTTAGATGTTGATGCAATCAAAAGTGAATTGTGCGACGGATTTATAGATTCTCCACCAAAGGATCATTACTATGATTTCGAATTTGCCCAAAGCCCAGACAAGGCAAACATAAATGTAGATGTTGATGCAATCAAAAGCGAATTGTGCGACGAATTTGTAGATTCTCCACAAAAGAAAAAAAAAAGGGAAAGAACATCACTAAATGGTTCTAACAAATGGTAAGTTCGGAGTGGAAACGGACATATGATTGTAAAATGAGGAGTTTATTATGTACTTGTACCATAACCGTTGTGTGTTAAATAATTGCAAGTCTCTAATGTACCTGTTTAAGAATATGTGTTTTAAATTTTATGTTTCATTACATGTTAAGTTTTATTGGAGTTGGAAGACCAATATTTATCCGTAATTAGTCATCGAACATGAGTAGATATATACTATTAATTAATATGAGATACAAGATTTGTCCACCGCTGAAATGATTATGCCTCCTTTATTTGATTTTTATTTGTATGTTGTAATACTTAGATTCTCGTCCACAATCGGTTTTCTTAATGAAATGAAAATATTATAGGGAACACACAAATGTGAGAGAAGAACATGAAAAAGCAAACATTTATTCACAAATTATTATTCTGAATCTCCGGAGAAACCTTCACTAGGGATGGAGTCTGAATCGTCGTGAAATTCTCCACGTGGTTCCTCTTCGTCCGAATGCACTAGATCATCCCTGACATGTGTGACATCAACGACAAGGTCAATGTTATCCATCTCCTCCACAGGTGACATTGATACACTTCTTGATGGTTGTAGAGCATCTTGTTTTGGAACTCCGTAGATTTTTCCTCTCGGGTTTATTGGAGTTACTATGATCCACGGATTTGTACGGTACGCAACTCGAGGATATGGAATATAGCAAACCTATTAATAATTAGTGGATATTGTTAATATACATGAACAAGAAACCTTAACTATGAGTACCTAGGTAAACATATAAAGTGTATTGATACCTGGTCTGCTTGAGACGCAAGGATAAATGGATCGTAATACTGTAGTTTCCGGCTTGAATTTATCGAAATAACACCAAGAGGGTCAACTCGAACCCCTCGACCATTGGATGGATCATACCAATCGCACATAAACACAATGCACCTCAAGTTCAACATTCCTGGATATCAGATTTCCAAGATTTC
Source organism: Draba incana (assembly GCA_963576765.1). Classification (NCBI taxonomy): domain Eukaryota; kingdom Viridiplantae; phylum Streptophyta; class Magnoliopsida; order Brassicales; family Brassicaceae; genus Draba; species Draba incana. The sequence goes on along the minus strand of OY755214.1, from coordinate 26,570,071 downwards.
TTTTAAAATCCCATAGTACATGGTATCGCCGGATTGCGCCGAAATACCATAGTCCGCAGTTGACCTTTGACGTCCTTCCTCACGGATCCTGAACGAATATCCCCTAGTGCAAAATTGGGGATATGAAGTCGTGGTGGTGCGTAAGCCATGAACAAACTCCACTAACCATGTCGGGATTGATCGACCACTTGCTAAACTTTCGGAAACCTAAAAACGATATACGTAAGATATAAGTAACATATGAACGTGAAAACATGCAAATGTAAGACGGGTGTAATTATATTAAACTTACATAACATTTCAACCACTCTGAAAATTGTTCTTCTTTCAAGACAACAAGTTCGGCATCTGTCTTATCCCAATGGTAATCACGTGCGAGAGACATGTAGATCCTGTAACATAACAGTCGTTAGTAGATGAATGCAAATAATTAAATAAATTTAGTATGATAAATGATATATATATCTTCTGTACTCCAAAATTTCGTCACAGTTTCTGAGGATATACGTATGCAAATGTGTGACCTCTTCTGGTGATAGTTTGCGTTTTTTTCCTTTTCCACTTGCTTGACCAACTTGGGCAAACAACTCAGGAACAACCATGGCATACACTGTTTTCTCACCTCTATCATCATGTCGGGGAGGCCGTCTCGGCTTAGTACTAACTGTCGGTGGAAAGTAATATTCGGCAAAGTGTGAGACTTCCTCGTTTAGGCTTTGTGCGACAATAGATCCCTCAACCTTGCTTAATTTTTTAACCTTTTTCTTCAGGTGGAACATGTAACGCTCGAACGGATACATCCATCGGTATTGAACAGGGCCTCCTAAGGCTGCTTCTCGTGGGAGGTGAATAGGAAGATGTTCCATAACGTCAAAAAAAGACAGTGGAAATATCTTCTCAAGATTACAAAGGAGAACCGGGATATTGACCTCCAAGTTACGTATCCCGTGGGAGGTAAGCGTTCTTGAACATAAATCTCGGAAGAATGCACTAACTCCTATAAACAAAAATTAAACAAGTTAATACATATATAGTAATATTATGGTAGTAAGAAACTAATGGGAGTAAGAAATATACCTCCAATTGCTTGGTGGATAGGTTCTGGAAGAAGATATGCAAATACAAATGGAAGAAGACGTTGCATCACGACATGACAATCATGACTCTTCATTCCTATAAACTTGCCTTCCGTCGAATCCACGCAATTACATAGATTAGATGCGTAGCCGTCTGGAAATTTGACAAATTTTGTGAACCATTCAAAAAATACTTCTTTCTGGCCAACGTCTAACCGGTAAGCAGGCATCGACAATCTACCGTTCGAAACATGAAGAGATGGCCTCGAACAAATCAATGGCAAGTCGAATCTAGACTTCCAATTGTCTTTGGTCTTTCCTGGGACGTTTAATATGGTGTTCATGATGTTGTCAAAGAAATTCTTTTCCACATGCATGACATCTAGATTATGCCGCAGTAGATGGTCTTTCCAGTAAGGCAAATCCCAAAAAATACTCTTCTAGTGCCAATTGTGATATTCCCCACAACCGTCGACAGGGTAATGGCCATTACCCCCACATTCAAGAGTTCGCTCTGCACCAAAATCTCGTTACTGCTCCAATATGCTGCGACCATGTATCTCAGGAGGTGGACCATGTAACACTTGTACATTCTTCCTGAAATGTCTTTTAGACCAACGATATGGATGATTTGTCGGTAAAAAACACCTATGGCAATCAAACCATGAAGTCTTCCTTCTGTGCTGCAGTTGGAATGCTGAAGTATTGTCTTGGCAATAAGGAATCTTCCATGCGTTGTCCATCCAGATAACATACCGTATGCCGGAAAATCGCTTATGGTCCACATAAGAACCGCACGCATGTTGAAATTCTGCCGGATTGAAACATCATATGCCTCAACACCATGCTCCCACAACATCTCTAACTCATAGATCAATGGTTGGAGGAAAATATCGAGCGACCGTCTTGGATGATCTAGCCCGAGAACTATAATTGAGAGAAACAAGAACTCTCGCGGCATGCACATAGATGGAGGCAAATTGTAAGGTGTTACGATGACCGGCCACAACGGATATTTTCTTCCATGCTTGCCAAACGGGTTGAAACCATCAGTGGATAAGCAGAGGTATACATTCCGTCGTTCATATGTAAAATCTGGATATATGGATTGGAAGTGTTTTCACGCTTCCGCGTCAGAAGGATGCGTGATATCTCCATCCTGACTATGTTCTGCATGCCATCTCATAGCCGTAGATGTGCGGTCTGATTCGTACAGCCTCTTCAACCTCTCTGTTAAGGGTAAATACCACATCCGTTTGAATGGAATCTTCACCCTCCCACTTGACTCCTGGAACCGTGGTTTCTGCTAAATTTACATCTATTTCGGTTCTCGTCATCTCTCCAGTATATCATACAGTTGTCGATGCACACGTCTATAACCTGGTAGGGCAAACCAAGACCGGCGACAAGTTTTTGGATCTCGTAGTATTATCCGGGGGCTAGATTATCTTCTGGCAAAATATCTTTCACGAACTCGGCGAATGCATCAACACATTCTTCGGATAAATTATAATCGGTCTTCAGGTTCATCATCCTACTAGCAGAAGATAGCGGTGAATGACCATCCCTACAACCGCTGTATAGTGGTTGCTTTGATGCGTCTAACATATCGAAAAACCTTCGAGATTCTAAATTAGGTCCTTCAACCCTATCACCCTCATACCCACCCGACTGCAAATTCTCTCTAAACGCATCATTAACCATCACAACCGTACTTACCCCAACGTCTACTTCCGCGGTAGGTTCCCCTATGCTATACGGAAAATAAGGTGCATTGCTACTAGTACTACTATATTCATAATTGGTTTCTCCATGTAAATACCAAACCTTATATCCGGTCCTAAATCCATATCTATATAAGTGGTTCCAAACAGTAGGAACCGCAACAATACTTCTATTACAGCAATTAGAACAAGGACATTTGATATTCTGACCTTTGGTGGCCGCCTCTTGATTTCTAGGTAACTGCATGAACTCGCAAATACCTTGAGCGTATTCGGTCGTTAATAAGGTAGACCCCTTTTCCATCATTGGCTCGTCCATCCATGACCGAAAATATGAAGAACTCATCTCTTTTAAATTTTTAGATAATGTGAATTGTGTTTCTTTTACAATTTGAATTGTGTTACGATGGAATGATGGAATGTCGTAGCTTATATAGAACGCATTCCATCGAAAATCCGTCGGACATCCGGCACAAACCTCCGACATAACGCCCCACAAATCCCATCGGCCACCGCTAACGATAAGGTAACCAATCAGACTTTGCCGACATCGTAATCCGTCGGAATGGCGTTATAAAATTCCGACGTTTAGGAAACTGTCGGTAATGCGTCGGTGCAAGCTGACGGTTTACCGACGGATGTCCGACATTTTCCGTAGCCGTCGGAAATCCGTCTGTAAATTGTGATAGATTTCCGACGGATTGTCGGAAGTCGGACTTCCGTCGGTAGACCGTCGAAAATTTCTGACGGATGTTCTGTCCGTCGGAAAGTCCGTCGGAATATCACCTGTTTTCTTGTAGTGGAAGAATAAAACTGAAACATTTCTTTTGCATGCTTTATCCCACCATTGCATGCATAACTCTATAACTCTTGTTGATGATAGTGAGTTCTCACTGTCACTTAGATGTGTTTGAAGAGTTATGCTTTTTCATAAGTTTTATAACTTTAGAAATTTACTCTACCATATAGAGGCTTACAAGTGGAGATTGTCTCTCATCTACTTCCATTATACTGATTTTTCATAGATTAGTTACTATGACTACTTAATCCTTCACAAACCGACAAACCCAGAATTCTATAAACATGATTCGCCTTAATCATATCTCTCTTGCCAAATCTTAGAAATGTGTGATAAAACTCCATGTTTCGTTACTCACGAGGGTCCCATCACCTCCAATTTTAATTTGATAAAACTAGAGGTTGATTCTTCCTTTCATATCTTCCTCAAAAGAGTCACGAAACTCTATTGCACTATATATACAAGAGAACAATCTCTATGAATTTTCTTACAAATCCTCAATGTATGATCCTTCTCTTACGCTTTTTTGATGATGTTTTGTATAGGAGTTTTGGCAATCATCTGTTTTAAAAAATAAGTATCACGAAATATTAAGTTTTAGTTAAAAGCATAACATAATGATGATTATGAATATTAAAATTGGTTTGCAAATTTCATTAAATGGTTTTAAAACGCTTTGTCTTAACTTAAAGAAAGTTCTAACCATTACAAACTCTGCCTTAGTTTTAATCAATTAAAAGTTGTTGCTAAACAAAAAAAATTCTCAAAGAAGGTTGAAATTCACAAAATTCTTCAAATGATAAACAATTTCCCTTAAAGGACTTTTCAGGTGTTAGTGTTTCAAAAGTTGGAATCATTGTATCAAAAACAGAATTTAAAACACGAAGTTCTTTCAAATTTTCCAAACCAAAATGTTTTTTATCTTGAGCAGAAATCATCACAAACAAATTAGGCTCTCTTTTAACCAAATCAAATTTCTTACAGTGCTTTTTTGTGTAGACACAAGGAAATGACTCAAGGATTGGTTCCGGGACAAGGTTGGTCGGATGCTCCAAGTTATCAATCAATGGCGAACTCCTTGATGTTTTTTCAAGTAATTTTTCATCAAGAATGTGTGAAAAAGAATCAATACTACTCGGTTGCACCGGTTTGAAAAGGATTAGTTTTTCAGAAGCTTGATTACTTTCAAGCACTAAATCAGATTTTGTTTGAAAAATCACACTTATCTTTAACAGATTTAGAAGGAAGAGCACACTTAACTTTCACGGATTTGGTGTAAGAATTGAGAAGCTCAAGTAACTCGTTCTCTAGTTGCTTTTTCGTTGTGGTGCTGGTTTGAACGTTTTCTTTCTGCTTCATGGACTTTTGATGGATTGGTGAAGGTTGACTTGGTTCTTTTGGTACTGAACGGTTGGGTGCATACTTATCCCTCATTAACTTTTTAAGTTGTCTCCATGTGGTGATAGTTGGCTTTTGATAGAACCATCGATCATCTTCTTCTTGCAACCACTATTTATAAGCATCTCCAAAGAGTCGGCCAATAGCATAAGCTAGGCTCTCTTTTTCCAAATTGTGGTTGAAGTGAAACCAATTATTGATGTTTCTTTCCCATTATAGGTATTTTCTTGTTCCTGAAAATTTAAGGAGTTTAAGTTCATTAGCTTGTTGAAAATCAGAAACAAAATAATTTTTAGATTTGGAAGTGAGAGAGATTTTATATGGGTTGTTCCGAGTTGATTTGAGTGTGGGGTCATGAGGCTTTGAAGTAAGATTTGATGCTGATTCGAAGTAGGTTCTTGAACAACTCGATTTCGTTGTAAAGCACCAAGCTTTTCATCGAGAATTTTAGCCATGGTATTTGTAAGTGATTCCAACAACTTTTTCTTTATTCTCGCACTAGAAGGGGATGATTCTTCCTCCAAACTCATCATGGTACCTGAAAATTCAAGAAAAACTAACAAGTAAAAGGATCTTTTGAAATTCTAAGCAAATCTAAAACTAGAAGATGAACAGCCAGATCTGACACAGTCAACTGATCGGTCAAAATAAAATATCAAATCGTGTTCAAAAATTATAGAATTATTTTTAAAAATAACTAGACTCGTTACAGGTTGATATTCAATTGATTTCACAATTTTACGATGAGCCAATTGTTTATGAAAATGTTTTTAAAACAGATCTGAAATCTGGAAAATTATAGAAACTAGTTTAGAACGATAAAACCTTGTTCGAAGTGGCTCTGATACCACTTGATAGACTCCTCGTAAGGATCTATGTCTGATGATCATTTCAAAAAGTTTTGCGGAATTGCGGAATGAATGAAATGGGGTAGATGAATGGATGCAACGGAAGATGAACGGTTTCAACGAGAACGATGAAGGAATCAATGGATCGATACGTACTTCTCAAGAGAAATGAAAGATCTCTTGGACTACAAGGCTTCTTCTCGGCTTTGATATGACGCACAAAACTAAGAAAAAGATGAGAAGATATGACACACTTCTCTTGATTAAACAATGAAAGAGTTTTAGAAAAGAAAGTTTGATGATTTTTTCTAACGATCAAGATCCTTTATATAGGCAAGGAAATGAAAGGAAAAATCCTTTTCACTTCCTTTTACACGGAAAAACAAAGATAATAAATGAACTTGAAAACACAAAAAAAATGAAAAGTTTGACTAAGACCTTGACTAGAATTAAAGGGGAAGTTTGAAAGGCAAAAGGACTAAGTTCAAAAAATCCGAGAGATGCGTTCCGCAGGATGGAAGATAACGAACCGCAGGACGGAAGTAGCAATGCCGAAGATGAGGCTAGGGATAAAGTGTGCGAAATCACCTCATTAAAAACCTTCCTTGAATAACCCGATGGGACAAAACCAAGGCAAGCGAAAAAGAGTAAAAGCCGCAACTCCTCTCATCTCCGACCCTTAAGCCACTTGAATCGCGACAAAGGTGATTGGACAAGTGTTCGGCTCAAGGTTTCTTTCAAGGCGCATAATGAGTAACCCGATGGCCTGGTTAAGCTGCTTGGTCCTTGACCTCGTCATAGGACCAATCAGAATGTGTAAGGATTCAGCATCCGTAGTGTCCACACGAGCCTCCTTGGCTATGAGCTGCTCATCGGGTTCAAGTTGTTTTGTGACTTCATGTTTCGAGCTGTCCATGATCGCATCAGGAAGGGTAATGAAATGGAATTGGTATGAGAACTACCATAATTACCTGTTTTCTTTTAAAATTTCTCAATTTTTTCTTAAATTTTCCAAATTTCTCTTAAATTTTCTAAAATTTACCTTAATTTTTTTTTAAATTTCCCCAAATATATGTTTTAAAGTTAACCCTTACCCAACTTATTGAAAGTCTGGATAGTAAATTTAGTTAAGAGAATTTTTTGAACCTTTCCTGTTACCCAAACTTCCCGTCTTTTGTTAGGAATAGTTTAGCCGTTTAGGTATAGTCTTTCAATTCCCAAATTACCTGTTCCCGTCCCTTTCCTGCAATTTCCCATTCCCGATATGAACATGGTTAATATAGATTGAAAACGATTTATAAAGAAACAATAGGTATTCTAAAAGTTCTTGAAGAACATAGATGACATTATAAGTAATTAATAGAATTTAAGAGATTACAATGACTAGCACATGTAGTCGTAAATAAGTTCCAAATGATTTATTTTGGGCTGTCTTTCAAAATATCTAACGCTTAGATAATAAAGAGATTAACAATATTCACTTCACGTTGAAAGAAAAGGTGAACATGTTTTTATCAATCTAACATGGAAAAGGAGAAGAGTTTTGGTTTACATGTTTTGTCTTATAAAACATGAAAGGAACGAAGAATTATGACTTGTTTCAAATATGCCTCTACATCAAATTTTTGTAAAAGCAAACATGTTCTATAGCTATTCTTCAAACCTTTTCAACAAAAAATACTCCACAGCATCAACTCTACCGTCTTTTGAAGCAACAAATGATCGCTCCAACAACAAAGATCGACGGCAGAGCTGTCCAAAAGCTAAGGCAACATTAATCCATTTTTCTTCGAATGCAGATAAGAGAATTAGATAAAGAGAATTCATATGATTTAAGTCAAACTCATAACGATTTGATGGTGTTATGGTATTGTGTTCTTATGTACAGTAATAGCCAATGGGTATGTGTGTACGATTGCAGTGGCGGAGCCAGAAATATATTTTGTAGGGGTCAAAATTAATATAATTATATAATAATAATAAATAATTTATTTCACATTAATTTTTTTCAAAAAATTAAACATTTAAGGTAATATTGTTAGATATTTTTAATAAACAAAACAAAAAATAATGCTATTATTTGTGTAAAACTCCATAATGATAATTGTATGTGTAATTTTATAAATATTTATTGTTTTGTAAACATTTAGGTGAGAGGAAAAAAAAGAAAATTAATAAAAGGAAAAAAAAGGAATAAAACGAGATTTTTTTTCTCAAACTTTGTTTCATCCTATTCCTCTTTTTTTTTTTAAGAGTAACAAATCTAGAGAAATTTGTCTTATTTTTCATCTATTTGATGAAACTTCCTAAATTTTAGAGGAAAACCAGTTTATCCCAAATGGTGGAATTATAGAGGAATGGAGAAGAAAAACATATTCCACCAATATGGTATAGAGGATGGAATATGATATGATATATATTTTTAGAGATATTTATTTATCTAAATATAAATTAGTGGTACATATATATTAGTTGATTGTTGTGACTGTTAAAATTATAATTATTTAGGTATAATCCTATTCAACAACTCATAGAAAAAAATATAATCAAAGTACAATAAAACGTATTGGTTAGAGAATATGTGTATGTAACAATATTAAGTGGCCCAAGAAAGACAAGTAAAGAAAAATAAAAAAGGGCAAAAGACATGGTTCGATCCTATGACATGGGGGTCAAACTTACAATTTTCATATCAAACAGTCTATTAGATAACAGTTGAATGTGGCTACAAATCTTATTTTATAAATGTTATGGGGGTCAGTTGACCCCCTCCCAACCATGTGGCTCCGCCACTGTACGATTGTGTCTCTATGAAACATTGTGTCTTTTTCATTTTCTTGTTTGAAGAGACATGAACGAAGAAGGGAATTGTTCCTCATAGCTTTAGCAACAACCGTAAATCGAAGATAACAAAAACATAAAATACCGAACATTTGATGATTTGGTCGATTATGATATCCTAAAATTCATGAATGCATAGTAAATTATGCAAAAAAGGGTCATCTATATAGGAGGGGAAATAATTACATTGTGCAAATGCATGATCCATAAAAATCCATTCTGCCACCCTTTTGTAAATGAATAAACAAAGTAGATAAAGTGAATTCGCAAGAAAAAAAATCTAAATGAACGACAAAACCTTATGAATATAACCAAATCATACCAAAAAGCATAAAGGCGGTATAACATAGGCATAAAGAGACAATTTGAGAAAACGTAGAAAGCATAAACATATATTTTAGTTGCATACTCAACCAATCTAGAAATTCAAAAGAGGAAGAACTTCATAAATTTTAAATAGTGACTCTTAAATTATGGATGGTTGAAGGACCAACTTCCGCCTCCCGTGTAAGAAACATGATTATGGTTTATGAGATGAAAAACTCAGAACATGTATATATAAATCGATGAAAAGCAGCGACTGAAAGGGGATTTTGGTTTGTAGCGATGCGTCGATTTGAGAAAGTAAGGTCACAACCCTTCATCGCATAATTCTTTTCAGATCTTTTGATTTGCAACTAAGTCTCAGCCGCTAGAATTATAAACATCAATTCTCTTTTCACTTTCATATTAATACATAGTTCCTGAATTTGCAAAATATACTAATATTTCCCATATTTATTATGATCAACTCCAGAAACTAAAACTTTTGAAAAAAATCTATGAAATCAATTCCTAACCATATCTACTAGTAATTATAAACTGATTGAGAATAATAGAACAAACAGACATAATAATAGAACAAATGGAGATATTCCAATGGATTGATACACAAGAAAAAAGAAGAAGATTGGTGACAGATAATTACTACAGATAGTCAACATAAGGATCGAAAAGTAAATGTGGCAAACAACCTCCAATTAAAGGCAAAGGCTAATGATCAAATTAGAATAACGAAACCGATGTTCTAAGCGAGTCACAATTTATAGTAAATCAAAACAGTTGATTTATGAAACTGAAACACTCATCTGATCGAAAACCGACGGGTGCGAAATTTGTAGTCCTAGTCGAATTGAACGTACTTAAACGAGATTAACGTAGAAGAACAATGGATTCTTCTTGTACTTGGTTCATGGTCTTCTTATGGATCTCAAGCAGTAGACTTTTCTTAACCCGATGAAGAGAAAAAACATTCAAATTATTGGGAGATCGAGAGGTCGAGATCGACCGAGATTAAACGGTCAAGATGACCAACAAATATTATGGAAATAATGAAAATATGATTATAGTAGAATCAAGAAAGATCTATAATATTTTTAATATTTGTCAATATCCTAGTTTAGGAAGTTTACCTTTATGTAAAGATATTATTTATATTTAGATTTAGGAAATTAGTTATCTATATAAACCAATGTAACTTGTAACATTATTCTTATGAAAGTCTAATATAATTCTTTCCAAACATCTTTGTGTTCATACTCTCATCAATTTATCATTGTATCAGAGCCTTGACCCAATTCCTTTGGGTTAGGGTTTTCGTTTGCATCCGCTATCTTAAAAAAAGTGCTCTATACTATTTTTATCGATTCTATCTTTTTCTTTGACCTTGATTTCTTCGATTTTTTCGTTGGAATTTTCTTCTTAATATTTAAATTAAAGTTTTGTTTGGTTTTTCTTTGGATTTTTGTTTTCATAGATTGAAAAAAAAACAAGAAGAAGAAGAGATGGTTCGGTCCATGATGGACCATGATGATTTTTTATTGGCTAGCATATGCTGGGTTTTTTTTTTTGAGCACAAGATTTACGATGAATTAAAGCTTGTGTTTTGATGAATTGATTTCACTTGTTTCTCTTAACCGTGAGTTATATGTCGATATTTGAAGATTTGTCCAATCTCATACGTGTTCCCACATATGAGCTTGCCGGGGGTATTGGGAGATCGAGAGGTTGAGATTGTCCGAGATTAAACGGTCAAAATGACCAACGAAGATTATGTAAATAATGAAGATATGATTACAGGAAAATCAAGAAAGATCTAGAATATTGTTAATATTTGTCAATATCCTAGTTTAGGAAGTTTACCTTTATGTAAAGATATTATTTATATTTATATAGATTTAGGAAATTAGTTCTCTATATAAACCAATGTTACTTGTAACATTATTCTTATGAGAGTCTAATATAATTCTTCCCAAACACCTTTGTGTTCATACTCTCATCAATTTATCACAATTCTAGATTGCAACAAATTCTGGTTTTGATATCCAAAATTTGGGTAATTACTAAGTGAAAGGATTTTACAATTTTTAAACGAAACATCAACCCTTACCACATTTGTTGTTGTTATAAGTGTCTTAGGAACTGACAGCGGCTGCAAATCGTAACCATGATGGAAAAAACGGGGAGAATAACTTGAGATTTTATAAAATCACAAAATCACAACCGTTAAGAAGCGATACAACGATTAAAATTTCAGTTTTTGTATAAATTCAAGAGTCACAATTCTTTACAAACGATGCAACGATTTGTACAGGTATGAGATTGATTAAATAGCACTTATTCGCTTCTTTTTATTTTCTTATAAAAAGAACTAAAGATGATGGCATCATAACAAAAAATGGGGTTTGTTGATAAATCTTGACACTTCATTTTAAAACGAAATATTGATATTAACCATTCGGTTTTCCTAAAAAAAATAGTGACATCATCAGAACCAAAATAGTGATTTGCTATTAAATATAGATAAAAAGGTTCAACGATACACAAGCTACGCACTTTGAACAATGTGAACGATGCATGGACCGATATGTGAAGCCAGTGTCATGTGATATATCATATATCAAGAGGGACCACATAACATTAATTTGCTTTTAGATTAGGGATTCACATATAGACTGGTTTATAATAAATATTTGAAGGCCTTGCGCATTTAAACACACCAACATTTCTCTTTTTTTTGACATAGCCTTTGTATCCTACACCAATTGACCGTCGTCCATGTCATTAGAGTCGATATCCTAGGAACTCTGAGTTCGAGCCCATGAGCCCACATCTTTGGTACGGAACAACTGAAAGTTTAAGCTCGATACTAGAAGATGTGATGGCTCCCCAATGTCAGTCTGACTCAGAGGTCTATAACTCGTTGAAATCGATGTGCAAAATGAGCCATTTTGCTAGCTCTACTGAAATCATCAGAATAAAAAAACAGACCAAGAAAAGACACTAACCAAACCTGGAAGAACCCACATCAGTACCACAATTAATTTCACCACGGAAGGAAAACTGGGCAAGGAGCCCATATCTCAAACCTGGAAGACCTTCCCTCTGGATGAAATAAGGACATACCTTCTCTCGTTATAATTAGATTTGTTTGGGCGAAAATTAACCACTTCGAATTGAGATAGTTCTACGGAATGACAAGATGAAAGAGATTTTATTAATCAACGAATTTCAATCATAATCACATAGAATTACAATAGTTTGGTATCGAAAACCATTGTTTCAGGAGCTCTAGGAGTTAGCCCTAGAAAAAATCTCTCCCCTCTTGTTGTTTTTCTTCTCTTTATATAAGGAATATGTCGTGTTTATCTTCTCCCTCTGATAAATAGGAATAATTTCTTATATATATATATATATATATATATATATATATATATATATTCTTTTGAGATTTATTTATTAAAAAGATCTCATAATGGTCTAGATTCTGTTGTACCGAATTAAGCCCATGGTAAAATTATGCCCAACAACTTGCCCTCACTCTTCATTTCTTAATTTAAGAATTTCAAAGAGTAGTAAAAGCATACGATATTTTAGCACATATACGTTAGCTTAGCCTCGTCTCATAGACAGTCGCTCCAGCGATTTTGGGTGTTGTTGAAGGGATATACAAATATCACATCTTTGTCGAATCTTGTTGACATATGGGATTAGTTTCTTACGGTTGGCCGAAGAAATCTAATAATTGATCTTTGGATGCAATTGCCCAATTCTAGCTTTCGTTGTTTTTATTTTTAATGGAAGTGAGATCATGCTCTGAGTAAAATGATTTTGTGATAAAGCAATTTCGTCCATGTAGTTATCCGAGATGATCAAGTCCGTAACTTCGACGTATTGTTGTAGCTCAGTTCGAGCTTCCCTGTAGCCTCTGTATGTTTTTCTGTTGGTCATTCAAAGTTAGATTTTAATCTGGAAAGGTAGGATTACCAACGGTATGTTCTTCATCTTCCTGGGACAAGCGAGATCACTTTATTTTTGTAAGTCCTTTCTTGGTTTCAGAATAAGAAATTCTTTATTCTTGTTCTATTGTCGTTCTTGTTTGTTTTTTAGAACGATGTCCACCCCTTTCTGTATTAACTCTTGGTTATTCCTTACAATCTGTTTCTTCTCTCAACTTCTTCTCTTTGTTGCAGAATCATACGAGCATCGTGATTCGATATCCCCAAAATAGGTGAGTTCTTAGCTGCAAATGTTCTTCTTCTACCAAATATTTTCATATGAACTGATTTATTTGTTGATGAAATTCCTTGAATGAGTAGAAATTCTTAGCTCTTAGATATACTTGTTCTTGTTGGAGGGTTCCTCACTGATGTAGTTTTCATTTGTTTTACTGACACGCGACTTGACCATTTTTTTGGTGATGAAACGCATTCGTACATGAAACGAGTAACTTCTGATCTGAAATCGTTGGTGATAATAGATACCCTGAGAATTCCTCTAAATTGATGCTCTTTGTGGCCTTAAGCTAAAGCAAACCTAAATTTCTCGTCACCCATTGTACGTTAGTGGAGATATAACTCATAGAGTTGAGTAACAACCAATAAACATGGTGTTTTATTAGTACTAATCTTGAGCTCCTTTACTTTTCTTTGCTTGGCGCAATACTTATGAACTTGGTTTGTCTCTGTTCGCTTTCCCTACTTTATGATTGCTACTTTTGTATGAAGTATGCTCGAGACTTGCGACGACATGTCACTGGACTCCTGCATGGCTTAACCTCTTTTCGTCGAATGGAAAGCTCACGCCCAATTTCTTGTTTGTTTAGCATCTTCGTCTTTCTCTTGCTTTCATATATTTTCGAGCATGCCGATTTGGCTTGTAGCCCTACTAGGATTGATCTAATGTCCTTAGACTTCTTGCTGCTTTTTTTTTTTTTTTGTAGCATAGTTCATGTCACACTTTGTGATTTTGGTGATCAACATACATTGATTCTATTCTTTTACATATCTCCCAAATAGTTATTTCTATTCCTTTCATTGGAGTATCAGTTGATTCATGTGCTTTGAGGCGTTGCCCCTTGTTTGTTGAACTGAAGCGAATAGTGTATCTAATTATCCTTGAGGCTTTGCCTTCTGATTTTACCTAAAGCGAGGATCACTTTCAATTATATTTGAAGCCTTGCTTCTAAATTATTTACTTGAAACGAATGCTTCCATTTATGGATAAGAGTCTTGTGACTTTGTCCTTGGTTTTTAATTGAAACAATGAACGCTTTCAATTATATGATACCACATCTTCTCTAGTGCATGCACAACTGGAATCAATGATCCTAACTGCATTACCGCAACAGTCAATGATTGTGTCAATTGCTTGTTTACAACTTAGACCATAGTAATTCTAGAAGAGCTTTATCTTTCATAAAGGTTGTAGTAGTAGTAGTAATCATTGCTCTCTTGTAGCAAATTTTACTATTGTCCTTCTTTCAGCAATGTGCTTCACATATAATTGTTGCAAACAATTTTCAACAACACTTTCGTGGAGGGTTTCCCTCAGGTTAGTTTGGCAATAATTAATTACTATTAGCTCTCTCTCTCTCTCTCTCTCTCTCTCTCTCTCTCTCTCTCTCTCTCTCTCTCTCTCTCTCTCTCTCTCTCTCTCTCTCTCTCTCTCTCTCTCTCTCTCTTTGTTTTCTCCGAAAGCGATTCAGAGGCGATTCGATATTTCTCCGTCGAATCGTCATGAAAAACCAATTTTGAGTGGAGAAATCACTCGGAAATTGTCATATTATTGGTGGATTCTCCGTGGTGAAAGTATCTAGGTCAGAATCGACGATTTTGGTTGAGAAAATCAACAAGAAATTTGCTCATCGGAAATCAATCGGTTCATCATCATCTCTGAACCTTTCAAATCGACGAAATCTCTGTCATCTTTCATAGATCTTTTAGGGTTTTTGTATAACCAGAAGAGACAGAAATGTCGATTTAGTGTTTTTTTCCAAATTAGGGATCTTTAAATTTGGGATTTCAGATAGTTGTAATTAGGGTCATTCTCCTGATCGGATTTGATTTAATTGATTTTAGGGTTGTATTTATTAGATTGAAATTAGGGTTCTTGTATTTATAATTTCAGATTTTGGATTTCCTCTAATATAGGTTCTGTTCCAATTGATTTGAGGTTACAACTGTGAAGAAGAAGGCAAAGAAGTGATTGCAATATGAACATGTATTTATCTCTTCATACTCATATATTTTGTTTAAGAACACAATATGTTATGATGTGCATTTCCTTTTTGGTTTGTTCAGGTTATGGGGTTACCACTGCTCCAGCTCGTATAGAGATTGAAACTGAAACAATGCATCACCATTGGATGGTTCTTCTCTCTGAAAAGTTACTTATCTGTACTAATTTGTTTATTGTACATATAATTATTAGAAATGCTTGAACAATCGTGATGAAAGGTTAGAGTTGTGATGATTGTTTCTGTAACATCCCATTTCCAATTTTTGTATTTGAAAAGTGGGTGTCGATCGACACCACATTCTGCGAGTTGATTCGGTTTATTTTAAATCGCTCGGTTAACGGAGGCGGTTTAGGGAAAGCCCTAGGGCTCGTCTATAAAAGGGGTTTTAGATTTTTTGGCCATGGGGAGGAGAGGAAAAAGAGAGAAATAGTTGAGAGAGATTGTTGAGAGATTTTTGAAGGATTGTTGCAAAGAAATCCTTCGAAATCCTTCTCGTGTGTTCCTATAGGCGTTGAGAGCCTTGTTCTTCGTAGTTGTGGCGTTAGGGTGTTGTTTTCGCGATTTCCTTGCTGTTCGTCGCTGTCATAGTGAAACTCGTTCCTCGTTTCATCGTTCAATCCGAAATCGAGGTGAGTGCGTGATCGCGGTTACGGAAATAGTTTGTTAGGAGATTGAATGGTTGATTTGTGATGATATGATTGAATTGTGTTGGCGGTTCTCTATGATTATTCGTGTAATAAGTGGGTATTGAAACATGTGTGATCTTGTTGAGGAAACGAATCGAGTATGCGTGAGGATTTTGACTCGGCTTCGGTTTCTGCGGGAGGTGTCGATTGACACCTAGTGGCAGTGTCGATCGACACCCCATTTTTATGATCGTGAGGTTTGGCACAGTAATTGGAGTGTCGATCGACACTCATGAGAGGTGTCAATCGACACCACTTGTTAAATTGTGAAAATTAGCATACTTGTTGATTGTTGCATATATCTTGAATTTTGGTTGGTCACGTAGTAATTGGCATGCTATTTCCATATTATGTAATCGGTAGGCGGGATGACCACTTCACTGAGTATTTATGATAATACTCACGCAACTCTGTTTTTCCCTTTTGAGTTGCAGGTAAAGGAAAAGTTGAGATCGTGGAATCATGGTTAGGACGAGAGGATGATTAGGATCTCTAGATTATATGTTTTGGTATTACATTTGGTAGAACCCGGTTTAGGTTGCTAGAAATGTTGAGATGAATTGGAATTTGTTTTAATGGTTTAATGTTAATGTTGATTCTGCTGGTTATTGGTTGTTGGTTTGAGTTAACCGTTGAGAATTGGTATTTATGGGAATACTTAATTCGGGTTAAAAAAAAAAAAAGCTTGGTTGTTTCATTTGGTATCAGAGCCCTTACGGTTCTAGGGTTGTTAGTAATTGGTTGATTGAGACTGTGGCATGAATTGGCTTTGAGTAACTAATTAATTATGTGAGTTGTAGAGTCTTAGATCATCCTCTCTAACCCTTCAAAGAGATTCCACGGTATGTGATTGTTTGACGTTTATTTTGTGAATTATAGTAGCTTAGAATGTGCTTTTGGTAAGTGCAGTGTGCGATGGCTAGAGTGCCGAGAGGTCGTGGTGGCAGAGTTGGTAGCCGTGGAGGCTGAAGTCGTGGTCGTGGTCGTGGTCGGGGTCGTGTGTCTTCGTTGTTCGAGTGGGAGACTCATAGTGAGTCGTCAGAGCAGGTGGCTGATTCACCGACGTATCAGGAGGTTTCAGTGGGTGCTGTCAGTGTGTCGGATAGTTCAGCTGGTGCTGGAGTTAGTGCCAGAGCTACTGGTGCGGCAAGAGGCCCAGGTGCGGGTGTTGCTGCAGGTGGAGCCCAGGATCCCGAGGTTCATTTGGTAAAGATGCTTTCATTGATTTTAGAGCGGTTACCGAGTGTGGTACCAGTGCAGGCTCCAGTAGTGACCCTGAGGAAGCAGTATCTGGCGATGTTCAATGAACTGCTGCTTATGGGGCCCTTGTCCTTCTCGGGTGGAGGGGGGCCAGAGGAAGCCAATGAGTGGAGGCTGAAGGTTGAGCGAAGGCTTCGTTCTTTCAGACGTCACGATGAGTGTCGTGTGGATCTAGCGGTTGAGTTCTTGTAAGGAAATGCTCGTCTCTGGTGGACCGGTGTCCAGGCCAGGAGAAGGCGGACATTGTGGACTTGGGGTGAATTCTTGGGCGATTTAATGCAAGATACTTTCCTCAAGAAGTTGTGGAGCAGTTAGAGTTGCTGTTCGAGAGTCTGGTTCAAGGCAACCGATCAGTACGTGGGTATGATGCCGAGTTCAACAGGCTGGTGGTCTATGCGAGTAGCGGCATGGATGGGGAGCGAGCCAAGATAGGCAAGTTTGTGGGAGGACTTTGGATTGGGCTGAAAAAGCCCGGCAGAGCTTCCATGTATGCATCGAGGGCGGAGCTGGTGGAGGCACTTGCAGCAATCGAGGACCTGGAGGAGCAGTTCGAGGATTGAGTTGGTTTCCGTTTCTTTCGGTTTTGTTTCCAGTTTCAGATTTTGAGCTTTGCGTTGTTGTTTCTGGATTTTTGTATTTTCGTTGGTGTTGAAACGATTTACATTTTTGAAAATTTATAAGATGGTATTCCTTATTTATTTTCATATGAGTTATGAAGCGTGTGGTTCTTAGATGTGTTTTTTTATGTGTGGACCAGTGTGTGTCGTTTCTTTGAAGATATTCCAGGCTGGGAATATCGAGATTATACCACGTGAGGCGACTCTTATCAGAGGAGAGGTGTGTTTTCCTGTATACTTATTGGGAAGTGAGTTCCCAGAATAAGTAGCAAGGGATGTGAGATCTCTTGCGGGGAGGTGAGCTCCCCAGATACCGTTGGCTCGAGGGATGCGTCCCGTGAGTGTGAGTGGTATGTTGTCTTGTGTAGATTAGACGGAGCCTCTGAGATCATGGGAGGATCTCGTGTGGTATTGGCCAAGTCAGGTCAGGATTTTAGTCCATGTTGGACAAGTTTGAGGTTTGGGTGAGGATCTTGAGTAGTGTTGACTGGATAGGTCAAGTCTATGGTCTGTGATAGACGGTTCGGGAGGCTCGAGGATTGAGCCAAAGTATCGCGGGTCAGACTAGGCCTTGGATGGAGTTCTGGTAACAGATGTAGCATTTGTGAAATCCAAAC
Organism: Draba incana; assembly: GCA_963576765.1. Lineage (NCBI taxonomy): Eukaryota > Viridiplantae > Streptophyta > Magnoliopsida > Brassicales > Brassicaceae > Draba > Draba incana. The sequence goes on along the minus strand of OY755214.1, from coordinate 26,551,646 downwards.
CGGGACTGACGGTTGTAAATGTTCTTGTTTGATTGTTGTACGATCGACCGCCAGGCCTAGTTGGATTAAAAATGTTGCATTGAAGGTTTCGGGCGAATCTAGGCAAGTAATGAGCATTTTGAGTTGTGGTTATGCTTTTCGGCTTGACAAATGCGCCAGCATTATGCACAAAGTTTTTAAGGCATGATCAAGGAATTTTGGGAAGTGTTCGTTTCGTACTCATTGTTTATCTCTTGGACTATTTGAAGAATCATGAGGAGCATGAAGTTCATTGCGTTTGGTCCTGGAGAGGCTTGGGAGTACAAGTTGTATGCGGAGTCGAGCAAGTGCGGTTAGGAGAAGCGCTGGTTTTGGTTGCAGGAAGGCAGAGTGGTGTATATGAAGGTAGAGTAGAGTATCTGAAGGTTTAAGGTTCATCGTAATGGATGGCAAACCAGTATTTTGAGGAGTTCTTGCTCTCTCGCGTTATCATCATATGCAGACAAGAGGAGCAAATATTCAGAGGATAGTGTGCAGAACGAGCAAGGATCATTTTAGTTTATTGGAAGGTTGTCTCGGTTATAAAAAGGGAGCGGAGTTCACGAGATTGAGGAATGGCGTATTTCAAGAGTACTCAGATGTCTTGGTGATTCCGTTCATAGACAATGTTCTAAGTGTACTCAAGAAGTCCTAAGGATCAAGCAAAGCAACGGAGGTTAGTTCTGAAAAAAAAAAAAATCTGGAACAAAAGCGTTTGGTTGTTCGAGCAGGAGTAAGTTGTGGCAGGGTGAGATGGTATTTTCTCGGCCACGTAGTGTTGCAGGGGAAGTTTCAGAGGATCGGTCTAAGTTGGGAACTATCGAAGATTGGCGTAGATTACGTATGGTCACGCGTTCAGGAGTGCATAAAATGTTTGTGTGGCTCAGGAGAGGAATCCGAGTCATGAGTTGTTTTGAGGCAGTCGGTTCAGTTTTCAAGTCTCTTCGAACGGGACATGCATGTTATATTCAAGTGTATCGGCCAATGGATGTTTACGCTGAGGCGTGTGGAGTGGATTTGGACCCTTGTTGGGCAGTCCAATTTTTGATTTTTAGTGCTCGGTATTGATTGGGATGTGAGTTTCCCAGATACCGTCGACTCGAACGATGCGTCCCGAAAGTGCGAACGGTATGTTTTCCTGATGGGCCACAGGATGCGTCCTATGGGTGTCAGGTGTAAACTGAGTTAAGAGCAATAGTTATTTGGTGTTGTGCTTCGAAATTGAGGTGGGGATCTTTAGGAAGTTAGTTGTGTTAGCCAAGTGCTCGGTAGGAGCGGAGTTGTGATGTCAAAGTATTAATGTCGAGTCAATATCATGGGAAGTATCCCTAGTTTTCAGATGCTTGCACGTGTATATGTTGATTACCCTAAGGAAGTATTTTCCTATATAGAGCCAGAGCTTGAGGGAGACGTCCTGTGAGTGGAGTGGCATCGGCATCGTTACCTCGAAGGAGGCGTCCTGAGAGTGTGATGATGACGGTAAAAGTATGAGTAATTGATATCTGACTGGGGCATAAGAATGAAACGGGATACGGACCTCTAAGATATTTCTTTTCATTCGGTTCCGCCGATTTAGGATTAACGGATGTAGCATCTTTGGTTGTGCAATTGATCGATCCAATTCTGGGTCTATAATTGGTCGTGCGTGTTCTTGTTTGATTGTTGTGTAATCAGTTAGGCAGACCTAGGCAGGATTAGTAAACGTTGCATTTGTATATTCCGAGTCAGGAGTCGTGCGTATTTAGGCTGTTTAGAGTAGTTTTAGGTTTTATTGTTGGGGGCGTTTTAGAATTTATTATGGATGACTCATTATCTGGAGACGGTGGCTTCCAAAGTATGTATCGGGGATGGTGGTTTCATGTATACATGCTAAAAGACGGTTGTTCTCGCTAGGAGACGGTGGTTTTCCTGTGTACTGATACTAAGACGGTGGTTTCCTTCATGGTAATGAGAGCCTATATTGGGATGGTGGTTTCCTCTATAGTGCTGAGAGACGGTAGTTCTCTCAAAGGGACGATGTTTTCCCTAGAGTGTATGTGTGTGGATGAGTTAAAACGTAATAAATGGTTGAAAACGTGCATATAAGCGTGGATGTAGTTGTGGACTTTTGAGATTACGTGAGAATCTCTTATGGAATTGGCCGGTGCGGGCCAAAGTTAGTCCAGTGTGGACTTGTGTCTTGGGATTCTGAGGCAAAGATGAAGCTAAAGTTCAGGAAGTAGTTCGACAAGCAGGTCGCCGTTTGAGCTTTATTCCTCTTTGTGGTCCTAGTTTCGTTGATTAGCATGGTTGCTTATTTTAAATTTTCGTTTTTGTTGTAACGATTATATTTTTGGAGATTTATAAGATGGAGTTGTTCTTATTTATCTGTTTCTATAAGAGGGTTTTCTTATATGTGTTATGTGGTGATATCCCGGGTTTAGGGAGTATCGAGTTTGGCCACGCGAGGTAGTTCTAGTCGATAGATGTTTATAGACGTTTGGAATTTATTACTCTAAGGGTTGCGGTCCCGAATAACTCATTCATTTTGTTTTGGAGAGAATGCGTTCTCTCGTGGGGATGATTAGTCTCCCATGTGTACCCAGAGCTCAAAGGATGCGTCCTGAGAGTGGAAGGGACACGAGACACCAATAACCCAAAGGATGTATCCTGCGAGTGGGTGTGGTATGACACCGATAGCTCAAGGGATGCGTCCTGCGAGTGGGAGGGGTGTGAAATGAGTTAAGAGTAATAGATGTCTGGAAACAGGCGTATAAACATGAGATTAGACGAGAGCCTCGGAGATCGGATGTAGGATCTCGGAAGATATGGACCGGTTTTGGGTCAGATTTGAGTCTTTGATAGACGATTTTGTGAGGATTCGAGGACAAATCCAGTTTAGTGGGGGAGAATTGAAACATCTCATTTCCAATTTTTGTATTTGGAAAGGGGGTGTCGATCGACACCAGTGGTGGGTGTCGATCGACACCACGTTCTGCGAGTTGATTCGGTTTATTTTAAATCGCTCGGTTTGCGGAGGCGGTTTAGGGAAAGCCCTAGGGCTCGTCTATAGAAGGGGTTTCAGAGTTTTTGGCCGTGGGGAGGAGAGGAAAAAGAGAGAAACAGTTTGGAGAGATTGTTGAGAGATTTTGAAGGATTGTTGCAAAGAAATCCTTCGAGATCTTTCTCGTGTGTTCCTATAGGCGTTGAGAGCCTTGTTCTTCGTAGTTGTGGCGTTAGGGTGTTGTTTTTGCGATTTCCTTGCTGTTCGTCGCTGTCATAGTCAAACTCGTTCCTCGTTTCATCGTTCAATCCGAAATCGAGGTGAGTGCGTGATCGCGGTTACGGAAATAGTTTGTTAGGAGATTGAATGGTTGATTTATGATGATATGATTGAATTGTGTTGGCGGTTCTCTATGATTATTCGTGTGATAAGTGGGTATTGAAATGTGTGTGATCTTGTTGAGGAAACGAATCGAGTCTGCGTGAGGATTTTGACTCGACTTCGGTTTCTGCGGGAGGTGTCGATCGACACCCCCATTTTTATGATCGTGAGGTTTGGCACAGTAATTGGAGTGTCGATTGACACTCATGAGAGGTGTCGATCGACACTTATGAGAGGTGTCGATCGACACCACTTGTTAAATTTTGAAAATTAGCATACTTGTTGATTGTTGCATATTTGTTGATTGTTGTATATCTGTTGAATGTTGGTTGTTCGCATAGTAATTGGCATGCTATTTCCCAATTATGTAATCGGTAGGCGGGATGACCGCTTCACTGAGTATTTATGATAATACTCACGCAACTCTGTTTTTCCCTTTTGAGTTGCAGGTAAAGGAAAAGTTGAGATCGTGGAATCATGGCTGGGACGAGAGGATGATTAGAATCTCTAGATTATATCTTTTGGCATTACATTTGGTAGAACCTGGTTTAGGTTGCTAGAAATATTGAGATGAATTGGAATTTGTTTTAATGGTTTAATGTTAATGTTGATTCTGCTGGTTATTGGTTGTTGGTTTGAGTTAACCGTTGAGAATTGGTATTTATGGGAATACTTAATTCGGGTTTAAAAAAAAAAAAGCTTGGTTGTTTCCGTTTCTGTGATGAATGCTTAGAGTCGTGATGGTTGTTGATGTGATGAATGCTTATAGATTTAATTGTTTGTGTTTTCTTAATAAATGTTTGATAATTATAGATTATGTGTCTCCATCATATTTAATGTTTGTGGTTAGAGTGAAAGCTTGTTAAATTGTCCAGTTCATCATTGTTAGAAATTATAAATACTTGTTAGCCTTGTTAAATTGTCTAGTTCTTGTATAGAATCAGTAAATACTTGTTAAACTGTAAATTGAAACACATATTTAATTGGTAGAAATTGTTCAGGTACCTATCTTTAATGGTGTGATAAGTGCTTGTTAGACTTTAGGGTTTGGTGATTAAGTTGATCTGTGATGAATGCTTAGAGTTATTGATGATAATAAATACTTGGTTATTGAATGCTTAAAAAATGAGAACAACAACTTGTGTCAAACTTGTATTAAGTAAAAGATACACTCAATCTTGAAACTGTATAAACACTTCTATAAATTAAAAAATACAATAAATCTTCAAACCGTAAAACCAGTTTTATAAATTAAAATATACACTTAATCCTGAAACCATTCTTGTTTTGATTCAGTCTTCTTCTCTTTCATTCTTCTTATCTTTCAGTCTTCTTCTCTTTCACTCCTCTTCTCTTTCATTATCCTTCTGTTTCATTCTTCTTCTCTTTCATTCTACTTCTGTTTCATTCTTCTTCTCTTTCATTGTGCTTCTCTTTCAGTCTTCTTCTATTTCATTCTTCTTCTCTTTGTGATATGGATTCTCCTAATCCATATAGTCAAATGTCCAAATTTATGGACCTTTTAAATAGCCAACATGATATCCATTACCCGGAACATAATCCATTTGACTGTTTTTCCCAATCTATACATGTTGGATCATCAGAGATTCCACTATTTAGTGTTCCATGTTCTGATGATCTAACAACTTAAGAGGGTCATAAAGAGAGAAATAGATGGAATAAAGCAAATGACTCATCAAAAAGATGGAATGTTGAGGATGGTTCTGCATAATCTGGTAGTTTACAGTCGGTGAACAATGTAGAGGATGAAGTTGAGGTTAGACTTCCTGGTGTTAAAGGCGAAACTTAATAGGTCAATGTCTAAGACATACACTGTGGAAGAAAAAACCAAAAAGCTTGGGAATTTTCAGACCATATGGGACTTGAAACAGAGGGATGTAGCTCTCAAGAAAGAGCTTTCAGATAAAAACATGTTGGAGACTCTCTTGCAAGAACACCTGGAATTAGCTCTTAAAAACAAGTTAATTACCGACATGTTATCAAAGTCTTGATTTCCCATTTATGTTGTTGTTTCATTTATCCTATGCTTTGCCATTTTAAGTTTATGTACTTCTTATGAACTCTTATATGAAATGAATTAATAAGCTTCCTTGTGCATTACTCTTGTTTGTTTCTTGAAAAGAAAATCAGTTTCTGAAAAATCAGTTTCATTATACTTATGTTTCTCTAATTAATTGTTTCTCTAATTAGTGATTACTTGTGTTTCCTTTTTGTGTATATCATGTGGAATGAGCTGAGCTTCAAGGAGAGGACATGAAGAAGATTAGAGAAGATGGTGTGCAATCTGATGAACTACGTTTTAACAAAGGTTAGTTATTCCTAATTTCTGTTTATGTTAATGTTAATTACTAGGTTTATGCTAATTTGTGTTAATGTTTCGGCAGGTTAATAAGGTAAGGTGTATTCATATCGGCACAACCAAATACCATAAGTCACAATATTTCACAAAAAGTGTTTTACCATGTGTTGTACCACAAGTGAGAAGTCATACTAGGATTTATTGGTTTCTTTATGCTTCTTTATCCAAAGTTTTTTTTTTGTTCACATGTGTTGCTTTTGTTCTTTTATACGAGTTATTTCTTATGTTCACATGTGTTACTTTATTTTATTACAATGTTGGTTTGTTATTTATATGATTCATCAAGTTCTTCTTCTTATATATATATATGCTTCTTCTCCTCCTCTCATATTATACTTCTTCTTCTCTTCTCTTTCTTTAAATACAAATTCAGATAAAAACATGCTGGAGACTTCTTTGTCTAGTGTTCTTTATGCACTGTGGAAGAAAAAACCAAAAATCTTGAGAATTTTGAGACCATATGGGACTTGAAACAGAGGGATGTAGCTCTCAAGAAAGAGCTTTTGGATAAAAACATGTTGGTGACTCTCTTGCAAGAACACCTGGAATTAGCTCTCAAAAACAAGCTAATTACCGATATGTTATCAAAGTCTTGATTTCCCATTTATGTTGTTGTTTAATTTATCCTATGCTTTGCCATTTTCAGTTTATGTACTTCTTATGAACTCTTGTATGAAATGAATTAATTAGCTTCCTTGTGCATTACTCTTGTTTGTTTCTTGAAATGAAAACCAGTTTCTGGAAAATCAGTATCATTATACTTATGTTTCCTTAAATGATTGTTTCTCTAATTAGTGATTACTTGTGTTTCCTCTTTGTGTATATCATGTGGAATGAGCTGATCTTGAAGGAGAGGACAGGAAGAAGATTAGAGAAGATAATGTGTAATCTGATGAACTACGTGTTAACAAAGGTTAGTTATTCCTAATTTTTGTTTATGTTAATGTTAATTACTACGTTTATGCTAATTTGTGTTAATGTTTCAGCAGGTTAATAAGGTAAGGTGTATTCATATCGGCACAACCAAACATCACAAGTCACAATATTTCACAAAAAGTGTTTTACCATGTGTTGTACCACAAATGAGAAGTCATACTCGGTTTTGTTGGTTTCTTTATGCTTCTTTATCTAGTGTTTTTTTTTTGTTCACATGTGTTGCTTTTGTTCTTTTATACGAGTCATTTCTTATGTTCACATGTGTTACTTGATTTTATTACAATGTTGGTTTGTTATTTATATGATGCATCAAGTTCTTCTTCTTTTATATATATATGCTTCTTCTCCTCCTTTTTCTCTTCTCTTTCTTTATATACAAATTCAGATAAAAACATGGTAGAGACACTAGATTTCTCACCACTTCTGCTCATTTTATAGCTCATTCCATGCATGCTCAAGTAGTATAATTGGCCTTGTAGTCTGAGAAGAAGATTTGATGAGCCAGCTTTACATAATATTTCTCACGATAGCCACCTTTGGGAGGAGAGTTTGCAGCCGCATAGGCTCCACAAAACTTGGAGGCTTGATCAATGATCTTCATCCACCTCTGCTTACAGTGCTTGAGCTCTCTCTTCTCATCAGTTGGAATGCTAGGACTAGTAGTATACAATGCTGCTATGCGATTCCAAAAGGCTCATTTGACACTATACTGTCCTTGCTGGTGTTAAATAATGAGCTGATCAGCACAAGATCTTTTGACACTATATATTTTTCAGCTCATTCCATGCATGCTCAAACATGAATTTGGCCTTGTAGTCTGAGAAGAAGTTTTGATGAGTCATTTGCTTTATTCCATCTATTTCTCTCTTTATGACCCTCTTGATCAGCTATTAGATCATCAGAACATTGACCACTAAATAGTGGAATCTCTGATGATCCAACATGTATAGATTGGGAAAAACTGTCAAATGGATAATGTTCCGGGTAATGGATATCATGTTGGTTATTTAAAAGATCCATAAAGTTGGACCTTTGACTATATGGATTAGGAGAATCCATTTCACAAAGAGAAGAAGAATGAAATAGAAGAAGACTGAAAGAGAAGCACAATGAAAGAGAAGAAGAATGAAACAGAAGTAGAATGAAAGAGAGAAGAAGAATGAAACAGAAGGATAATGAAAGAGAAGAGGAGTGAAAGAGAAGAAGACTGAAAGATAAGAAGAATGAAAGAGAAGAAGACTGAATCAAAACAAAAATGGTTTCAGGGTTCAGTGTATATTTTAATTTATAAAACTGGTTTTACGGTTTGAGGATTTATTGTATTTTTTAATTTATAGAAGTGTTTATACAGCTTCAAGATTGAGTGTATCTTTTACTTAATACAAGTTTGACACAAGTTGTTGTTCTCATTGTTTAAGCATTCAATAACCAAGCATTTATTAACATCAATAACTCTAAGCATTCATGCATCCCAGACCAACTCAATCACCAAACCCTAAAGTCTAACAAGCACTTATCATACCATTAAAGATAGGTACCTGAACAATTTCTACCAATTAAATATGTGTTTCAATTTACAGTTTAACAAGTATTTACAGTTTCACAAGTATTTACAGTTTCTATACGAGAACTGGACAATTTAACAAGGTTAACAAGTATTTACAATTTCTAACAATGATGAACTGGACAATTTAACAAGCTTTCACTCTAACCACAAACATAAAATATGATGGAGACACATAATCTATAATTATCAAACATTTATTAAGAAAGCACAAACAATTAAATCTATAAGCATTCATCACATCAACAACCATCACGACTCTAAGCATTCATCACAGAAACAATCATCACAACTCTAACCATTCATCACGATTGTTCAAGCATTTCTAACAATTATATGTACAATAAACAAATTAGTACAGATAAGTAACTTTTCAGAGAGAAGAACCATCCAATGGTGATGCATTGTTTCAGTTTCAATCTCTATACGAGCTGGAGCAGTGGTAACCCCATAACCTAAACAAACCAAAAAGGAAATGCACATCATAACATATTGTGTTCTTAAACAAAATATATGAGTATGAAGAGATAAATACATGTTCATATTGCAATCACTTCTTTGCCTTCTTCTTCACAGTTGTAACCTCAAATCAATTGGAACAAAACCTATATTAGAGGAAATCCAAAATCTGAAATTATAAATACAAGAACCCTAATTTCAATCTAATAAATACAACCCTAAAATCAATTAAATCAAATCCGATCAGGAGAATGACCCTAATTACAACTATCTGAAATCCAAAATTTAAAGATCCCTAATTTGGATAAAAAAACACTAAATTGACAATTCTGTCTCTTCTGGTTATACAAAAACCCTAAAAGATCTATGAAAGACGACAAAGATTTCGTCGATTAGTGAAATGAACCTTTCAAATTGACATAGAGATGATGATGAACCGATTGATTTCCGATGAGCAAATTTCCAGTTGATTTTCTCAACCAAAACCGTCGATTCTGACCTACATAATTTCACCACGGAGAATCCACCAATAATATGACAATTTCTGAGTGATTTCTCCACTCAAAATTGGTTTTTCATGACGATTCGACGGAGAAATATCGAATCGCCTCTGAATCGCTTTCGGAGAAAACAAAGAGAGAGAGAGAGAGAGAGAGAGAGAGAGAGAGAGAGAGAGAGAGAGAGAGAGAGAGAGAGAGAGAGGAAGAGAGAGAGGGAGAGTCGTTTTGCGTGTTTGGGAGAAATTTTTTTACCTATGTTTATTATGATGCAAACAATGAGAAACAGCCACGTCGACGGGTTTTATGTGCGAAAATGGATCCAGTATAAGACACTTTTCCTTTGTTTTGCATCTGCAAAACTTATGTTTAATCATAATTTAGGGGGGTTTATTGGTTTTTGGTATATTGATGGATTTTGAAATCCATGTAGAATTAGCAAATCCATTGATTTCAAAATCAAATCATATGGATTTAAAAATCAATAAGAAAGATTTCAAAATCAAATAATTTGGATTCAAGAATCAACAAAGCATATTTCAAAATCAAATAAGGTGCATTTTTAAATCAAGTAACAAAAAAATCATAAAAATAAACCATCGTTGATATCGAGAAATTTTTTTTTGAAGATATAGTGAGATAATGTGAACATAATATTTGTGTACTTTGATAATGTAGAAATAAATATGGACGTAATATTTGGGAAAATATGTGGAAGATGTGTCTAATCATTTCAAAATAACAAGTCTTTGTTAAGGATTTCACTCTTCATATTTTTAACACAAAATCATTCCCAAATCCATTTAAATCCAAATCCTTATACAAAATTTTGATATTGAATAAGACTTGATTCTATTTTGTATTTTGAAATCATAAATTGAATAACATAGGATTCTAGTGAGGATTTTAAAATGATTGATTGAATAACATGAAATTCTAATGATTATTTAAAAATGATAAATTGAATAACATTGGATTTGGATGAGGATTTTAAAATGATAAATTGAATAACATAGGATTTAGAGTGGATTTCAAAATTCACTAAAATATCAAAACCAATAAACCCCCCCTTAATTTTGAGACCCAGTAATTAGACCCATTAAACTCTGCAATGAACATGCTCATACTATGGTATTACTATCTTATTACTTCTTTTTTTTTCACGCTTTAACTGAATATATATATTAGATCAAGGGTTTGATACATCAGTGTTACATATCCAAAAAATGGAGAATCAAAGCACAATCATAATGCCAGGTGTTCACTAAGATTTACTATCTCATTACTTAATCAAAGTTATTTTCAAAATTTTGAAATGTAGTTTATTTTCATAAATATAAGAAATTATTGTATTTTACAGATTCCCCAATCACTACAAGAAAACAGGGCCATTTGCAACAGCCGTTTTCGCCGCAAAACCGTTGCAAATGGCGTATTGCGACGATTTTGCGACGATTTTAGGTTTGTCGCAACTAGCTCGTTGCAAACCGAAAGTTGTCGCAAAAGCGCCGCAAATTCAAGTTTCGTTGCAAAACCGTCGCCAAAATCTCGACGGATTTGCAACAGTAATGCGGCGTCATTTTGCGGCTGTTTCGCGAGTAATTAATTTGCGACGAAATTGCGGCTAAAACTTTTGCGACTTATTTGCGTTTAAATGGTTTGCGACGAATTTGCGGCTATAATTTTTGCGACGATTTTGCTGTTATAAGATTTGCGACTAAATTGCGACTAAATTGCGACTAAAATTTGCGACGGATTTGCGACTCTATTTTGCGACGTATATGCGACGATTTTCAACTCTTTTTTTATTATTATTATTTATATTATTAATTAAAAAATAATAATTAAAAAAAAAAATTCGTAAATATTTTAAATTTAAAATTAAACATAAAATAAAGTATTTTAAAACCAAAAACAAATAAAAGCTAAATCCGAAAAATACACAAATCTAATCGAAACAAATATCATCGATCGGATCCTCGGTCCTCGATGTGCCTCCAGCTTCGTCTTCGTCTTCGTCTTCTTCCCCATCTAGAATCTCGCCAAGGGTGGGGTTCGTCTTCGCTAACTCCGCGAACATCCTATCATAGGTGTTGGTCTTCCTCGCTAAGGTTTTCTTCGTCTTCCCTAACTCTTTTCTTGTTTTATGGAGCTCTTCTTTTGTTTCATGGAGCTCCTTGACTATTTGCGGATCCGTCGCCAATCTCGAAACGGGACAAAATGGCACTCTGTGATCATCCGTCCGGATAGATCCAGTAAATGCCATCTTTCCCTTACGGTTTCGAGGAGCCAACTACAAAATAAAATTAAAAGTTTACAATTTTACATAAATGATAATAATATAATTTTATTTTTAAATTGTTAATAGTATTGTTTAAAATTGTGAATAAAATTAAAAAAAAAAATTAAGTTTTTACCTGTGATGCGACACGGTTGACCTCCATCGGTGTCACCTGAGTAGGTAGACCATCGGGAGTAAGCTGGGTTGATAGTTCGCCGACTCGCTCAATGACATCGTCGTGGAGCTTGTGGACACGTTCATCAACCCATGTCCCGTCCGGCCTGCGGTGGGTCTTCTCCCAAACCTCTGGCATCGTTGCGGGAACTCCTTTTTCCACCGTCTGACAATGAAAACATATTAGAAGTTCAAATTGTTGTGAGCATAAAAATTGAAAGTAAAAAATATAATAACTTACAATGTTAACAGCATGTTGAGCATAGGAAATCTGGCCCGAACAGTGTTTTGAAGGCTGGTCAGTATCGCCAACCTTCATCAATCGAGCAGCCTTGCACCGGGCAGCAATCTCCTTCGATTTCTCCAACTGCCAGAAGGCGACAAGGCCATCCCAAATATTGGGATTGAAGAAAGATGGCATACATACCTTCGGATCCGGATTCAAAAGCCACTTCTCCTTCCACCGTCCTATTTGGTTGTTCAGACGGTTCTTCGCTTTCTCCTCAAATGCCTCACGAACTAAACCATCGATCGCGGGGTCCCAATAGTATTTTTGCTGCAAATTGTCAGAAATTAGAACATAAGTTATAAAATTACAAAATTGAATAAATTTATAAATAAATAAAAGTAAAAAAAAAAAAAAAAAAAATTTACCGCAAATTGTTTGTACCACCGATCCTTGGTCTCCAGGTTAACAAACTTCCAGCTCGTGTGGCACATCTTGAAATCTCGCTCTATGATCTTCCTAACATCTTTTCCGACCGAATTTTTGCAAAACCTAAAAAATAATATAAAAGCATATATTAATAATTATTAAACAAAAAAAAATTAAAACTATGTAAAAAAAATACTTACCACACAGCGTTAGGGTTGTCGGTAGTGGTAGGGTCAGGTACTAAATGGGGAAGAACCTGCCGTCCTGGAGTAACGAGAAGCTGCGCGAAGGTCATGTCATCCCATGAAGGAACTGCTCCAGGGTTTGGGTCAGGGGTTGGCTCGGGAGGTGGCGTCGGCTGTGACTCAGGAATCCTGGAACCAGAGTGGGAAGCAGAGGCCTGCGAGGGATGTCTACGCTGTCCCTGTCGTGGTCGTGAATGACCAGTACCACGACCAGTACCGGAATGTACGAACTCTAACCACTCGTTCTCTTCTGCCATCTAAATTTGATAATTTTTGAAATTAGTTATTGCATTTTAAAAAATATATAATTTAATATTGATTTTAACAATTGTAATAATAACATTAAATTAATCTAATCAACATTACAGATCAAAATAATTTAACATAATTAGTAAATTAAAAATTCTAATTAGTTAATCCTAAAATCCCAAGTACAATTCCATTCCTAATTAATTATTCCTAACCATTCGCAAAATTTAAAATTCATAAAAGAAAAGAAAAATTTAGAGATTTACCTTATGAGCTCGGGATCGGGAATGATTAGGAAGGTCGATGGCACTTTTTATTAGAGAGAGAAAAGTGATTTTGTTGAGAGATAAGTGATTTTGTGAGGAATGAGCGAGGGATTGGATTTCCTTATATAGAAAAAAAAAACCTCGCAAGTTCGTCGCAAATCGGTTGCTAAATGGGCCGAAAATTTGACCCAATACATGTTTGCCGCCCACAACTTTTCGTTTGCCGCGCACAAATCGTCGCAAATACCTCGCAAAAATTAAAAAACCGTCGCAAAAGCCTCGCAAAGTGTGAATTTCTAGGTGAATGAACGATCAGTTAATATAGTTGACAGTGATTTTAGTCGCAAACGTGTAGCAAAGTTTGCTACGTTTTTGCGATGAAATCGTCGCAATTGCGTCGCAATTGCGTTGCAATTTAGAAATTGCAACGTATTTGCGACGACTTCGTCGCAAATCCCACGCATTTTAGGTTTAGGGTATACTTAGGGGTTTGGATGTTTTAGACCAAAAATATGATTCATAACATGTAAATATACACTTTTTGGGGTCCTTAGTGCATGTATGAAGCAGAGTTAGTGTACTAATTGAAGTTTTCCGTAAAATCGGCAAAAATGATAGATTGATCGAATTCTTAGTATAATTATACTAAGTACATGTATATCATACTTTGTTATATATGTTTCTCGAAAATGTTTTGAAAAGTTATATTTCAATAATTACAGAGGGATTGTTATTTATTAGACTCATACATTTACATTCGAAGAAGAGCTAATTAAAAGGTTATACAAAACGTATTGGTTAGAGTTTAGGGTATAGGAATTTGCTACGGTCTTGCGAGGCAATCGTCGCAAGTTCGTCGCGAATAGAAGGCTTTGCGACGCAATTGCGACGACTCCCTCGCAAAACAGTAGCAAATGCCTATACCCTAAACCTTTGTGTTAATTACCAATTCTTATTACTTGGACATTGATGCAAATAATTTTATTTATCAATTAGGGCCTCTATGATATGTTTATATTCCAAAAAGGGCCTCTATGATATGTATATATTCCAAATAGAGCAAATTTAAACAATAAAAATAATGAATTGCTTAGTGTATAGGGTAAAGATATTTGCAACGTTTTTGCGACGATTTCGTCGCAAAATCGTTGCAAACGTTCATAATTGCGACGTAATTGCGACGAAAGCGTCGCAAAACAGTAGCAAATGCCTATACCCTAAACCTTTGTGTTAATTACCAATTCTTATTACTTGGACATTGATGCAAATAATTTTATTTATCAATTAGGGCCTCTATGATATGTTTATATTCCAAAAAGGGCCTCTATGATATGTATATATTCCAAATAGAGCAAATTTAAACAATAAAAATAATGAATTGCTTAGTGTATAGGGTAAAGACATTTGCAACGTTTTTGCGACGATTGCGTCGCAAAATCGTTGCAAACGTGCATAATTGCGACGTAATTGCGATGAAAGCATCGCAAAACAGTAGCAAATGCCTATACCCTAAACCTTTGTGTTAATTACCAATTCTTATTACTTGGACATTGATGCAAATAATTTTATTTATCAATTAGGGCCTCTATGATATGTTTATATTCCAAAAAGGGCCTCTATGATATGTATATATTCCAAATAGAGCAAATTTAAACAATAAAAATAATGAATTGCTTAGTGTATAGGGTAAAGATATTTGCAACGTTTTTGCGACGATTTCATCGCAAAATCGTTGCAAACGTTCATAATTGCGACGTAATTGCGACGAAAGCGTCGCAAAACAGTAGCAAATGCCTATACCCTAAACCTTTGTGTTAATTACCAATTCTTATTACTTGGACATTGATGCAAATAATTTTATTTATCAATTAGGGCCTCTATGATATGTTTATATTCCAAAAAGGGCCTCTATGATATGTATATATTCCAAATAGAGCAAATTTAAACAATAAAAATAATGAATTGCTTAGTGTATAGGGTAAAGACATTTGCAACGTTTTTGCGACGATTGCGTCGCAAAATCGTTGCAAACGTGCATAATTGCGACGTAATTGCGATGAAAGCGTCGCAAAACAGTAGCAAATGCCTTTACCCTATACCTTTGTTTAGGTTGCAGTCATTTAGTTGTTATTTCGAGTTACGTGGCAAATTCAAGGTTATATCAGATTATTTAGGGACTCGTTCAACGGCGGCATTTGTATGCAACAGTGATCGAGCCCCTAAATAATCCGATCCATCCATGAATTTTAATTTGTTATGAAGGTAAACGTGGATTCCAAACCTCTGTTAAAATGCTTCGACAGAAACTTTGATTCCTAACAGTGGATTTAGCCTCATAATGTACTCTGAATGCCATATCCGGCATTATAGTAGATTATAGGGCTAAATCCACCGTTTGGAATCAACTCACTATCGACATATATATGAAGAGATATGTGAGGAATGAGCGAGGGATTGGAATTGGTTTTATAGGAAAACCTTTGCTCGCAATTCACTCGTAATTTAGTCGCAAAAAGGCCCGATTTTTCCACCCAATGCATGTACTGTCATTTAATAGAGTTGACCGTAATTGTAGTCGCAAAAATGTAGCAAATTTAGCAACTGATATGCGACGAAATCGTCGCAAATGAGTCGCAAATTTTATAATACCAATCGCAAAATCGTTGCAAACGTGCATAATTGCGACGTAATTGCGATGAAAGCGTCGCAAAACAGTAGCAAATGCCTATACCCTAAACCTTTGTGTTAATTACCAATTCTTATTACTTGGACATTGATGCAAATAATTTTATTTATCAATTAGGGCCTCTATGATATGTATATATTCCAAATAGAGCAAATTTAAACAATAAAAATAATGAATTGCTTAGTGTATAGGGTAAAGACATTTGCTACGTTTGTGCGACGATTGCGTCGCAAAATCGTTGCAAACGTTCATAATTGCGACGTAATTGCGACGAAAGCGTCGTTTAGCTTTGTTTAGATTGCAGTCGTTTAGCTGTTATTTTGATATATGAATTAGGCCCTCTATGATATGTTTTTATATATCTTGTTTAAAATATTATTTTTTAACACCACACTCGAAAATACATAGTTAAAATATACACATAATTAATTTTAAATTTATTCATCTTCTTCATCATGATCAGAAACATAACGTTCTACTCTGCCATCTTCGTCACCATCGTCGTCCTCATCTTCCTCTTCGTCTTCATCAAACTCATCTTCATTTCCTTCTGAATCCTCAAATATCACATCAAGACCACTATGAAGTGGGTCGATTCTTGTCAAATCGGTGGTTACCTCTGTAGGGATCGAAACTTCTTCGGTTCTTGCAGGTTGCACTGGGGGTTGATCATCATCAGCATCAGCTGCTAACCCCCCGACAATTCGACCCCTTGGGTTAACTTTAATCACGGATAGCCAATCTTGATCCCGTCGTCCATGAGTACGAGGGTAAGGAATGAAGACTACTTGCTCTGCTTGGGATGCTAAAACAAATGGCTCAAACTTGTCAGTGTAGCTCCTATTTCCTTTGACATCAACAACTCCAAATTTGCTGGTTCTAACCCCGAGACCATTGGATGGATTAAACCAATCACAGCGAAATAGTACACTTTTCAAGTTAAGCACACCAGCATACTCAATCTCAATGATTTCTTTCAAAATACCATAGAAGTTTGTATCGCCCGGGACATGAATACCATAATTTGCAGTGGCTTTATTTTGTCCATGTTGAAATGTGTGAAAAATAAAGCCGCGAGTACAATACATCTTACTCGTTTTTATGGTTGCAATGGGCCCCAAAACAAACTCATGTACCCATAAAGGCCAACTTTGTCGAGATGTCTTCGCCACCTATTGTCAAATTGAATTAATTAGTATATATATAAGTAATACTAAGATAAATCATGCATGGTTCTTACCTTCTCCCGCATCCAGCCTGCGAAATCACGTTCTAGGTAAAATTGAACTTGGTCATCATTTAGTTCAGGAAATGCTTCTCGTATTTGGCCTTCTAACATTCTGTACACCCGTTAATTAATTAATTATTTATATATATATATTCTCAATTAATATATATAAATATAAACATATATATATATATATATATATATACCTCTCATATGGCTGAAAGTAGCTACAATTTAGCATTATATACGTATGGGCAGCTTTCATATGCTTGAAATCACACCACGTTGATTCCTTCACTTTTCCACCCATCCGACCTACATCACAGAAAACATCTGGTACACCCTCCAAGTGATATGTTCGGCCAACCCCACCATCGTCGTATCGTCTACAACGGGTTTTCTTAGTTTGCACGGTTTGGCTAAAGTAGTATGTACAGAAGTTTGATGTCTCTTCTGTCAAATTTCCAGCAATGATTGATCCCTCTACTCTTGCGAGGTTTTTGGCCTTCTTCTTCAAATGTTTGAAGAACCTTTCGAAGGGGTACATCCATCGAAATTGGACTGGACCACCCAAATCTAACTCATGTGGTAAGTGTACAACCAAATGTTCCATCACATCAAAAAAGGAAGGTGGAAATATCTTCTCTAAGTTGCAAATTGTGAGTGGAATGTCTGAATTCAACTTCGAGATTTCGTCCTTCATTAAGGTTCTGGCACATATGTCTCTGAAAAATGCTCCAATACCTAAAACGCCAATACGGTCCGGAGTAAGTTACAAACTAAATACATGTATGTATATATTAATAACCATATATAAACATAACGTCACCTGCAATTGCCTCGTGTACTTCCTGTGGTAAAAGCTCTTGAAAGGCAAAAGGGAGTAGTCGCTGCATGAACACATGACAATCGTGGCTCTTCATCCCAGAAAATTTCCCCCCTTGCTCAACACACCTTGAAAAAGTTGACACATAGCCATCTGGGAACTTCACCCACTCCTTAATCCAGTTAATCAAAGCATCCTTCGCAGCAGGTGATAGTCGGAAACTGGGAATAGGTGCCCTACCATCTCTTGTTAGATGCAACTCAGGCCTTATGCATAAAGCCGCGAGATCCAGACGAGATTTTCGATTGTCTTTTGTTTTTCCTGCAACATTCAACAATGTGTGTATAATATTCTCAAAGAAATTTTTCTCCACATGCATGACATCCAAGTTATGCCTCAGCAGATGGTCCTTCCAGTAAGGCAATTCCCAAAATATACTTTTCTTGTGCCAGTTATGGTATACCCCATACCCAACAGGCATATTTGCTGGATTACTTTGCCAATTACCTCCAACTTTTACAGTTTCCTGCGCACCATATCCATCCATTTGTTCTTCCAACTCCTCACCTGAAAGGTAAACCAAGGGGGAGGTTTTAACAGTTCGATTTCGGAACAACGTTCTACTCTTTCTATAAGGATGACCCCTTGGAAGAAAACGACGATGGCAATCAAACCAGCAAGCTTTCCCTCCCGCTGACAATTGAAATGATTCGGTCTTGTCTAAACAATAAGGGCAAGATAACTTTCCGTGCGTTGTCCATCCAGATAGCATACCATACGCCGGAAAGTCGCTTATCGTCCACATGAGGACTGCCTTCATGTTGAAGTTCTGACGGCTCGACGAATCAAATGTGCGTACACCAACATGCCACAACTGCTGTAGTTCCTGTATAAGAGGTTGTAGGAAGACATCAAGTGATCTTTTTGGATGCTTTGGCCCTGGAACCAAAATGCTGAGAAATAAAAAATTCTCGATGCATACACATTTCCGGTGGGAGATTATAAGGCGTCACTATGACTGGCCACAACGAATATTGCCTACCAGACATCCCAAATGGACTAAATCCATCAGTGCAAAGACCCAAATACACATTTCTATGTTCTACAGCAAAGTCTGGATATACCGTGTGAAAGTGTTTCCACGCCTTTGCATCTGATGGATGGGCGACAACTCCTTCCTCACAATCGTGTTCCGCGTGCCACCTCATTGCCCCTACTGTCTGCTTTGATTGATATAATCGCTTCAGCCTATCTGTTATTGGAAGGTACCACATACGCTTGAATGGGACTTTGGTGCGACCACTAGTATTCTTATATCTTGGATGAGAGCAAAAACGACATTCCTGCAGCTGAGCATCATCTTTCCAAAAAATCATACAATTATCAATGCAGACATCAATCATCTCAGACGGTAATCCAAGACTTCCTACCAATCTTTGTATCTCATAGTAGCTCTCTGCAGAGTTATTACCCTCTGGCAAATACTCTTTAAACAATTCACCCCATTTATCCATGCAATTTTCACTAAGGTTATATTCGCTTTTAATTGTCATCATCCTAGATGCTAACGACAATTTTGAAAGCCCTTCTCTACATCCTTCGTAGATAGGTTGGTTAGCAGCCTCTAACATATCATAAAATTTTTTAGCACTCGGGTTTGGTTCTTCAAAAGTATTATCACTAAACGAAGCAGTAGTTTCTTGAAATGCATCATTGACCATATCATTAAACCTATTCCCATCTGTATTTCGATATGCAGATTCACTAAAATTATCATGACCATACTGATAATTACTATCCTCATAATTAGTACCACCTTCTACATTCCCAGGATTATAACTTCTACTTGAACTACCCGGAACATTGACAACAAAATCCTCCCCATGCGAAAACCAAACATAGTAGTTAGGTAAAAACCCCCTCGTAAATAAATGTTTCCAAACAGTTCGCGTATCATGTGGAGCAAAGTTTTTGCATTTCACACAAGGACAGAAAATTTTCACGTTACCGTCGTTGGTATATCCTGCGACCGCCCCTGGGTTGTTTGTCGCCTGTGCCAAAAACTGGTCAAGCCCTTCTCTAAATTCTCTAGACACTTCGCCAGTTTCTGGATCTTTGCGGTTGTACATCCATGCTCGAACCACGTAGACCTCATGATGCGAAGACATCTTCGAGTAAGTATCAAAATAATTTCTCTTTCAGAAATTTTTGGAAAAAAAAAATTTCTCCTCGGATTGGTTTTTTTGATTACGATTGGAATGTTTGTTGTGAATTTGTTCATCACACATTCGAGGTTTTTATAGAAAACTGGATTATTTTGCTACTAATTTGCGACATTTTTGCGTCCATTTTGCGACACATTTCCGACAAAAATATTGCACTCATAGTTAGGTAAGCATCCTAAACACGTGTTCTAATAAATTCGTCGCAAAATTCTCGCAAAGTTTGCGACGTTTTTGCGTCTAAAAGTTAAATTCGAAGCAAAATTGTCGCAAATGTTGTATTTATAATTTGGTAAGTTATTACGACGAAACTTTTGTTTTATAGTTTGGTAACTTAAGATGTAATTTGTACTTTTTGTTATTAGTATTAATATGTTTGGGTGACAAGTAAAATTTTTGAAACTTATATTAATAATATAATATTCTGATATTTTAACATTATTTAATTTATTATTTTAACATTAATTACTAATTGACATCGATGTTTATAAACGTACGTACAATCGAGATATATATATTTATATATATATATATAGTGCATTATTGCTTAAAAACGTAATACAAATAAACTGCTAACATAAACACATATTTATTTTTATTTCCTTCAATTGATGACATGTATTACTCATCATCAATTTCTTCACCATCATCCGTCGTCGACCCTTCGTCATCTACTTGGGATAACCAATTGTTAGGATTTCGATTAACACGACTGCTACTACCTTCTTCTGTGAACGTTGTACCCATGTTTTCTTTAGATATAACCTGTCAAATGAAATAAATAACTTGATTTTGTGTAATGATACTACTTAGTACAATACCTTTAAAATATATATTGTAACTTACATTGTTTATGTTATTCAGAGTAATGTTAAGATATGGTGTCGCCCTATCAAACTTAACAACTACAACCTCCTTTAGAACCAATACCGAACCCTCCTTTATGTGCGACCCATATTTGTTATCAGATATGGCGGACCTATGAATGCTCGCTTGTATAGTCCCGGTAGGATCCTTCAACGAAAACAAACAACATTTATCGATTACTAAATATTTTGTTAATATGTAATTAATGTACACATTTGTTAAAAATATCTTTTGTTATAACTTATATATAAATTTTACCTTTAGTATGATCATCGCGTCCCCCAATCCATTAGGTTCCATTTTATGAATCACTCCTACCACATATGGTACGTGACGCCATTTTATGCAACTCTTTTACCAGTGTCCACCCACGGGTGTGTCCACCTGTATATATTCAACGTAGAATAAGTAAACTATATATAATTAAATTGTCAATTAACAAAATATACAAACTCAGAAATATAATATATTAATAATAATAAAATTTCATTATACCTGTTAATTTGTTGACATTAGCAATTGTCGTCTTCCAAAGGACATCGGTGAACGATGGATCTTCTGCCTCGACAGCACAGTTAACCATTTGTACATGTCTCTCATAAGAATTGCATGCTTCCAGCATCGATTCTTCAAGTTTTTTCCTTGCCCGTTCTTCTGCTTGTCTCCCACCAGCCGGACCCGGAATCAAAGATCGATTGTTATCCATATTTGTTGAAGTATAGAATGCGAGGTAATTAATGTGGATATAAAATCGATTTTATATAATGTTCATTTCAGTTTGCGACTAAATTGCTACTATTTTCCAAGACTTTTGCGACCGATTTGTGACTTAAATATTACACATATAAGCAAGTAAGAATCAATTAAAACGTGTGTAACCAACTTGCGTCGCAAATCCCTCGCAACACTGAAATCGTCGCAAATGCGACGCACGTTTTGTGACCAGTTTGCGTCGAGTTGTAATTTTGGACGCAAAAGCGTCGCAAACGTTTATTCGACGCAAAATCGTCGCAAAATGTGCGTCGAAGTTGCGTCTAAACATTTCCACAGACGCCAAATCGTCACAATTTTGCGACGGTTTTGCTGCTATATTTTCCCACACAAATTAGCGACGTTTTTGCGTCATTTTGCCAAATGTCGTCGCCGATTGGTCGCAAAATCGTCGCAAATTTGCGAGGCTTTATTTCCGTCGCAAATTTCCGTTGCAAATGGCCCTGTTTTCTTGTAGTGAATAGAAGTTATTGTAAAGTGCGATTACAAATAGAAGTTTCTACGTTTACACATCTAGAAAAAGATTTGTTTCTTGAGATGCTTAGTGGTTGGTTCTTTATACATAGCAAACACACTAAATATAAATTGAAGCTTATGGTTTTGGAAGTATAAACGAAAATATATATTGCAAAACTTCTGCCACTATTATTGTATCATTGCAAGAATGTTTAACACTTTGGAATTAACCTGAATCTGAGAATAACTTGAATTCTATAGAATAAGTAGAGCATTTATTTGAGAAAACAAAATAATATTATGTTGTGGTAGGAGGAACTTGGTCAGCAACTCGCGAACATTGATCTTTCAACAAAGGAGGAAAAAATGGATTGAACGGTAGATTTGGCATGCAGTTAGTTTCAGCTTCTAGAAAAGCTTTGCAACAAGCTGGACCAACGTTGCCGAATCGGCCAGTAAATATAGACTGGGAAATCTCGGCAAGACACACTGGAACATTCATCACTGATGACCAACATTTGGTTATGTCGGGTAATCCTAGCATACCAGGATTTGGCTGAAATGGAAATGTGAATGAAAATGAAAATTATGGTAATTGAGCATTCACAGAAATGGCTAATAGAATACAAACCACATTCTTTATCGACATGATGTATATATTGTTGTTGCAGAACAACCGAAAGTTACAAAGTGTGATTTTCTCTGAGTTTGTAAGGGAATGATGAAAATAATAAGAGATCCTTGTTCTGATTTATATGAAAGAAATAAAGCATTGCTTTAATTACCTTTTACTGTAACGCCTTTAAGTATTTATTTGGTATTAAAATTTGCGGTCTCCAACAGCGAAAACGAGTTAAATTTTTCCGTATATGTAACGACCAACACTAATTGCGACTAATCTATTAAGCTTTGAGAATTTTCAAGAAATTTCTTATGTCAATTTGAAAAAATTCTGCTTTTCAAAAATGCCACTATTATAAAATTTTAATGGAGAAATTATAAATATGCCACATTTGAAAAAAAAATTTCAAACATGTCACTCACAAAAATTTATTGCAAACATGCCACCTTTTATATATATAAAAAAAATCATTAATTTTTTTTCTCTCTCTCCAAAAGAATCAAAACCCAAACCCTAAACCCAACACTCAAAAACTATACCATAAATATAAAAGAATTGATCGTGGAAGCTAGATTATGTACTAATAATTTATATTTGAATTCAGGAAAGAAACTTTAGTCTTAAGAAATGTATTTAAATCTAACAAACTCGAGACCAAGATAACAGAAAATAGATTTATATTGATGAATGATCAAGTACACAAAGAAACTTTAGCTAGAACAAGTGTGATAAGCTAAAGTGTGATTGAGTGTAAACGTAAGGAAAAAGTTAGTCATTTCGGCTATAGAACTCGTTATTTATCCTCCTCTGAGCTAAACGATTTAGCTCCGTGAATCTCTCCTCGTCGCCGGAGATATTGGACACGTTCTTATACACCCTCGAAAATGTCGGGATCTTCTCTTGAAACGTTGAGCGACGCTGACTTGGTCCATCCCCATTGAGTTGATCGGTCAAAAAGACATTCAGCACCGGCAGTAAACAGGCCCGTAAATTAGGCTCAGCAGATTCAAAGGATATGCTGGCATTTATCTAAATTCAGCTTATATTTTATGCTATATGGGCCGGATTTCTAATTTTGAAATCCAGCTCCAACGATAGCCTAAACCCAAACACTTGTACTACTGAAAACTATTAAAAAGGTGGCATTCTTGAAAATATTTTAAAACGATGGCATACGTGTAAAGTGGAATGCCAAAAGTGGCATATCATGAAAATTCTCAAATTTTATATCATTTATGTTTGGATTAACTATGTTATATTAAAGTTTATTTTTAAAGGTTTAAGGTTTAAGGTTTGTTAGGGATAAAAAGAAAATTTAAGATTGAAGATTTTGACATATAAGATTAGCCATGAAATTGAGAAAGGCCTTTATATATATTTTATTCTCTTGTCAGGCTTGTGCGGTCGTGCATCATGAACTTAGTGAGTATATTTGCCCTAAAAAATATTAATTTAATAATTGTGAATTCTTTTTTGCTTTTTCATAGGTTAATTTTTTATTTCTAAACACATTCCAATATAATATGGGGCCCAATCAAAATTCAATCCTCTTTCCTTACTATGTCATTTTTAATCTCAGTACAAAAGCGTAGAAAAAAAAATAGAATATGAATAAAAGAAAAATAATGGGGCCCTAAAAATTCTGAAAATTGTGGGGCCCAACACCCATGTATCAGTGGTGTTTGTTCAAGGTCGGGCCTGCTTTGATGTATTACTTTCTTGTTCAATTTAGTTTTTTTGCTTAAGTTTTTAAGAACAATCACTTCGGTTATAGTTCAGATATAGCCGATCTGATAGACTCCTCGTGAGGATCTAAGCCCAAAGAACGCCCTTCGAAGGTTTTGGATGCAGAAATGATGAAGATGGATGAATTGCTTTGATGGAAGATGAACAGTTGCCACGAAATGAATGAATAGAAGATGAAATCAAAGTGAATGGAATGATCGGATGAAAAGTGGATCGAATTGTACTTCCAAGAGAGAGGAAGATCTCTTAGACTACGATGCTCCTTCTAGTCTTTGATATTACGCACAAAGATAAGAGAGAAATGTATTTGATATTACACACAAATACAAGATCAAAAAATTATAAGAGTTTTAAAATTAAAATTTTGATGATTTTATTGATGAGTTTCGGCCCTTATTTATACTAGAGAAGAGAAGCCAAAAGGTTACAAACAACCATTTGGGAAAATAAAAATAATTAAAGCCATGAGTGTGAACATAAACTCATGGGAAATAACAAAACATTTAAAGAGAGTTTTGACTAGAAAAATTAAAAGACTTAAATAAAATGGGCTTGGCCAAAATTCATCATTGGCTTCAAAAGGCCTTAGTATGATAGTGAGACTTATTTGATAAGTTTCTGCACTTGCCTCATTAAAAATCTCTATCAGAAAATCCAATGGGACAAAACCGAAAGGAGGGGAAAAAAGTACAAATACGCACACCTCCCATTATCATCCTTCCTCGGCTTGAATCACAACCAACACGGTTTGATAAGCGTTCGAGTGAAGTTGGCCAGTGATCTTCCTCAAAAGAAATTTAATGGATTGGTTATGTCGCTTAGTCCTTGACCTCGTCATGGGTCCTTCCGGTAAGTGCAAGGACTTAGAGTCCATATGATCTTCCAAAGCTTCAAGCTTGTCCTCGGCTAAGAGCAGTCCATGCGGTTCCTTAGCTTCTTGTTCCGAGCTGGCCAGGATCTCATCACGATCCGAACCAGATCCGATCATAGTTTGGATCATAATTGGATTCCATATCTTATTATATAAAAGAGAAGCCGGTCGACGAGAGCTTGACACGTAATCAAAATTGTAATTCACGAGATCGTGGCATGTGTCTAATATTGATTGAGAT
This sequence comes from Draba incana, assembly GCA_963576765.1. Taxonomy (NCBI): domain Eukaryota; kingdom Viridiplantae; phylum Streptophyta; class Magnoliopsida; order Brassicales; family Brassicaceae; genus Draba; species Draba incana. The sequence continues at coordinate 26,526,022 of OY755214.1, read as the reverse complement.
TATGATATGTGTTAATATTAAAATTAATTAGGAAAAATAAAAAATAAAAATGGAAAATTAACAATGAAATCATTAAGTAATAACTAAAATTAAAAATGGAATACTAACAATGTAATTATTAAGTAACTAATCAAATATTATAAAAGAAAATTTCTAATAGTTCGAACTATAGTGCAAACTAATTATAAAAATATTAAGAAACAAAATCGAGAAAAACAAAGTCGTAAAAACCAAAAAGTAGAGAGAACAAAAAGTGAAAAAAGTAACTTAGAGATAATAGAAGTAGAAAAACAAAAAAAATATTGAAAGAATAAAAGAAAAAGAAGAAAATGGTAAAACAAAAGAGGATATATAAACTGAAAAACAAAACAAATAATTAGAAGGCTGTGAAAATCTAAATTTAAAAATTTAAGATATGCATAGCCATTGTAAAAATCACCTAAATCTATAAGCATACTTTTCAACATAATTATAGAATAACAAAAAAAAAAAATTTTGACTTAAGATAAGATTGGTGCATTCAATATTTTTCAAAGAAAAGGAAATTGTATAAAATGAAAATTGTATAAGTTAAAAAGATAATAACAACACAACTACTATTATAATAATTTTATAGGTATTATGAGATTATTTACATGAAGTTTATTATGTTCTAATTTAACTATACATTATTTGAAAAATAAATATTCATTATGGGTGAGAATATCTATAGTAATTTGATTTCTTTATTATTAATGATATGAATTGAATTACACTTATATATTTTAGGATCCGTATGAGATAATAAGAATATAAAAATGTAGATAAAAATTGATATCTAATGATTTAAGATGCGTATTTTATTGTCAGTGGCGGAATCAGAACCGTTTCTCATAGGGTGCAAAATATATATGAATCAAAATCGTTTACAACTGCAAAAAAAAAAAAAAAAAAAAAAAAATCCTCTAAGAATTACAAGAAAAAAGTCTATAAATGTAATTTACGTTCACCCATAGCTTGGAATCTTTTTACCACACTTTCATTTGTTACATCTTTCAATAACGTTTTCTCGACAAAACAAACGAGACAATCAATTAGAAACTGATCACCAATGCGATTCCGTTATACGGTCTTCACGATCTTCATTCCCGAAAAACATCTCTCAACAGTTGCGGTCGCAACATGCAAAGTCAAAGCTAAATTCAAAAGCCTATAAACCAATGGATGAGAAAAAAGTTTCTTGGTTTCTACCACAACCCGTGCTAGGTCTCCAAGATTTCTCAAACCAACAAACATTGCATCTTCTCTTACATTATCAATATAAATGGCAAGTTCATGTTCAAGAGATATGAATTCCATATAACTAAAATCCTCATGATAAAACTCAGCCAATCTCAATAGTTTTTCTTTTTTGAACTCCTGAAACGAGTTATCAGGACTCAAAGTTGATATGCAGACGAGTAGTTCAGAGTTTACCTCGTTAAAGCGGTCATTAAACTCCTGAAGCTGCATATCCAAGACGGTGTAAAAACAATTGACTTGGAAATGATGCAAATTGCTTACATTACTCTTTTTCTGAGGCTTCCTTGGATAGATGAAGTCGTCCTCCATGTTGAGAATTTTCTGTATCGTATTTCTCACAAAATTCTGAAACTTTCTTCACAAAAGAATCCCATCCATCATCTCTTAACTTTTGAAGTTGTCGTTTAGTAGATTCCACTAATCATATAGCATTTAGGATGTCTTGATCTTTCTTTTGTAGTGCCATGGATAAATTCTCCGTGAGTCCCAAAAGAAGAAGCATTAAGTGAAGATAGGACACAAAATCAAAAGTATGAATGTATTTGAGAAGACCATTTGCTTGATTTCTTTGTGTATGATCTATACCTTCATATTCAACGCACTCAAGCACCTTAATCACAAAAGAAAACAATCCAACTAATCGCAGCAACGTTTTATAATGCGAACCCCAGTGTGTATTCCTGGTCTTGGAACTGAAGATTCTTGATTCAACCCTTTTCCAGTCTTGATTTCATCGCTCTCTATTCTTTTCTCAATTTCATCCCACTGAATTTCTCGCATCATATCTTTTCATTTGCAAGAAGCTACAACCACGTTTACTAACACAAAAATCTTATCAAAGAAATCTCCAACTTCAAAATGTTTCTTCGCAACTGCAACCACAACTAATTGAAGGTCATGGGTAAAACAGTGTACATAGTATGCATAACTAATTTCTCTTGAAATAAATGTTCTCAACCCATTGAGTTCACCCCTCATATTGCTTGCTCCATCATAGCCTTGCCCTCTCACCTTTTTCAGACTCAAACTATACTTAGCAAACAATGAATCAATACCAGATTTCAAAGTCAAAGAACATGTCTCCTTCACATGGATAAGCCCAATAAACCTCTCTTTCACTATACCATGTTTATCAACAAAACAGAGGACTATGGCCATTTGCTCTTTCTTAGAATTGTCCGCAGATTCATCGATCAAAAGAGCAAACACATCATGATCAAGCTCTTGAATTATGGAGATAATTACTTCTTCTGAAAAGCAATGAACAATGTCTTTTTGAATTGGATGAGACACTATTTGGTTATTTCCAAAGAGCAGAGCCGTGCTTACCTTGTATCAAATTAGGCAATAGCCTAGGGCCCCACATTTTGTGCATATTTATAGGGCCCCCAATTTTAGATTTAAGAAGGTTTAGTGCTTAATTTAGTAAAAATTATTTGAAACTTTCTTTTACTAATTATTTCGTATAACTTTCTATAGCTTCAAATTTTGTATCTTTTGATTGTTTTATTTTTATTTTGTTTCCAGTTTCGTTTGTTTGTATAGATTATTTTACAAGTACTTAACTTATTTGTTTTAATATGTTTATTACTATTCTATAAACTTTTGACTATGCAGTTCGGTTAAATATATTTAACCAACAAAAAGATTACAAGATAATTACATAATATATTAGTAATAATTTAAAATTGTATGTTAATTATATGTTTCTTCCATAACACTACTCAATATAAATTAACTCTATAAAATAATCAACAATGATTTATTAATATAAGTTTTAGTATTTATGGTTTTTGAATAGTTTTCTATATTAATAAGTTTGTAAAAATTTATGGTTTTTTTTGTAGTTTTACATTTTAAAAAATAGAAAATAATATATGTTTAGTTTTGCCTTAGGCCCTGTTAGAGCTTAGCACGACACTGTCCCAGAGCATTCTTCAACCCAACCTTATTCACAACTTCGTTTTGTTAAGCGATATACTTCACCAACTCTAAAAAAATTCCTTTATTACTAGAATCATCTCTTTCATCATGGCCACGAAATGGCAATCCTTGTTTCAGCAAGTACCTAGAAACATCAATGGAAGCATTTAACCGAATACGATACTCATTTTTCCCCACATCATCTTTCTTATACAAAGCATGCAAAATAGACTGCCCTTGATTCCTCAAATCATCACACCTCTTAGCAGCAGTATTATGAAAACTATTGGTGTCACCCACATGTTCAAATAAAGACTTAGGGTTATTCTAACAATTAAAGCCTTCCGTCACAAAAGCATAATTTCCACCTTGCCTTGGTATGTCATCTCTGAATAAGTAACAAAACAAACACAATGCTCTATTTTTTGATACACTATACTCTAGCCAACTACCATATTTATCAAACCAATCTAGATTAAATCGCCTATTTGCCTTGCTGATTGAATTTTTAAAAAGTATTGACATATGGTTGACATTGACCTCTAGCTAAGTACTTCCGTCTTACTTCGTCTCTTTGATTTGGATGATAGTCTAATATTCTTTTCCTTTTAGCAGGATCCGATGGCAAATCATCTAAATTATTCTCATTCTCGGAACTTGAAGACCTTTTCTTAAAATATCGCTCCATTGATTTATTTGTCATACGATAACTTAACTATAATAAACCAACTGTGAAGAAAACAATAAGAGAAGAGACAGAGAGAACTAGCAGGATAAAAATCTAAAACATATGAACTAAAACAAATTCTTAGAATAAATATGAAAATTACTTGAATTAGAGAATTTGTGTATATGTGTGATAAGAATAGTCTATTCAGAGAGCAAGGGAGAGGCAAAGGTGAAGAGACGGATTCAGAGTAGGAGAGCGAAAGAGAAGAAACTAGAAGACGAAGAGGCAGGCTGCGTTTTCTTAACAAAGAAAAAAAGAGGGCTACGGTTTTTCCTAAACCTGTAAACTAGTTTTTAATTAGTAAAAGTCAACTTAATTGTTTATATGGGCTTAACCGTAAACTTTATTATATGGGCTTTATATACACAAGTAAAAAACGTATTTGATTTGTTTGTGATGGTTTTTTTTATTAAATAGTATAGTAGAGAGCATGTAATAAAATATCAACATGAGCAGATTCAAAATCTTAATGTACCTAAAACCATTTTTTAAAATTTCATGGTGGGCAACTGCCCAACCCTTTACCACGTTGCCTCCGCCCCTGTTTATTGATATCGATATATTTTAGTAATTGAACGGGTTACTAACTAAAACTTAAAAAATTATTTGAATAACTTTTAACATGATTATACGCGGGTCCTAATCTAGTAGAGTATAAAAACCGATCCGAACCTGATCCGATCCCAAACCGAAAAGTACTAAATATTCGAATGGTCCTTATAAGTCACTATCCGAAAATCCGAATTACCCGAACAAAACCCCTATATTAAAGCATTAATGAACCTTTGGTCAACCAATAGGCCAAAAGATTTCTACGTTATTAAGCAAATTAACCCTATTATTTATGTTTAAGAAGTTCGATATAAAGAAAAAGAAAATTCGACCAACTACTAAAATGTACCTACTCACACACATCAGATCAGACACGTGCATCATTTGCATAAACCGGGTCGGATACTAAAACCCGTGTATTGGGGTCGGATAGTTAAATCATCGTCAAAGATAACACACTTCTATTTATACCAATGCTCTCTCACTCCTTTAAATGGCCGTCACTTTCATTTCTTCTTCTTCTTCGTCTTCCTCCTTGAGTTTCTGCAATCGCCAGAGCCATGACTCACACTCTCGGCCTCACTCAAGCCAACTCCACTCACTCTCCTAAGGTTTCTCCTTTTGTTTCTCTTTGATTTTCACTGTGATTCTGGGTTTTGCATGGATTTTGAAAATTTTGTTGATTTCGTTTCGAATTCAACGATCCAGCTTTTGATAATCCGTAGATTTGATTTGATTTGTTGTTGAATCGATTGAGTTTAAGATTTTGATTTGGGGTTTTTGATCGGAGCAGATCTCGTTTGCTGCGAAGGAGATCGGTGTAACGGGATGGAAAGGAGACATACTCGTGGTTGGTGTGACGGAGAAAGACTTAGCTAAAGACGATAGCTCAAAATTCGTGAATCTGATCTTGAACAAGCTCGATGGTCACTTGAGTGGGCTTTTAACTGAAGTTTCATCGGAGGAGGATTTCACCGGTAAACCAGGTCAATCGACTGTTCTTAGGCTTCCCGGTTTAGGATCGAAACGGGTCGGTTTAATCGGTCTTGGACAATCGGTTTCTTCTCCGGCGGCTTTTCAGAGCTTTGGTGAAGCTGTTTCTGTAGCTACTAAAGCTTCTCAATCTAGCTCAGTTGCTATTGTGCTTGCTTCACCTGAAAGTGTTCCTGATGAATCTAAGCTTAGTTCTGCATCAGCTATAGCTTCTGGTAACTTCATATTCTTCAATCAGTGTAAGTTCGAGTTGATTTGGAACTGATTTGGGGTTTATTTGTTACTTGTGGATAGGCATAGTGCTAGGATTGTTTGAAGATGGTAGGTATAAGTCTGAATCAAAGAAACCATCTTTGAAATCTGTTGATATCATTGGATTTGGAACTGGACCTGAACTTGAAAAGAAGCTCAAGTATGCTGAAGATGTTTCTTACGGCGTAATTTTCGGAAGAGAATTGACTAATTCTCCTGCCAATGTTCTTACTCCTGGTATGGATCTTGTATGGGTTAATATTGTCATGTTTTTGTAGTTTTAGCCTTGGTGTTGTACTGATTTGCTATGGTTTTGTATATTTGCAGCTGTACTAGCTGAGGAAGCAGCAAAGCTGGCTTCTACGTACAGTGATGTCTTCACTGCAAACATTTTGAACGAAGAGCAATGCAAAGAATTGAAGATGGGCTCTTATCTAGCAGTTGCTGAAGCGTCGGCTAATCGCCCTCATTTCATTCACCTTGTCTATAAACCATCCAGTGGCTCTGTTAAGACCAAACTTGCTCTCGTTGGTAAAGGATTGACCTTTGACAGGTAATCATTCCTCATCTGTATTGCTTTTGAAGTTTACGCTGTTACGTATTGGTATTTGATGTTGATCGATCGAATGTCTTGTGTTTACAGTGGTGGCTACAACATTAAGACTGGACCTGGCTGCTCAATTGAGCTCATGAAATTCGATATGGGTGGTTCAGCTGCTGTTCTTGGCGCTGCAAAAGCCATTGGTGAGATTAAGCCTCCTGGTGTTGAGGTTAGTTTCCCCTATCAGATTCTGTGAAGCAAGAGTTTGTAACGTAACTAATCAATTGGTGTTCCACAATCAGGTTCATTTCATCGTTGCAGCCTGTGAGAATATGATAAGTGGAACCGGAATGAGACCTGGAGATATTATCACAGCTTCCAATGGAAAGACCATTGAGGTATCAGAGCATTTTTTTACTAAAGGTTCGAATTTTTGCTGTTTTTCTCTTACGTCATGCTAATTTGTTCGCAATGGTGTGTGCAGGTCAATAACACAGATGCTGAAGGCCGTCTAACACTTGCAGATGCTCTAGTGTATGCTTGTAACCAAGGCGTCGATAAGGTATCGCGTTGATGTGTTTCTGTTTACATTCGCCATTTGAAGCTAAGAATTGTGAAATAACTTGCAGATTGTTGACCTTGCTACGTTGACCGGGGCCTGCGTTGTTGCTCTTGGAACATCAATTGCAGGTATATAAGAGCCAAATATTCCGAAGAAACCATTCATCTTTATCTCGGTTTTGAGTTGGGGATTCTTTAATTAACATTGCTCATGATGATGAGTGTTCGATGTTCGTCACGTGGCAGGGATTTATACACCTAGTGAAGAGCTTGCAAAGGAAGTGATAGCTGCATCAGAGAAGAGTGGAGAGAAGCTGTGGAGGATGCCATTAGAAGATAGCTATTGGGAGATGATGAAGTCTGGTGTAGCTGATATGGTCAACACAGGCAGTCGTGCAGGAGGCTCAATCACCGCAGCTCTCTTCTTGAAACAGGTGAAAACATGTCTCTTTAAAGACTATACATGTTTCTGATTAAAAAGTCATGAAAATAACAAAACAATCTATTATTTTCTCAGTTTGTGACTGAGAAGGTGCAATGGATGCATATAGACATGGCTGGACCGGTGTGGAACGAGAAGAAGAAGTCTGGGACTGGGTTTGGTGTTGCGACACTTGTTGAATGGGTGCAAACGAATTCTTCTGCGTAAACGAAACCTGGGGAGATAGAGAGACCCTGAAGTTTTTTGTGTGTTGAAGTGATTACTGGTTTAATAAGAGGTCTCAAATGTTATGGTGTGTTTTAGATAAACTCCTTGTGCTGGAAAGTTCAATTATGAGATGTTGAATAAAGGGTCTTTTGCTCTATGCCATTGCAAATAATTGGCTCAATTTTCTCCGACAAAGCTACTAACACATCCACAATATGAGAGAGTTCTCCTTTAGTTTAGAAACTCACAAGCAATCGTTAAGAAAGCGTCGAAGATTCGAAAAACAACCTTTATTATAACCTCTTATTCTTTGCAAACTGCGTTTTGCGTTTTTTTAAACGCTAAAACTTGAGTTTTATGACATTAACAGGAACAAGGTGAAGAGGATGCTTCCTATGGCTTGTAAGACCAGGAGCTTCTTCAACACTTACTTCCTCTATCACTTTCCAATCAAAATGATTGGACTCGGTGCGTGTAGTCTCCAACTCTCTTTGATCACCATTTTCATGTACACTAGACCCTCGAGATCCTCGTAGGTCACTTTCCCTTTGTCGCCAACGTGTTCACGAATCTCGGTTTGCACTTTCTTCATCACTCTAGGATGTCTTGCAATCTCTGCCAATGCCCAATCCATACTTATGGCAGATGTATCTATTCCCGCTACAAACAAATCCTGAAATCAAAACACCAAACCGAAATTCCCGTTAACTGGATTATGAATTTCATCAATAACCGGAAAATCGAATTTAGAAACTTTACCATAAGAATGGCTCTGATGTGAGTATCAGTGATCGTTGTAGAACCAAGCTTGGTTTCTTGACTCTGCAGTTTAAGCAATACGTCAATAAGATCTTCCCGTTCTTCTTCAATCTTCTTCTTCTCTCGATGATCAACAATCGCTTTCTGGTAAAACGCGTCGAGATCTCGAAAACTCTTCCTCCGGCTAGATTCAAGACCGGAGATCCGATCGATTAACCACCCAAAACCGGGAAAAACATCCGCCGCCGCGAATTTTCCGATCACACGATTCTCCTCCGCGAAAACCTCTAGAAACTTCTCGTTATCGAATCCGCTTCCGAGAAAACTCAATCCAAACGCCATTCTACAAGTAAAGCTCGCGACGAACTTAATCACCTTCGCGCTCAGATCTACGGTAGATCCAGAATCAGCTGAGTCGGATATCGAGTTAACGAGTCGATTCAGTTCATCTTCTCTCAGATTTCGAAACGAGTTGGCTCGTTTCACTGAGAAAAGCTCAAGAACGCAGAGTTTTCTCACGTCTCTGTAGTAATCGCCCCATTGAGTAAACCCTAGACCAAGTCCTTCGTAGAAGAAGCTCTTTGTGATTGATAGTTTAGGGCGAGTGCAGCAATCGGAATCGTGAGCTTTTAAAACTTCCTCCGCCGTGTCGGGAGAGTGGACGACCACCGTGCGGACGCTTCAGAGGAAGACGGTGATGACTGGGCCGTATTTGTGGGAGAGATCTCGGAGGTTTCGGTGAGGGAGGTTTCCGAGTTGGTGGATGTTTCCTAAGAGAGGTAATCGTGGGGGACATGGAGGTTGATTTTTAGGGGAGGGAAGAAGAAAGGTTTTGAAGAGGATGATAAGTGGAGGAAGTGAAAGGAGAAGAAGCCATGGAAGTAACTCGGTGGAGAAGACGATGGGGAAGGAGAAAAGCGACATTTTGTTGTTAGTCGCCTTTTTTTTCTTTCGACATATCCTTTGTTGTGTGACCATATATAATAAAGCTGAAAATTTACTATATATGCATATATGTTTATTATTATTTAAAAAGAGTTTTGAGATCAAATTGTTTGTTATTTGTTTTAAGTTTTGAATGTAAGAAATTTTCCCACAGTAGGCTCAAAATGTTGAATTTTGACTTTCTTTTATGTTATTAAACAAGTATTTATTTAGGTTAACGTCAGAACTCGTATTCTTTTGCCGGAAATTAGTTTATCCTTCTCTCCCAAACCAAATTTAAATTAGAAGATTCAAAGGTGCACGCACAAGTTTTCAAAAGTTCAAAAACTCGTTACTGGTCAAAAATTATTTGGTCAGAAATCATTGTTGATTTACTGTGTCCATCTAATAAAGTTTTGGGATAATATTCCTCTATACCATTTTTCTAGGTCTTTCAAGATATACATTAATGACAATATCTCTCATTTTCTATCACAACTCAACTTTTTGGCAAAGTCAAAAGACAAATTTAACCTTGCCATAAGTGAGCTGATTTTGTGAACAATATTTATTGTCCGCCGTCGACTGTTGTCTACCACCGTTACTTTCACCGTCTCCGACTTGTCCTCCAACGTCGTCTTATCTATGGTGGAGACGTCTTTGTTCACCGTCTTTGTCTCTGATGCAGACGTCTTGTTCACCGCCGTTGTCTCAGACATGGACTTGCCTCCGGTGCAAACGTCTGTTCACCGCCGTAGTCTCCGACGTCGGTTTGTCTCTGATGCAGACGTCTGTTCACCGCCGTTTTTCTCCGACGTCGGCTTGTCTCTGGTCCAGACGTCTTGTTCACCGCCATTGACTCTGACATCGACTTGTCTTCGGTGCAGACGTCTGGTCACTGCCGTTACCTCTGACGTCGACTTGTCTCCGGCGCAGACGTCTTTTCAGCGCCGTTGTAATGACAGCGAACCGGAATTGTGAAATTTCGGTGGTGTCGATCGACACCAAGGAGAGTTGTCGATCGATACTAGTTAATTAGAGTTGTTTCGGTTTGGATTTTTTTAATTGCGGTTTGGCTCGGTTAAAGGGTTAAGAACCCTAGGGCTTCGTACATAATCTCTTTTGTCGAGAAGCCTCCCTTTTTCAGAGAGGAAAAATACGTTTGAGAGGAAAGAAAGTGAGATAGAATATTGGAGTGTTCTTGAGGTTGTTTTACTCGTTAAGATCAAGAGAAAGGAAATGACACACTTGACTGTTTCGGCAGAGAGGAGGAACGGACGATCAAATCAGGTCTGATCGGTGTGAAATTTTGTAGGTATGTTCTCTTTCTCTTATCTATCTATAGGAGAAAGCGGATTGTCGTTCCGATCTATAGCTAACGAGTTATGGTCGTTTTCCCGTGAGTGGTTTGTGTAGTTTCGAGTTTCGATCAGTTCTTTTGGGAACCATTTTCCTGGTGATTCAGAGGGAGTCAGAAGAGGATTTATATACCATTGGAAAGCTCTTTCGGTCTGGTTTTCAGATTGGGTTTCCGATCTGAATTTGGAGGTAAGCTCTGATATTTGTGTCCTTTTGAAGTTAGTGTGTCCATTCTGATTCTTTTGGAAAACTGTTTTGGGTCTAGGGGAAACCCTACTTATGAGTTATAGGTGTTAGAGAAAGCGTTCCTCGGTGTTTGCGTGGGAGGTTAGAGGTTGCGAGGGTTGGAGTCGCTGATCTCGTGTTCATATCCTTTCCTTTTCTGATTTACCATGGTTTCTGGGCTAAGGAGTAAGATTGTTTTGTGTGATTACCTTGTAGACGATTTGTGTTGAGATATGGTGTTATTTCTGATGCATGCGTCTGTTCACTATCGTTGTCTTCGACGTCGGCCTGTCTCCGATGCAGACGTCTTGTTCACTTGACTCCGACGTCGACTTGTCTCCAGTGCAAACGTCTCGTCACTGCCGTTACCTCTGACGTCGGCTTGTCTCCGATGCAGACGTCTGTTCACCGCTGTTTTTTCCAACGTGGGCGTCTTCTTCACCACCACCATCTTTACCCCCGCCGTCGTCACCATCCACCACCATTGAAAAGAAAGCTTCTTCTTCATCTTCTCCATTAAAACATTAAAGAGAGAAAAGAAGAAAGAGCATGAGAGAAGAGAAGTGATGAATTAAATGATGGATAAAATAGTCATTTGAAGTAAGAGAGAGAGGAAAAAGACAAAAAAATGATTGAGAAATAAAATGCGTTTTGGTTTATGGTATTTTTGGGCATACCATTTCCGAAAAATGGTAACATATGTAATTTTCTCTAAAACTTTTTCCATGTTCCTTCAAAAAAGAAAAAATATCATACTTTGCTTTATTCTGAATCTCTGATATCTAATGTATATGATATGTATTTGTACAGTTTAGTTCCCTGATGAACTAAAGTAGAATTCAATTCCTTTAGAAAATGTAAGTGAAAATAATTGCTATTTCAAGGTTTCAACTTTCAGCATTTGATAGTCTTAGTTACTTTGGAAGATTGTCCATATATTTGAAGTTCAACTGTTCAAGTATGTTGGAAAAATATATTTTTAAGCATATTTTTATTTCCTATTACATCATTTAAAATATTTATTTTAATATATTTTATTACACAAATGATGATTTTATCATTTATGATGAATGAATCAAATTTTACTATCATGGGTATATGTTTATTATTGTTTTAAATGAATTTTTGGGTCAATCTTTTTAGAGTAACTAAATTCGCTTATAAGACTTTACTACCATATGTTCGAAATGTTGAATTTAAAATTCTGTATTATCAAACAAGGTTTTTTTAAGTATTGAAAAGTTCAATGCCAAATTCATATGTTTTTCTCTCAGAAAATATATATTATTCTCCAAACCAAAATTTTAAACTAGAAGACTTGGTAAGATATGGTTCTTGATTTGTTCATGGGAAATTGGCATCAATATTAATTTTACAATTTTTATTTAGATATCTAACATAACCTAAATCATAATTTAGTATCTAATAATTTGTCTACATAAATTTTTTATTATACCCATAAATTTACATGCATATTTATATAGTTGACTATTATTGGGTATTGTCCATTTATATATTAGAGTGAACTATCTTTTACATATATGTTTAATATAGTGAATTATGTAAGTTTGCAAAGTTGATTATAACTACTCATTGTGCATTTGTCTCTTTTCTAGCCAATAAACTACTGTTTGTATAAGTGTAGTGAATTATTATAGGAAATTAACATGTACATTTAATAGATTATTATTGGGTATTGTTAAATTTAATATATTATAGTGAATTATTATTTATATGTATGTTTGATATAGTTAAATATGTTAATTTTTTATATTATAATGAACTATCATTTATATGTATGTTTAATATAGTGAACTTTGTGAATTTGTTATATTATAGTGAACTATCACTTACATGTATGTTTGATATAATGAACTATGTAAATTTGTATAGTTGACTATAACTACTTTGTGCTTTTGTAATTAAATGCATTTTTGTCCAATTGGATCAACAATTTGATACTCACCTAATTTATATTTCATGCATGTTACTCTCCTAAATACATGTTTAAAACATAATATTCACCTAATTAACCCTTTATTCATTTATTAAGGTTTATGGTGTTATAATAAGAGTTTTAAATGTTGTTCACATAAAAACAGCTTTTTATCGTATTTTGCGTTATTCTGATGTTTGTATTTCTTGTAAAAGTGCAGGTTAGTTGTGAAACAACCAAGTTTTTTTTTTATTTAATACGAATTAATAACCCAATAATTATTAATTCTCAATAATTAATTTCAATCAACACACCAGCGGAAAACATAAATTGAATAATCTCAATAATTAATTCTAACCAACAATAACGATTCCAGCATTCCATAAAACCAACCAAGTAATTACAGCAACCTAAACACAAGGTTTTACTTGAAAAATAAATCCGCGATAACGACATAAAACATCCCTAATCATCTTCTTCCTACGCCATGCACTTTTCTTTTACCTGCAACACATGTGAAAAAAAGTTACATAAGTATTTCATAAATACTAGTGAGACGGTCAATTCATCTACGATCTAGCACTCATGCTCAATAGAGTTAATAAATACACACATCAATACAGAAACAACATAGCAGCAATCGAAGGTTCAACAATTAACGAAACACAAAAGCATGAAACAAGCAATGGTGTCGATCGATACCTGTCGCAGAAACACGTTCTGATCGAGCCGTTTCCTATTTGGCTCGATCGCGAACAGAGACAGATCGATTAACCTGCACCAGCAGCAATAACAAACCATCCAATACGCATAAAACACAGAAAAACACAATCCACAATCAACCAATTCCACAAACACATGTTTTTATCAACCTAAATCGCTCATAAACCATGGTCGCGCACTCACCTTAGCCTATGAGCGAGGATACATAAAATATTAAGTACACGCACGAAATGAGACTCTAGCGACAATAGAGCCTCTGATTCCTCGGTTGAAACCACCACAATCATTTCCGAAATCTCTAAGAAAGAAGAACGGACCAAAAACTCTTAGAACTTTTGATAATCTCTTTCTTTTCTCTCAATTCTTATCAAAATCACTCAAAACCACTTTTCTCCCTGAAAAACACGGCTGATCGTCGAAGTTGTGTTTCAATAACACGATCTAGGGTTCTGCACCGTAACCGATCCAAACCGAGGGATTAAAATCGAACCGTAACAAACTCGAAACAATGGTGTCAATCGACACCCCTTCCAAAATCCAAATTTTGATTTTGGAATGTTACAACTCTCCCCCCCACTACTCTAGATTCGCCCTCGAATCATGACAAAAAGTCTACCAAAGACGAAAACCGTTACCCAACTTGGTCAGCACTACGCTAGATCATCTCACCCGATCTACGATGCTCACATTTAGTCTCACGCTTACTTACTTTTTCAGACATTAATTACCTTTAAACTCGTTTCCACGAAACACACACTCTCAGGAATACTTCCGTTGAGCTATTGGAACCTGGGGAAATACTCATCCCCTCGAGAGAAATCCTCATCTCTCAATAATTATTCTCGGAAATCCTCATCCCAAATAAGTATACAGAGAAATCATCATCCCTCTGGAGAAATCTTCATCTCCCAATGAGTTACTTGTAATGAATTCTTAAACGTCTCTAAGCATCTAACGACTTGAACTACCTTATTTGGTCAAAAACATCATATTCTAACCCGGAATGCATAACAAACATGACTTAACCTCCGGTCAATTAAAGAACACCTCATATAAGAATTCCTCATCTTACAAAAAATTAAAATATAAGAAAACTCCATCTTATAAATCTCAAAAATGTATTATCATTACAACTCAACGATAAATACATGAATCAAATATAACAACAGCACCATGCTAACTCTGAAACCGAAACTCCAAAGATAAAACAAGCTCAAGCCACGATCTGCTTGTCGAACCACTTGTTGAACTTCAGATACATATTGTCTCAGGCTCCCAAGTCTCCTCCTCTGTACCAGCACAATCCCAAAAAACTCTCAACAACAGAATCTTCTTCCGACGCAACACCTTAACTTTCCTCTCGATAAGCCTCAAAGGTCTCGCCGCCACTGTCAAATCAGGCTGAAGATCTCCGGAAGCTTATCCACTTTCTCCTCCAAAGTATGTAGGCATTTCCTCAACATCGACACATGAAACACGTAATGAAATACCTTCATAATCGGAGGTAGCTCTAACCGATACGCTACGGGTCCAACTCGCACCACCACCGGGAACAGACCCATGAATCTCGGACTCAGCTTATTCTCCAAAATGGATCTATTAGGCCCTCGTAACATGGTCATCTTGAGATACACTCTATCTCCAACCTCGAACTCCAACTTCTTTTATCCTCTTATCAGCATAACTTCTCTGCCGATCATGAGCCTCCCTCACATTCAGCCGTAAAACACAGATCTTCTCCGTCGTTTCCTAAACAAAACTCGCACAAAAAATTCTCCGCTTCCCCACTTGGGTCCAGTATAATGGTGTCCTACACGACCTCCCATACAAAGCCTCATAAGGAGCCATCCCAATCCTCGCTTGAAAGATGTTATTATAAGCAAACTCAGTTAGGCACAAGTGATCCACCCAATGACTACCACAATCAAGAACGCACATCCTCAGCAAATCCTCAAAAGTCTGAATAGTTCTCTCTTACTATTCACATCGTCAGTATACGGATGATATACAATACTCATATGCACATTAGTGCCCATCCAGCCTAAAAGGCTCTCCAAAACTCTGAAGTGAACTTAGGATCCCGGTCTGACACAACACTGGCTGGCACCCCATGGAGCCTCGCAATCTCCTTCACATATTTCTTAGCCAAAACCGCAGCTCTATCGATCTTCTTAATGGCCAAAAAATATGTTGACTTGGTCAGACGGTCCACAATCACCGAGATCGCATCAAAGGTATGCGAGTTAGGCAAACCCACCATGAAATCCATCATGATCATATCCCACTTCCACTCTGAAATAGGTAAACTATGCAGCAACCCACTTGGAACTTGAAACTCAGCCTTCACTAGCTGATACGTATCACAAGTCGGGACTTAACTAGCCACATCTCTCTTCATCTCGATCCAGTGATCGTACCACTTGAGATCACGATACATCTTAGTCGCCTCTGGATGAATCGAGAACTTGCTCGCATGAACCTCACTCAGAGTCTCTTGCCTCTACGACTCATCCTTAGGCCCACAAATTTGCCCACGCATAAGAATCGTTCCATTCGAAGAGACGTGATACTCATAACCATCTGCCCTCGACACATCAATCAAAATCAGATCACTCTCCTAAGCCACTCGAAATCTACTCAAAATATATGTCTGATCAGCTGCCTTCAAACCCAACGGCTTCTGCAAAATAGCACATAATCGCAAAGTATTAATCTCGCTCACTAACGCCTCAACATCCTGCTCCTGAGTCGAATCTACTCTCCGATGACTCATAGCATCCGCCACGAGGTTAGCCTTACCTGGATGGCAAACAATATTTAGATCATAATCTGCCAACAACTCCACTAAGCGCCTCTACCTCATATTCAGCAACCGCTGAGTAAAGATATGTTGCAGATTCTTGTGATCTGTAAAAATGTGCACCCTCCTGCCATAAAGGTAGGACACAACTGCACCCAACTCAAGATCATGGGTAGGATAATTTTGCTCACCACCCTCAACTGCCTTGAAGCATACGCAATCACCCTGCCCTCCTCCATCAGCACACAACCCAAACCAATACCTGAAGCATTCAAGTACACTACATATAACTTACTCGGCTCGGGTAACACCAGCACAGGTGTACTCATCAACATCTCCTTCAGCCTCGCAAAACTATCCTCGCATTCTTGAGACCAAACAAACGGAACATCTTTCTCGGTCAACTTCATCATAGACTGCGCCAAACTCGCAAATCCCTTGACAAACCTCCAGTAATATCCTATCAACCCAAGAAAACTCCTGATCTATGTGGCGTTACTCGGTCTAGGCTAATCTCTGATAGCCTCAATCTTAGCCGGATCCATATACACTCCCTCTGCATACACAATATGTCCGAGAAATCATATCTCTTGTGGCCAGAAGCTACACTTACTCAGCTTGGAAAACAGCTTCTGCTCCCGAGGCTTCTCCATAACCAACCTCAGATGCACCTCATGCTCTTCAGGCATCTATAAAGATGATCACAAAAACATTCAGATTCTATTGGAACACGCCGTTCATCAAATACATGAATGCTACTAGTGCGTTCGTCAACCCAAACGGCATCACTAAAAACTCAAAGAGGCCGTATCTTGTCCTGAAATTTGTCTTACGATTCACAAACTTCTACCTCATCAATCTGAATCTGATGGTATCCCGACATCAATTCAATCTTACAGAACTAAGTAGCACCTCTTAACTGATTCAATAACTCATCAATCCTCGGGAGAGGGTACTTGTTCTTCACAGTGACTCGGTTAAGCCCCGGTAATCGATACAGAACCAGAAACTCTCATCTTTCTTCTTTACGAACAACACATGTGCTCCCCATGGTGAAGTACTCGGTCGAATAGACCCTTTACTCGACATATTCTCTAGCTGCTTCTTTAGCTCTGCTAACTCTGCTAGAGTCATCCTGTAAGGTGCCTTAGATATAAGCGATGTCCGGGCTTTAGCTCAATTGTGAAAGGATAAGACCAAGATGGTGGTAATCCCTTCAACGATCAAAAACCATTCTCGAAGTCCCAAACAACCCTGATATCCCTTATTGCAACCTCACCTACGGACTCCAGCATCACAATCGTCGCCAGATAAGCCTCACAACCCTGCGCTATCATCTGCTCCACCTTAATAGTCGAGATCACAAGACCCTTGGAAATCGGTCTCACACCTGAAAAACAAACCTCCCTCCCTCACGCTCGAACACAACTCGGCCTCGATAACAATCTAGATGAACTCTCAAAAGCTAGCCAATCCATTCCTAGAATGACTTCATATAGCTCCACCGGACTAATCACCAAATCTGCCGGCATCGACTCACCATCAATCTGCACATCTACGCCTTTCGCACGACTAAACATAGCCAGAAATCCTCCTCCATCCACCTTGACCATGCCTAAAAGTTCACCTGCACTGCTCCGAATGCCGCTTTTCTAGGCACACTCTAGAGTAAAGAAGCATATCGATGCTCCGGAATCAAACAGAACATGGGATTCACAATCTCCCACTAATAAGGTCCCAACACAAATCATATGTGTTGAGAGCCATAATATTTATATCAAAGGAAATAATAGAATACATACCACAATTAAACAACTAAAGAATTTACCAAAGTCTGAGTCCAAAATTTTACATGTGATATGTCCAGCACTTTGTTCACCTACCTCTGCAGCTGTGTAAACTCACGGTGCTGCTGCAATCTGAGCTATTGGATGCACTACCAAAACCTAAAACACCGGCTGCGTTGGCACATGATGAACCGCTGCCATAACTATCTGCTGCAACTTAGGACACATCGGCCTAATATGCCTCGACTCCCTGCAATGATAGCACACATGAATGTCCCGAGCCTTGCTTTTGTTAGGACAACTCGCCAGCTTTTGATTTATGCTCCCGCACCTAGAGAATCCGTGACCACTCTGGCTTGATCTCAAATCATCATCCCATCTTCTCTTCTGGCTCTGCACATGCTTACTGCCCTTGGCAGAACCATAAATACCATGTTGCTGCTGTTTCCTCGGCTGCACAGCAGGAGCTACAACTGTTGGAACCACTGCAGGTGCCTGACCCCTCAAATCATCCAACAATAGCTGCAACAACCTCAACCACCTTTGCCCTCAAGGTGTACTCAGACACTCTGCAGTATGTCCTCAACTCAGCCTGAAGTCCCCTCAAAAACCTCTTCACATGCGTCTGCTCGTCCTCCATACCACGGTCATCATACACAAGCAACCTGCTGAACTATGCATCGTACTCACCCACTGTTCGTTCACCCAGAACCAGCTCCACAAACCTCGTCCCGAGACGATCCAAAGCTTCCTGAGGGAAAAACTTAGCATTAAACTCTGAAAAGAATTCGCCCCAGGTCCACACTAGCTGTGGCCTCCTGGCCTCTCCACCAGAGATGTGCATCACAACCGAGGTAATGCATTGCGAGCTCTACCTGATTCTCTACAGGACATCTGATAGAACAAAAATTGTGCTCCAACCTCATGCGCCACTTATCATCTTTAGATATGACGGACGCTGCTCAGCAACCATAGCCCTCGGATGTACCTCTTCAACTGAAGCCATAACTAGAACCCGCACCAGAGCCACCGCCGGAAATCGCTCTAGCAACTGCGTCAACAAACCCACAAGACGATCTACTTGGCCCTGACCTGCACCAACACCCACACTTGGGCCCGCTGCACCACCAGCTACCCCGACACCCCTCCCGGCACCACCAACACTCAAACTGGTCTCACTCGCAGACCCCCCATGATGCGTCTGCGAATCTGCCGCCTGCTCCTGCAAAGCACTCTGCGCAGCACTCCCAGCCACGCTTTCGGACGTCTTAACCTCGGCCCCGACATTGGGCTCTACCTCTACCACGACCTCTAGCACAAGTATCTACTCTCTGCACTCACACTGGACATAAAGATAAGCATACTTGAATTCACAAACCATTGCAAATACTTACCGCATAATCTCATTAAAGACCCGAATCTGATGATCTAAGACTCTACAACTTCCTAGAATTGACTAAATACTCAGAATCAATTCTACAGACATAGTCTCAAATCATTCAACCTACTGACCTAAAACCATAAGGGCTCCGATACCAAAATGAAATAACCAAGTTTTTTTTTAATTAATCCGAATTAATAACTCCATAATTATTAATTTTCAATGATTAATTTCAAACAACACACCAGCGGAAAACATAAATTAAATAATCTCAATAATCAATTCTAACCAACAACAACGATTCTAGCATTCCATTAAATCAACCAAGTAATTCTAGCAACCTAAACATCAGGTTGAACGATTTGCCTGCACCAACAGCAATAACAAACCATCCAATACGCATAAAACACAGAGAAATACAGTTGACAATCAACCAATTCCACAAACACGCGATTTTATCAACTTAAATTGCCCAAAAACCATGGTTGTGCACTCACCTTAGGCTAGGCTATGAACGAGGATACAGAAAAGATTAAGAACACGCACGAAATCAGACTCTAGCGACAATAGAGCCTCTGATTCCTCGGTTGAAACTACCACAATCACTTCTGAAATCTCTAGAAACGAAGAACGGATCAAAAACTCTAAGAACTTTCGATAATCTCTTTCTTTTCTATCAGTTCTTTTCAAAATCTCTCAGAACCACTTTTTCTCCCTGAAAAACACGGCTGATCGTGGAAGTTATGTTCAATTAACATGACCTAGGGTTCTGCACCCTAAACTGATCCAAACCGAGTGATTATAATTGAACCGTAACAAACCCGAAACAATGGTGTCGATCGTTCATTTTTTTCAAAACTTGTAACATCCTAAAACCAAAATTCGGATTTTGGAAGGGGTGTTGATCGACACCATGTGTGGGTGTGACAAAATCTGAAAAAATGATAAACATATCAGATTCACACGTTAGATTTTGAAAAAAATTTAAACAACGAGTTAATTAATCAAGAAACTCCACAATTACTCAAAATTGAAATCTCGTTAAAGCTCATATTGAACTGTACTTATTGCATCAAAATCTCTTAGTGTTGTTTTCTCAATGTGTCTATAACATGAATAGTATTAGACGCGATAATTGGTTACATAATTTACATAATTCTTTTCAAATGTAATGTACTTAGTATATATATATTTTCTTTAATTTTATTGTCAACAACATTAAAGACAGTAGTCACTATTTCTTCTAAATTTTGAACTATGAGCATGTATTATATTCTTCTACACTACTCTAAGTGTTTATACTTGACACTATTATAAGCCATGTGTCCTTATCCGTTCACGAGAGTATACGAAGCAAAGTCCAAACTTCTTGAAGCGGCTACACTTCCCACTCGTATAGGTAGATCTTTTAGTCATGCACCTGCAACGTGCACTTTTTCAAAAAATCTATTAAGAAGAAAATTTCAACCTAGGATGTTATGAAATTAGTACTTTAATCTCTAATTATAGGCTTTCCACATTAAATTCAACCTCTAATGTCATATTAGAGGGGAATTGGGTTTCCTATAATTAAAAATTTAGATGGACTTTAATCCCATCCCTTTAGCTGACTTTGTTACCAAGTCTCTAGCTAATCCCTTTGTCAAATGATCTGCTAAATTTTGTTGAGACCGAACAAACTCTAAAGTAATCACCCCATGAGTGATCAACTCACGTACCGCGCTATGTCTAACGCCCAGGTGTCGTGACTTACCATTATATACTTGGCAATAGGCCTTAGCCAAAGTAGCTTCACTATCACAACAGATAGAAATAGGTGACACCGGTTTCGGCCACAATGGAATCTCAGAGACTAGGTTTCTAAGCCACTATGCCTCTCTTCCCACAGCCGCTAAAGCTACAAATTTAGATTCCATAGTCGAACTTGTAATACAAGTTTGTTTCTTGGAAGCCCATGAAATGGCACCTCCCCCAAGTAAGAACACCCAACCACTTGTAGAAGACTGATCTTCTACGTTGGTGATCCAACTCGCATCTGAATTTCCTTCTAGGACCGAAGGAAATCCACTATAAGATAAACTATAATTCATGGTTCCTTTCAAGTACTTGAGCACACACCTTAAAACTTGCCAATGGTGGGCACTCAAGTTACTGGTATAACTACTTAACCTTCCTACTGCATATACTATATCCGGCCCAGTGTTCTTCATGGCATACATTAAGCAACCAATTACTTTAGAATACTCGAGTTGTGATACTGCTTGTCCCGTATTGGGCATAAGCTTCACACTCGCATCCATGGAGTGCTCATTGGAGAACAATTCTCACAATTAAACTTTTTAAGCACTTTCTCAATGTAATGAGATTGTGTTAAAGATAGTTCGTTACCACTACGTTCGATTCGAATTCCTAGAATCACATCTGCCTCCCCAATGTTTTTCATGGCAAATTTGATGACAAAAAATCTTTTGTGAGTTCAACTTATCTAAGGTCGGTACCAAAGATCAACATATCATCAACATATAAGCAAATGATTACTCCATTTCCGGACTCATCAAATTTGCTATATAAGCACTTATCCAACTGATTTAACTTAAATCCACTGGATAAGACAGCCTCATCAAACCTTTGATGTCATTGATTTGGTTCTTGCTTTAGCCCATACAATGACTTTATCAACTTACACACCTTATGCTCATTACCGGGCATAATAAATCCTTCAGATTGTTTCATATAAACCTCTTCTTCTAAGACACCGTTCAAGAATGCCGTTTTAACATCCATTTGGTGAATTACAATATTATGAATGGCTGTCAAACCAATTAATAATCTTATAGAAGAGATTCTAACAACGGGAGCATAAGTATCAAAATAATCGATACCTTCCCTTTGTCTAAAACCTTGGATGATCAATCGAGCCTTAAACTTGTCGATTGTTCCATCGACTTTCATCTTCTTTTTGAAGATCCATTTAGAATCCAAATGCTTGCAACCGGGTGGGAGATCCGTTAAGACCCACGTGTTATTTCCCATGATAGAATCCATTTCATCATTCACTGCATCTTTCCAAAAAGCAACGTCATGAGACGTCATAGCCTCACCAAAAGTCCTAGGTTCACCATCAATATGATAACAATATGAATAATGGAACTCAATCTCATCTCTTGATCCTTCAACCAAATAAATTTGAAAATCAGGACCAAATGATTTTTCAATCCTCTCTCGCTTGATTCTACGAAGCATCGGTGATTCGTTAGATGGCACGATTGTGTAGTTTTGTTATTTAGTTCCATTTGAACTAGGAATCTAATCATTTGGTCTAGGTATTGATGAAAACCGATTTTCATCAAAAATTGCATCTCTTAATTCTATTATGGTTTTAACCGATACAGAATCATTAGGTTCTATGACATAAAACCAATAAGCTTTGGAATGCTCGACATCCCCAAACACGAAGATAGTTCAAACTTGGTTTCTTTTTGTACCAAAGTTCATAAGGGGTTATCTTGTTTCTTTTGTTAGGAACTCTATTTAATAAATAACAAGCCGTTAACATGGCTTCACCCCAAAATCCGTCACTCAATCCCGAGTAAGATAACATGGAATTAACCATTTCTTTTAGGACTCAATTTTTCCTCTTCGACACACCATTTTGTTGTGGTGTATACGGAGCCGTATTTTCATGTATAAAGCCTACGAACTGAAAAATATGTAGGATCATAATACTCTCCACCTCTATCGGTGCGTAACTTTTTAACCAAGTCATTATGTTCTAGTTCAACCTCGGTTTTATAAACCTTGAACTTATCAAGTGCCTCATCTTTAGCATGTAATAAATACACATAACAATAACGAGAATAATCATCTATGAATGTGATGAAATATTTTTTATTCCCTAAAGATGGTGTAGCATGCAAATCACACAAATCACTATGGATAAGTCCAAGGACCCTAGCATTTCTTTCTATGCTCTTAAACGGTTGTCTAACTATCTTATTCAACATACATGTTCCACACTTATCTATATTCACGTCACTACAAGAAAACACTCCATAAGTGACTGCAGTTTGTGACTGCAAAATCAGTCACAAATATTTGCGACTACTTTGAGACGCATTTGCGACTGATTTGCGACGCCAACAATAAACGTCGTCAATTAGTCGCAAATTTGCGCCGCGAAATCCTTGTCTTAAGAGTGTCACAAATTAGTAACTACTTTGTGACAATTATGAGGAGGTTTCGGTATCGTCACATATCAGTCACTAATTAGCGACGACTGGACAACGAATATAGTCATCACAAATTTGTGACGCATTTGTTACTACCAGAGTAGTCACAGATTTGCGACGCTGCCGGTGGAGTCACAAAGCGTGGCAAATGAAATGTCAGCAGAAGAAGACAAATGGAAATTTATGTCGGTAAGAAAGAAACCAAAATATAAACGTGTTGAATCACGAGTGTACTTACCTGAGATATTTTCTTTAACCGTAGTGACAAAGTAGAGGCTAAAACGTCACAAATTTGTGACTCTTTTGTTGGCATCACAAAGTAGTGGCAAATCGTTTTGCCTATATATACGATTCACCCTCCTCCCATTTTATTCAGACATTCATCTCTCTCTCTCTCTCGTTGAAAATCATCTCTCTCTAATATTGAAAGAAAAAATATTTGAGGAGGAAAAAATAAAGAAAAGAAATATTTTGGAGAGGAAAAAAAAAGAAAAAAAATATAGAGAAATATTTTGGAGAGAAAAAAAATTTTAGGAGAAAAACAAATGTGGCCTTATTCATCGCGGTCTTGGATGTACAACTGTTTTGATCTACGTACCAACAACCTATCAGATGAATACGTGGCAGGGGTCGAACAATTCACGAGTTTTGCAGCAGCCCAAGACTTTGCTCTCGGTAGTGGAGGTAAAATATATTGTCATTGTGCTAACTGTACAAATACGGGTAGACTGAAACCAGTTAACACTATATCGACTCATTTACTTAGTAATGGCTTTATGGACAGATATTACGTTTGGACAGAACACGGGGAAGATTATAATGTAGTAGGAGTAGGTAGTAGTAGTAATTACGAAAATGCCCAGTTTAGTATCAGTAATGATCAATTTAGTACGGGTAATAAAGAGATGAATTATGTTGGTGGTAATGTATACGCTGGGATGGTTCATGATGCATTTCATGGTTCTACGCCATTGAATGACTATCAACATGAATATGATCAAACTGGAAATGATTATGTTTATGAAGAACCTACAGCTGACGCGAAACACTTCTACCAGATGTTAGACGCTGCTAATACGCCATTGTATGAAGGATGTCAAGATGGTCATTCGCAATTATCGTTAGCGTCTCGACAGATGAACATCAAGGCAGACCATAATTTGTCTGAAGTGTGCATGGACTCATGGTCGGAAGTGTTTTCCGAGTATTTACCTTAGCCTAATCAGGCAACCGGTTCATACTACGAGACAAAAACATTGATCCGAACGATAGGGTTGCCGACGGAGACATACTATGTATGTGAAGAAAATTGTATGCTTTTCTGGAAAATAGACAAGACGTTGGAGAATTGTAAGTTTTCTGGAAAAGCAAGGTATAAGGTTGGTACCGGGGGACGGAAAAGAGTTCCTGTTAGTAAAATGTGGTATCTTCCTATCGGTGATAGGTTGAAGAGATTGTACTTGTCAGATAAGACTGCAGCATCGATGAGATGGCATGCTGAACACG
This sequence comes from Draba incana, assembly GCA_963576765.1. NCBI lineage: Eukaryota > Viridiplantae > Streptophyta > Magnoliopsida > Brassicales > Brassicaceae > Draba > Draba incana. The sequence goes on along the minus strand of OY755214.1, from coordinate 26,500,911 downwards.
AGTCATTAGACGAAGTTATGTGTCATCCATCTGATGCTGCGGAGTGGAAATTTTTTGATGAACTCCATTCTAGTTTTGCTCATGAGACGCGAAACGTGCGGCTTGGATTATGTACTGATGGTTTCAATCCTTTCGGAATGTCGAAGAACCATTCGTTGTAGCCTGTGATCCTGACCCCCTACAACTTGCCGCCACAAATGTGTATGAATGAAGACTATTTGTTTTTAACGGTATTGAACTTGGGACTAAAACATCCACGCGCGAGTCTTGATGTTTTTTCTTCAACCATTAATCGAGGAGCTGAAGGATTTGTGGACTACTGGAGTTGAAGCGTATGATGTGTCATTACAGCAAAACTTCAATCTAAAAGCTATTCTGTTATGGACGATTAATGACTTTCCGGCAGATGCTATGTTGTCGGGATGGACGACACACGGAAAACTATCTTGTCCCATTTGTAAAGATGAGACATCTGCTTTCTATTTGAAAGCTGGCTAGAAGACGTGTTGGTTTGACTGTCATAGAAGATTTTTGCCGCAAGATCACCCGTTACGAAGGAACAAAGTCAATTTTCAAAAGGGTCGTACCGCGGTAAATTTATCTACACCAGAATCGTTGACGGGCGTACAAATATATCAATATATATAAAACAGCGGAGCAAAGAAAACATCAGAATGTGGTGGAAATGGGCATGAAACAAAACCTCCCGGTTACGAAGATTGGTATAATTGGCATAAAGAAAGCATTTTCTGGGAGCTTCCGTACTGGGTGATGCATATCGAGAAGAACTTTTTTGATAACATCATGTATACTGTGATGAATCACAAAGAAAGATCAAAAGACACAGTGAAGTCAAGATTAGATATCCAAACATTTTGCCAACGACCAGAGTTGCATGTGGATGGTAATCGGAACGTCCCTTTTCCTATTTGGAGATTGCCAATAAGAGGAATAGATGTACTACTACAGTGGGCGAAAAATGAAGTAAAATTTCCAGATGGCTATGCATGAGATCTATGAAGTTGTGCACACATCAATGGCCGGAAGTGTTCGGGAATGAAAAGTCACGACTGCCATGTTTTATGGAACGGTTGCTTCCGTTCGTATTTACAGAACTTCTTCCGCGTAACATTCATCAAGCATTGTCAGGTATATATATACATACATAAAGAAAGGCTTATTTTTACTATATTTTTATTTTCTTATTGTTGATTAGAGTTATATATGTTTTTCCAGCAATTGGAGCATTTTTCCGCGATATAAGCAGTAGATCGTTGGCTCAAAGCCGACTCCAACTTTTGAAGGAGTATATTGTTATGATACTCTGCAATTTGGAAAAAATCTTCCCACCTTCATTTTTTGATGTCATGGAGCACCTACCTATTCACTTGCCATACAAAGCAGAGCTGGGCGGTCCCGTGCAGTATAGGTGGATGTACCCGTTCGAAAGGTTCTTTAAACATTTAAAAGGCGGAGCAAAGAATAAAGCTCATCCGGCAGCATCGATTATTGAATCATATAAGAACGAGGAGATATCTAAATTCTCTCAACACTACTTTCCGCCCATAATGTCCCAGCTGCAAGAAGAAGGTTAATAATTAAGAACCATAAAAGTCTATGCAAACTAGGTTCATTAACTGATAAATTTTGTAGGGCTTCTCAATACGATGAAGGTGAAGTACCCGTGTACAATGCACCAGTGGAAGATATATTTACTGCGGTTGGTCGCACAAGTGGCAAATGTTCTGAGTTTTGGTTAAAAGACAATGACTATAAGACCGTGCATTCATATATTTTGCGTAATTGTGAGTATTTCCGACCGCTCGAAAGGTAATAATGTGTTCTCATAAATTCATGTTGCTGAAGTGCTATGCTTTCCTATCCTTGAGTAATTTGTTGTTTCAAATGCAGCTACGTGGACGCACAAATTCGAGCTGAAAACTCAGGATTATCTGATGAAGAGGTCATAGGGAAAAGAGATGATGAATTTCATATGTGGATGCGCCAATATGTGAGTATTCCTATATATGTACTTAGTTTTACAATTGATATAGTTTTATAATATTATTCTATGTAGGTGCAAGCGATGAAACATGAATGCAATTTTCCGATGTGGGTTCACGATATCGTTGAAGGTCCTGAGAATAAGGTTAAGTCATGGCCTATGTATTTTACTAGGGGGTATAATTTTTACACTCGTGACCACGGAGCACGAAGGAAAACAATGAATTATGGGGTATATGTTCGAGGACAAAATTACTCAGACGCCTCCGATGAAGATGATTTCTATGGCATAATTGAAGAGATTATCGAACTCACATATCCCGGAATCTTGAATTTGAAGGTCATCCCTTTTTCATGTCAATGGTATGACCCTCTGCCCGGTAAAGGGACCCAAAAGAGCGCGGTAGGCGTTGTCGAAGTGCTCTCATCTCAAAGATATCAAAAATACAAACCATTCATATTAGGTACAAATTTCACGTTCGTCCAAACTTATTCTGTGTGTATTTATACTAACCTTACATTTTATTCTTAATAAACAGCGTCTCAAGCTGATCAGGTTTGTTATCTTCCCTATCCAAATCCAAAGCGTTCTCGGAAAGTGTGGCTATCCGTTGTGAAAGTGAATCCGCAAAACCAGGTTCAAGGAAAGTTTGTGGAAACTGAGATGGTCATTATGCAACAAACGGTGGACGAAGCAACCATGTCTACGATAGATGAATTAAACGTAGATGGTTTAGCTGATGCGACGCATCCACTAGAAGGTATTGCTTTCGAAATTGAAGACGAAGAGCCTTACGATGTATTCCGATGTAATTTATCTGATTTTGAGGAAGACGAAGAGCCTTACGATGAATAATGTTTTGATGTATGTGTATTGTATTGAGTGTGACTATTTATATGTTTGTAATGTATTTATGGGATTTGTTTCTGTTTTTGTAATTGTGTAATATATTTATAGAATCTATTTAGATATTTTTAAGTTTAAAGTGTGTAATTTGTGTAATTCAACCTTCATTTGCATTTACAAAATTAATAAGAAAGGTAATATAAACAAGTTCATGTGTGCACATTGTTACACATTTATACCAAAAATTTATGCCCCCATGATTCATACATGTTTTATACCTTGTAAAAAATCAATGTCAAAGTTTTCAATATGTGGTAGTACCCCATGATTCATACATGTTTTATACCTTGTAAAAAATCAATGTCAAAGTTTCCAATATGTGGTAGTACATTTTATATAAATGTAAAAAAAACCTATGTAAAAACTTCATTCCACATAGTTTAGGTTATAAACACTTGTTACTTTAATGTTAGAATAGGTATGATTGATGTTTTTATAAATTTTGTTTGTTATTGGTGCTATAAAGGATATATCCTTTTTATTGTGTGTATATGGCTAGAGGAACAAAATTGGGCTATAAATGTTTAGGGTTTAAGGATTTGTTACGTGACTAACTTTAATTCGTCATAAACCAGAGGTAAATATGTGACGTTCTTGTGACACTTTAGCCACTGATACTGGGCTCTCTGATCAAAACATTTGGGCCTTTTGGCGGCCACATGTTCGCGCCCAATTATTTTTCGTTGCGACAACTTTCCGACATTTTTGCGACGCATACACTAAGTATATGGGATTTAACCTAATCCTAGAATCATTTAACAAAAAACACAAATCCTTCGAATTCTTTCTTCTCTCCGTAGTCGAGTCAAACATGAACTCTAATTCGATCGTTTCTCACGAATCCTTCGAATTCTTTCTCAAATTCCTTATGTTCCTTATCTTTCTTCGTTTCCCTCACTCGATTCAGGTTTCTATCGATTCAGCTGTCAATCGATTCAATTCTTAATTTCCAAAAAACCTAACATTTCTAGAAACCCTAATCTTTCAACAAATCTCTCTCTCTCGTTTTCCTTATCAGAAACCCTAATCTCTATCTCTCACTCTCGTTTTCGATTCAAACCCTCAGTTCTAATCATATTTCCAAAACCCTAATATTTCGACATGGCTGGATCCAAATCCGTACGAACCCAAGGAGGTTGTTCTCGATCAACACCACACTCTGCCGCCGTATGTAAGTCAACCGGCGGATGTAACTCATCTGGCGGAGGTCAATCAAGCGCCGGTTCCAAAGCAAAAGCAATCTTCGCCGATGGAAAGCCTAAATCCACTAATGGAGCTACTCTCACAATCATGGGTGTTGGTAGAGACCGTCCCTCGGCGAACCGTCTTCTTGTAGACTATCCATGGTAAGGTAAAGGGATATCGGATGGTGGTAAACCAAAAGGAAAATCAAGCTCACCTCCCTCGGCCAACAATGCGGATGGTTCACCACAAGGAGTTAGGTCAACAAACTTGCCGATTTCTTCACATGACTCTAATGGAAATAATCAGCTTTCTCCTCCTTCGCAGAACACCATCAATCTCTCTGCCTCTCGACGCAACCTGCTTCCTGTCCAGTATCCAGACTCAGCGAGCCAGTCTCAATCTCAATCTGCAACCACACCACCATAATGGTCTGAATCGGTCTTAGGAAGAGGAAGAGGAAGAGGACGATGAAGAGGAAGTGGACGATGAAGAAGATGAAGGAGATCGACTTTGTAATGAAGATGATGTGGATGAAATCGAAGTTGGTGGTAATGATGGTGAAAACAAAGACTATGAGGCACTGTTGGACGTTGTGTTAGCCTATCCAGGGCGTCAAAGATTCATCAGTGAGGAACCATTGCCGGATACATTTTGGTAAGTGTACTCAATTTCTTTTTCCACTGTTTCTTGTTCATTACATTGCTTGGTCGATCAAAATGTGTGTGTATTAGATTGCTAGGTTGATCAGTATGTGTGTGTATTAGACTGCTCATTTCTGTGTCTCTTAGAATGCTAAGTTTATCAATATGTGTGTGTGTTAGACTACTCATTTTTGTGTCTCTTAGACTGCTAGGTTGGTCAATGTTTTGTCATTTGTTATTTGGATTATACTTACTAGGGTTACTTCATTATAATTATTTTATAATGCTTGGATTACGTTACTCATTCTTATTAGTTATGTGTGATTTGTTTAACCTCTGTTTACATTTCTTTACAACGTTTACTCGGAATAGAGGCGTACTCACCCGTGTCATCACTCTAATACTTCATTGGAAGTTTGATGGCCCATTCTAGAGTTGGACCGTCACACCGATCGACAAGCAAGAAAGATATTTCCGAATTTTTGCGGTAATATTTTTTTCCATTCTCCTTGTTCAGTTGCTTTGCTTAGCTCAATCATTTGATTGTTTTGTTAACTACTTCTTTTCATCTGTAGAGCAACTACAATTGGGATATTGTTATCAATCCCATTATCAGGGATCACTTCAATCTGATTGCAATTAAGAGGATGAGAGGAATGGTCAGCCAATTTAGGACACGTAAACCGAGGGTGAAACCAATCTGGATTGATGACAAGCTATGGGCCAGATTGTGTTCCTTCTGGGCCACTCCACATGTTCAAGACAAGAGCACAACGGCTTCCAACTCGAGAAACTCGGATCGTAACGGACGTGGACCACACAAGCACAAAACAAGCCTCTACATGACTATTCAACAAGATATGGTAAGCACATATCAGTCCTCACATGTTTGTACATTTTATTATTTCCTTCTCTTTCAAACTGATCTAAATTGATTAGTCCTCACATGTCTTACCTATTCTGACAAAAGCAAGAACTATATCGACCAGTCTCTTGGGGTGAAGTATTTTTGAAGACACACACTTTGCCGGATGGGAGCTTCATTGATCTTAAAGCTCAGGAGGTTGCTATAAATTACTAGAAAACTCTGAAAGAGGCGATGGAAAAGGCTGAAGATATGGAAGAAGAATCAAACAACTCCTCTCAACGGAATCTGACAGTCAAAGAAAAGAATGAGATCTTCTTGAAGGTATGCTTCCTCTTATGTTTTGTTTATTATGTTTTAATCATGTATTGTTGTCATTGATTATTAATCCTTCTTTTTGCTGTTGTAGTGCACTGAGTTTGATCCTAAGGGTAAGCTATGGTGAAACTTCTTCACCAGGCCTGCTAGAGGTGCAGGAAGAGCTTAAGGCAGCACGGAAAAGAATCTCTGAGCTAGATGACGCGAATGAGCGACGTGAGACTGAGAATGCCCGTCTTGCTCAAGAGCTAAAGGGAAGTCAGGACCGGATCACTGACCTCGAGAACAAGATGCTCGCCTACATGCAGCACGCAGCACCAACAGCTCAACAAGCTTCACCACAGATTCCAATAATCATCTCTCCACCGTCTGCAAGTGACCATCCAGCTCCACCCGAAGGCACCACCTCACCACCGAAGTAAACCTCCCAATCTCTTAGTCTCTCTCTAACACTCTGAAACTTTTAAACTTGGAAGTTTATCTTCTTTTTGGAACTTCACAAGATCTTTTGTCAAGCTAAGTGCTTGATTTGTATATAATGGTTGTAGTTTCTTTTTCTTTTTACAATGCTTCTTCTTTTTATTTGAATGGTTTTTGGTGTGTTTTTCATTTGCTTTTGAATGATTTTTGGTAGGTTTTTCTTTTCAATTTTGGCACAACAAAACAACAAAAAAATGACACAAAATTGTTACAAAATTGCCACTGAAAAGTGACCAAAAACACGAACAAACAATACCATGGCGTCGCAAATTAGAGGCTACTTAGTCACAATTTTGTGACTACCATGTAACTACAGACCATTTGTAACAACGGTGATACTATTGCTAATAAGCCGCGGTTTTACGACTACCAAAATAGACACAAAACTGTCACCAATTAGCGACTACATGAGCGACACATAGTGGTTGCAAATTTACGACGCGAAAAGTGGTTATCTATCAGTCGCAAATTAAGGGAGAGGCTAATCCATCACTTATTTGCAACTCCACGGGACCGTCAGATAAGAGTCGCTAATTACCGACTGATTGTTTCAGACATAACGGAGTCGCAAATTGGCGAGGCTCTTGCACTGCCAGAAATTTGCGACGCACATTTTGAGATGCCGAGTTTGCGTCGCTAAGTGGTTGCAAACTGGTCATTTGTGACAACTTTGTGACGCTTTTCGTAGTCACTAAAGGGCTGTTTTTTTGTAGTGCGTCAAAAGTTGGAATTAATTCTTCTTTAGACATTTCAATCATATGTTTATAATGTACATGACCTAATCTAGCATGCCATAGAGAAGTATCATTTTCACTAGAGCAAGTCATATAGATAGAATTGACAACCTTATTAATATTAAGCATAAACATACCATTACAAAAATATCCAAATCCAACAAAGACACCACACTTAGATAAGATATACGTATCCGACTCATACACTTGTTTGTAACCACACTTATTTAAAACACTACTGGAAACTAAATTTTTCCTAATTCCGGGTACATGAAGTACATTATTAAGATTAAGAATTTTCCCGGAACTAAATTCTAATACCACTTTTCCACGACCTAGGACAGAAGCGGTTGACTCATTGCCCATATGGAGTACAGATCCATCTTGTACCGGTTTGTATGTCTTGAACCGGTTCGTATGTCTTGAACCATCGATGACCCTTACAAACATGTGTTGTTGCACCCGAGTCAATCCACCACGTTACATCAGCATCCTACACATAAAATGCCTCAGAAATTTTTGATACATAATTCACTTTTAAGTATGAATCAAAAACAGATTTCTGACATTGATGAGAGGATGGGCCTTGATCCTTAGACCCTTGCCCTAAACGGTTTTGTCCTATTTTATTCTTATCCTTCGCTGCCCGACAATCACTTTTAAGGTGACCCGGCTTGTTACAAATCCAACAAACGCTCTTAGGCCTTTTATTAGATCCATCATTAAAGGGACGTTTTGCTCGTGTTGTTATTAAAGGGACGTTTCTTCTGTGACAACCTTCTTTTTTTTTTAATTAGTCCAGATTAATATTCTATAAATATTAATCCTCAAAGACTAGATTCCTAACATTTTCTACGCGGAGGTTCTCAGGAAATAATTCAGGGAATAATAAAAGTCCAAATAATAATTAAATATCAATTCCAAAATATAATTCAACTCACAATAACCAAATCCAGGAATAAGTAAACTAGCAACCTAACAATAGTTCGCTAGAACTAACAAATAAAACAACATCCCTAATCATCCTCTTCTAGAGCATTGATTCCGCGATCACATTTTTTATTTACGTATGATAAAAATGGGTGTCGATCGACACCAAGGTACAGTGTCAATCGCCACTCAAGTCGCAGAAACAGTTTTCGTTATCAAAATAGACCTAACCTCATAATTTATCAACGATTCATCACAAAAACCAAACGATTCCAACACAATAACACATAACAAACAACCATGAATCAAACACGAAATTCCCTACATCAATTGTGAACCAAAAACTAATATATCCGAGTCTACGGTCGCGCACTCACCTCGATCAGATGAAAGACCAGGCTAAGAACACAAAACCAGTGACTCGAGATCCTCGCAACCTCTAATCTCACATGCAACACCAAAGAATGCCTCCTCTAACACCTAAGTCTCACAATTAGGGTTTCCCCTAAACCCAAATCAGATTTCCACAAAAACAGAAAGACACTCAGAATTAAAACGATCACAGAGATCGGAGGATACCTCCGAATTCAAATCGGCAACAAAATCTGAAAACTAGATTGAAGGAGCTTTCCAACGATACTTAGGTGGTCTCCTGATTCTCTATCAATCGCGGGAAAAACGCTTCTCAAGATGACTGAGTAAATCCCGAAACTGACATACCACTCACGGGAAAACGATCATAACTCAAAAACTACAGACCCAAAAGGCAATCGGATTTATTATATATCTAGCTAAGAGAAAGAAGAACTTACCTACGAAAAATCACGTCGATCAGTTTTGATTAGATTGTCTGTTCTTTCTTTCTACTAGAACAGCCGAAACTGCCTTCTCTTTTCTCTTAACCTCCACACACAAAATCACATTTTCTCTCTTTAATTCTCGAAACCCTTTTCTTTCCTCTGAAAAACGGCTGCAACATGACAAGGGAGGCTTTTATATGGCTCCTAGGGTTTTAAACCGAAACGACCCAAAATAACTAGTGTCGATCGACACCTCACCTTGGTGTCGATCGACACCACCAAAATTCCACAATTCCGGTTCGCAGTCGTTACAATTCTCCCCCACTAAAAATGGATTTGACCTCGAATCCCTATACAACTGCCCATTAAGACCATCACACTGACCCTATGGTTAAACACGATCTGAGATATACACGATCTCTGAGGCCCACATCCAATCTCATGCTCACTTACGTTATCAGACATTGATTACTCTTTAGCTCATACTATACCGCTCGCACTCTCGGAATGCATCTTTCGAGTGAGCGATATCTAGGGAACTCACATCCCCGCAAAGGAACTCACATCCAACGCATTATCTGGAGGACTCGCACCCCCCCCCCCCCCCCCACGAAAGAACACAAAGCAATCGCTCTATATGGAGGACTCGCACCCCCGCAAAAGAACACAAAGCAATCGCTCTATCTGGAGGACTCGCACCTCCACAAAAGATCACAAAGCAATCGCATTAAATGAGCTATTCGGGACCGAAGTCCCTAAGTAATCGATTCTTAAACGTCTCAGGGCACCTATTGACTAAAACTACCTCTCATGGTCTACGGCACGATACTTCCAAAAACTGAAATATCACATTAATAAGAACTGCACATCTTATTAAACATAGAAATTAAATAAGGAAAACTCCATCTTATAATTTTCCAAAAGAACAACGTATGATCATTACAACAAAACGAAAATACCAGAATCCAAAAAAACAACACAGGCACAAAAGCCAAACCGAAACTACAACTGCAAGGAAAGCTAAGCTCAAACGGCGACCTGCTTGTCGAACCACTTCCTGAACTTAAGCTTCATCTTTGCCTCAAGCTTTCAAGTTTCCTCTTACAAAACCACATAAACCCGCAAAGCTTTCAACAAAGCAAACATCCTTCGGCACACCACCTTAACTCTCCTCTAGAGAATCCTCCCCGGTCCCGTCGATAAAGATATAACAGGCTGAAGATCCTCGGAATATTAGCCACCAATTCCCATGCAAGCACTTCTCGAGGCAACCATCCTGAGATCCACTTTATGTCTGACCCGGGGTATCTACAATGCAATGTTTTCTAATCCTTACTAGGTCTGCCCAATTGATCGCACAACATTCAAACAAGAACATGCACAACCAACTGTAGACCCAAAATTGGATCGATCGATCGCGCAACAATCAAACAAGAACATGCACGACCAAAGACGCTACATTTGATAACAGGGTCGTCAGAACCAAAATCCCAGCGCAATAACCACTCTAGGCTTGACGCCCACAAAATGGCCTGTCGAAAACCAACACTGAAGATCCTCTCCCGATCATAGAGGCTCACCTCTAAACTCACATGACACAAACACAAGTCACCTCCAGCAACTCTGACATGATGGGTGTCCACCGAGAGTTCTTCAGCTCTTTCCGATTTTGTTTTCAAAGCCCAACCCCCGGCCTAACCTGACCAGCGCTACCTCGGCTCACTACTTGAGCCTCTCAAACCGTCTATCATACACCATACTCTTGACCTATCCAGTCAACCCTACTCGAGATCTCCACTCGATTCTCATAATCTGCCCAACATGAACCAAAATCCTGACACCACTCGGTTAGCATCACCCGAGATTACCACTCAAGTCCATATACCCGTCTTACTAAAGACCAACCTCCTGGCCCCACTTGGCCAATACCACAAGAGATCTTCACCTGATCTCAGAGGCTTTTGTCTAATCCTTTCAAGAAGGCATACCGCTCGCACTCTTGGGACGCATCTCTCGAGCCAACAGTATATGGAACTCACATCCCCGAGAGACAACTCACATCCCTCGCTACTTATTCTGGGAACTCACATCCCAAATAAGTATACAGGAGAACTCACATCTCCTCTGATTATACCGCCTCACATGGTACAATCTTGATATTCCCAACCTGGATCCTCATAAAAACAACCAATATTGGTCAACACATATATAAACACATATAAGAACCACACGTCTTATAAATCATAGGAAAATAAATAAGGAACACCATCTTATAAATTTCCAAATGTATATCATTTCAACACCAACAAAAATACTAAAATCCAAAAACAACAAGACCAAAGCTAAAGCTCTGAAATTAGAAACAAAACTAAAAAGAAAGAACAACCGCTCAATCCTACTCTCCCAGGCCCTCGATTGCTGCAAGTTCCTCCACTAACTCCGCCCTTGGAAGCTCTGCCAGGCTTCCTCAGCCCTAGCCAAAGTCCTCCCACGAACTTGCCCATCTGGGCCCGCTCCTCATCCATGCCACTACTCGCATAGACCACTAGTCTGTTGAACTCAACATCATACTCACGCACAGACCGATTGCCCTAAACTAGTCTCCTGAACTGCAACTCTAACTGATCCACCACCTCTTGAGGAAAATACCTGGCATTAAACTCGCCCAAGAATTCACCCCATGTCCACACTATCCACCTTCTCCTGGCCTCAATACCCCTCCACCAGAGACGTGCATCACCATCCAAGAAAGATACCGCTAGATCCACCCAGTACTCATCAGGACATCTAAGATATCGAAACTTACGTTCCATTATCAACCTCCACTCATTAGCTCCCTCAAGTCCCCCTCCGCCCGAGAAGGACAAAGAGCCAATAGTCTTTATCTGATCCAACATCGCATCAAAAGCTGGATGCTCCACTGCCACTGGGGTAACTACTAGAGCCTGCACTAGTACCGTAACCGGTAACCGCTCCAAAATCATGGCTAACATCTTCGCCAAACGATCATCTGAATCCTAGGCTCCACCTGCAGTAGCACCCACTCCTGAGCCTCCTGCAGCACCATCTACTCCGGCACCAACACCGGTATCGACAGCACTAACCGCCGACTTGACACTGCCCACTGATCCTTCATGATATGTCTGCGAATCAGCCCCCTGCTCTGGCGACTCACTCTGAGCCACCCACTTGAAATATGTGCCCACACGCCCCCGACCAAGACCTTGGCCAACACGGCCACGACCTTGGCCAACACGGCCACGACCTCGGCCTCTGCCTCGACCCCGACCTCTCAGAACTCTAGCCATCACTCACTGCACTTCCCAAAAGCACACACTAAGATACTAGAATTCATAACAGAAGTCACCATCGACAATAAATACTTACCGCTGAATCTCTTTAAAGGCCAAAGAGGATGATTCTAAGACTCTATTAAATGGACTAAACACAAGAAATCAATTTAAACACATAGTCTCAGACATCCAACTTTAATGTCCTAAAACCGTAAAGGCTCTGATACCAAAATGTGACAACCTTTTTTTTTTTTTTTAGTTAGTCCAGATTAATATTCCATAAATATTAATCCTCAAATACTAGATTCCAAACAGTTACTACGCGAAAGTTCTCAGGAAATAATTCAAGGAATAATAAAAGTCCAAATAATAATTAAATATCAATTCCAAAACATAATTCAACTCAGAATAACCAAATCCAGGAATAAGTAAACTAGCAACCTAACAGTGGTTCACTAGAACTAACAAATAAAACAACATCTCTAATCATCCTCTTCTAGGGTCCTGATTCCGCGATCACATTTTCTCTTTATGTATGAAAAACACGGGTGTCGATCGACACCAAGGCACGGTGTCGAGCGACACTCAAGTCGCAGAAACAGTTTCCGTTATCAAAACAGACCTAAACTCACGATTTCTCAAAGATCCATCACAAAAACCAAACGATTCCAACACAATAACAAAGAACAAACAACCATGAATCACACACGAAATTCCCTAAATCAATTGTGAACCAAAAACTAATATATCCGAGCCTACGGTCGCGCATTCATCTCGATCAGATGAAAGACCAGGCTAAGAACACAAAACTAGCGACTCGAGATCCTCGCAGCCTCTGATCTCACACGCAACACCAAAGAATGCCTCCTCAATTAAGGTTTTCCCTAAACCCAAATCAGATTTCCACAAACACAGAACAACACTCTTAATTAAAATGATCACAAAGATCGGCGCATACCTCCGAATTCAGATCAGCAACCCAATCTGAAAACTAGATTACAGGAGCTTTCCAACGATACCCAGATCGTAACCTGATTCTCTCTTAACCGCTTGGGAAAGGCTTCCCAAAATGACTGATCAAATATCGAAACTGCACAGACCACTCACGGGGAAACGATTGTAACTCAAAAACTACAAGCCCAAAAGGCAATCGGATTTCTTCTATAGCTAGCTAAGAGAATGAAGAACTTACCTACGAAAAATCATGTCGATCAAACTTGATTAGATCGTCCGTTCTTCCTTTCTACCAGAACAGCCGAAACTTCCTTCTCTTTTCTCTTAACCTCCACACACAAAATCACCTTTTCTCTCTTTAATTCTCAAAACTCTTTTCTTTCCTCTGAAAAACGGTTGCAACACGACAAGGGAGGCTTTTATATCGCTCCTAGGGTTTTAAACCCTTAAACCGAGCCAAACCGCAATTGAAAATCCAAACTGAAACGACCCAAAATAACTAGTGTCGATCGACACCAAGGTATCGATCGACACCACTTAAATTCCACAATTCCGGTTCACGGTCGTTACATCTTCCCTTTATTCTTCATCTTAAAATTTCCACTTTCCTCCATCATATTGATCGAAGAAGTTCTAGCCTCTCTAAGGGCGCAAGAAGTTTCCCTCCCTCTTGCGCCCTTAGAGATTCCTCTATACGCAAATGGCTACCAAGTTGTACAAGAGACAACTCTTCCTTTTTGTGTTTTAACATATGCTTGAAATTCTTCATGAAGGCGGTAACTTGTTCATGATACTCGACACCGAGATGGATTCATTCATCTTCAAGTCGTGTTGAGCGAATTGGTCTAGGATGCGAAGTAATTCATTGTATTGCTCCATAACCGGTCTCGAAATGCACATCTTGTAATTATTAAAATTACTCACAAGGAACTTCTTACTAGAAGCATCTTCAGCTATGTACTTCGATTCCAACGCATCCCACAATTCCTTTGCGGATTCGACATTTTGGTAAACATCAAAGAGAGGATCAGACATACCGTTGAGAATGTAGCCACGACATATGTAGTCATCGTTCTCCTATTTAAGTTGCTTCCTTGTCTCCTCCACGGACTCTTCCTCGGCATTCTCCGACACGGTGGGCATTGGCATACTTAGAAGATACACCACATTGAGAGTTGTAAGGAGAAAGTGCATCTTCTTTTGCCATCTTTGAAAATTGACTTCTTTAAACTTATCTAACTTTCCAAACTTTGACGTCATCTAACACACCGTAACATTAGCCATCGTTCAGGGCTGAATACTCTTTTAAAAAATGTTGAAGAACGCGGTTTACAGAAATGATGATAACTTTTTACTCGTAACTCCGATTGATGCAAATTTGATATCACTAGAAATATGAGATTCGGGGCTTTCCAATGATATTTTGATCATCTTCTGGGTCTTTATAGAATGACGGGAAATCGGCCCGCAAGTTTACTAGTTGATGTAACATCGGGATCGTAACGTTACAGTGATCTTGGATAGTGATTGAATCGTACTCGAAAGCACTTTTCTTAAAGAGTATTTCGACCCTTATAAATGCCTTGGGTTACACGAAATCTCTTGTAGGATAAGACAACCAAAGTTTCCTCTTGTTTGAGGCTAAGACACAAGAGATACAAAAAGAGTTTTGTGTTTTGTTTTTTTTGTTTTGACCAAAGAAGGAAATATTTTGGTATATGGTGAATCTCACGTTCCTATCTTTTCTTCTTTTTAATTTTTTTATATTGGTTGAAAAGTTGTAATGAACGTTTGCAACAGTTCATTTATAAAATTACCAACATTTGCAATGGTTCGCAAAAGGCACCATTTCACTTAAATATCCAACAGATCTATCAATGTGAACGAAAGAAACATGAAGATCAAAAGACAATTTGATGATATTTTGGATTATACCATAGATTTCGATCTGAAAAGTGTTTGTGTTTAGGAGTTTGACTAGCGATTGCGAGTCCGATGCTAAGATGAAATCCCAGTGATTACGAGAACTAATTAAATGTTATATACTTATATGAAACCAAAGGATACGAGAAGATGAAGAAAATAAAAGCTAATAGATTTTGACTCAAGCCAAGTGAAGCTACTGGGTTCGCAAGAACGAATTCAGTATCTCCAAAATGGTAGGGTTCTAGATCTGAGGGCCGAGTAATAAGAAAAGTAGAAGAAGAATTTAATGTATTTCCAAGAAATGTGTATTATATCAGAGAGTTTTTGGGTCCCCTTTTTAGAGAAGCAGGTTACATATTTATACTCGACCACCTCCGAGGATAAACCCTAGAAATATATGGGAAATATCCTAACTGAGAAGATTTAAGCAATATTTTCATATATTTTCTACTTAATCTCCAAGTAATCGGAGGTCAGTAATCTCTTCAATTAATAAAAAAAAAGGCTTGTTTGTCTTCATAAGGGCTTTATCATCTGGCCTGAGGCCTATCTCGGCGCTCCCCACTTCACTCCCGGGTCAGATAAATCCTAAGTCGGGTTTGGGTAGAGGGTGTGAAACCCGATACAACCAATAAGTCCCCCCCCCCCCCCCCGCCCCGAGTTCAGACTATGATGATGCCAGAGACCGGACGAAGCGTGTAGAGGAAGCTGATTTGACTTAGGATCAATCTGATGCGTCTGTATAATCACCTCCACATGTCTCGCATCCAACCGTTTCTTTTTGAAAAGTAGTCGAAAAAACGCTTCGGTTCACCCGCATCTGCCGCCTAGGGTTTTAATCATTACCCTCGGTATCCACGATAGATATAAATATTATTGAACTTTTCCCCTTTCTCCTTCAGATCTACCCTTTATTTTTCTCTGCATAATTTTCTTGTTGCATTCATAAATCACATACTCCCATGATGCATTCTTCTAATGATTCTTCGACGCATCCCTCGGTGAGTCGGGATAACTTCGATGGTACACCCTTGGGTTCTTCTCATCTGTCGCGGGTCTGTCGTGATCCAAACGAATCTTCCAATGACTGGCGAACTCCCACTGATGCTCCAGTTTCCCCCACCGACAAGGATTTTCAAACTCCTCGCGAAACTAACAGTCTCGCCCCTCCTGATACTGCTGCCCGGATCAGAGTCCTAAATGAAGCTGTTGTCGCGAACCAGTGCAATGTTTATGAAGTTCGCGATTCAATTGTTTCTGATAGGTCCCTTGAGGGCATGCGAAGCTCCAGCACTATGTCCTCCGATCTGGAGTTTCTTGCTCTGGTTCCTGGTCAGCGCCCCTGGGACTGCCCCCCCCCCCCCCCCCCCCCCCCCGAATATATATGTCTTCTGGAGCATATGTTCACGGCGAGCCATTTAAGGTTTCTCTTTCCATACCAGTTTGTGAGGTACTGCGAACAGAGAAACATTGCATTCTCCCAAATGACTTACGCCAGGGTAACCAACCTAGTTGCCTTCATGATGCTGAGAGCCGAGAAAGGCATCAACCTTTCAGTTTAGATGTACAAGCAAATCTTGTCGGGTAAGGTTACGGTGCCCGGGGAATTCTACAATAGCTTAAAGGCGGGTTGTAACATTGTTAACCTAAAGAGCAAGATTTCCAATTGGTCAGAACGGTTCTTCTTCGTGAAAATTATCCTTGCTTCGGTTCTCGATCCACTGACTATTTGTAAATTTTGCCTTTCAGTTCTTCACCCGAACATTGCTCCCGTTCATCGGCTTCCCGTTTGGGGACAAGTGGTGACCTTAAGAAGGGAGCATCCTCTGGATATCGCGTAGATTACAGTTGCCCGAATAAAAAGAGCACGAAGTACCTTAGGTAATCGTCTTTTCGCCTGGCTGCTTCTAAAAAGTTTACTCTTCCGTATTTTCCTTACTTTTTTTCCTGCTGACGTTTGGTATCGCGATTACTAATCGAGAGAAATGCAGATTTCCGAGAAGATTCCTGAATTCAAGACTCCGGCGATCCCGCCGAGGAGAAAAGTTCATGTGTTGGTTGCAGCGGGAAAAGATGCTTCTGCAGCTGTCGTGATTCCCGACTCTGAGGAGCTCGTTGAAAAAACCCCTCTCATTTGCCGACATGTTACTAGGTCGGTGACTTCAGGTCTGCAAGAAGTTCCTCCTGCGAATTGGTGATGATGCGGCTTCGTCCAAGAAGCCAGGCAAAGTGTCATTGTCTGACGTGGAGGATAATGAAGCGACTGACCCAATAGGTAAGGGAATTCTTGTTCCCAAAGACAAATATAGAGAGCGTAAACAAGCTCATCCCCGAGCTAATGCCGACCATATTTTAGGGAGGGTCCGACCTATTCAGGTCAGTGGAGTCCGAAGGACTCCACTACCAGAAACGCTCGTTGATCAACTGTTGGGCGATATTGATCCTCCCTTTGTTTCTGATCACCTGATCATAGCAAGCGACATCCCCTCTGCGGTCCTTTGGCCGGAAGATTCTCTTCATGCAGAACCGGCAGTTCGGCCGGTTGATCTCATTTCCGTTCTAATACTTGGTCCGGAGATTCCGTCCTCCACCTCGGCTTCTCCAAGCTTAGTCGTCGCGCATACTTCTACTGACAAGCAAAGGGATTCCAAATGATCCCTCGATGGTCCATCGGACCAAGCCAAGAGGCCGAGGAGGGAGCAAGGTCCATATCCGCCGTTGCAGATGCCTTCCGATTACAACCACTGCTTCGTCTTCCACCATTGTACTCTTGATATCCCTTTCATGCTAGGTCCTCCTGCTTATCAGACTACGTTTATCCAAAATATCGGAGGACCCAATGCTCACCTTCCGTTGGTTGAGAAGATGGTATGTCCCAACGAATACAACACCATCACTCATGACTTCATCAAGGTAAGCTTCGACCTCTGTTCTAACATATTGCTCGGACCGCGCTCTTTATGTATATTCATCTTTTTCTCGTCTTTAGTTGCAGCTGGCTAGCTCTCTTAACCATTTGGTCAGTGAGTACGAGGCGGCTGTTCTAAGGAGCGAAGGAGACTCTCGCGCTCGTGCCCGGCGTCCGATGGTCGAGGAAGCTTGGGCCAAAGCAGAGCGTCTAAGACAACGAGCCGATTCTTGGAAGCTCAAGGCTACAACTAATGACCAGGAATTGGCATCGTATTATGAGCGAGTCGGGGCCCTAAGGGAGGAGAGGTCGTAGATCGAGGAAGATGCGAAGAGAAGAGAAGTCGAGCTAAAGGCTGCCTTGGAGGAGTCCAAGTCAGAGGAGGACCGCTTGCGGAAGGAACGTGACGACGTGATGCGCCGCTTGGATGAGGCGGAGAGTTCAAACTCAAGGTTAAGAGTGAGCCAAGCTACCCGGTTGAATGTAGTTCGCGTACATCTTGCCTCTCGTGATGCTGCCAAACAAGTAACAATGCATCTTTGTTTCGCCCGAGGTGCTGCTCAATGCCTAACAGAAATGGAAGCCGTGGAATACGAAGTACCTACTAGCCTACTTGAGCAATATTGTGCCGAGGAGGCTAAGTATAAAGCCGAGGCTGAGGCCGTGACCGTAGAGACTCTTGCTGAGGACATGCTAACTTCTACTCCCGTACTCACGCCTTATCCTGATGTGGCTACCCCGATTCCGGCAGGTTTGAATCAGTACGACACCAATCTCCGCCTTGAAGAATGAGGTCGCCTGTGACCTTTTTTAATTTTATGTTTGGAACGTGGTCCCTTTTTAGGGTTTTGGTTTTGTAAACATTGCCCCTTTTGTGGGTTTTTATTTGTTTCTTTTGTGGATAGTTGTTTTCGCTTAAGATTGTTAGAGTAGTTCTAAGTTAGCATGCAGGTATGCGACGGATTATCGGCTTTTTGTTTTACCTACATTGACTCAAACTTGTTGCGAAGGCGAGTTCGGCTTTTTTTTTAAAATAAGGTGAATACCGCACTGTACTTAGCGAGAAGTACATGAGGATATCGGATACCTGGCCAGGGTAACGATGTGAAAGATTGCTACATTTTGTGTCGTAGAGATGAACAAACTGGTCGTACCGATCTTAGTAAATGTGTCCGAATAAGGTTTTGGATTTAGACAAATTCATCATTCGAAGAGGATTTTATTGAATGGTTTTTGTGACTGTTCTTTTATGATAAAGCTGCCTACGTATCCCCTGTAAAAGGGAATCAAGTCACTCGTAATTCATACACGATATATATATATATATATATATATATATATATATTATATATATAGAAAATAAGCAATGCTTTAGCCCGGTTTGCCGTATTGCTAGGGCTCGGTTGTGTTCTTCATGCGGGTGGTTTCTTTGAAAAAGTCCTTAGCAATCTTTCTTGCTTCCTTTTCCTGATGAGCCGAGGATTCGTCGCCCTTGCCTCCATTGAGAATGAGCTCGGCTTGGTTCTTTTTTTCCTTCTCAATTGCGAAGCAGCGCCGAGCTTACTCTTGACTTCTTTTGATTGTGTAGCTTCCACCCGCGATGGGGAATTTAACGCACTAGTGGTACGTAGATGCCACAGCTTTCATGGCGTATAGCCACGGTGTACCCAGGATGGCGTTGTACACCGAGGGGGTATCGATTACTACGAACTTGGTCGTTCGCGTAATTCCTGCGATGTAGACAGGGAGTTTATTCGTTCCTATGGTTGTCATGGTATCATTTGTAAACCCCGTCATAGGCTTGTTGCAGTACTTGATATCTTCTTCGTCCACTCTGAGCTTCTTCAATGTTGTTTTGTAGATTAGGTCGACCGAACTGCCGGTATCGATGAGGATCCTGCCGACTTTGCAATCATTAATGATTAGTTCGATTACTAACGGATCACTGTGGGGTCAGTTCAGGTCCTCGGTATTAAGCTCGTCAAATGTTACGAGTAACTCTTCGTCTACAGGGATTGGACAGCATTGTGACGTGCCAGCCAAACGCTCATATTGCCAGATTGATCTTACTGAGTCGTTGCATTCCTCCAGACCGCCCATAATCATGTTGATGTGTTTCCTGGGTGTCGAGCTATTCTTATCTTCGTGTAGGTCATTTCGGTCTCATTTTGGCGGGTAGGCATTACCTTGGGGTGGTTTTTGATGGTCTCCCTCCTTTTTGGCCCGCTTGATGGCGGCGCTCTTATATCGTCTGATCGTAGGGAGTTTTCCAGCTTTGTACTTGAGCAGGAGTGTGTTCTGGAGATGTCGGCATTGAGTCGTTGTGTGACCGTACTTCTGGTGATACTCACAGCAGCTCCTCGAGTCCCCATTGTTGTCTGCCCGGGTGCTTTTCTTGTCGAATTTTGGTTCTTGCTCATTATCTTTGGCAATCTGGAAGTTCTGTCTCATGCGACTTCGGCCACTGGTCCTTTCGGGCAGATCGGGTTGTATGACATGTGGTTCGACCTCGGCCCCTTTGTCTTCTTCGAGTTCGATGAAGCGGGACGCCTTGTGCATGGCATCTTTGAGGGTCTCAGGTTGGTTCACGGTCAGCTCTTTTCAGAAGGGCGTTTTCGCAAAGAGTACTTTCTGGAGGGCGTCCATGGCTGCCTCGTCTAGTACAATCATCTTAGCAACAGTAGCCTTGAAGCTACGTATGAATGACCGAAGGGTCTCACCTTGCTTTTGCGCTAACGACCATAGGCTTGCCGTTGAAGCTCGCTTCTCGATATGCATGTAGTAATGCTTTAGGAAGGCCTTCAATAGCTGGTGGAAGTTATCGAAGGAATTCCTTTCGAGTTGTGATAACCATGCTAGTGCATCGGCTTTTTATATTTTCCACAATGAGTTGGCAGTAGCCTGCCTCTTTTTCGTCCAGTGAGAAATGTGCCCTTCCCATGGCTATGTTAAAGGCCATGAGGTGCAGAGTTGGGTCGGTTGTTCCGTCATACGGTACGACCTTGATTTTTGCAAGATGTTTGACCAGGGTTTCAACGATTCGTGCCGTAAAAGGGGTTTGCCTGGTTTCTTCTAGTACTTTGTCGAGGTCGGGAGCCGAGCTGACGACGCGATGCATTTTGGACTTCATAGTTTGTATTGTTGCTTTTCGGTGTTTTTCTCTCGTTCCTGCTCTTCAACACCGGTCATTGTTCCAAGATTGTTTTGTACGTAATCTTTTCTTGCGCCCAACAAATCTAAGGCCCCACGGTGGGCGCCAATTGAAGGTATTGGGTTTGCAAGAACAAACTCAGTATCCCCAAAATGGTAGGGTTCTAGATTTGAGGGCCGAGTAACAAGAAAAGTAGAAGAAGAATTTAATGTGTTTCCAAGAAATGTGTATTATATCAGAGAGTTTTTGGGTACCCTTTTTAGAGAAGCAGGTTACATATTTATACTCGACCACCTCCGAGGAGAAGATTCAAGCAATATTTTCATATATTTTTTACTTAATCTCCAAGTATTCGGAGGTCGGTAATCTCTTCGGTTAATAAAACAAAAAGGCATATTTGTCCTCATAATGGGCTTTATCATCTGGCCTGAGGCCCATCTCGGTGCTCCCTACTTTACTCCCGGGTCGGATAAATCCTAAGTCGGGCCTGGGTAGAGGGTGCAAAACCCGGTACAACCACCAAGCGTGGGAATATAAATTTCAGTTTATTGTAGAATAAAAATATATCGTTTTACATCATGCATACCAAAAAAATATTAGATAAATAATTATGTTCACTAAAAATTATTCGATCGATTTTTGAATTTTGAGTGTCTTAATATGTGATAGGTTTTATGTTTTAAGTGTATACAAAATATAAAAATGAAAGAAATTGATTTACAATAACGAAACTAAAAAGCAAAATATTATCTTATGACAAAGAATGTAATCGAGTGATATACATCTTATATTTACAAAAACAAATATTTTCAATCACTCTATAAAATATGTTTAAACCCAACTTTATCACTAACCAAAATACAACTAATTGAATCGGTTTGAGTTTTCTGGTATGGTAATAGATTTGGTAAGTATATATTTTGTCATCAATGCCGCATATATATTAGAAATATTGAAATGTATAGATATTTCCACCATGCCAAATTAAAATGTTTTGATTGGTTGATTTAATTAATGTATTCCTTAAGATCCTCTTTGAATGACACCTAGGATTAATATGTTCTTTAAGACTCTCTTTGAATGACACCTAGAATTTTTAACTTTTATTGTCTCCTCAATTAATATATTTAGGATATGAGGCACAAGAAAGAAGAGAAACTTTTGAAACTCTGTAAACAGAAAGTTCTCCAACAAGCTAAGAAGATGTAGAAAACTAATAATAATACTCCTTACCAAAACTCAACACTATATTAAAGCTAGCAGGATTTCGATTACACTAGCTAAAATTCTTTAATGACTATTATCACCAAATAAAGTTTTACTAGATTTTGATCCGCGTCAAACGCGGGATTATAAATTTTAGTTTATTAATTTATATATTTTGATTAACATAAAATACATACGACCAACATATAAATTGAGAAAATAATTTTATGAAATAACTTTAACTCCTATTATTATCTATTTCTCTTTGATCGACAAATAAAAAAATAATTCTCATGTTTTTAAAACTAATAGGAAAGTTAAATATTTTGTTTAATTAATTAAACACAATATTCATTACCTTCTATAGACATTTTTGTTGTAAATGTTTATAGTTTAGAAACTATATATTTCAGAATGTTGTAGGAAAATCTAGACAAAATTTTAGGGAAGTTTATAAGTTTAGAAATGTGTTTATTTTTTTTTAATAGGATGATAATTATCTCCTAAAACTCTCATTGGATGACACCTAGGATTTTTAAGTTTTAATATCCCCTAAAAGCCTCTTTGAGTAACCCCTAGGATTTTGAACTTTTAGTGTCTCCTCAATTAATATATATATAAGATGTCATCGAATTACGGTTTTTAATTTTCAAAAAAAAAAAAAATTGTCAACAAAATTTAACAGAACCAAACCTAACTATGACCGAACCAAACAAAACAAAAAAATTAGTATTAGAGAAGTTGTACGAACCACCAAATATAGACACAATAAA
Organism: Draba incana; assembly: GCA_963576765.1. Lineage (NCBI taxonomy): Eukaryota > Viridiplantae > Streptophyta > Magnoliopsida > Brassicales > Brassicaceae > Draba > Draba incana. The sequence goes on along the minus strand of OY755214.1, from coordinate 26,477,836 downwards.
ACAACAAACGAATGTTCTCTAAATTGTAAATGTTATCCAATTCTGTAAAAATTGTGTAAGTATGGGTATAATATGTTCATAACAATTTAATAAATAAATAAAATGATTAAAAATGAGCACAGATTATGATAAATTTATAACCTTTAAGCCCACACGTTAAAAAAAAAAAACATAACTAACACGAAAAACATTCAAATTTTTTATTTTTGAAACGACTAAAAACCATTAAAAGATCATGTTCTATCAATGCAAAGTAGTTTGCACTGTTAATGGTCAGCTATAATTTTTAAGAAACTTGGTTTCATTATAGGGAAATTGGCATGTATATTAGTTTTTGTAGTCATAATTAAACATGTAACACTCAATAAATCATAATTTAGTAACTAATTGAAACAACCAACTCTTTTTTTTTAATTAATTTATTCGTATTATTATTTCCATAAATAATAATCCTCAACGATTAATTCAACGACAAGCAAATCAGCGGAAATAAATAACCAATTAAACCAGATAATCCAATAAAATTCATTAAACCAACTAAACCATAATTCAAACACAATTCCAATTCAATTCCAATATCATCTAGCAACCTAAACACCAGGTTCTAGAATTCCAAAACATAAACATGAAAAACCCTATCATCCTCTCTCATTATCTTGATTCCACGATCACACTTTATCTTTACATGCAACACAAGGAAAAACGAGTTGCATGAGTATTATCACAAATACTCAGTGAGACGGTCATTCCGTCTACCAATTACATAAGAAGGGTAAATAATGTCAAACTACGCAATCAACCATCAATCAACAATGTTCAAATTACCGAAATGAGAACAAACGACAAAATTAAACAGTTCAACAGATGGTGTCGATCGACACACCACCACAGTGTCGATCGACGCTACAATACGAAAACGCATAAATCACAACTGGGTGTCGATCAACACACCTTTCACAAACTCAAACCTCGCGATATCAAAAGTGGGTGTCGATCAACACTCCCTCTAGGTGTCAATCAACACTCCTCGCAGAAACATGAATCGAGTCAAATCCTCACACGACTCGTTTCTGTTTCATCATACGAGCCAATTTCGCGAAGAACATAACAATAAACACACAGAAATCACATAACAACAACCAAAACAATCACAATTCTACCACAAATCAATCAATCGATAACCTAACAATTTATTCCCATAACCACGATAACGCACACACCTCGAATACGGATTGAATGAAATGAACGAGATGAAATAAGAAAATCAGACTCGAGACCACACCGAACTTCTGATTTTCTCGCTGGAACCCAAAGGAATTCGTCCCTCAATCCTTTCTCAACGAAAAACTCAATTAATTGAGCCTAAACACACTGAAATCGATCGAGCCTAGGGTTCTCTTGAACCAAACCGCCTTAATTCAATAATTAAAATCGAACCGAAAAACAACTCGAAACACTGGTGCCGATCGAATCCCACCCTTGGTATTGACCGACACCCCTACCAAAATATCACATTTCAGTTTGGGGATGTTACACTAACACTTGACCTAGTTAAAATTCTAAAAATATCCTAATTGTGGTTATGGTAAGTGATTTCATAACTCAGCTTTTACTTTATTACATTATTTCTTTTAATATATTCTTTCTTTCATTAGATTTTTTCTTTCAAAACTATTTTTTTTTGTCATGTCCAAAAAGAATGATTAAAGAAATAAGATTTTATTTTTTTGATTTTTGGATTTTATTTGTTATATATTCATATGTGTGGTTAACTATGTACACAAATATATTCACAAAACAGTCAACTATATCTGTTATGTTTACAAATAGTCCATTTAAATATAGTTAGTTATATATTTATGTGTGTAGTTCACTATATAGTTCACTATTATGTAAATGTAGTTAGATATATAATTCACTATTGTGTAGTTAACTATATAGATGACTATTTCCACAAACAGTCAACTATACATGTTATATTCACGAATAGTTCACTATTATCTAAATGTAGTTAGCTATATATTAATGTATAGTTGGCTATATTCAAATGTAGTTAGCTATATACCCATGTGTAGTTAGCTATATATGGTGGTACCGGATTTGGCACCCTCTACCCAGACCCGCCTTAATATTGAACCGACCCGAATATCCATCTGGAGGTAAGAAGATGGGCTTAAATCAACCAAAGAAGCCCATCTTGAAGGTTGAAGGCCGAATCCACGATCCATCACCGACTTAGAAATACTTAGAGAATAAGTCAAAAATATATGGGAATATTTTGTAAATCTTCCTAGTTAGGATATTTTCCATAGATTTCCAAGGTTTATTCTACCGATATCTTCTAGTATAAATATGTAACTCATTCCACCTAAAAGGGGATCCACAACTCTGTTGAATAATACACATTCTATGAAACACTCTTTACTTTTCTTAGCTTTTCTTGATATTTCGCCATCAGATCTAAAACCCTACTTATTTGAGGAGATCGAGTTTGTTCACACGAACCCGGTACCTTCAATTGGCGCCCACCGTGGGGCTATATATTTGTTGGGCGCAAATTCGATCAAAAAAAAGGAGAAAAACCCTAGCCGCCGCCACCGATTCTTAGAGGAGAATCATGACCAGTCAACTTCATCAACATCTTTCTGGTGACCTAGAAGGATCCAGGAGACGATATGCATCTCATCGAAAAGATCTTTTCGTCTAGTTTCCAGAACACGTCTCGGATCCTCAATCGGAGATCTGTAGCTATTCTGTAACGTTTCCAGTAACGCATGTCCCTGAAAACCTAGTTCATCACCTCTGATGATATACTTCATAAATTCCTTCCCGGTGGCACAGAAGGACCCAAAAGGCGATATGCATATCTTTGAAAAAATCTCTTCGCTTACTTTCCAGAACAGGTCTCAAATCCTCAATTGGAGATTTGTAGCTTCTTTGTCATGTTTCCACTAACGCACATCCCTGAAAACCTAGTTCATCACCTCCGATAATATACTTCATAAAATCTCTCCCGGTGGCACAAGAGGATCCAGAAGATGATCCGTATATCATCGGTTTCGAGAACATGTCTCGGATCCATGATCAAAGATTTTTAGCATCTTTTATTACGTTTTCAGTAACGTATGTCTCTGAAAACCTTACTCATCACCTCCGGTGATTCATCTTCAGAAGCTTCCTCCCAGAGATCCATAAACATCCACGAGGCGATTAGCATATCATCGAAAAGATTTCTCTGTTTAGTTTTTGGAATAAGTTACCGATCTTCAATCCGATATTTGTAGCTTCTTCAGATACGATTACAGTAACGTATTCTCCCTGAAAACACAATTCGTCACCTCTGGCGACCTGATCTTTGAAGATATACTTAATCACTCCGGCGACCTATCTTTCAAGATATACTAAATCAATCCGCTCTCCTAGCACCCCAGCTCTCCTAGGGGTCCAGCTCTCATGCCGGTCCAGCTCTCCTAGTGGTCCAGTTCTCTAAAGCTGACGACATGTCTCCCCGGTGAGCTGCCTAGCTGCCTCTCCGACGAACTGCCTAGTTGCCTCCCCGACGAGCTGCCTAGCTGCTTACCCGACGAGCTGCCTCTCTGACAAGCTGACGAGCTGCCTAGCTGCCTCCCTGACAAGCTGACGAGCTGCCTCCCTGACAAGCTGACTGTCTTCCCGACAAGCTGCCTAGTTGTCTCCCTGACGAGCTGCCTAGCTGTTTCCACGACGAGCTGCCTAGCTGTCTCCACAACGAGCTGCCTAACTATCTGGCACGTCTGCAACCTAGCTGATTCGTCTAGCTCATCGCCTAACAGCTCTTCTAGCTGCCCAGCTCGTCCGCTGCCTAGCTGGCTCATCTAGCCGATTCGCTATCCAGCTCATCGCTGCCTAGCTCAAAAAAAAAAAAAAAAAAACTCCTCGGCATTTATGCCCTTCTCATATTTGAACTATGAGTGACTTGATCTTTTTTCAAAAGAGAGAGTACGTAGGCAGCCCCTCATAAGGGCACAGTTGCGACATCAGTAAAATATAAAGTTATTTTTACTTAGTGCATTCAGTCACTATACTTCCAAAAGTGGTCTACTAGAATCGCGACAACAAGCATTATATAAACTTCTAACAAAATATCGGCTCGACCAGGTCATCCATATTTATAAGTAAGGTGAAAGCCTCTCACATCGGTGCTCTGGCTAGGTATCCGATCTCTTATACATACTTTCCATAAGTATAGTGGTACTTAAACCCATATAATCTATGCCGGCCTCAGTGTCGCACAAAGTAACTTAGCCGACTCAGATAGCATACTTTTCAAAAGCATACTTTTCAATGACTTAGAAAACAACGAGGAAAAGTTTGAAAGAACCTGAAAACTATAGGGACTCTCGATCCCGACCTCAAATAAAAATGAGCTAAAAAGTAAATGCTTTATAAAATGCTAGTTTATTAATAAGTGTTGAAATACTCAACCTCATAGATTTTTCTTATGTTAACTCGTCAATGCCTAGCTCATCGCTCAGCGACTCTCCTCGCTGCCTAGCTCGTCGATACCTGGCTTGTCGCCTAACAGTCATCGCCAGCAGCTCTCCTTGATGCCTAGCTCGTCAATGCCTAGCTCGTCGCCAGCAGCTCTCCTCGATGCCTAGCTCATCGCCAACAACTTTACTCAATGCCTAACTCGTCGCTTAGTAGCTCAACTCGATGCCTATCTCATCGCAAGAAGCTCTTCTCGATGCCTAGCTCATCGCTCAGCAGCTCTCCTCGATGCCTAGCTCGTCTGATGCCTAGCTGACTCGTCGAGCTCATCGCTTTAGAGTTCATCATTTCACAGTTCTCTTAATTGTTCACCTCATCGCTTCAGAGTTCATCGCTTCACAGCTCTCTTAACTGTCCAGCTCATCACTTCAAGAGTTCATCACTGAGCAGTTCTCTTGGATGCCTAGCTGACTCGTCGAACTCATCGCTGCAGAGTTCATCGCTTCACAGTTCTCCTAACTATTTAGCTCATCGCTGAACAGCTCTTCTGGCAGCCTAGCTCGTTGCTCAGCAGCTCTCCTCTCCTCGATACAAATGATTTTAGAGGAGCCTAGGTGAAGCTCGAAGAAGGTGTACCAATGCCAAAGAATGGCAAATGATCCACGACCGATCAAGGCCTTGATTTAAATCCTCTTGATCATGTGTGTTTGGCACTCTTTTCCCTTAGTAGTGGTTTTGTCCCAAAGGGTTTTCTCTACTAAAGTTTTAATGAGACCATCTCTATGAATCTTTAAATTCACACTTCACTTTGTTGTGTATGAACTTGAGGGGGAGTATTGAATAAGAAGAGTGCTTAAGGATGATCAATCAACATCACTTAATGCCTAGCTCATCGCTAGCAGCTCTCCTCGATGCCTAACTCGTCGATACCTAGCTCATCGCTCAGCAGCTCTCCTCGATACCTAACTTGTCGATACCTAGCTCATCGCTCAGCAGCTTTCCTCGATGCCTAGCTCGTCGTTCAGCAGCTCTCCTCGATGCCTAGCTCTTCGCCAGTAGCTCTCCTCGATGCCTAGCTCTTCGCCATCAGCTCTCCTCGATGCCTAGCTCTTCGCCAGCAGCTCTCCTCTCTGCCTAGCTCATCGCCAGCAACCTCATCGATGCCGAGCAACAACAACAGTATCAGCAGACCATCTATCAAACCGCGTCGTGTCTTTTCATTACCTTCTCAAAATCGAAAGGCTTGAGAAACCATGTGGAGAGATCAAACGGATTTGACAATCCAATCGTAAGTCAAATCAACTGTTGGAGAGAGACTTATTGGTGGTACCGGATCTGGCACCCTCTACCCAGACCCGACTTAAGATTGAACCGACCTGAATATCCATCTGGAGGTAGGAAGATGGGCCTAAATCAACCAATGAAGCCCATCTTGAAGGTTGAAGGGCGAATCCACGATCCATCACCGACTTGGAAATACTTGGAGAATAAGTCAAGAATATATGGGAATATTGTGTAAATCTTCCTAGTTATGATATTTTCAATAGATTTCTAAGGTTTATTCTACCAATATCTTCTAGTATAAATATGTAACCTATTCCACCTAAAAGGGGATCCACAACTCTCTTGAATAATACACATTCTATGAAACACTTTTTACTTTTCTTAGCTTTTCTTGATATTTCGCCCTCAGATCTAAAACCCTACTTATTTAAGGAGATTCAAATTCGTTCGCACGAACCCGGTACCTTCAATATATATAAACATATAGTTATTTTTATAGTTAATTTTATTCTTAAACAATCAATTATACTTGTTAAATTCATAAATAGTTCACTATTACACAATTGTAGTGTGAAATTTGCAATTCATTATATCAAACAAGTAGTTAGTTATATTGAAATAAAACTTACGTTTATATATAAATTTAAAAAGTGAGATATTCACTATTTATTTCAATAGTATCTAAATTGTGATATAGTTCACTACATAATTTATCTATTCAAACAATAGTCAACTATTATGAAAAGTAAAGAGCTTTGGTTGTTTTGAACAAATGTTCAGTGGAGAAAAAAAAAGGAAAAGAAAATTAATTCTTTTATGAATGTCAATTTCAAATTTAATTTTTTAAAAAAAATATTTCCTTTTTATTACAAATAAATTTGTATTAATTGTGCATTAAAGTTGACAATTTTAATTGAACTAGGTCTTTCCCTGCGTTACACGCGGGATTTGTGATGAAAATTTGTTATATCTTCAAATTTGGTTGATTTTTTTTTTTTTCTTGTTTTGGAGCTATGTTTAGATATCAAAATCAGTATATGCTAATAATACTTCATAATACTTCTCTGAAACAATGAATCAATTTTTAGTAGTATATGTTATTGTGGTAATAATTAACTATTGTGGAACATGTAAACGTTTGTCAATTTTGACCCTTTTCCAAAAATGAAGATCTTTGGTATGAGAAAGATTCTTCATGAGTTACACTCTCTTCTTCTTCGTTTACCAAAACGGGACGTCATGAAATATAGTCATAAAGAATCTAATAATTGGTGGAACCTTACTCCTAACGTATAGAAATGATACGTTGCTCCACTCATCCTAACTAATTCAATTGTTGGAGCTTTGCCGGTTTCATTTGTTTAAATTTGTATTTATTCTCTTTTTGCTTTTTATTATAGATTTGTTTGCTATTTAAGCTCACAAAATAGTTATGTAGTAGTTTGTGATTCTACATTTTTAAAACAGTGGTTTTTTTATTTAATATAATCATCATCAATTAATTTAAAATAAATTTGATTTAATTGTATATGTTTTGTATATTCATTTTCTCTTGGAAAAAATCTTTAATTGTAAATGGTTTAGGAGAACACATATTTTTCATTACTAATTGACTAAAGGAGTCTTCCAAACAATAGATGAAACCCCATGGAATTTATGTGGCATATTGTTGCCTAATCACAACGTTTAACTTATATATGCTTATATATGCCTAAAGATGACCGGTTTGTTTTTCTCCAACGGTAAACCACCTAAAAGTTGGATTTGATCCCATCTTTATACAACTTGATTTCTCCGTCTTATATCATACAACTTCGACAATCATATTCACATGTACATTACGTATGACTTGATTTCTCAGTAGCTCCAACTTAATAAGTTAGACCATACTTGGCTCATATTTGCTTTAACATACAGTCAGACACATAAGCTTTCCCAAGCAAGACGATTTTTTTGTTTGTTACTCGGAATCATTTAATGGAGCACTAAACCTGAGAAGACTTTTGAACTATAAATGCATAAGAAATTAAATAAGATCACGAAGAGGTTATTTATAATCGAAAGAGAAAATTATGAAAGAATACTTTGCTTATCCCATGTGAAAAAACATAGTTTTTGCAAAGATACTTTCTTCATTCAAAACATAAATACACGTCAACTCGTCATCTTGTATAGACAACAATACAAAACTTGTTTGATTTTTAAAACAACTGACATCAATACGAACGTTGTTTCGCAAAGTATAGGGAAAACTCGTACGAAGGTTCGATTGTAACCAAAGTAAATAAAAATGAATCAATTCCAGAAAGAGTTTAAGCATAATTGTAATTAGTTAATTAGCTAAAAAAGGTTTTTTTTTTTTTGAATTATATGTTAAATTAATTCAAAGAAAAATTAAAACGTGTTTTACATCAAATGCTTCTTTGTTAAAAGAAAGACTAAACAATGTAATCTCTATCTTGAGTTTGCAAACCATGTTTGAAGGCATTCATTGTACCTCCCGTCGCAGCTTTGCGGATCTTAACGAGCCGGTTTCGCACTTGTTTGTCAATGAATTTGATGATGTTACCGGGAAGGGTCGGCATTTCCCCATGACGTCGGGCATTTCTTTCCCTCCAAATGGTGTGGATTGAAATTTGAAACACATAGCGAACAAGAAGACCTTGTATACGAGTGAGACTCGTATCGGATATATAATTGACAATGGTCTGCCAATCCGTTGTGTATCGAGTGTCCAATAGGTTCCTTGTTAACTTGGCCCAAACTTCAGAGGAAAACGTGCAAGAGAAGAATAGATGATCTCTTGACTCCATGAGATTCGAACACAAAACACACATGGAAGTAGCGCCTGCATTCCAAATGCCCATGCGATCCATCATTGATAAGCGATTATGCATCGTTAACCATGTGCAGAAGGAGTATTTTGGCGTCGCGTACGCAAACCAAACCCCCTTATGCCAATTAACTGTTGCTCTTGTTGTCCGAATATGATTCCAAGTGTCTTTGGTTGAGAAAGCCGGCTTGAACTTGTCGTTCTTACCTTTCCATGTGACCACATCCTCTGATCCTAGTACTCGTTTTCGCCGCTGGGTTTCGAGAGCATCTTCAATATCATCTAGCACTTGGACTCGGTGTTTCCGTCTTCGATGTTTACTCCATGCTTCAGTCACCATAGCATCACTCCTGATTCCCGTGTCTATAGCTCCTCTTGGTCCCACTATATCCATCAAACAACCAAGAGCCCACCCGACAAAAATCCTTAGCCTTTTATCGATATTTAAGTTTGTGCCAAATCCAAGAGCCCTTATTTATGCTTTCTTTGACTGACCAAAATGATTCCCTCTTTAGTAAATTCGTTTTGATCCATTGAACCCATAATGACGGTTGATTCGATACTATTCTCCATATCAATTTTAAACAGCACACCTCATTTACTTCCTTGAGCGAACGCAACCCCAATCCTCCTTCTTTTTTGGGTTTACACACATCATCCCAAGCAATTTTTGTTTTCTTTGGATTCAACTCCATCCCTGACCAAAGAAAAGCAGAGCATATTTTATCTATCTCCCGAATACACTCTCTCGGAAGTCTAAAGGCAGCCATCCAAAAGTTTGAGATACTCCATTATACCGAGCCAATAAGATACAATCTGCCTGCGTATGAAAGAAACCGCGATGTCCATGTACTAATACGATTTCGAACTTGTTCTACTAGCGGGAAGTAATCACCTACCGTCATGCATTTGGTGACCAAAGGAAGCCCCAAATATCTCACTGGAAGCGCTCCCACCGCAAAAGGAAATTTTGTTGCCATCTCTTCTCTAGTATTTCCTGAAATCCCCGCAAGAAACATTGTGGATTTCTCCATGCTTATCTTTAGCCCTGAGATTTTTTCAAACTCATTAAAGACCGTTACTATACCTTCCACCGACCGCCCTTTACTATCTGTGAGAACCATAAGATCGTCAGCGAAGCTAAGATGAGTTAGACCCATGTTCTTACATTTAGGATGATAACCAAATTGTCTTCCAGCCGCGGCTCTGTCCAACAACTTGGATAACACATCCATGCTTATGACAAACAAATACGGGGACAAGGAGCAACCTTGTCGCAGGCCTCTCGAACTTTGAAAATACCCAGCTAATTCTCCATTCACTTGCACCGAAAAAGAAGCAGAGCTAATACATACCGAAACCCACCGAATAAATTGATCAGGGAAGTTCATAGCCTTTAAAGCATTGAGGATAAAAGACCACTGAACCGAATCAAAAGCTTTGGAAATATCAATTTTTATCGCACACCTCGCGGAAACCGAGTCCTTGTGATAATCTTTGACTAACTCCGTAGCAAGTAACAAGTTTTCAATCAACAACCTGTCTTTTACAAATGCCGATTGATTCGCCGCCACAAACATAGGTAAGATCCCTTTTAGTCTGTTTGCTATCACTTTTGATATAACTTTGTATAACACATTACAACATGAGATAGGTCGGTAGTCTTTCATCTCCACAGCCTTTGTTTTTTTGGGAATGAGGGCTAATATTGTAGAATTAATACCTTTCGGTAAAAAAACGGTCGCGAAAAATGATTGGATTGAGATGATGAATTCTGGCCCCCACCCCCCCAAACTGATTTATAGAACTCAACCGTGTACCCATCCGGTCCTGGCGACTTGTCATTTGGCATTGAGAATAGCACTTTCCTTATCTCCTCTGCTGTGACCTCACACATTAGCCTTTGGTGCTCATCCTCTGAGCATCGAAATGGTAATACTTCTTGTAGCTTCTCTACTGTAACTCCCTCAAACTCAGCTGGTCGGAGCTGGAGAAATTCTCGAAAGAACCTCTCGGCCTCACCTTTTATCTCTTTTCCTGAATTAACTATGGATCCATCTTGACAACGTATTTCTCTTATTGTATTTTTTGCCTCCCTTGTTGCAACTGCTCGATGATATGTCTTGTTATTCTGGTCTCCAATCTTCAGCCAATGAAGTTTTGATTTTTTTTTTAAATATTTCTCTTCGAGATCTGCTAACAAAGCCCATCGTTTGTATGCACAATTCTCCTCTTCCATGGCTTGTGGCGACGGGTATTGTAAGTTTGCCTCTTGCTTGTCACATAGAGTTTTAAAAGCCTCTTTAGTCCTTTTAACCAAATTGCCCATCCTTTCTTTGGCTAACGTACGAATCATTGGCTTGAGCATCTTGAGCTTCTTTGAAAACCGAAAGAGAGATGAAGTGGATAAACGAATGCTTTCCGATCCTTTCTAATATCCCTCCACCATCGGTTTAAATTCCTCCAATTCTGCTATAACATTAACAAACTTGAAAGGCTTGCGAGCACGTTCTACTGTATGACTAATATGAATGCGGCACCGAAGATGGTCAGAGCATCCTCCAGCTTCAAACACGTTATATGCTTGTGGAAATTCTTGCCGCCACTTATCATTGACCAACACTCTATCCAACTTCTTTGAAATCAATCCATTTTCTCTCTTATTACACCATGTGAACAGAGGTCCATGATATGACATGTCGGTAAGTGAGCAATAATTCACCAGAGTTTGAAAGTCCCTCATACCTGGGGAAATGGCAGGAGAGATATCATAATTTGAATGTTCTTCCATCTCAAGAATTTCATTTAAATCTCCAAATATTATCCAAGGATTGTTGCGAATTATTGGCGAATCTTGATGAGCAGCCAAGTCTCGCCATAGCTCTTTACGCTCTTCCCCACAATTTAATGCGTAAACAAAGGAACAAAAGAACTCTTCTTTACAATCTTCCGTCTTTACCGAACACGTGATTAGCTGACTGCTTTTGAAAAAAGGTGTAAGTCTAGCATTACTTCTCCAAACGACCCAAATACGACCGCGCCGATGGCACTCGTGATTTGTTAGAACCGACCAGCCATGAAATATAGTGTCTACAATCCTCTGCATCTTCCCTTCCTTCACTCTCGTCTCAATCACACAACCAAACTGAAAATCTCCTTCGTCCACCCACTTCTTTATTACGGAATGTTTAATTGATTTATTTAGTCCCCGAACATTCCAAAAGAAGCCCGACATAAAATTAGTTCTTGCGGGGTCGTTGTGCACCTGAGACACTAGGTTCCAGGGCAAAAGCATTAGAAATGTATGGATTGATTCCCTTTTTGGCTCGAGGCAGAAGTTGTCGTATGGTCCTTTCCTCTACGTTTCCTTGGGGTACATCTTTTTTCTTACTAGTTTGAATTTCTCCCTCCTCCGTTTCCTCCATCTCTTTGATCGCTATCTCAGAGACTCGACTTTCCACGGACGTGTTTCTCTCAACCTCTATTTCTTCTCTTACATCACTTGACTCTACTTTACCTTTTCTGTAGATGTGTTTGGCTTGTAACATATCACATATCGTATTGAAAATTATCTTTAATCTTTCTGAAACAGATGGAGGATCTGGCACAAGCAGGCATAGAAAAACATGGGTGCTTGTTCATTGAGCCAATCCGAACATATAAACCTCTTGCGTTTAATCATTTTAATTTAAGAAATAAGCATCGATCGAGATGGCTAGAGCCAAATATCATCCCAAAAATTAATGCGCAAAGGAGACTTAAGAGCACTATGACAAATATCGAAATGTGCCATTCCTTTCAACAGATTAGAGTCAAAAAAAATTAAGAACCTAAACCCAAAAGACATGTGTGTTGTTGTTACTCACGCTCTGTTTTCTCTCAAGAACAAGATTTGCAAGAGACAATAAACTGAAAACTTCTTATATTCAAAGACTTCAGTTTGGTTGCCTTATAAAAGGACTTTTACAACAAGAAAGAAGCGAGATTTAAGCAACTACTCCTACCACTACTTGAACGAAACTGAACTAGTCAATCTCCTGAAAACAGGGGAGATGACGATGACGATGACTTATTCAAACTCCAAAAAATAAAGCGTAAAAGATTAATTGAGCTAAAGACGTCGAGGCCCAAACCAAATTGGGCTTTTATTCTTCATTCCCTCCCTTAAACTGGAACTCACTTCCAGTTTATCACTCCTTGAATCTTACTCCCATTCTCTCTCGAAGCTCTTCAAACACCTCCAACTTCACTGCTTTTGTCATGATGTCTGCAATCTGGTCTTGAGTGCCACAGTAATCAAGATGAATTGTTCCTTCATTCACCAATTCTCTCAGAAAATGGTACCTCACGTGTATATGTTTGCTTCGTCCGTGTAACACCGGGTTCTTCGATAGCTTTATGGTGGAACTATTATCGCAGAACACTCTCGTACCTTCTTCTTGTCTGCATCCAATCTCTTCTAGTACGTTTCTGAGCCACACTGCCTGACACGCTCCGTATGCGGCTGCGACGAATTCCGCTTCCGTTGTGGACAGAGTCACAATCGGCTGCTTCTTTGATGACCACGAGATTGCGCCTCCTCCTAACATGAACACATAACCCGAAGTGCTCTTTCTGTCATCTACATCCCCGGCATAATCGCTATCAACGAAACCAACCAAAGACTTCTCTTCACCGTGCTTGTACCAGATTCCAAGTCCTTGTGTTCCTTGAACGTATCTCAGAATTTTCTTTACCGCGAACATGTGTTGCTCGTTTGGACCTTCCATGTACCTACTAACCAGATTCACAGAGTACATAAGATCAGGTCTCGTGGTAGTTAGGTACCTCAGGCTCCCAATGAGCTGTTTGAATTCCGTAGGGTCAACTGCATCTCCGCTTCCTGCCTTTGATAGTCTCTGTCCCGGTACGATGGGATTCTTAACCAAGTTACACTCCTCCATTCCATATCTTCTTGAGATCTCTCCAGCATATTTCTTCTGATTAATGAAGATTCCTCTGTCATCTTGCACAACTCCCAGAAAGTACTTCATACAACCCAAATCAGTCATTGCAAACTCCTCCATCATCGATCTCTTGAATTCCTCAACCAAGGTTGTTGAGCTTCCTGTGTAGATGAGATCATCCACATAGATGCTAATGATCAGAATATCACCTCTCACCTTCTTCACGAACAATGTATGTTCACAATAGCATCTTTCAAACCCTTCTCTTGCAAAGTACCCTTCAATCCGGCTATACCAAGCTCTAGGTGCTTGTTTTAACCCATAGAGTGCCTTGCGTAGTTTGTAGACCTTGTTGGCTTCTCCTTCTACCTCAAAACCCTTCGGTTGTTCCACAAACACGTCTTCCTCTAGATTTCCTTGTAAGAAAGCACTCTTAACATCAAGTTGGTAGACTTTCCACTTGTTTTCTGCGGCTAAGGCAAGTATTAGTCTGATTGTATCCCATTTCGCCACCGGTGCAAACACCTCATAGAAATCAATTTCATGTCTTTGATGATATCCTTTAGCTACCAGCCTTGCCTTGAATTTATCAACCTCTCCTTTCTCATTGAATTTTGTCTTGAAAACCCACTTCAATCCAATCACCTTTGTTCCCTCTGGTGCATCGATCAATTCCCATGTCTTGTTCTCTTCTATTGAGGCTATTTCAGCTTCCATTGCTCTTCTCCATACCTCCAGTTGCACAGCCTCTTCAAAGCAATCTGGATCATCAGGACCAACAAATAGCGCCATGATCTCATCTTCCTCTTCTTCTGCAAATAGAATTCTTGTATTTTCTGTGATATAATCTTTCATCCACACCGGTTTCTGTCTTGATCTTCCACCTCGTGTCTCAACCGGCTGCGTTTCTCCTTCTGGTTCCTCTGTATTATCTTCTTGAACTTCTTCATCATGAGTTTGTTCATGATCTGCGGCCTCTACTGCAGGTGTTGCCTCAGAATCTTCACAAACTAGTTCTGTTTCCATCAGCTCCTTCTCCCATTCCCATCCTTTATCTTCATCGAAGTGGACATCTCGGCTGATCAATATCTTCCCCGTCGTTGGCTCATAGAGTCGATATGCCTTGGATTCTTTGCTCACACCAAACAGTACACACTTGGTGCTTTTCTCATCAAGTTTGACTCTTCTTTGATACGGCACAAGTGCATAAGCTAGACATCCAAATATCTTCAAGTGACCAACCGATGGCTTCCAATTACTCCACCTCTCTTCTGGTGTAATGTCGTTCAGAGCCTTGGATGGACTTCTATTCAATATATATACAGCATATTGAACCGCCTCAGGCCAAAACCTCCTTGGCACCGACCTCTCCATCATCATACATCGTGTCATGTTCATGATGCTGCGATTTTTCCTCTCCGCAATTCCGTTTTGTTGCGGTGTATATGCTGCAGTGAGTTGTCTCTTGATTCCTAACTCCTTGCAGTAGTCATCAAACTCTCCAGAGTTATACTCTCCCCCTCGGTCTAAACGCAAACATACCAGCTTTTGCCCACTTTCTCTTTCTGTTTCTGCCTTAAACATCTTAAAGACCAGTAACGCTTCCGATTTTTCCGACAAGAGATAGGTCCAACACTTCCTACTGAAATCATCAATGAAGTTTAGGATATACCTTTTCCCACTCTGAGATGTTGGATTTATCGGTCCGCATATATCCGTGTGTACCAGTTGCAGGACTTGAGTTGATTTCCACAGACTTTCTTTTGGAATCGATTCTCGAATTTGTTTTCCATTCAAACAAATTTCGCATACTGCTTCATCTTCTTCATGAGTGAATTTCGGTAATCCCTTCACCATCTCCTTCTCAGCTAGCGATCTTAATCCCTTGTAGTTGAGATGACCAAATCTCTTTTGCCACAGGTTATCTGTTTTCTCAATTACTTGAAGACATTGCTCTTCTTCTACCTCCTTTGTCTTTCTAACCTTTGCTAGTATCACAAACATCCGATTCTTTGTCATTGCAGAATGCATCACCATCTTCTTCTCTTGTTTGTGCCATACTTCACACGTATCGTCTTCGATGATGATTCGTAGCCCCTTTTGCTGCAATTGACCGACGCTAAAGAGGTTATTCTTTAGTCCAGGTACGAAATACACATCAGAGATCACTTGATTTCTTCCATTAATCTCGAGCCGAAGCTTTCCTCTGCCTTCTACTTCCCATTTTTCGATCATCTCCCAGCTTTACATTGCGCTTAAACCCGCAATCTAACTCGATGAACCACTCCTTGATCGCGCACATGTGGTTGCTGCATCCCGAATCCAGAAACCAGATTTGCTTCTCCTCCACATGTTCATGTTCCACATGAGCCATAAGTAGCAAATCTTCTTCCATCTCCACATAGTTTGCCTCTCTTTCCCAGGTTGGACATTCCGATTTGTAATGTCCCAATTTGTGACATTTGTAGCACTCAATCATGTCTTTGCTCGGACTTCCACGTCCCCTTCCTTGGTAACTCCCTCTTCCTCTTCCTCTGGTTGAGCTACTGCCTCTGCCTCTCCCACCATCGGATCGCCAATATTGGCCTTCAACCTTTAAGACCTTCTCCTCTACATCATCTTTGGTAAGGTTTAGTTCATGGACTGTCAATGAACTTTGCAGTCCGTCCACAGTCAGGCTCTTCACATCATTAGCCTCCTCTATTGCACACACAACATGTGTGAACTTTTCTGTGAGAGTTCTCAAAATCTTCTTTACAACCTTGAAATCTGGCATCTCCTCTCCAAGGTTTCTCATGTCATTAGTGATCTCCATCACCCTTGATACATACCCCTCTACCTTCTCTCCTCTTCTCATCTCAAGGATTTCGAAGTTCCTTCTCAACCTCTGCAGTTGAGCGCTCTTCACTCTCTCATTCCCCTGGTATTTCTTTTTCATGGAATCCCATAGATCCTTTGATGTTTCTTTCTTCATGATTGTCTTCAGAATTGTCTTGTCTATCGATGCAAACAAGTAATTCTTCACTTTGTGATCTACAACCGTCTTCTCTGCTATCCTTTCTAGCAACTCGGTTCGATGTGCCCCTGACAGAACCGTGCCTCTCTCTTGGCTTGGAATTCCGGTTTCAATCAAACTCCACCACTCTTTTGACCGAAGTAAATTCTCCATGAGCATTGCCCAATGCTCGTAGTCACCATCAAACTTTGGTATGATCATCGCGTATTTGTCACTCATCCTCTCGAATTAGTATCAAGCTCTGATACCACTTGTTGTTACTCACGCTCTGTTTTCTCTCAAGAACAAGATTTGCAAGAGACAATAAACTGAAAACTTCTTATATTCAAAGACTTCAGTTTGGTTGCCTTATAAAAGGACTTTTACAACAAGAAAGAAGAGAGATTTAAGCAACTACTCCTACCACTACTTGAACGAAACTGAACTAGTCAATCTCCTGAAAACAGGGGAGATGACGATGACGATGACTTATTCAAACTCCAAAAAATAAAGCGTAAAAGATTAATTGAGCTAAAGACGTCGAGGCCCAAACCAAATTGGGCTTTTATTCTTCATGTGTGGCTTACCAAAAGGAATATATTGACCATTCACCAGACGATAGTTTCAGAAAGCTCCTGCAACGTCGTGGTAGATTGACTCTTGTTCAAGGTTCTTGTAATTGAAAACAATCTAGTCTAGTCCATCACCATGAGGACTGGTCTTATTCTCCACTCGAATTCGCTCCTGTGTTGTGCAGGAAATTAAACACCACTGCCTCTTCTTCTTCAGCCTGAAAGCAAGAAAGCCAAAAAATCAAAATGAGCAACCAAAAATACGTCAATATCATCATTACTTTCATGCACATAAAATCCCAGCGATCAATATGAAATCCTACTAAAACCCATAAAAGCAACATAGGAAAAAGTATGAAATTCAGAGCTCTTTGAATCTGGAAGAAAGAAAAGTTGATTATACCTATATATATTGATCTCTCTCATGAGGTTTTTGGAAGTCGTATCGTTAATAGAATACATTTGCAGAAATATTGCCGAATTGATGAGATGTGGGACCAAATTGATGAGTAGGTTATTCGTCGTTTGAGATTCATATGTCCGTTACCAATGAGTTGAGAATTCGTCGTTTCCTATTATTACAGGAAATTAAGTTACGGAGAAGATGAAAGGCGAGAAAGAAAGTGGATGGAAATGGACTTGGGCCAAGTTTTGGTTCCTCATATGGGTTCGTTGTTGGACGTGTTTGTATTCGACAATTTGTGTAAATTTTCTTAATGACGTGATGATTTGGCGCTAATCTACAATTTTATTGGTGGATTAAATTTGGGATTAAATAGCTGGCTTTTTTTGCTGATGTGGACAACCTTAAAGCTCACTAATTCTCTCCCTTTTATATAAAGGAGATTTATTATGGGTAAATTAGTCAAATTTTGTTCTCTTTATTAGTTACCTAATTTTCTAACTATACATATTTTTTGTTAATTTACATGATTATACATGTTATTTCACTAATTAATCCTTGATTATATTAGTTAACCACTTAAATTGAATAATAATTAGCTATAATTTTGAACATAAATTGGTTTGACTATATTGGTCAACCCTTTAACCACATATTTGATTTAAGGTAAGTTTATTTGATTTGACTATACTCGTCAACCATTCAACCCAAATCTCACCAATTTATATTATGGTTAAGTTTAGGTAAGAAAATATTGTTTACCAATTTAAAGAAAATCAGTTTTCACAAAAATGATATAAATATTAGAAATTGATGTATTTGTTATCTCAACAATGATCTTGTATCTAAAAAAAATGAACTATCTCATACTTTTTATGTTGGTTATTGCTACATTTTTTAAGTTAAATAAAACTTGTGA
This sequence comes from Draba incana, assembly GCA_963576765.1. Lineage (NCBI taxonomy): Eukaryota > Viridiplantae > Streptophyta > Magnoliopsida > Brassicales > Brassicaceae > Draba > Draba incana. The sequence goes on along the minus strand of OY755214.1, from coordinate 26,459,414 downwards.
AGAAAATCGTGTAGTAATTGTAAACGAACTCATTATAAGTAGAACTCTCAGTTTGCATTGTCGTTCTACAAAAGATGATCTACACGTCCAAACTTTAGACTACTTTGCGGCGCCATACATTATCAATTTCCATGATGAAGTCTTCAATATAACAAAATGGGGATGTATGCTTAAGAAAGGGTCTAACATGGAATATTTTTATGATGTTGAAGTATACAAAGCAGCACACAGACTTATTCCAGCATGTGGTCAATTACGCGTATGGATAGCAAGAGAAGAAGGAATATATTTTAAAAAAAGAGAACTTGATGAGGCGAGATTTGCACTAAAATGGAATAGAATATAATGTGCTTTTCTTTTACATAAAATTTATCCAATGTTTATGTAACTAGTTTTTTTAGGTTTTATGAATTATGCCATAAAGGCTAAGTGGCAATCTAATCTTATTATAATATATAAGAAAATATGATAATAAAATCTAAATCTTTATTTAATATCTATATTATATGTTTCTTTGTCAAGAATATCTATGTTATATGAGATCACGTTTTAAATAAATTTTTTTTGTCAAACATTTTAATTCCATTCAAATGAAAACCCAGAATACATCGATAGTTATACGATTAAGAAACCTTAACGCTAATACAATCGATGTTGCAAAGAGCAAGCGAAAGAACAACAAACATAAGATAGACAAATTCCTTATACCAAAACATCTAACGAAGAAAAGAAGTCATCGAGTCTCTTTAGCGTTGAGTCTAGGCAATGGAATGATTCCGATGGAGGTTAAGAACACGTCACATGAACAACCATCCGTGATTGTTACCGCATCTAGTACGGATTTCACAATCTTAAATTCGGCTGCACTAACAAGTGTTGAGCCTTTAAACAACACAGAGAACAAGTCATCTGTGGGTTCTTCTCATCCAAGAACTAATCAAAAAACTCAAGGGCCACGATACACAAGCCAAGGATCTAGGGAAGATGAACTTGGTCCTAATGAAATGTTGAGGTTCAGGAACTGCATTCTACACAAGACAGTCCTACAACTCACCAACAAACAATGCATATCACCTAAACTCATCAATTTAGGATTTGATGTTGACCATGGTGAGTAGGGAGCAAGCATACGAGTTGACGGAGAATGAAAGGCAAAGCAAATATAAGGAAAATCCCTACAAAATCTATCCGCTATACCCGACATGGCTTCACACACATCCATCAATAAGGTCGATGAAGAGTATGAGCATGATTCTGATACACTAAGTAGAATGGTTACATACACATCCAAGAGTATGAGCATGATTCTGATACTTTTGGATGTGTATGTAACCATTCTAGTTAGTGTATCAGAATCATGCTCACTCTTGGTATTATTCTGATACACTAACTAGAATGGTTACATACACATCCAAGAGTATCAGAATCATACACATACAAATTTTAACGAGCTTTGTACTGAGGAATTTAACTCGGTGAGGATGGCAAAATCACAGAGCCTAAACGCAGTGATCTCATCCGTATCAAACCCGAGTTCGAGACCGAATGACGTGATGATGAAGAAGAGCATGCTTTTACATTAAAAAATTAGGCCTAAGTCCGTAGTGGGCCGAGCTGAACTTGAACAAAGCCCATAGAAGGATGCCACTAGACTTTTTAGGTTACCATCGTTGGCCGCTGCCGTGGACGTAATTGTCACATGTATCATCCCAGCCAACACCCATAAACTCCACAGTATCATCGCATCATAAAGCATATGACATAAAAGATCGATGGTGACCTTGCGAAGTTGACATGAACGGACCCGGTGGTAGAGGAAGTGTCGTCGTCGATGACCCGTGAAGAGTTTCTTCCGGGAACCCCGAAAGAGTTCTAGATCCACTGGAGCTGAAGGTCGATGTGAGCCAAATCTCAGATTTGGTAGTTGAAGTCCAAGTCAAATAAAAGTACTCCTCTTTCGCCGACTTCGAGACCAAATCTATGAGAAGAGAGAAAGGATGGAGGAGACACACCGGAAGCCACTTCCCATCTCTCTCATAGAACGCATAATCGAAACAAGAAGGCAATGAGGAGGAGAAATCCAGAATCGCAAAAAGAGAGATGAAAGAGATTAAAAAAGGTGGAATTAAGCAAGGAATTTCCATGGAGAACCGACGTCGGCGAAAAGCGGTTCCACCGGCGTCGGAAACCATAAGCACGCTTGATACCTCGATAATGGTGTCTGAGAGAATGATGCTACAAAATGATAACACGTTTCAAATAATTACATTTTATCTTTTATTCATACAACAGACTCTATATCCACATAGGTTTTTTCACAACATTTTTTTTTGTCAACCATTTTTTTTTTTTTTTGCCTTCCAAATGGTTTCATTTTTTTTTGTCAACCATTTTCAAGCGGTTACATTATCCGCTTGATTACATAGCTTTGAGAATTAACTCTAGCTCTCTTTGCTAAAAGATCAGCTTGCATATTTAGCTTCCTAGGGATATACTTAAAATCATAGTTACATAGATTTGCAATCTCCAAAATATCCTTAATTGCTATTATATAAGGTAAGTGCTTTACCTTTTTGTTTTCCATGATTGACTTTGAAGCTTGCAAAATCATATATAACTCCTTAAAATCTCCACAAAAAGTGACATCCCTATAGCCGAGCTTATTCAAATCCATGACCGCCATTCTCAAAGCCTCTGCTTCAGCTTGTGATGATGTTTGAATTGGTGGAAAAGATCCTGATCCTTCTATCTTCTGCCTAGAATACCGATCATACAAACTCCATCCTATACCAATACTATGGCTCAGTGATGTCCAAGAAGCATCAACCAAGCAACATTGTTTAGCACTCTGCTCTACCAATTGCTGCAATGATTGTGGATATCTCTGTTCCATACAGCTCCTTCTTCTTTGGTTGTTTTGTTGACTATCCACTTCCAATTCTTGCGCTTCCTTCCATTGTTGTAAATCCAACCATGCTTTTGAGATAACCAATGGAAGTGGCCATCTTTTGTTATTAAATAAAACCTCATTTCTTTGCTTCCATATTCTCCATCCTAAGAAATGGGAAAACAATGTCTTGTCCATTGTTTCACGATTTGATTCCAGAAACTTAGAATAAGTTATTGAGATTGCATCATCATCAGAATTCTCTTCTTGTTTGATACTAAATGATGCTAACTCCCATATCTCCTTACTTACTCTGCAATCAAATAGCAAATGATGAACCGATTCATCCTTCTCTCCACAATTTATACAAGTAGCATCATATATGACTTTTCTTTTCCTCAAATTAGTAGCAACAGGTAAAGCATCATTCAATACTCTCCACCAGAAATGTTGAATTTTTGGAGGTAATTTCAATCCCTATAGATCCTTATAATTTGAATTTAACATATTTGAGGACTGACCTTTTTGACTTCGAAGGTAGTTATAACCAGACTTAACTGTGTAATTTCCATGAGCTGAATACAACCAAGTAATTGTATCTTGAACTCCTGTTACTGAGACTCGAACCTGGTTGATTCTAGCCAAGTCAGATGGATGGACATTTTGAGCCAACTTGTTAACATCCCATATAGTTGTCAACCATTTAAGTTGCTATCTATCGTCATCTACTAATTTCAGTAACAAAAATAAGTCTTACCGTTATTAAAATGATGAAATACATAACGAATTTAAAAGATGACAGATGAAATATGGGAAATAGTATTATCATTGAACACTTTTTCTTTTTCTTCTCTTATTACTTTGTCAAGAATGTAACTCTACCCAGTGCACAAATTTTTGTTTTACAATTTTATATAATTTAGTGAAATTATTTAATTTATCTAATAGTTAAGTATTTATAATTGATAAAACAATCAACTCGTTGGAGTTCATAAAAATAATATTTAAATGCCATTAATTATTATTTTTATTTATATTGCATAAATATATTAAGTTCAAACACTTCAATATCGATGGTTATTATTTAAAAATTAGTTATTCAAATATATTTAACACTTCTTCGATGAATCTTGGAAGGATGGAGAATCTACAAATGGAATTGGATGGGGCGTTAGAGTTACAAGAGGGGTGTGTTTTGATATAACTAGTCTTGATATAAAGGACAATAGCCATTAAAAGACTAAAAAACAAAAACAATTTTGACATTATCATTCACCATATAGTAACTGAGATCTATTTCAAGTTTTCATCTATAGAATTACATATCAGTGTGTATTTTATTTTTTATTTTTTTGTCACAAAGCACACTTCTCCACTAGTTAAGCAAATACATAATTTGTATCCTCAAACCAATAGGGGGCAGAAGTGCTAATAAACGAGAAAATCATATTTCGCGTGCGCGCATTCCTTGCTAACAAATCCGCTCTCGTATTATTCTCTTGTTTCCGATAGATGAGGTCGAATTCGGGGAAAGACTCCCGAAGGATTGCCAGGTCACGCAACTCTGGTTCAAAACCGATCCACTCATGTGGCGCATCCACCATCTTCACCAAATCCCTTGAGTCTGTGACGAAGGTAGAGCAAAAACGTTGTTTTTGTAGTAAGGACTTCATGGCCCACAGAAGACCATGTAATTCTGTATGGAGAGGGGAAAGACTCCGCTGGTTTCCTTGTAGGCCCAGCAAATCTGTCGTCCCATCTTGTAGCTGTAAGACTCAGCCTATACCACTCGTATTGTCCTCTTTCTTCCATGATCCATAGACGAAGCATCTAAAGGGGGTTGCAAATACATCAGCTGTTGCAGGGGTCTGCAAGGGTACCCTTGGTCCCGAGTTGTTTGCCTCCGTCTATTATCTTGCCTCCTTGGTTGCCACTGCTAGTGTCGTTGTGGCTTCGCGATTCACCGCATTAAAAACCTTATCATTTTGCGCTTTCCATATATACCAGATTATCCACGGAAACGCCTGAGAGACCTTGTCTGTGTCTCTGGAGCGAGGAATCTGCCAGAAGAGGAAGTCTAAGTTTGATCTAAGATTCTCCGACGGAAAGAAAGGATATATATTCTCTGACGGAAAGACAGGAGAGGAAGTGTGTATTTATTTTTACATAAAAGTTTTGGTATATATATGAAGTTGGTTGCTGGTGTGTGTGGGTTTCATAGTCCGCTAGAAATAGTTAGTTGGTCACACTCATTTACCAAATTGAAATAATCTTCATATTTATTTTGGGAAAAACCCTTAAAAATACCTCAACTATTTTATATTTTGCAGAAAAATACAAGAACTTTTAAGACTCCTTGAATAATACACGACCTATTAAAAAGTGTTCTATTGATACATATACATTCAAAATCGAAGAATTTTACACCTAATTTTTAACGACGTTAATTCGTTAAACGGAAACAGTAAAACGGCGCTTAATTTGTTAACATTGTGTTAGTTTATTAAATCCAAAAGTATTAACATTTGCTATAAAAATACCCCAATTATATAACATTTGCTATAAAAATACATAAACTATTTGAATTCCCTAAAAAATACATGAACAATTAATAATTTCTTTTATAATATCCGAACTATTAACATTTCCCTTTTTAATGCTCAAGCTTCCAAATTTCATAGATTTTACACCTTTTTTAATATGAAAACTTGTTTTACCCTTGATTTTCTTTCCAAATTCGATTTATTCTTATTAGAAATTTCATTTAACATGGACTATGACGTTTCACCACCTTGAATCACGTCCGTGAATATTAATTTTTGAATCGACGTCTACATATCCTTCTTCGAAACCTGTCGTTTGGCCAATTCACCAATTTCACATCGAATCAATAGATTTTAGAGTCAAATTTGTATTTGATCAAATCAACAATATCGATTTTGATGTCGGATACGGAAGATAATGTTTGATGCAAAAACTCATTTCTAAAAGAGTAAGAAGAATCAGAGTGCAACAGTGGAGAGTTATGCTTTTTAATATGAATAAATCGATTTCAAGAATTTTTAAAGAGTAAAATTAGTTGTTGAAAGTATAAAACATGTAAGGTTTATGATATTGAATATTTTTCATATTAAAAAGAGATTGATTAATAGTTCGAATATTAAAGAAGAAGTTATTAATAGTTCATGTATTTTTAGGAAATCTAAATAGTTTGTGTATTTTTCTAGCAAAGTTTATATAGTTGGGGTATTTTCGGATTTTTCACTGTGGAGAAACAAAACTCTGTTAACAAATTAAACGTTGTTTTACTGTTTTCGTTTAACGAGTTAACGTCGTTAAAAATTAGGTGTAAAATTCTTCGATTTTGAATGTATATGTATTAATAGAACACTTTTTAGTTTTTAATAGGTCGTGTATTATTCACGGAGTCTTAATAGTTCATGTATTTTTTTGCCAAATGTAAAATAGTTGGGGTATTTTTAAGGGGTTTTCCCTATTTATTTCTTTTCTTTTCACCATTTCAAAAATACTTTTATATAAATATTCGTAGGCCTGGGATAAAAAAAACTGTACGAATAACCAAACCAAGACCGAACCGAAATATCGGTTTGGTTAGGTTTCGGTTCCTCCTAAAATACCCGATGGATAATATATTGAGAGTCCATGGATTTCGGTTTGGTTACGGTTATATCCGAAAATCGAATAGCCAAACCGAAATATCCGACCTTATATACATTTACACATATATATATATATATATATATATATATATATATACTAAAATAATTTTGAATCTCTATAATATATGTAAAGTACTCATTCTGAATCTAATTTCCCATATTTTTTTCTTATTTTTTGATTCTCCATTTTTTTTTTTTTTGGTCGAAATTCATGATATTAATTAAACGCTCAAAGAGCTAGCGATTACAACCGGAGGCATGCTTAACGGCAAAATGATAAAAACAAACAAAGCGATAAAATGAAGGATAGAGGCGTTTAAGGACGAGGCTTGCTCGATAAAGTGAACCAATCCCTGGAGAGAATTCATTTGATACCCTAAAACAAGTGTTCGAAAAAATACTAAATAGTCGGTTTTGATTCCGACGTTGATACCCGGAAGAACGGGTTGAAGCTCGGCCATAAACCGTCTTTGATGATGAGAAATTTTTGCCCGGAATGAGTATCCGAACTCCAGAGCCGTGGACAAAATCAATGGAAGAAGGCCTTAATTCCCTAGTTTTAGAGCTAATGCCCATATATAACACCCCTAAGCGGTAGAATAATCTGGATTATTAAAATAATAATCATGGCCCATTCGATCAAGGTCCAACCCATTGTTAGTCAAAGAACTTTGACCTAGAGGAACCCTGATTTTTTTTCCTCCCGGCGACACATCAACTATCGGCCGTTGACCGACAGTCGGAAGATTTGGCGCTGTGTACTTTCCGATGGGGAGTAGAGGCACTGTTCCAGCTTGGGAACAGTGGGAGATTCTCGCTGGTTCTTCATGGACGGAGCGGTGCGGTGGTTTGTTTGTTCGATGGTTGACTCCTCGTCAGGAGAACTCCGGCGAAACAGTTGCAAGGTGGTTCGTCGATGGTCAATTCCCGTGACATTAACGGAGGATTGAAGGGGGTGTTGGTCAGAATCGAGACCTTTGAAAGAGGTGGCGGGTTTGGAGTAACCGGAGGCTCAAGCGGCTCTGTTGTCGTTAGATGGGTCACCCTCCGGTTAGAGAGACTCACCCCTAGATCTGTCACGGCGAGCCTCACAGTGGAGCAGACCGATAAGATCTGCGACCACAAAGTAGATCTTGTAGAGAGGCACAGTGGAGAGACAAGGTCGGAGACGCAACTGCGGAGCAGCGGGAGACGCAGTGGCAGAGATGCAGCAGCGATGACGTAGCGGTGACGTAGCGGTGGAGAGACGTCGGAGAGTTGAGACGGAGGACCTCGGAGTGCATCTTGGTGACGCCGAGACGTTGCCGGAGTCGGACGTCTCCAAAAAAAAATTACCTTCCAAAAAAGTGTTGACTTTGATATTTGATTACACTGAAATCGCCGTCAGCTCCAAATGAGGAAATCCTAACCGTTGATTTTCTCAAACGAGATCCAACGATCAGAAACCATCCAAATGCCATGAAGCCTTCCTCCATTTAAGGAATTCACTCTACTTCCGATTCTACGAAGACGATGAAGAAGAAGAAATCAAGCACATCAATGGCGATCAAAAAACGGATTTTGATCTTCGCTTGTGTCGTCTTCTTCTTTCTCCATATCCATGTCCATGGATTTTACCTTCCCGGTGTCGCTCCTCAGGATTTCCAAATGGTGAGTCACAAAATCGCCTCTGTATTCACAAATGCATCCTCGAAAATGGTGGCTATGGAGGTTTATTAGGGTTTTTGATTCACATTAGGGTTTGTGTTTATCGAATAGTTGCTTCGTTTCTGATTTAGATCCGTCGCAATGTATCGAAAATCTTGCTGAAATTGGATCCATTTCGTTTTGTGAGATTTGAGCGATTTTGATCTGAATCAAGCTTTAGGAGAAATGAAAATGTGGAGTTATGGTTTTTGTAGGGAGATGCATTGATGGTGAAAGTTAATAAACTGACATCTACAAAGACTCAACTTCCATATTCCTATTACTCTCTTCCTTATTGCCGTCCAGAACATATCGTTGACAGTGCAGAGAATCTCGGAGAAGTTCTACGCGGTGATCGAATTGAGAACTCTCCCTTTGTGGTATCTTCTTGTTTCTTGATGTATCTTGATTCTTTCTATAGAACAATGGAAGTTGATGAGAGATCTGTTTGTTGCAGTTTAAAATGAGGGAATCCTAGAGCTGTGCTGCTGTTTGTCGTGTAAAGCTTGACTACTCTACCGATTTCATAAACAGTTGACTACTTACTATTTTCAAAATACATATTGAATTGATCTCAAAACATAGTTAACTATGTCACACTATTTTGTAACTTTACAAAATCATAGTGAACTATTTTTTAGAAAATAGTTACCAATTTGAAAATATAGTCAACTATTTTTCGAGCATAACATGATATAATTAACTATATATTTTACCAATTTACAAAAGCATAGTGAACTATCTTTAGAAAATAGTTACCAATTTGAAAATATAATCAACTATTTTTCGAGCATAACATGATATAGTTGACAACATAGCTTACCTATTATAAAAAGGCATGGTTACATTTTGTCTATAGTTTGCATAGTAGATAAAATTACATACATAGTTAACTATTATTATAAACATAGTTACCTATTTAAATTAAAAATAATAATATATATAGTTAACTAATATTAAAAACATAGTTACCTATTTTGATTTTCGAACATATTTAACTATGTTGTTCTCCATCGAAAAACCGTCTTAATATATTAATGGAGATTATGATCTATGGTAGCGAGTAAAGAACAAAATAAATCCACGGGTGGAGATTTTATCCATGACAACAAGTTAAGATTATATAATTACGAAATTGAATTTAAAGAGGAAGGAGGAGAAGAAGAAGTAGAAGAATAAGGAGGAGAAGAAAAAAAAATTATCAATAAGAAGAAAGAAAGAGCATCGTCAATGAAGATGAAGAAGAACGGCCGTGAGTTTATGAGATTATGCAATTAGGGTAATAACTGTTTAGTTTTTATTTTTACTTTTTTAAAATAAATATTGAGAAATAGATTAAGGGTAAAATAGGAAGTTTGAGTCTGGTAAATGTTAGTTACCTAATTATGGTTTACACAATGTTACATGTTTAATTATTGGTATACAGAATAATATTCATGCTAATTTCCCTAAATTTATAACTTTTAACTAGCTACACGTTAAAAAAAAACATAACTAACACGAAAAACATTCATTTTAAAAAAAAAAAATTTGAAACGACTAAAAACCATTAAAAGATCATGTCCTTGGCCAATACAAAGTAGTTTGCACTGTTAATGGTAAGCTATAATTTTTAAGATAAATTTACTTGGTTTGATTATATTACTTAACCAATTAAATTGAATAATGATTTGCTATAATTTTGAAGATAAATTGGTTTGACTATATTGGTCAACCATTTAACCACATATTTGATTTTAGGTAAGTTTATTTGATTTGACTATACTAGTCAACCATTCAACCCAAATCTCACCAATTTATATTATGTTTAAATTTAGGTAAGAAAAAATTGTTTACCAATTAAAAGAAAATCAGTTTTCACAAAAATGATATATATATTAGAAATCGATGTATCTGTTATCTCAACAATGATCTTGTATCTTAAAAAAATGAACTATCTCATATTTTTTATGTTGGTTATTGCTACATTTTTTAAGTTAAATGAAGCTTGTAAAGAAAATCGTGTAGTAATTGTAAACGAACTCATTATGAGTAGAAATTTCAGTTTGCATTGTCGTTCTACAAAAGATGATCTACGCGTCCAAGCTTTAGACTACAGTGCGGCGCCATACATCATCAATTTCCATGATGAAGTCTTTTATATAACAAAATGGGGATGTATGCTCAGGAAAGGGTTTAACATGGAATATTTTTATGATGTTGAAGTATACAGAGCATCACACAGACTTATTCCTGCATGTGGTCAATTACGCGTATGGATAGCAAGAGAAGAAGGGATATATTTTAAAAGAAGAGAACTTGATGAGGCGAGGTTTGCACTACAATGGAATAAAATATAATGTGCTTTTTTCTTTTACAAAAAATTTATCCAATGTTTAGTAACTAGGTTTTTTATGTTTTATGAATTATGCTATAAAGGCTAATTGGCAATCTATTTTTATTATAATATATAACAAAATACAATAATAGAATATGAATCTTTATTTAATATATATATTATATGTTTCTTTGTCAACAATATCTATGTTATATGATAGAGAATTTTCATGATATGCCACTCTTGGCATGCCACTTTACAGTTATGCCATCGTTTGAAAATCTTTGCAAAAATGACATCTTTTTTAACATAATTTTTATATTTTTTGGGTTTGGATTAATTATTTTATATTTAAGATATTGTTTTTAGGGTAGAGTTTAGGGTTTGGGTTTTGAGAAAGAGAAAAAAATTAATAATTTATAAAATGTGGCATGTTTGCAATAAATTTTCAAGGGTGACATATTTGAAAAAAAAAATTCAAATGTGGCATATTTGTAATTACATTATATCTTTTATTCATACAAAAGAACTCTACATCCATATGGGTTTTTTCACAACAATTTTTTTTATCAACCATTTAACTTGTTATCTATCGTCATCTACTAATTCCACTAACAAAAATAAGTCTTACAGTTATTAAAATGATGAAATACATAACGAATTTAAGAGATAAGAGATGAAATATAGGAAAAAGTATTGTCATTGATCACATTTTCTTTTTCTTGTCTTATTACTTTTTCTAGAATATAACTTTACTTTGTGCACAAAATTTTGTTTTACAATTTTATATAATTTAGTGATATTTAATTTGTCTAATATTTTAGTATCTATAATTGATAAAACAACCAACTCGTTGGTGTTCATAATAATAATCTTTAAAAATACAATTAATTATTTCTCTTATTTATATTGCATAAGAGTTAGAGCTGTCAGAATGGGTAAAAACTCACGGGTCCAACCCAACCCATCCCACCATGGGATGGGTATTGGTTCAAGAATGTAAACCAAAAAAAAAAATGGGTCTCATGGGTAACGGGTTTCGCGGATAAACCCCATAAAAATAGGTAAACGGGTGCCATATAATATTTTATTATATATAATACTTTTTTAAACTATTATTATATTTTAAATAGAGAATTTGCATTGGTAAACCAAGAATTATAGATAAATTAGCTAAATAAACCATGACGGGTAACGGGTTTCGCGGATAAAACCCATAAAAAACCACGGGTTAATGGGTTACCCACCAATTTTTATATACATAGTTTTAAGTTTATATATATATATATATATATATATATATTAGATAAGCTATTGTGTATATGTATATTTAAAAGGGTGAATTAGCTAAATAACCAAACATTATACTCCCTCCGTTTCACGAAGATAAATTTTTTGAGTTTTTCACACATATTAAGAAAAGCAATTATTATCCTTAAAAAGTGCATTGATTTCTACAATAAACAGTTTTCAAGACATCTCAACCAATAGTATTTGATACTTTTTCTTAAAAACTACAATCTTTTATGGAAATCTATCTTCATGAAACAAACTAAAAAACTCAAAAAATCTATCTTCATGAAACGGAGAGAGTACTATATTTAGGAAAGTATGCAAAATTGGTGAAATTCTTTTTAAAAAAAGTAGGGAATTTTGCACATGCTTTGGTTATTTAGCTAATTTACCTATAAATATTGGTTTACCAATGCAAATTCTCTATTTAAAATATAATAATAGTTTAACAAAAGTATTATATATAATAAAATATTATATGGCTTCCGTTTTAAAATATTGGAAATATAACTCTGAACGCTTTGGAGAACTAGCTTGATATATCATGGTTTTTACCCAGTTTAGGTCATGATATAAGTCCATTAGCTAGAGTTTTTGGTGTGTTTTGTCTATGTTTTTGAGTCTTTGCAGGTATTTAGACGTTTGAGGCATAATTGATGTTTACAAGAAGTTTTGGAGCATTGCGGAATGAAGTGGCGAAGATCAAAGAAAAGAATCAAGATTTTAACTTGGTGTCGATCGACACCACTCTGAGTGTCGATCGACACCCTGCTCGACCAAGCCAAAAGCCCAAATCTGAAGATGTCCGTTCGAAGCTCGAAAGTTCCAGATGTTTACAATTATGCTAATGACGGTTTATGTACTCTATATATACGTTTTCGCAACCATTGTTTAGGCTCATGCTTTATTTTATCAACTTTTAATAGATATCTTCAATTAATAATATGGTTTCTTCTTTGATTATGTCTGAGTAGTTACTTTGTTAGGTTTAGGGATTTTCAAAGGTGTTTGATGAATTGTTAGATCTGATTTAATTGCATAGGATAATATCTTTAGATGTTCTTCATCTTTACTTGAGTTTATTGCTGATTTTAGATTCATGACCTGAAATCTGATCTTAGGATAATTAATAGAAACGACAGTTTTGTTGATTACCTGAACTAGTCTTTGATGAGCAAAATTCCTTTTCGCAAAGAAATTTGGTTTAGGGTTTTGTGAACAATTGAACTTGAACTTTAATGCTTGTTTAGATTGTTAGGATTCGCAAAGAAATTTGGTTTTCTAGGATTTAGACATAGATAATCTCTGCAACGAAAGTTGATTGATTTTATATTCGTGTTCATGTTTAAGAACTGCGCTTAATATCCTATTTTTAATTTATTATCTGCAATTCTGATTCACCTGAGATTTCTCTGTGCCTAGCTTCTTTTTAATTGATTTTCACAACCGATTTACTTGTTTAATTTACTTGTTTTTTCATTATCATATTCTTGCTTAGCTTAATCTGAACGTTTTAATCTATTGTGTTATTTGATTCCCTGTGGATTTCGATACCCTAAGTACTACAATGATCTCTTAATTTGAGAGAGTAGCTTAAGGTTCATTTGAGCATATCATAGCTTATATGGCTTCCGATCTTCTTTGTATTCCTATCACTGCGGTAGCTTCGGAGTCGTCTTTCAGTATTGGATCGGAGCTCGAGTTTTGAATAAATATAGAAGTTATCTTCTTCCCAAAAATGTTCAAGCATTAATATGCAGTCGAAACTGGTTGTGTGGATTTGAAGCTTATGAATGTAAAGTCGTAAAAATTTAATTTATTTTTCAAACTTGCAAAATTAGATACTAAATTTTGTTTATTGTTTATACTATTTGTTTGATCTATGTAGAGGATAATAAAGACCTGAAATAGAACCTACCACACCTCTCGGAGAACGTAGGCAAGAATAACCTTAATTCGTGTTAAGGAAGCAAGATGTTTTTTAAATTATAGACTTCTATCATTTTTAATGTTATTTCTTTTTTTTCAGTATTTTCATTTGGTTTTTTGGTTTTCAGTTATACATTATGAATTTATGATGTCCAATTTTAATTTTTCTATGTTTCTTTGAATTTATTGGATTGTTGGTGTTTTTTCTTTAAACAAATCAATTTTTATTTTTATTTTAAAATAAATATTAAAAACTCATGGGCCGCCCAAAAAACTCATGTATATAGTGGGTTGGGTTAGGTCTATAGATATTAACCCGCGGGTTTCATGGGCCGGCACATCGTGGGCAAAAAAAAAAGAATCCACGGTGGGATGGGTCAAATGGGTTGGGTTGACCCATCTGACAGCTGTAATAAGAGTATTAAGTTCAAAAACTTCGATATCGATGGTTATTATTTAAAAATTAGTTATTAAAATATATTTAACATGTTTCTTCGATGGATTTTGGAAGCATTGAGTATCCACAAATGAAATTGGGTGGGCGTTAGAGTTACAAGACGGAATGCTCACGGGTGTGTCTTGGTATAATTAGTTTTGATATAAAGGACAATAACCATTAAAAGACTTAACTGTTGGGAAGAAAAGATTAGCATGGTCTTTGCGCAAGAATGACACGCACAAATCGAGAAATGGTCCAAAGTATCAGTCCTATAGTAACCGAGATCTATTTCAATTTTTCAAATATAGAATTACGTATCAGTGTGTATTTATTTTTACATAAAAGTTTTGGTATAGATATGAAGTTGGTTGCCCCTGTGTGGGTTTCATAGTCCGCTAGAAATAGTTAGCTGGTCACACTCATTTACCAAATTGAGATAATCTTATTTATTTCTTTTCTTTTCATCATTTCAAAAATACTTTTTACATAATTATTCGTATTCTCCACACTAACTTTTTTTTATTTTTTTGTCAACCCCCACACTAACTCTATTTCTACTTTGCTACATTAACAAGTTTCACCTAACCTACTAAACTAAAAATAAATCGTTTCCATTCATAATAATTTGACTTTGATATTTGAATTAACAAGTAACGCAAAACTTTATTAGTAGTTTTCATTTAAAAAAAAAAAAAATTACCTTCCAAAAAAGTGTTGACTTTGATATTTGATTACACTGAAATCGCCGTCAGCTCCAAATGAGGAAATCTTAACCGTTGATTTGCTCAAACGAGATCCAACGATCAGAAATCATCCAAATGCCATGAAGCCTTCCTCCATTTAAGGAATTCACTCTACTTCCGATTCTACGAAGACGACGAAGAAGAAGATATCAAGCACATCAATGGCGATCGAAAAACGGATTTTGGTCTTCGCTTGTGTCGTCTTCTTCTTTCTCCATATCCATGTCCATGGATTTTACCTTCCCGGTGTCGCTCCTCAGGATTTCCAAATGGTGAGTCACAAAATCGCCTCTGTATTCACAAATGCATCCTCGAAAATGGTGGCTATGGAGGTTTATTAGGGTTTTTGATTCACATTAGGGTTTGTGTTTATCGAATAGTTGCTTCGTTTCTGATTTAGATCCGTCGCAATGTATCGAAAATCTTGCTGAAATTGGATCCATTTCGTTTTGTGAGATTTGAGCGATTTTGATCTGAATCAAGCTTTAGGAGAAATGAAAATGTGGAGTTATGGTTTTTGTAGGGAGATGCATTGATGGTGAAAGTTAATAAACTGACATCTACAAAGACTCAACTTCCATATTCCTATTACTCTCTTCCTTATTGCCGTCCAGAACATATCGTTGACAGTGCAGAGAATCTCGGAGAAGTTCTACGCGGTGATCGAATTGAGAACTCTCCCTTTGTGGTATCTTCTTGTTTCTTGATGGATCTTGATTCTTTCTATGGAACAATGGAAGTTGATGAGAGATCTGTTTTTGCAGTTTAAAATGAGGGAATCAGAGAGCTGCGCTGCGGTTTGTCGTGTAAAGCTTGACGAGAAAAGTGCCAAAGCGTTTAAGGAAAAGATCGCTGATGAATATCGGGTTAACATGTGAGAGGCATTTTCATTTCCTTTTGGTTTTATGTGTTTCCTTTTTTATGAAGAGATTGAATTCTTATGCAGGATTTTGGATAACCTTCCACTAGTTGTTCCGGTGCAAAGGCCAGATCAGGAAAACGTCCTAGTTTATCAGCACGGTTTCCACGTTGGTCTCAAGGGAATCTTTGTTGGTGTAAGAACTCATTATCTATCACTTTTTTGTGTATCTTTCAAAGGAAGGAGTTCTGATTTTTCTACCTTATGTACTTGATTTCCTGTAGAGCAAGGAGGAAAAGTATTTTATCCACAACCACTTGACCTTCACTGTTAGGTTTCACAGAGATATAGAAACCGATTCTTCAAGAATCGTTGGGTTTGAGGTCAAGCCGTTCAGGTTACTTTCTGTCCTTAAGGACATTCTTTCTGAGATTGCAATAAGTGTGTAGACTAAACATTGGTATGGTTGTTTCTCAAATGCAGTGTGAAGCATGAGTATGAAGGTCAGTGGAATGAAAAGGCTCGATTATCGACATGTGATCCACACACCAAACGTGCAGTCACCAACTCTGAGTCTCCTCAAGAGGTGGAAGCAGGGAACGAGATTATATTCACGTACGATGTTGATTTTCAGGAAAGTGAGGTGAAATGGGCATCTAGGTGGGATACGTACCTTCTAATGGCTGATGATCAAATTCATTGGTTCTCAATTGTGAATTCGATGATGATTGTTCTTTTCCTCTCTGGTATGCTCGCTATGATCATGCTACGAACACTCTACCGAGATATCTCCAACTACAATCAGTTAGAGACTCACGAAGATGTCCTTGAAGAGACGGGTTGGAAACTGGTTCATGGAGATGTTTTTAGACCTCCAACAAACCCAGACTTGCTTTGTGTATATGCGGGAACTGGTGTTCAATGCTTTGGAATGATTCTCGTCACTATGATCTTCGCGTGTCTTGGATTTTTATCTCCTTCGAACCGTGGTGGTCTTATGACTGCTATGCTTTTGCTCTGGGTTTTCATGGGACTCTTGGCGGGATACGCTTCTGCTCGTCTTTACAAAACGTTGAGAGGAACAGATTGGAAGAAAATTGCTCTGAAAACTGCATTCATGTTCCCAGCGATTGTCTTTGTCGCGTTCTTCATCCTTAACGCCATAATTTGGGGTCAGAAATCATCAGGCGCAGTCCCGTTTGGTACAATGTTTGCTCTGGTTATTCTCTGGTTCGGCATCTCTGTTCCGCTCGTATTCATCGGTAGCTACATCGGTTTCAGAAAACCTGCAATGGAAGATCCAGTGAAAACCAGCAAGATCCCGAGGCAGATACCGATACAGGCTTGGTACATGAACCCAGTATTTTCAGTTTTGATCGGAGGGATTCTTCCATTTGGTGCAGTGTTCATCGAGCTATTTTTCATACTCACTTCGATATGGCTACACCAATTCTACTACATATTCGGGTTCCTCTTCATCGTCTTCATCATTTTGATCATAACTTGCGCAGAGATCACGGTCGTCCTCTGTTATTTTCAGCTTTGCAGTGAAGACTATCAATGGTGGTGGAGATCTTACTTAACATCAGGCTCTTCCGCGGTTTACCTCTTTCTTTACGCGGCCTTTTACTTCTACACGAAGCTTGAGATCACGAAGCTTGTCTCTGGAATCCTCTACTTTGGGTATATGCTCATCGTCTCATACGTTTTCTTTGTCTTTACCGGTGCAATTGGTTTCTACGCCTGCTTTTGGTTCACCAGGCTGATCTACTCTTCCGTTAAGATTGATTGATATGTAATCACAGTCTGACAAAGCTCTCCTTCCATTTTTGTTCTCCTTGTAGCTCTTTTTTCAATTTCGTGATAATTTGGAGATATGTACACAGAAACTTTATTACTGAAAGTGTAAACATACATAAAGACTTGCAATGCCTAGGCAACAACACTTGCAGTGTCCTCCTCATCCTTACCTTGCTTGAACAAATACTCTACAACAATAAATCCAGAGTCACTCTTCTTTTTTTTTTATAACATGACGAAAGTTATGAATATATGGGTCCACTGAAACTATGTTCATGTACAGCTTTGAAAGTTCTATATACAACAAACTAATAGCAGTATAGTCAAAAGCAACCTGTACAGCTTAGAAAGCTCTATATACAAACTTTTCTTTTTATCTAATTGTAGAAATGTTTAGATGTTCAATATGTATAATCGGCTTCAATGTGAAACCCTCCATCCTTCAAGTAAGTGTTGTTGTAAGCTCAATGCTAAGATGCACATCATCACAGAGGACAACTTTAAAGTAGCCAGCAAATCCTAGTCACACAAGTCAATCAGATTTGGTTTACTGTTAGAAAAAGCGAGTGAGAAATTTTACCCAAATAAAAACCATACCATGAACCAAAGCAGAACCCATGTCACTTGGTAGATTGAAACACAGCTTCTTGTAACATTGGTTATTCGGTTTCCTTGACAAGTTTGGATGCGTAAATGTGAACACCTATTAACAACAATAACAAAATTCCTGAGCATCTAAAACAGAAGCAAATGTAATGATCATTTCAGCAGTAAAAGCAGTCTTTTGGATTTCTGAGAATCTATAAAACACTTTGAAGCAAAAAAGACTCACAGGTTGAGAAGGAGCAAGACTGGCCACATCGTTGTAAAGTTTTGAAGTTGTAAGTGTCTGTATGAAACTTGTATACCTGAAAGAAAACAGAAGAATAGATGTAATGTAAGCCTCTCTCAAATATTTAAGGAGTACTAGACACTCGTCTTATTGTGATTCAACTTGGAATATACATACGAGAGTGGTGTTGAAATCCCGTCTGGCTTCAAAAACCTTTGGGCTCCATCAAGGCACTCAGGAGAGAGTTCATTATATCCAAAAGAACCCAGCAATTCACTAACCTATAGAGAAAGGTGTCATGATTCAAATGTGAAGAGCATACCAGAATTTGTAATTACTGACCAAAATATCAGCTCTCTCCGGAGCATTGCAGAAACGCATGTCACAAGATATTATTGTAACCGTGCCTTCCCATCCTCTTGTTTTTACCAAATCCTGTCAGAAAGGATAACACCGCCATTAGAATGATTTCAAACTGTCACTATCTATAAATTGACTCTCTCATAACTCACGTGGAGTGTTACAACAGCATCGGGATTCTTTTCCACAGCATAAACTTTCAGCTTTCGACCAGTTTCTTCAGCTACCTGGAAAAGGAAAGCAAAATGTAAAGTTGAATTTCAAGATCTCCTTGCGATCAGCCCGGTATTCCATCAAAACTCACCTGCAATGATGCTGTCACAAGGGATCCTCTTCCTGCTCCCACAACCATCAGGATCTACAATCCACAATTTAGTATTATCAGAGTATATCATCTTTGGGAGTGATAAACCGAACACAGTAACAGGTGACTTACAGTAGTTAATCTCAGACGCTTTCTCATTAGAGACCCAGTCTTTGAAGGCTTTAGCAATTGCCCTTTGATACTAACAAAAACAAGATTTATAAAAGTTAAGACACTGATGAATAATGGTAAGATATTATAGATTCAGGTAAATTTTCATACAAGAGACATGATAAGGTGAAAGATGTTGTGGAATAAAAGTTATCATACTTGGATGTATTTAACAGAGTCTCTCTCAATCATCTCATAGGAAATGGCTTCCAAATTATTCTTCAGTGGCTGCATTAAAAAAAACAGGTAGAAAATGTTACATACGAAAATACCAAAACAAAGTAAAGTGAAACCTATAAAGAAGAAGTAACCTAGGAAACACTGCCAATGGAATTAAAAGTAGTGTTATATGCAGAATTTGTTTGCTATTACCTCAGTGTTCATCAACCTCTGCACTTGATGCAATCCCTGTAGAAACTAGGGTAACCTGCAGATCTGATCTCTGCTTCTTATTGGAAGATGCAGATGCAGATGCAGATTTTGGCTGAGGAGGAACTTTTGGAGGTCTTTTCTGACTGTTGACTTTGCTCACTATTGGCTGTGCTTCTACCTCATCAACTGTACTCATACAATACAGTGAGAAATCACCAGATTGGAAGAGGTAGAGATGCCATTCTCTTGCAACGTTTTGATCGCATTCCTCCGCAGCCTCTCCAGGTTGTCTACACAAACTCAGTTGAGTCCTATAAACAAAGTCATGATTATGACCTTGGACCTCCAACCTCTCTCTTGTGCAAAGTTTCCATTTCATCCTTGTCTGCCGAATCTGTCTATATTGTCCAGGAGGGGTTTTGAAGAAAAGCCAGCAACAAATCCCCATATCAGTCCTAAAAACATTAGGTAGCTCCCAAGGAAAGCTATGAAAGACTGGAACTTGATCTAGACTTGGAATCCCAACTCGAAATCCTCTAAGTCAGTTTAAGAGACTGATAGTGCAGACAAGCTGTTTTTCTTCAAGATCCTTAAACCCACCCACGTAATGAAAAGAGGTCTCTGATTCTGAATTTGTCTGAGCAAGTTCTTGATGCCCCACACAGCAAAAGCCCGAACCACGACTGGGAAGAGCACATCCGATGTAGGCACAGGTTGCCACATACCGGCGAAGAGACCGGTACAGTCCCGGACGAGATTATTCTGCAACAGACAAGGCAATTCTCAAATTAAACCTGAGTTTCTGCAAATCCTAATTCTAGCCCATTGTAACCAAAACAAAACCAAAGTCTAATTTTAGCCCATTGTAAACCTATGGACCCTAATTTCGGTCCATTGTCTACAAGAAATTCACAAAAACACATTCTTTTAAACATTCCAATTTCGGTCCAAGAAATCACAAAACACACATTCTTTAACATTCCAATTTCGGTCCATTGCTTCTACGAAGCCCATAACCAAAACCTAACCGCGAGATTCTCAGTTTCGCTAAAAGTAATCGATGAAATCACAAAAAAAAACAGATTCTTTCGTTCGTTTGCTTTTACGAAGCCAAATCTAAACCCTAAAAGCGAAATCCTATCCTAATTTCATAACAGATTGCTTTTACGAAGCTTAATCTAAAACCCTAACCGAAAATCCTCAATCGCTTACGTTATTTGGCCACGGAGGATGATCCATATCGCTGTGAGATCTAAAGCAGAAGAAAAAACGAGAGTTGATTTGGTGCTTTAACGAAGAAGAGCGACAGAGAAAGAGAAATCAAGAAAGATAGGAGAAAAAAGAGAAAAATGAAGGAGGAGGAGGAAACAATTGAAGAGGGATTCTTATTTATAATCGGAGAAAAGACTTGCTTTGTAAGTTGCGATAAGCTTGAAAGATAACTTGAGTAATAAGTTATCCTAAGGAGTTTAGGAAAAGATCAAGTTTAGGAGTTATCTAAATTATGTAAGTTTTCCTTGTGAAATTAGGAAACTCTTCTCTATATAAAGAGTTGCCAAAGTTGTGGTATACCTTTAAGGATTGAGAGAAAGAGTTCTATAGAGAATCAAGAGTTAGAACTACGTGTTTGGCTTGATCCCTTCTAAAGGGTACGTAGGCAATCTTCTTTAGAAGGTGCATCCATTCAATAATTGGTATCAGAGAAAATAAATGATGTGGGAGCACTCCTTACAAGATAACCTTGCGAATAAGAAGGTACAAGACGGTGCCAAGATTTCGCTAGACCCTAGCAAAACGAGATGGGTTCAAGATGGTACTTAAGGTTTAGCTAGAGAGGATGACACGAGTCATGTGGTCCTTGGTTTGAAGGGGAGAATGTTGGGATATCAATCCAAGTCCCACATCTGAAGATTAGACGATATAGGTCTAATATATAAGTAAAGTCCATCCAAATTAGTATGAGGCATTTTGGGAAGAAAGCCAAAGATAAATCCGTGCGGGCTTTTGCCACTTCGGGCCAAAGCGGACAATATCATACTAATTTGGGAAGTTGGACATATGCTTTAAAAAGCCTCAATCTCAAAAAAACCCAATACAAGACAAAAATAAATCTAACTATTACATTGTTTGTTAATTCGTAGGTGCATTACCACACACTAGCACAATAATTTTAACGATAATTGAAAAAATGTCACTTTTAGATTATCTTTTACAAACATGTCATTCTTGAATTATTTTTTTATTAACATGCCACTTATAAATTCGTTTTAAAACTTTATATCTCAAAATTCTCAATTTTTAAAAAAGTTTTGATCCCTAACAAATCTTAAACAAAAAAACATAAACCCTAATATATATTAATTAATCCAAACATAAATGATTTTAAAATTTGAAAAAGCGATAGTGGCATTTTTGCAAGAGAAATTATATGAAATGCCACTTTTGGGATGCCACTTTACACAAATGCCATCTTTTAAAAATATTTGCAAGTTATGCCACCTTTTTTTTTAACTTAACTTTTAAAGATATTTTTTCTGATTTTTTTTTTCTTCAAATCTCAAATTTTTCATTCTCTCATCTCAGATCTCGTGTGTGTCTTTCTCTCTACACCAAATCGTATCTCTCACATAACTAGATTAAAAAATATGAATTTAAGAAAAATGTTACAAAACAAAAAAAATGGATCTCGTGGATTGAAAAGAAAAAGAAGAAGAAGAAGAAGAATGTTCTCATAGAAAACAAAAATGTTAACAAACACACAAACGCTTTCAAATTTTTTAGCTTTGGATTAACTATTTTACATTTAAGATATAGTTTTGAGGATAGAATTTAGAGTTTGGGTTTTGATTCACCATTTTATAAGGTTTATAAGATTTTTAAAACAGATTATAAGGTTTTTAAAACAGATTATAAGGTTTTTAAAAATCCTAGAAACCTTTAGAAAACCTTATAATTTGTTTTAAAAAAAATTTATAACGACGTGAAAACCTTTGTTAAACATATTATAATTTTTTAAATAGATTATAAGGTTTTTTAAATCGGATTATAAGATTTTTTTAAATCTTAGAAACCTTTAGAAACCTTATAATTTGTTTTAAAAAACTTTATAACGACGTGAATTTTTTTGGTAAACATATTATAAGTTTTTAAAACAGATTATAAGGTTTTTTAAATCGGATTATATGGTTTTTTAAAACGGATTTATAAGGTTTTTTAAAACCCTAGAAACCTTTAATATACCTTATAATCTGTATATAAAACATTATAACAACATGGAAACCTTTTTTAAAATAGATGATAAAGTTTTTAAATCAGATTATAAAAATTTTTAAAGCAAATTATTATATACAGATTATAAGAATTTGCTTTAAAAATTCTTATAATCTGATTTAAAAACCAACCCAGATTTGTTTTTAACAAACTTAAGAACAAAATCAACCAAAACGAAACAAAAGCCAGATTTTGAGATGAAATCAACCCAAATCAATCAAAAATTGAGATTTATAACCCAAATGGAATAAAAATTGAGATTTATGGCAAATCGAATCAAAACTCAACTAGAATTGAAAGATTGAAAACTAGATCTATAAAAAATGATGAATTTCGGATCTAGATCTTCTAGATATAAATCTATCCGAATATGAGAGAGAGAGATTCGGATTCAGATCTAGATCTAAATCCAAATATGGGAGAGAGATTGTTGTTCTTCTTATTGTTATGATCGTTATCAATACCGCATTTATTATAATCACCAATCACCTTCTATTTTATTCGTCCCGCACCGCTTATTCTATATGATCTGCTTTTCCGCTAGAACCACACTTGAACTGTACCGCCCCGCTAAATTATTTGTTTCGCACCGCTCAATCCGCTGTCACCATTCGGGCCCTTATTTCCTTAGAATCTTGTCGTACAAGTCCCAAAATATGACACAATTTTTAAATGAACCCTTAATTCTTATAATATTCAAAATAGACCAATAACTTAATGATATTCCAAATTGACAAAGAACTTATTGAATATACATGATATTGTTCCAATCTTCTCTAAAAACATCTGCAAAAACTCGAACAGATTGAGAAAGGTGGAATTAAAACCAAACACAAAATGATAGTAGAAAGAATGTAATAATATGTAGATGCAGAGATATAAATGGTTGGTTCTTTGATGATTGCAAATCAATTTGATGATACTGTATTTCCCATCAATCATCAATACTCTCTACATTTAATCAACTAAATTGGATGTTGCAGTTTGGTGAAAGTCTAGGAAGAGCCATTACATCAGCTCGCGAGAACTTACTCTCCGCGTCAACACTAACTCTCACAGTTTCAAGACATTCCAATTTGCCCAAAAAATGGCTCATCTGTTGCAACTCTTGAAAAGAACCTCCATACTCTGAAATCTCTAGCACCTTCACTTGACATGTAAATAAACAACATAATTTCTCCTCCCCCTTCTGCTTCTTCTTTTTCTTATTCTTTATAGGGATGCAAGCGCAGGCATCTCCGCATCTATTTGTTACTCTGTGCACAAGACCCTGTAAACAAGAGCACCGCCAAATTTGTGACATGTATGACAACAAACAACAAATAGAAAAGAATCCCATGATAATAAATTACCTTGATGAGTAAAGTCTCTAGATTTGGACAACTCTTGAGCAGAAGTGGCATGACTTGCCAACCTTTTTCCTTGTTACTCTCGATAAATAAATTAAGGAGGTTGTTGAACACGGGCATAGATTTACAACAGAAATGAAACGCCTATTATGAAAACACAAACCATACATATATAAGTGAGAGACCTCCAGTCACTAGAAGAAAAACACTTCAGCACAAAACTGACCTCAAGGGAATCAGGAGACAAGTGAAGGGTCGTAACGTTGCTTATACCCGCAACTAGATGTGTAACATTACCAAATATAGCCTTTGGTTTATGGTTAAAAACAATATAATAACCATCATCATTATAATAACCACCATCATCATCATCATCATCATCATCACCATTACCTTCTTCATAATCATCATAATCGTTAGTTGACACCCATAACCTAATATTCAGCCTGGCTTCGACAAGCAAATCCAAATCAAGAAAGTGGTAATCATGTGAGACATAACTAGAATAGTCCAGGTAGACAAGACTTGGTGCTTCAATAAAAACGGAGATGTGAGCATATTGAATCTTGGGTTGATTGGTAAAAACCACAAGCCGCTTGATGGATGCACTATGCACGTTCCTACCGAAACAAGGCGGATCATCACCATCACGTATGTGCAACTCTTCTAGCGCAGGGCAGCCCGAGAAGAGCGGACGACAGTAGTCATAATCAAACGAAACTGATAAGAGATAGAAAGATTTGAGCGCTGGGAGAAACACACGCTGGGCTTGAAGAAGAAATTCACCAGAAAGTGTGAGCTTAACCAGTGTATTACTCGTTAACAAGTTTGTTTCTAACCCAAAAATAGGCCGCGGGTTGGCGTGGAAGTGTATTTCGAATAAACCTCGTTCCATAGCAGTCAAAATCCAACGGTTGACACAAGAGTTGACGTGATCGAATTCACCTCCATAATTTATAAAGCACAAGGAGCATGAGAACTTCTTGATTGGAGAATTGTTTAACAGAGAAAACGCCCTGTCTACGAAATCACAGAAGCCACGTAGACCTCTTATTTCTTCTTCTTTGTTGGCATACACAACCATCGACTCATCGAACCAAAGGTTGTCTACAAGACCCAGCAGATTCCTCCACCTCTTTGACAGAACCGATGTGGAAGCAGCCAGTTTTGTCGGAATTAAAGACAGGATTTTTCCCAGAATCTCGTCTGGCAAACTGCTGATCGAATCTCTATGCACCATCGAAATTTACACTCACAAGTTTCTCCCTTTGCAATCTAAACAATCCAAGCGTTCCGATCTTAAATACCAAATTGAGAGGTGTAGGTGTTTCAGGAAGATATCAAATTTGGACCAAGCTAAAGAAATAACTTACGAAGACGAGGATGATCGAAAAACTTGTTTCGCTTGACGATGGAATTCCAGGGCCGGCCAAGAGAGAGAACGCACAAAATAAACTCTCGTTTTTTTTCTTTCGTAACTTATTATTTATTTATATATATATATATATATATATATATATATTTTTTTTTTTTCTTTTTTTTTTAAATTAATTTTTTTTAAATGTCTTCTCTCATCTTCTCCCAAGCGATTTCTTCACAGATCAAATCTAAGACACCTTTTATACTTGATCTCTCTGGCCGGCATCGGCTCCACACTATTTCCTTTGTTATTTTTCTTTCTAGATTAGGTTTAATTTCGGCAATTTCCTTCAATTATGGAGGCGTTTCATTCATGGTTCATTGTTGGTGTACCTGTGTTTTGATTTCACCCACGACGAATCTGTTATCTCCGTGAAAAGTTTATCATTTCATGATGCTCAGTACCCACAATCCCTATTAATGAAAGGGATTGATTATAAATTCGGAAGAGTTATCTGGTAGTTTGATCAACGAATTTGGGATCCGGGCATATTATATTCACGGAGAATCAACGAATCAGCGCAAGAGAAGATATTGAGTATCATCAATAACGTTAGAATATTATAGAGTTTCATTCAAGAGATGATAGCCAAGAGCGACGATCTCATTATTTTGGGATTAATTCTGAAGGGGGAAAGAAACAAGTTTAGTAACTTGTTGACGAGTAAGTCTTAGATATCGAAAGCATCGCGGAAATTCACTTCTTCATCATTCTTATAAATATTTGGTTATGTAATTGTAGATGTGTATTTGGATTCGCTCGTTATTGATGTCTTATGGTTGTATAAACTCTTGTACACGATTTAGAATTGTATATATTTTTTTTTTGTCGTCTGAAAATTTCGGTGAAAAGAAAATTTCGAAGCCCATTACAAACACATACATTGCCCAATTCTCCTAAAGAGATAACGATTATACATACAATAAATAACACGTAGCTAAATAATGTTTGCACAAGAATCAAAGAGTCCGACAATAACATCTCCAACCGGCCATCATAGCTCCGCCGTGAACCACCACCAGTACATAAGATCCGACTCTATTTCTTCGAAATTCACTGAAAAAGCTCCTCCAAAGAACAAATCCTAGCAAGGTACTGTCAAAAAACTACTTACCTCCATAAAACACCACATGATCCTCTTTATCACATAGCCATGTCACCCATCAGCTAATTTAAAGGCATCGATTTGGTGATTTAACGGAGATTATCCCAGCCTGGACGGACGATCCAAAAGAAGAGAAAATAGATAATTTCATCGTTGGGGGTTTTAAAAAAATTTATTTCATGTGTTATGTAAGTTCTCAAAACTATAAATAAAAATAGATGTTAAATAAAAAAAAATTAACGACTTATTAAAGAAAGACTGAGAATTGGGACAAAAAGTTTATCGAATGAATTTTTTAAAAAAATTAGGATAAATGAAGCACAAATTATCGAAGGAGAAAAATTTAGAATTGTCTTAGAACATGGATCCCTAACCCATGTTCTCTAAAGGTCTATGAAGATCACATGTTAGTTGTGTGTTTGTGATGGTTTCCAAAGACCTCACGTCACTTGTGTTTCCTGATATCACTACAAGAAAACAGATTTTTAGCTACTAATAGTTGCGACTAAATACATAGTCGCTAAATGTAGCTACTATTTTGCGACTAATTAGCAACTAAATTACGACCAATAATAATTGGTATCAAATCAGTCGCTAAATTGCGACTATTAAAATTCGTTGCGACTAAGTCGCTATTTTGTGACTAATGCGCGACAAAATAGCGACTAAATTTGTTGGGTCGCTATATAGTCGCGGTTTTAGTCGCAAAAAATCAGTGTAGGCCACGTGGCAAAATTTTTTTGTGACTAAATTTATTGTCGCAAATCAGTCGCTATTTTGCGACTAACTAGCGACTAAATTCGGTGAGTCGCAAAATTTTGTTTGCGACTAAATTTATAGTCGCAAATCAGTCGCTATTTTGCGACTAAGTAGCGACTAAATTCGGTGAGTCGCAAAAGTTAGGTGAGAGCACACGTGTTTGACATGTTGGGTAGGTGTACCTAATTTTATTATACTGTAAAATTAGTCGCTATTTGGTTGCGAAATTGAATTTAGCGACTGTTTATATAGTCGCTAAATAGTTGCAAAAATGTCTATAAATAGAAAGCTCAAATCATTCGTTCACCTCACTCTGACACTCTCCATAATTCGTTAGAGAATTCAAGTGGTGGAGAAAATTTTTTTTTCATAAGTTAAAAAATGTCGGGAAATTTTAATAATACGTATGGTCGGGAATGGATGTATCAGAGGTTCGATGAAGTGACGGGAAATTTCTCGTCAAATTTCGTCGCGGGGGTGGACCAATTCATGGCATTTGCAAATAGCCAACCACTGACGCAGAGCAATGGCGGTAAGTTTTTCTGTCCTTTTGCTGTTTGCCGGGGAGTAGAATTTATGCCAGGGAGTAGAATTTATAAGCATTTGTATAAGAATGGATATATGCCAGATTATTATGTTTGGTATAGACATGGAGAAGAACTCAATATGGGTTTAGGATCAAGTTATGTTGATACGACGTGGGTTAGTGGGACTGAAGAAGTCGGTAATGTAGTAGAAAATAGATATGTGGATATGGTGAATAATGCATTTCGTGATAACGTGAATTTTGATAACTACGGAGAGTATGGTAGTTATCAAAATGTTGAAGAACTTGGTAGTTATCAGAATGCAGAAGAACCTGTACGTAATCATTCAAAAAAGTTCTACGACTTGTTAGAAGGAGCGAGAAATCCATTATACGATGGTTGTCAAGAAGGACACTCGAAGTTATCCTTAGCTTCTCGGATCATGCAAAATAAGGCTGATCATAATATGAGTGAGAAGTTAGTGGATTCGGTATGCGAAATGTTTACAGAGTATTTACCAGAAGGAAACCATGCAACTGGTTCAAATTACGAGACAGAAAAATTGATGCGCAATTTAGACCTCCCATGTCATGCAATTGATGTGTGCATTAACAATTGTATGATATTCTGGAGAGATGACGAATGGTTAGATAAGTGTGCGATTTGTAATTCACCAAGATGGAAGCCTAACGAGCAACAACGTAGGACTAATGTACCATATAGTCGTATGTGGTATATGCCTATTGCTGATAGATTGAAGAGAATGTATCAGAGCAAGAAGACTGCAGCGGCAATGAGATGGCATGCAGAGCACAGAACCAAGGAGGGAGAAATGTGTCATCCATCTGATGCGGCGGAGTGGAAATATTTTCAAGATCAACATCCTGAGTTTGCCCGAGAAACCCGCAACGTTTATCTTGGATTATGTACAGATGGGTTCAATCCTTTTGGAATGTCAAAGAATCATTCGTTGTGGCCTGTGATCTTGACTCCATATAATTTGCCCCCTGGCATGTGCATGAATACGGAGTACTTGTTTCTTACAATTATGAACTCTGGGCCAAATCATCCGCGTGGTAGTCTCGATATATTCCTCCGACCTCTTATTGAGGAGTTAAAAGAGTTGTGGTCTAATGGTGTCGATGCGTACGATGTGTCGTTGAATCAAAATTTTAATCTCAAAGCAGTGTTGTTGTGGACGATAAGTGACTTTCCTGCGTATAGCATGTTATCAGGATGGAGCACCCATGGAAAATTGGCGTGTCCAATTTGCATGGACGACACAAAGTCTTTTTATTTGCCGAACGGAAGAAAGACATGTTGGTTTGATTGTCACCGAAGATTTCTTCCACTTGATCATCCACTAAGGAAGAATAAAAAAGACTTTTTGAAGGGAAAAGACGCTAGGAACCAATATCCACCAGAGCCTTTGACCGGTGAGCAAATTTATTCATACCGGTTGCGTCGTGTTAATCCACCTAGAACAAAGGATGTAGGTGGTAACGGTCACGAGAAGAAGATGCCTGGCTTTGGGAAGAAGCATAACTGGCACAAAGAAAGCATATTTTGGGAGCTGACGTACTGGAGGGACCTCAATCTGCGACATAATCTCGATGTGATGCATATAGAGAAGAATTTCTTTGATAACATCATGAACACTGTTATGCGTGTGAAGGGTAAATCAAAAGACACCATCCCGTCACGATGGGATGTAGGAGAATTCTGTTTTCGGCCACACTTGCTTGTTGATGAGGGTAGAGCCCCTTTTCCTCCCTACTCATTGACAGACGAAGCCAGAAGAAGCTTATTGGAATGTGTGAAAAATTCGGTCAAATTCCCAGATGGTTATGCTTCAGACTTAGCTAGTTGTGTTGATATACCTAATGCAAAGTTTTTTGGGATGAAGAGTCATGACTGCCATGTGTTTATGGAGCGGTTACTTCCATTTATTTTGGCCGAACTCCTAGATCGGAACGTTCACCTCGCGTTATCAGGTACGTACTACTTCTTGTTCTATATATGAATATGTGCCACGTAAATATGATTATAGTATTTTATATTTACCAATTTTTGAATTCAATTTATATACTGTAGGAATTGAAGGATTTTTCCGTGACTTATGTTCGAGGAGTTTGCAAAAAAGTCGCATCCACATTCTAAAACAAAACATAGTTTTGATCATATGCAACTTGGAAAAGATCTTTCCACCATCATTTTTCGACGTGATGGAGCACCTGCCTATACATCTCCCATACGAAGCTGAATTAGGAGGCCCCGTGCAATACAGGTGGATGTACCCTTTCGAAAGGTTTTTCAAAAAGTTGAAAGGGAAAGCCAAAAACAAAGCTCGTGCGGCAGGATCCATTGTTCAATCATATCTAAAGGAGGAGGTAGCTTATTTCTCAGAGCACTATTTTGCGGAAAATGTACTCACAAAATCAAGGTAAACACTATAATTAAACACATATGGAGGCACATAATATAAATTTTAAATTTCTTTTAACTCCTTTTTCCAGGTCAACAAGATTCAGTGAAGGTGAAGTTCCCCAATATGATCTTGACCCTGAAGTACCTGATATATTTAGGCACGTCGGTCGTCCAAGTGGGCCAATGAAAGAAATCTGGCTGACAGAGAAAGACTTTCAATGCGCACATTCATATGTTTTGCGAAATTGCCCCTATTTTCAGCCTTTTGAGAGGTAAATCTCAAATTAAGTTTAAACAAAATTGACTATGTCGGTCGGTCTCATATACGTTTTGGTCTTACACAGTATGTTCGATGAGTATCTTGCAACAAAATATCCAGATCTCTCAAACAAAGAACTCGAGGCTAAAAGAGCTGAAGAATATCATTTATGGGTGAAAGATTATGTATGTCAGAATAATATTCTTAACTGTGTGTATATATATTTTATTTTTGTACTTCTATAATTTGATATTGTCTATCTTCATGCAGGTTACCTACTGGAAAACCACACATCCTTTTCCTAATTGGGTTCAAGAGATAGTGCATGGACCATTGAACAAGGCCAAAACTTGGCCTATCTATTTTACAAGAGGATATTTGTTTCATACGCAGAGTCACGGCCGCGGAAAAAAGACTTGCAACTATGGTGTATGTGTTAAAGGAGAGAATTATAGTGATGCATCAGATGAAGCTGATTTCCACGGGATCTTAACGAATATAATAGAAATCGAGTACGAGGGAATGGTTAATCTGCGTCTCACACTCTTTAAGTGTAAGTGGTACGACCCTAAAATCGGTAGAGGCACTCGGAGGAACCATGCTGGCATTGTAGACGTTCTTTCATCGCGATGGTATAATAAATACGAACCATTTATTCTAGGTTCGTATTTCCGCCAAAGTTCCTTCTTTTCGCCTTTTCATATAAATATATATATATATATATATATATATATATATATAAATATTCAAGTCTAAGTTCTGCAACTTGATTTTGCATAGCCTCTCAAGCGAATCAAGTTTGTTATATCCCGTACCCATACAAGAAGAAACCGCCAAAGTTGTGGCTAAATGTTGTTAAAGTCAACCCGAGGGGAAATATTTCAGGAGATTGTGTCGCCAGTGAACCTACTATTTTGCAACAAGTAAATGATGATCCTGTAATGATGACTGCAATTGAAGATCTCGTAGTCGATAATGTGGCACAAGGAGTCAACCCAATCAATTTTGATTATGATGTCAGAGATGCGGAACAAGAAGATGAATTCCAGGAAAATTCTTCGTCTTCTGAGGATGACGATGAATATGATGTCAGAGATGCGGTACAAGAAGATGAATTCCAGAAAAATTCTCCGTGTTCTGAGGATGACGATGATTATGTATGAAGAACCTTAATAAAGTGCGTAAACGACTATGTTAATTACCTAAATCCTTAAATCTCTTGTTATTTATCTACAAACTATGTAATAATTATTGGCTTAACCCGCTAAATATTCCCTCGTTAATGTCTACCTAATCCCCAAAATGACTATACTTAGACATTTTTTTAGGTAGGAAACCAAAAACAACAACCCAAACCCAATTTTTTATCTCACCAAATTTCTATACACACTTATCACATAATTGTCTATAAAAGTTTAAAATGAAACCAAATGTTTATACATACCACATTTAACTTATTTTTATTCAATCCCAAATCCAAAATAACCATAAACTATAATAACTTATACATTACTTCTACTATATCTCATTAAAAAATAAGCAATTCTATACCCTAATACCTAATCCCCAAAAAAATCTATACCCTAATATCTAATCTCCAAAAAAATCTAAACCCTAATACAACAACCCAAACCCAAATTTTTCTTTCCCTCTCACCAAATTTTTATTTCCCTCTCACCAATAAACATCACAAATGTAAATCTATACCCTAAACCCCAAAACTTTACAAACTTAGAGATTTTTGTGGGAAACCAAAACCCAATTAGGTTTTATTATATAATTACTTATATTATATCTCATCAATAATCACAAATGCAAATCTATACCCCAAATGCAAATCTATACCACAAACCCCAAAACTTTACACACTTAGAATTTTGTGGGATACCCAAAATTTTTGGTGGGAAACCAATTTTTGGGTTAATTTTTAGAGGGAAACCCAATATTTTGGGCCCAAACCCATTAACTTTTCGTGAAAAAATCTTATCTCACGCGTGAGAAACCCTATCCTCGCCTCCTTCACTCTTCTCCTTCACCTTAATCGATTTCTTCTCTCTGAAAATCTGATCTCTTCTCTCTGAAAACCCTTAATCGATTTCACCTTCTCTCTGATCTCTTCTCTCTGATTTCCCTCAGATCTCTGAAAACCCTCAGATCTCTTCTCTCTTCTTCTCTCTGAAATCGATTCAATCGATTTCTTTCGATCTGATTTCTCTGATTTGTTCAATCAATCTCTGATTTCTTTGCTTTCTTTCGATCTTCTCTTCAATCCTTTCAATCGATTTCTTTCGATCTCTTCTCCTTTTTTGAAAACCCTAATTCTCGATCTTCTTTGAAAACCCTAATTCTCGATCTCTGATTTCTCTGATTTCTTTCGATCTTCTCTTCAAATCTTGTCTGAAAACCCTAATTCTCGATGACCGGAAGAGGCCGAGGCCGAGGGCGCGGGAGAGGAAAAGGCCGTGTCGCAGATCCAACGCCGTCGATGCCTTCCACATCTACACCAGTTAGGCCGCCGGAAATTGGCCAGCAGTACACCTTCACTCCAGCGCAAGACGGTTCTCCGCCACGACGCGCTCTCACCCAAACACAGATCCATGTCCGACAGTTTCCACCGCCACAAACTCTTTTCAACAACTCCACGACTCCAGATCAGAGGGCTAGATCTGAAACCCACCAGTCGAGGTCTCAACATCAGAGGTCTTCTCACCATACAGGAGAAACTGCTCGGTTATCTAACCCTGACAGTCCGGAGTCGAACAATCAACATCAGAATCGACAGCCTCCTAGCCCTACAGGTCAACTCTATAAACTTTAGGTTTAGGTTTTGTCTCGATTTGATGAAAAGTTTGGATATTGAAAGATGGGTTAGCTTCACTTTATGTTGTTCTGTGATTTCATGGAGAGATATTAGATTTTTTGAATGGTATCTATGTTAATTACATGAACCATAAGATTATTTCTCTCCTGACTGGTATCTATGTTAATTACAAGAACCATAATGCTTGTATTCCTGTCTGGTCAAAAGTCTTGAAAAAGATTTCAAATAGGCTATCATGCCAACCAAGGTGCCCATGAGACGCAAGGTGCGTGTACTGGCCAACCTGGACCCTCAACTAAGGTCCTTGTACTTGGGGAAATCTCAAGATAACAAAGATCAATACATTTTTCTTCTCTGTTTTAAGTTTTAGTGTCTGTTGGTTTAAGTATTTGTACCTTTGAATTTTTTTTCCTTTTCTGGTTTTTGGCAAGAAACTTAGAACTGAATTGTGCGTGGTAAACTTTGCTTTGCTTTCCGTTTAGGTTTAGGCTTTGATTTCTGTTTAGGTTTTAGATTTTACATTTGGTTTCTTAAGTATTTTGGCTTTGATTTATAACCATAATGATTATTTCTCTCCTCACATTATTTCTCTCCACGATTCTAAAAGGTTCTGTTTTTGTTTGTTTGGCTGTTGTAGTCATGGTGTTGTTCGATTTTTATGTTTAATCTGGGTATTAAGACCTAACTGGTCAAAAGTCTTGAAAAGGATTTCAAATAGGCTATCATGCCAACCAAGGTGCCCATGAGACGCAAGGTGCGTGTACTGGCCAACCTGGACCCTCAACTAAGGTCCTTGTACTTGGGGAAATCTCAAGATAACAAAGACCATTAGGTCTAAACAAAAGATTTATCAAATCTGAGACGAAAGTCCACTGATAAAACAAGTAGAGGAATTCTGCTAACCAATTTGAAAAATTGATGCTGAATCTGATGATACAAATCTTAATATATTTAGATTAAGCATTTACTTTGGTTCATTAGCATTTGTTCTATGAGTTCAACTGATTTGTTCTAATGATTTGTTGTAGTGTTTTCTTGTTTATTATGTTTCCAGCTATGTTTCCAGGACAAACCACTCTGAACCATCGTCCACGGCAAACTACTTCTACTCCTCAACTTCAGATGCGTCCCCCAACGAGACATAACTCCAACACCTCTGAACATCAACACTCCAACGATACGGTAGAAGAGCATGTTGATGGGGTTGATGACAGTGTCCACCACGAATCCACTCTCCCAGAAGACACATTGATCTATCTTCACGAGCTGCTAACCGTGCCTAACCGTCACCAGTGGACTTGTAATCTGTCTCCAGAGAGGCCTCAGCCACCAAATACCACATGGTGAATTCTTTTCACTACGTTTCTTATTGTTTGAACTTTCTGCTTGTTTATGGTTCATCATAACTGTTTGTTTCTCCTTGTTTGAACTTTTTTTGTAGGTTTGGTCGTGATGGATCAGCTCTGGTCCGCAAGATTACAAAAATCTTCACCAACAAGTTTGATAAACCATACTACAGTATCAGTTGTGTGCCTCCAGACCGAGTTGAGCGATGGTTCATCGAGTTTGCAGTAATGTTTTCAGATCTTTCACACTCTTCTATTATTTCTTGCTACTCGTTACTAACAAAACTAACACCTGAGTTCACTTGTTTTGTAGAAAGAGCACACATGGGATCCCTTGATCACAGGGACAGTTCAAGCACATTTCAAGGCGATTGTTGCGAGGCGGTTGAAGGATATGGTGAGCAAAGCTCATGCGGCTGGTGAACGCCCTACTTGGATCGGCGAAACCCTCTGGAAAGAGATGGATGATTACTGGAAGAGTGAAGAAGGTAAGGGGAGGAGTGAGACCGCATCTGCTTCTCGCAATTCTGACCGAAAAGGTCTTGGTCCTCACAGAAGCATCACTGGCCAAAAATCCACTAGCCAAGTCAGACAAGAAATGGTAAGCTACTATCACTAGACTGGTTTTGTTTTGTTTTCACCTGCCCATCATGATAGTTGTTCTTGTTTCTTTTGTTGCATTTTCAGGAGTTGGAGCTTGGCAGACGAGTTAGTCTCGGAGAAGTTTTCCTCAAAACCCACACCAAACCAGATGGGACCTATGTTGATATGAAGGCGCAGAAGGTTGCAGAAACGTATCAGCAGAACCTCCAAGCAAAGCGTTCCGAGTTCGACTCAGAAATTTCTGATGGTACATCGCGACAACCCGAGCTAACCACAGAGGAATGCAATGACATCTTTCTTCAGGTAAGTAAATGTGATTCTGTTCTTTGAAGTATTTTCTAACTGTTTGTTCTTCGAGTTTGCTAACTGTTGTAATTGTTTTCCGTCTCCTAGGCATCAGATGTGGATCAGAGAGGCTACGTTTATGGCATTGGAAACCTCAATGAGACTGACTTTAGCAAGAAGCGCAAGTACGAAGCAGGTAACTCTTCCTCGTCTTATGTCTCGATGCAACAACAATTGCAGGAAACCCAGCGCAAGCTTGACGAACAAGCAGCTCAGAACAAACGCCTAGAAGCTGAGCTAGCCCGACAAAAGGCCCAGGGTGAGGAGTTGACTCTGATGGACAAGTACTTGCGCCAAACTGACCAGGGTTATCTTGCCTTCCTTGCTTCCCAAACTGCCCCAACTGATCCTCAAACTGCAGCCACAACTGATCCTCAAACTGCAGCCACAACTGATACTACTCCAACTGATACTACTCCAGCTGAATCCTTGTAATTTCAAACAATCTTTATGTTTTGTTTTTCCCTCGGCTTTATCTTTATTTGGTTTGTATGTCAAGACATGGCTTAAGTGCTTTGGTTGCTTTTTTTGGTTTTGAAGACATTAGTTGTGTTTTTATTTTGTATGAAGACTTTAGTAGTTTGAATTGTAGTTTCTAGTTTTGTATTAAGACTATAGTAGTTTGAATTGTAGTTTCTAATTATCTATCTTGCTACAAACAAAAATTTAAAACCAAAACAAATTTTAAAACCAAAACAGAATCTACAAATAGGAAAAAGGGCATAATTTTTTTTTTTACTAAATTTTTTAGTCGCAATTTTGTCTCTTTTTAGTCGCAAAATAACCCATTTTACAGTTGCTAAACTCGGATTACAGTGGCAATTGGGTCGCTAATTAGTTGCCACTTAGTCGCTAAATTTTGCGACTAAATTGCTACAAAAATACAAGAAATATAAGTAGTAGCTAATTAGTCGCAAAATTTAGCGACTAAAATAATTGTCGCAAGTGGTAAAATTATAGTCGCAAGTGGGTTGCTAATGAGTCGTCACTTAGTCGCAAAATTTAGCGACTAAATTACTACTAAAATATAAAAAATATTATTAGTTGCAAAGTAGTCGCAAAATCGCAACTAATTAGCGACTAAAACAATTTGCGACCAAATATTTGAGACTATCGTTTTTAGTCGCTAAATAGTCGCAAAAATCATATTCGCGACCACTTTGCAACTAAATAGGCAGTTGCGAAATATATGTTTTCTTGTAGTGTATAGTCTACGAATACCTTCTACTATATTCGTTACTCAATGGCCTTGACCTCCCGACATAAGCGTGTCCCACATGCACTTGGAGTATTGGATCAAAACTTATATTTGATCCAAGAGATTGAACCATGTTCAAGGAGAATTACTCTCCATTCACATTCAGAAGGAAAATTATATTTGAAAAGCTACAATTTGAGTTTTCTATATATCAAAGTAATATTATTTCAAGATGGTCAAAGTATTTTTGATTTCTTCTTCAACATCTTATTAAAAAACAAATATGTTAATTTTTAGTTTTCGATTTATTTTTCCTAAAACCAAATAAAAACAATCAATTCAAGTAAAATGAAAAATGAGAAATGAGAAAAACATCCACAAAAATAAAAACTTAAGAACTCCCTTATTTGGGCTCAAGACTCTCTCTTTCTTTAAGAGGCTTTGAAAATTAAAAAGATAAGAAATTTTGTGAGAATAAGCGTGTATCAGGGTGAGTGATTCTTTTCTGTTTACAAAATTAGGGTTTATTGAAGGTGTTCTTGAAGTTTGAGATAGAGGATAACAAATCGGTGCGGTGTGAGATTTGGGATTGAGTTTGGTTTCTTGGGAAAGGTGAAGAGAAGTTGTTTGCTAGTATTTCTAGGTGAGTGTAAGGGCTATATCATCGAATATTGATAAAATCCTTTTGGGTTTGAAGATTCAAGAGCTCAAGGTGTCGTTTGACTTACCGGACGAGCCAGAGTATAGTTCGATCAAGGAGAATAAATTGAGTTTGATAGAAAGAACGCTTAATCCGTATCGACAAAAAGTGTCAAATCTTGTTCTGGATATGCCTCAGTGGCAGTTAAAGGACAAGGTTCGAGGGGTCGTGCTATCAGAAGAGAAATTCCAGTTTATCTTCAAGGAGGAGAAAGATTTATTGAAAATTCTAAACCGAGGAATTCATACGTATAATCAATGGAGTTTTGTGATTGAGAGGTGGAAGAGAATCCACCTTTGGATTATCTTCAGACGATTCGGGCATGGGTTCAATTAAGGAATATCCCTTTCATAAGACTCCTAAGTCAATTGAGGATTTGGGGGGTTTTTGCTGGGAAAGTAGTAGAGGTGGCTTATGATTCGTTGAGAACACAAAGTCGGGAGTTGTTAGGGTAAAAGTTAAGTTAAATATTTCTGAACCCATTAGAAGGTTTAAGGAAGTTAATTTACCTAGAGGGGGTCAAATTTCGGTAAGGTATGACTTTGAACGCTTGGAAAAAAAGATGCTACTCGTGTCAGAGGTTAACACCTGAGCGGGAACATTGCCCAATTTTCGTGTATAAAGAGAAGAGTTCGGATGGGAATGTGAAGGAAACCGAAAAAGAGAAGAAGGTAGAGAAGGTTTTGGTTATTAAGGAAGGGGATCCTCTGTTTGGGGTGCTTTCTGAGGAACAGGTAGGCCTAAATCTTCGTACAGGAAGACTGAAGATTGACAGCGAGGTCTTAGAAGGTATGAGGATTTATATCTTTGTTGGTCATGAGTCTGAAAGGTTTATGAGGGAAAGTAGAGTGTAGAGTTCTTTAGAAGAGGTTAGTAAAGATCCCAGGGGTCATCATTCTCTAAGTCTAGAGCCAATTCCCACCATTTCTGCTGATTTGGATAAATGGAAAGACATGGTGTTCAATTATGATGGACAAGAAGGTTCTCAAGGCTTAAATAACATGGAAGGAATTCAAGTAGGGTCGGAGGAAGGGGAGATAAGGGTAACATGTAATTCGGAAGAGTTTAGGATGAAGGAAGGGGTTTGAAATGAGGAAAAGTTAATGAGGCTCCTTGGTGATGAGTTTCCAACTTCTGATTGTTCAACGGTTTATAGAAGTGGCTTCTCTGAGGCTGGTTCTTCAGGGGCAGTCATAAGAATAGTGAAACCTAGGGGAAGGCCACATATGCATAAAAAGAAACATAAGAAAGGGGTAGATGTTCCCACACCAATGAGGGATGAGAAGAAAAAAGGTAGAGTGGTGGGAACGCAAGAAAAGAGGAATGTCCTTAAAGAAGGAGGAGAAAAGGAAGAGGAAGCACATGTTAATAAGAGAATGGTCAGAACAGTGGATGGAGAGTATCTAGCTGCTGTGTGCAGCAACACTGAGGTAGTCCCAAATGAGGGACTGTCCAGTATCTAATGAGTCTTCTAAGCTGGAATTAAGCATGGGCATATTATACGAACCCGAAAACCGAACCCGAAACCAAACCGAAAAAATCGGGTTTGGGTCGGGTTCAGGTTTAGGCTATTACACGAATCTGTTCTATAATCCTCGGGTTTCGGTTTCGGTTTCGGGTTCGGGAAAACCCGGGTTACCCGCGGTTAACCGAGAAACCCAAATCTTAGGGGGTATGGGTATTAATATTTTTTTTTGTCGTAGGAATGGGTTTTAGTATTTTGTACTCTTCGTCTTCTTGAAAGAAAAGCCTAAAGGACTGCGAACAAAACCCGATTAAATTCTTTATTTCAGTTCTTCAAACTGGATCCTACTCAAAATCCCAGATCGAGATCGTCTCCTCCGTCAGAGGCATCTACAAATCATTCGCAGGTTCATTAATTTTGATTTTGTTGGCTGAATTCATTTTCGTTTTTTGTAATTGAATTCGTTTTTGATTTCGTATATATGCCCAGGCCTAGTAAAGGTTGTTTGATTTTGTTTATAAATTTCAATTTTTTTGTGTAACGGTGTATGATTTCCACTGGAAAACGACTTCACAAATCATATATTTTCCGATTTTGAGTTCCAATTACTTCATTCTGGTTCGTTAAAATAAGGCTTTGATTGGTAGTAAAATATAGTTGTGTCGTGTGTGTGTTGTGTGTGTTTAGTTCTTCTAGAGCCAGTTAGCTTATTTGATTGTTCATTATTAATTTTACAGATGGATTCTTCATCATCACAAAATCCAGTTGACAAAGGCAAAGGCATACAAGTTTCGGATGAGGTATTGACTCTTGTAAGTGGAAAGAGGAAAGAAGCTCCTTCTGGAGGTTCTTCACAGGCTCAGGCGACAAAAGAAAGTGTTCGGTTCAAGGACTCCTCATTGGGAACATTTCACCAAGAAGAAAGAAGATCCCAACAAATGTAAATGCAATTATTGTGGAAAGCCCTTGTCATGTCCTTCAAAGCAAGGGACATCAGTTCTCATTAATCACATGAAAGTTTGCAAGAACTATAAGGCATGGCTAGATGGTCAACATAATATTCAGCCTGTGATCAGTGGAGAAGGACAGTTGATGCAAGCCAAGATTTCTGAAACTTTGTACAGAGAAGCATCAAATGAGTTGATGGTCTTAGCAGAGTTACCATTCTCATTCGTTGAGAGTGTTGCTTGGAAATACTTCAGTAATAAGGTAAGCTTTGTTCTTTTAAATTTATATTGCTTGTTCATTGTTTTCCTATCTGCATCTAACTAAGAATTTTTGTTTGTAGATCAAGATGTACACTCCTCACTCAAGAAGGACTGCAACTAGAGATATAGTGAAGATGTACAGAGACAAGAAGGCAGAACTAATGAGCTTGATCACAAGCAATAAACAAAGAGTGTCTCTGACAACAAACATTTGGAAATGTGAACCAACATGTAAGTTTGTCTCTCTTATTGTTCATTGTTATTTGTTTATCTTTACTTGTTGTTTTAGATACTTTAACTTGTTATATTTTTATGTGTGCAGCTGCAAGTTATATGGTGGTGACATGCCATTACATCGATGCAAACTGGCAGCTACAGAAGTACTTGATTGCCTTTAAAAACGTCTCAGATCATAAAGGTCAGACTATTTCTGATATTCTTCTAGATGTGTGCCTAGAATGAGGAATAGATAAGATCTTTACTATCACTGTAGACAATGCAACAGCTAATACCTCAGCTATTAAAAAGTTCCATACTGAATTTGATAAAAAAATCTCCTGAGGCATTTGTACTAGGTGGGAGTCACTTGCATATGAGATGTGCTGCTCATATTATTAATCTCATTGCAAGGGAAGGATTACTGAAAAAGGAGAAAGTGTCGATGCAATTAGAAATGCAGTGGCTTATCTAAGGGGATCTACTAATAGAATGAAGGCTTTTGCATTGAAATTAGATAGAGAAAGAGTATCTCGTGGTAGTTTGCCTTTCAATGTCTCTACTAGATGGAATGCCACATTCTTGATGTTATCTAGAGCAATTCAGTTTAGGGTTGGGTTTGATAAGATGGAAGAAGAGGATAAGTTGTACAATGATTATTTTCTAGAAGTTATTAATGGTATTAAGAGAGTTGGACCTCCTTCTTACTTTGACTGGAATGCAGTAGAAAGAATAGTCAAGTTCTTAGTCATGTTCTATGAGAGTACTTTGATTGTCTCTTCTTCAACTAAGGTTAACTCTTACAAGTGTTATGGTGTGATTGTGGACATTGAGAGGAACCTACAATCAATGTCTATGGGTTACGATACTGAGCTGAGTTTAGTAGCTGCTGATATGTTAGAAAAATTCAGTAAGTACTGCGAAGGGATGAAGACCATAAATAAGATGTTAGTTCTAGCTTCTGCATTTGATCCTAGGCAGAAGCTGAACTATGCAAAGCTCTGCTTTGATAAATTATATGGGAAAGATAGTTTAGAGTCTATAGCAATGTTGAGCTCTGTGAACACACTTCTCACTGATATGTTCAAAGAGTACAATGGTCGATATAGAAGAGGTCCTTCTCCATCTACTATGGCTTCTCAGAATTCACAATCTAGTCAAACAGACTCTGCTAATGTACATGACCCAGTAGAGGACAAAATGGAGCTTAGTTATGGGAGTTTTGTATATGAAAGGATAGATAATGTCTACAAGGAGTTGGTCAAGGAGTCAGGGGTAGCTGATCAAAGAAGTGAATTGGAAATTTATCTCACTGAGCCTGTGGAGAATCCAATTACATTCTTAGGATCAGATATGAATTTGCTCTCATGGTGGAAAGTAAATAGTTTGAAGTACCCTATTCTGGCTGAAATGGCCAAGGATCTACTTGCAATGCAAGTTTCCACAGTGGCATCTGAAAGTGCTTTTAGCACAAGTGGCAGAGTACTAGAGCCTTCTCGTAGTTGTCTGACTCACTTTCATATAGAAGTGTTGTTGTGTCTTGAACAATGGCTGAAATGTAAGATACAATTATCTGGAAAGTCAGTGATCACAAATGAACAAATCCTAGTTGATATTACAATGTTAGACGACATTCAGGAAAGTAAGTTCTACTTGTTTTCTGTCTTGTACTTGGTTTTCTCTTATGTTCTGCTTTTAATCAGTATTGTACTTGTTCTTTGTAGAGTTCGAAGACAATACACTTGGTGATGATTGATTCTGGTAGGCTTGTGAGAAGAAATATCAATGTAAGCGTGTACAATTGTCATTATCTACTTACTTAATTACTTGCTTTATTATTGTGTAATTGTATAACTGTGTCACTCTGTTTCCACAAGAAACATGGAATATGGTGAATCATGAGTGCTTATTGGATTTTGTTTAGCTTCTTAAATCAGATTTGAACAATACTCTTCTTCCTTGAAAACTTGTTATGCTTTTGTGAACTTCTTTCGATTGCTTTTGTTTGGTACTTTGGTTTGGATTTATGAAACTACTTTGGTGTTATTTGTGTTGTTTATTTAGCATGGATTCGGACTTTAAGTTAAAATTTTTAACAATGTGCTAGAGTTGAGTTAGTAATTTTCTGATTATTGATGCGTTTCTCGGGTTTTTCGGTTAAAAAACCCGAAACCCGAAAACCATAAACCAAAACCAAAAAAATACTACGGGTTTTTATGGGTTTTGACCTCCAACACGAAAACCGAACCGAACCCGACTATACCCGAACCGAAACCGAACGGATAATTCTAAAAATCCGAATGGTTTTCATATTCATCAAACCGAAAACCCGAGTACCAAATAACCCGACCTGAAATCCGAACGGGAAACCGAATGCCCAGGCCTAGCTGGAATTGTCAGGGATTCGGCCGTGTTCAAGAACTGGGAATTTAACGACTGAGGGAGGTACGTGATAAATACTTTCATGAGGTTATGTTCTTGATGGAGACTAAACATAAGAGGAATGTGGTAGTTGATTTACATGTCTTGCTTGGGTATGATAGGGTTTTTATGGTAGATCCTTCTGGGTATAGTGGCGATCTTGCCTTGTTCTAGAAGAGTTCTGTACAAATGGAGATTATGCAGTATAGTAAGAATCTGCTAGATTGTCATGTCCAATTCAGTGGGTTTTTGTTCTATGTGTCTTGTATATATGGGGAGCCGGTTATGAAAAATAGGCTTGGACTATGGGAGAAGATTA
The DNA here is from genome assembly GCA_963576765.1 of Draba incana. Classification (NCBI taxonomy): domain Eukaryota; kingdom Viridiplantae; phylum Streptophyta; class Magnoliopsida; order Brassicales; family Brassicaceae; genus Draba; species Draba incana. The sequence goes on along the minus strand of OY755214.1, from coordinate 26,415,984 downwards.
CTAGAATTGGGGTGAGAAGACAAGGGCCATGGTGTATGGTGGGAGATTTTAATGATTTACTTCATAATGGAGAGAAGGCTGTCCTTATAGAGATGAGTTTAAGTTTGAACATTTTGTCAATATATTCCAAGCGTGTTGGATGATAGAGATGCCAAGCCATGGGAATGGTTTTACTTGGGGGTCGGGGAAGGGAAATAAAAAGTATATTCAGTGTAAGTTGGACAAAGGCTTTGGGAATAAAGAGTGGTTTTCTATGTTTCTAGTTTCAAATCAGGCATTTCTGGAGAAGAGAGGATCAGATCATAGGCCTGTTTGATAAAGTTAATGTCTTCCCAAGATAGTTATAGGGGCCAGTTCAGGTTTGATAGGAGGATGCTCTACAAACCTAAAGTAAAGGAGTGTGTGGAGAAGGCGTTGAACCAAAGATGGTATCATTGGGACAATTTGGTTGCGGATAGAATAAGAAGATGTAGGAGAGATTTGAGTAAATGGAAGAAGGTAAATAATACCAATGCCAAAGATAATATTACTCAGCTTCAACAGGTCCTTGAGGTGGAACAATCAGGTGATTGGCCTAAGACGCTGAGGCAAAATCGGATAAAAAAGGAGGTTTGTATAGCCTATAAAGAGGAAGAAACTTTTTGAAGTCAGAAGAGTAGTGAGAGATGGGCAAAAGAAGGTGATGGAAACACAAGGTACTTTCATGCTTCAGTTAAAGCTTCTAGGGCAAAAAAGAATATTGAAAAGATGGAGGATGCTGAAGGGAATATAAAGAGATCTGATGCCTCAATTACAGTGGCTACCAAGTACTTTGCTAATTTGTTCAGTTCGTCATCAGTTGAAAGTTTCCAGGAGATTTTTGTTGGTTTTCTGCCAAAAGTTACTGAAGTGATTAATCAACAATTAATAAGGGAGGTTTCAAAGGAGGAGATTAAGGAAGCTATTTTCTCTGTGAGAGCCACAAAGGCTCCAAGTCCGGATGGTATGACGGGAGCTTTTTCCATTAGTATTGGGATATAATAGGTGACTAGATATGTTGTGAGATTCAGAGGTTTTTTTTTGTGGAAGGAGCATTCCTTGTGGAATGGAATTTCACACATATCTGTTTGATACCTAAAAAGCCAAACGCAGTAAGAATGGGGGATATAAGACCTATTAGCCTATGTTATGTGATCTATAAGGCAATTTCAAAGATTTTGGTGAAAAGGCTCTAACCTTTCCTTTCAGAGTTAGTATCACCAAATCATTTAGCCTTTGTTTATGAAAGGTTAATCTCTGATAATATCCTCATGGCTCATGAAGTGGTGCATAGTCTAAGGAGGCATCCTAGAATCTCATCCGATTATATAGCTATAAAATCAGATTTGTCAAAGGTATATGATAGAGAAGAGTGGAATTACTTAAAGGCTCTGTTGAATGCCTTAGGTTTTCACCCTACTTGGATTGGATGGGTTATGTCATGTGTTATAACTGTTTCATATGCAGTCCTTACTAATGAACAACCTCATGGATTGATTATGCCAAAGAGGGGATTAATATAAAGGGATCCTCTGTCTCCTTTCCTCTTTGTGTGTTGTACGGAAGGGCTTTCTCATTTGATAGAGCATGCGGAATGGAATGGGTTAATTCAAGGAATTCAGTTTGCTAATGATGGGCCGTGTAGGGGTCGGATTTCACCCCTAAGAGATCGATGTAACGACGAGAACGATTCTGCAAAAAGACTTGAAGAAATCATAAACGGGCTTGTAGAAGCCCAATTCAAGATAAGCCCATAATATTATTAAATCCATAATTAAAATGGGCTTAATAATAATATGGGCCAAAAGTCATTTAAATGTTTAATGGGCCTGGCCCAAATGTATTATTAGCCCTAGAGTAAAAAGCTATAAATAGCTCATTGTATTCACCCAGAAAGGGGATCAGAATTTTCGCATCAAAACGAATAAAGCTCTCTTAACAGCAAACGCAAGTGTTTACATTTTCTGCATTGTGATTTACTCAGGAGTCTCGCATTTCCTCAACAACCCTACAAATTCAATTGTCCGAGTTTCGACTCATACCAGCAAGACATTCTTACACAAGAAGATCACAGTGCAAACTACGCAAACAAGGATGTCTGGAGACAACAGTCAACAACTCAGGGCCAAGCAACAACGCGTCGCCGAGGAGCAACGCATCGCTGAAGAGCAACGCATCGCCAATTAACAGAATCGCAACAACACCAGCTACGGATCGAGAGACGACAACACTGGAACTGGGGAGACGACAAACAACACACTGATTGCTCCTGACACTCCAGCAACAGCAGTCACAGCAGTGATGTCTGAGTTCCTCACTGGTATGAAGACGATGCTAGAGACGCTACTCAAGAAGACAGAGGAGCAAGAAAAGACCAATCAAGAACTATGCGTTCTCGCAACAGCAAATCGGGTCGGCAACAGAAGAGCAGGTATGTTCAGACAGCCCGCAGCACGCATAATTCCGACGTCTCTGGATTTTGTAACTCCAATAAGGCCACCAAGGGGGCAACGTCAACCTCTTCCTCTGCCAACCCCGCAAGGCGAGCAAGGCACAACTGCCCAGACTGAAACTGAGCGACCGAATGTCACGGCAACTGTGATAAATAATTCGGAGAATCTGAGAGCTGAACGCAACACAAGGAACATTGGTACTAGAAGAGCGACAGTAAACATTGAACAAAGCAACGCCAACGCAGAGCAAGAGCAAGGCTTCGACGATGAAGAAAATGACCTAACCTGGTCAGAACAGTCCGAGGTCGAAGAGGAGCGACATGCAGTTTTCCGGGCTCAGAAGGCTGAGCTGGATGAGATGCGATGAAGCATAGAGCGAGCGGCTGCTGAAATAAGGGACGTTCAGTCCGAGTTGCACAAAGCAGTCAGCAAAGCACATAAACTTGATCGAGTACTCGCAGAGGTCCAGAACACCCCTTTCACAAATCGCATCAGGCAAATCAAATTCTTCGATCCAGGACGACTCAAAGTGCCTTTCTATGAAGGCAAAACAGATCCATCAGAACACTTGACGGCATTCACAATTGCGCTAGGACGAGCTAACTTCAGGGAAGACGAAGAAGATGTTGGGCGTTGTCTTCTCTTCGTGGAGCACCTTAAGGGAGCAGCACTTCAATGGTTTTCAAAGCTGGAAAGGAACTCCATTGATAACTTAAAGCAGTTGTCCGCAGCATTTCTAAAGCACTACGTCATCTTCATTGAACCTGAAACATCCGACGCGGATCTCTGGAATCTGCAACAAGGTCAAAGTGAAACTTTAAGAAGCTTCATGGAGCGCTTCAAGACAATGCTATCTAAAGTGAAAGGTATAAGTAACAAAAATGCGCTCGAGGCGCTCAAGAAGTCATTACGGCACGACTCCGAGTTTTGGAGAGAAATGATCTTAAATAAACCCGTGACAATTCAAGACGCTTTGCATCGAGCAACTGACTTCACGACAATCGAAGAAGAAAAGAGTATTTTTGCCCAAGCTCAAGGGAAAACAAAGTCTACGCCTCACCTTCCACCTACTCAAGTTCACCCGCAAGCTAAGAAGAGTAACCAGGGATCAGGATTCGTGCATCACGAATCCAAGGGCGCTCATAATTACCAAGTGGAATCCCAAGGTTACAGTGGGGGACGAGGCCGAGGTCGCGGTCGTGGTCGAGGCCGTGGTAGCTGGTCAAACACGTGGACAAAAGAACAGAGCAGCTTCGACGAAGAGGCATACTGCGAACATCACAATCCTTTGGGCACTCAACGGCGAAATGCCGCGTTCTTGGTTCAAAACTCGCTGCCGCGCTAGCGACTGGGAGGCTTAAAGGCAACATCGAAATCAAGGACTTCGAGATGGAAACCAACGAGCAGCAACCTGCATCAAGAAGGAGAAACAACGAGCCACCAAGAGGCGGAACTCGTCCAGATATACTGATGATCATGGGAGGATCTCGTTACTGCTCGGATACTGTAGCATCTATCAAAGCCTACCAGCGGAGAGCTGAAGTCAGCAAGAATCTGTCTGAGCCATCTAAATTAAACGATGTAATCTCTTTTGAAGAAGCAGAGACAGCAGGTATTGATCACCCCCATAATGACCCTTTGGTACTCAAGCTCGTTGTCAACAATTGCAACACGTCCCGCATCCTCATCGATACAGGAAGCTCGTTGGATGTCATTTTCCGTGAAACGCTCCTAAGGATGGGTGTTGACCTCTCCACTCTAGAAGGGAGACCAAAGCTGGTTAACGGTTTCTCTGAGACAACCTTAACAATGGGGACCATAAAACTCCCCGTCGAAGCTGGTAGAATAACAAAAATCGTAGAACGTGATCTTAGGCACTCCCTGGATCAACTCAATGCGCGTTGTGCCATCTACCTATCACATGTGTCTCAAGTTCCCAACTCCTAATGGTGTGGAAACTATTTGGGGATGTCAAAGAGAGTCTCGGAACTATTTCCTCGTCGAGCATAAGCTCCGTAATCCGGTAATAGAACCTGGTGCCAAGACACAACGTAAGAAGATGAAGATGGATAGAGAGCCGGTTAAAGAGTTCTCTAAACTCTTATAGCAACTACAGCTCAACGATGATCGCCTAGAAGAAACCCAACCCACCTTCGATCCCGTTATCTCAGTCTGCATAGACGATGATCATCTAGAAAGATGCGTAGAAATTGGCGCTAAACTTGACGAAAAAGATCAAGGACGACCTTGTCTCATTTCTGAAGAAGAACATCAACTCTTTTGCATGGGCAGCAGAAGATATGCCAGGAATCGATATCAACGTGACTTGCCATGAGTTGAATGTCGACCCAATTTTCAAACCTGTTAAGCAGAAGAGACGCAAACTCGGAATAGAGAGAGCGAAGGCAGTAAACGACGAGGTAGAAAGGCTCCAGCGAGTCGAATCAATCACCGAAGTGAAGTATCCCGACTGGCTAGTGAATCCCGTTGTTGTAAAGAAGAAGAATGGGAAGTGGAGAGTATGCATAGACTTTACAGACCTCAACAAAGCTTGTCCGAAAGACAACTTTCCACTCCCCCACATAGACCGATTGGTAGAAGCTATAGCAGGAAACAAACTACTGACGTTCATGGACGCTTTCTCCAGGTATAATCAGATCATGATGAACCCAGAGGACCAAGAGAAGACAACTTTCATCACGGATCGTGGAATCTACTGCTACAAGGTGATGCATTTTGGCCTTAAAAATGCTGGAGCAACGTACCAAAGGCTTGTAAATAAGATGTTCGCGGAACAACTTGGGAACACTATGGAAGTCTACATAGACGACATGCTCGTCAAATCACTGGAAGAAAAAGATCACGTAGCACACCTGGAAGAGTGTTTCAAGCAACTAAATTTGCACAGCATGAAGCTGAATCCGACAAAGTGTTGATTTGCAGTAACTTTCGGCAAATTCCTAGGCTACTTAGTAACCCACCGAGGCATCAAAGCAAACCCAAAGCAGATCGACGCTCTTATCTTAATGGCCTCACCAAAAACGCAGAGAGAAGTACAACGACTCACAGGACGAGTAGCTGCCTTAAATCGATTCATTTCGTGATCCACAGATAGGTGCCTGCCTTTCTACAATACTCTTCGCGAAAATAAGAAGTTTGAATGGACAAAGGAGTGCGTAGAGGCATTCGAGCAGCTGAAAGGTTACTTAGCAAGCCGGCCTGTGCTCGCAAAGCCAATAGTAGGAGAACCTTTGTTTCTCTACACCGCAGTCTCCGATACTGCCGTAAGCGGAGTGCTAATTCTTGAAGAGAGAGGCGAGCAAAAGCCAATCTTAAACCTTAGTAAAACTCTGACCGACGCCGAGATAAGATATCCACAAATGGAGAAGCTAGCCTTGTCAGTCATTATGTCTGCAAGAAAACTGAGGCCATACTTTCAGTCACATTCAATCCTGGTCCTCAGCACCTTCCCTCTCCGCTCTGTCTTGCACAGCCCTAGTCAGTCTGGACGATTGGCTAAGTGGGCAATTGAATTAAGCGAGTATGACATTGAGTACCGCGGGCAAACATGCGCAAAGTCACAAGTCCTAGCTGACTTTGTAATCGAGCTTCCAGAAGAGGCAGTCGCTAAAGAGAGTCTGAGCCTAATCTGGCAACTTCATGTCGATGGTTCATCATCTAAAACTGGTTCGAGGGTCGAGATTCGCTTAACATCACCCGCTGGCGAAATACTGGAGCAGTCATTCCGCCTAGGCTTCCGAGCATCTAACAACGAAGCAGAGTATGAAGCCCTTATAGCCGGTATGAGACTTGCGCACGCACTTAAACTCGACTACATTCACGCATTTTGTGACTCTCAGCTGGTTGCAAACCAGTTCAGCGGAGAATACGCTACAAAGGACGAACGCATGGAAGCATAACTTAAAGTTGTCCAGGAGTTGGCCGCGCAATTCACAGAATTCACATTTACTCGGATTCCTAGAGGCGATAACACCTTTGCCGATGCCCTCGCAGTCCTCGCTTCAACCTTCGACCCGGAATTAATGCGAATCATCCCAGTGGAGTTTATAGAGCATCCAAGTATCCCTATTCCAGAAGTGGTTAACATCTTGACTCGATCTCAAGCAGCCAAGAAAGCCAAGGAGAAAACCACTACAACGACTTCTGAAGAAACTGTCACTAACACAGAAGTCCATGAAGAAGTGGACAGCACTCTAATAAGCAATGTCAAAGAAAGCGAGCCTCTACTTGACGGACGACGAGAGCCGGATTATGAGGTGGACATAGAAAATGACTCAGTCGACCCTAGTGAAGTCGGACCTAGTAGTTCTTCGACTGTGCCTCAAATCGACCAGGAGGTGGTTGCCATGGATGAAGATTCCCACTCCCCACCAGACAAAGTCGATGCCAACGCTAACCCCTCCGAGGCAAACGAAGCAACTGCAATGGAAGAAGATTCACATGAATCATAATATGGTTGCGATACATGCTGGCTTGAAAACATTCGCAGATACGTTGAAGATGGCACAAAACCCACCGATAAATGGGCGGCTCGCAAGCTGAGAGCCCAAGCAGCCAGATACATTCTATTAGATGGCAACGCAATCAAGTGGAGCTTGTCAGGACCACTATTAATATGCTTCGAAGGAAAAGAAGCTCGCAAAATCATGCATGAAGTTCACAGTGGCTCTTGCGGCAATCATTCTGGAGGATGAGCACTAGCACTAAAAATCAAGCGCCACGGGTACTACTGGCCAACAATGATCAAAGACTGTGTGAAGTTTTCAACCAAGTGTGACAAGTGTCAACGCCACGCTCCTAAGATCCATCAGCCAACAGAGCTGCTCTCTTCAATCACCTCTCCTTATCCATTTATGAGATGGGGTATGGATATTGTTGGCCCTCTGCACCCCTCAAGACAATGATGATGGCTATTTGTGCTTACTGACTACTTCTCAAAGTGGGTTGAAGCAGAAGTGTTCATCTCTATAAAAGACGCGCAAGTGGAGCACTTTGTATGGAAAAACATCATCTGCAGACATGGCGTTCCTTACGAGATCATCACAGACAATGGGTCCCAGTTTATATCAGGACGTTTCGAAGGATTTTGTGAAAAATGGAAGATACGCCTCAACAAGTCTACTCCGCGACGTCCACAGGGTAACAGCTTGGCAGAATCAACCAACAAAACATTGATTGCCAGTCTCAAAAAGCGCCTCGATGAGAAGAAGGGTCGCTGGGCCGACGAGTTAGATGGCGTCATCTGGTCTTACCGCACTACACAAAAGGAAGTCACCAGTGAAACTACATTTGCTTTGGTTTACTGAACAGAGTGCATTATTCCAGTCGAAGTTCAATTTCCGGGAGTGCGACAAAGGCTACTTTGACAGGAAGAAGTCAACCGTCTCCTCCTACTCAACTACCAGCACTCAGCGGCCAGGTACTAAAATTCTAAGGTGCGCATCCGAAGTTTCTACGAAGGTCACTTAGTCCTGCGAGAAGTCTTCCAGACCACGGCAGAACGCAACGCTGGTAAACTTGGCGCCACCTGGGAAGGGCCTTACAGAGTTACCAGGGTAGTTAGAGCAGGCGTCTACGAAATCGCCACCATGGCAGGCACTTCCATTCCCAGGTCTTGGAATGCGTCTCACCTAAAGAAATACTATCGCTAAGTATTTCTTTTGAACTACGAGGCGGCTTGATCCCTGCAAAGGGTACGTAGGCAGCTCATTGTTGGATGAGTTCAGAGGGGGGGGGGGGGGGGGGGGGGGGAGAGGAGGAGTAGGGTACGTATACTCGTATACTCCCACCTCTCTCACTTGGTTTTTTTCTGCAAAAAAATAAATAAAGCAAACTTAGCTAAACAGTTTTGCTTATAATACAGTCTTAACAGAAACAGACTTCTTTGCATATAATCTTTGTTTACATCCACCGCGGATGTCGTAAGTATTATCAAAAACAGACATTACACCTCGCTGCTGGCCACAGTGACGGTCTACTTCGCAAACTTCATATCTGACTTTTACATCCTTAGCAGAATCGCACAGCGCTATACAAATACATAATGTTCATTATAGGCGCGGATGCGTTAGAGGAAAGCGTGTCCGTAAACCCAAATGATCATTTCAGAAACCCAACTTACAAACCGTTGGTCAGCTTACTAGAGAATGTTCGCTTAAGTGGAGCGGAAGCATTAGTAGAAAATGCACCCGTAAACCCAAGTGTTCATCCAAATTCCAACAATCTAAAACGTTGGCTTTAACATAAAAAATGCTTATTGCTGGATCAAGAAAGTTATAAACAACATTTCTGCAAACTGTGGCGAGAAGTAAAAATGTGTATCATATCATTATGAATAAATCGAGGTTCAGAACAAAGCAAAGCAAAGTGCGAAAAGGGTAAACACCACCCAAACTGAAGAAAAACACTAAAAGCAAAAAAACCAAAAGTAAACTATGGTAAAATTGCCTCAAGCTCCAATAACAGTCTCCTCAACTTGACATGTTTCAACCTCGGTCTCAGAGTCTGACGAATCCTCATCACCAGACGAACTAAAAGAACTCGAAGCCAGATGAATCACCTGGCGAATAGGATCCGCTGCAACAAAAGCCCCTCCACCAGACCTTGGAGTCTTAAGGATCTCCTCAAGTTCGCGCATATGCTTCCCAAAAATCTCCTCTGCCTGCGATAAGCCTTCCTCCTGTTTTCTAAGTTCAACAAGCTCCTCACTAAGATCGGGCACCTTGTCACTCTGAAGCAGCCCTAAAAACTCAATGTTGCTCTGAACTTGGATAAAGTCTAACATATCGGTCCAGGGCTTGTCGTTGAGCATCTTAAGCTTCTCTTTCGCTCGCCCCATCCTCGACTCATACTTTGTTGTCAGCTCGTGCTTCGCCCGATCAACAGCTTTCTGAACGGATGCATCCTAAAGTCTGGCTGCATCTTCTAAACGAGCGGTCAGACTGGAAACTTCTTGCTGCAAGCGTCTCCTTTCAGCTTCAGACTCTGAAAACGTGCCATCTATCTTGCGGCGCTGATCCTCAGTCTCTTTCACAGCAGCTTCCAAGGCAGCAACTCGAGCCTCTGCCTGACGACGTTATTTCTTATGATCATCACATAGTTCCTAAACACTAGCAAGACGACGCTTCTGCGAGGTGGCGTCCGTCTTGTATCCCTTGGTAAGCTCGTTGACCGAAGCAATGAACTGCCAAAAGGGTAATAAGTCAACAAAAGCGAAGCAAAATGGATAATGCCGTAAAGTTCGACAGAGATACGTACCGTCATGCCATGAAGGGCCACCTTTCTGTAAATGTCTCTCCTCGACATGTTTTGTGGAGGAGGAAATTTGTTCCCTGGAAACACAATCTTCGACATTTCAGCCGCAGCCATACTCCCGCGGCTAAATAACTCTCCTAGATCAATGTCTTTCCTACTATCATCTCGAGTGCGCTTTCGATCTATATTTGGAACATCGCGATGCTTCGGTGGAGAGTCATGACGACGACTTAAAGGGACAGCAATATTGCGCTCAAGCTCAGGACGACGCGACTTGGGCACATCAGTACATCTAGCTCCTTGCGGGGCTCTTGTAGTAGTGCTCACTCTATTCAAAGCATCTCTCTTCTCGCGTGCGGTTAATCTCTTCCCGTTGCTCGACATTTCTGGTGGAGGAGTTAGGAGTTGCGTTCCGAAACGATGAATAAGTGCTTCTTGTACACGGCGCAAAGTGAAATCTTCCGTCCAACTACACTTCTCGGTGATGAAATCGGCGTGAAGATCAAATAAATCTATCGGGAACCTGTCAGCGCTGTTATAATCTGCAAAACAAAAAGTAAGAACAAAAGGGTTAGAACTTGACTAACTTATAAGCAAGATAGAGACAATTGTTATATTTTTACGAAAAATAAAAACGCGATGAAGTCAACTACCACAGTGACCCCATCTTTTTCGAAGCTTAGGATGATCTCCAACTGAATCATTATTTATTCGCACAAAGAAGAACTTTTTCTCCCAAAAGCGTCCTAGAGGAGGGAAGTCTTTGATGACGCGAAGATCGGGGGGGGGGGAGGAGTAGGGTACGTATACTCGTATACTCCCACCTCTCTCACTTGGTTTTTTTCTGCAAAAAAATAAATAAAGCAAACTTAGCTAAACAGTTTTGCTTATAATACAGTCTTAACAGAAACAGACTTCTTTGCATATAATCTTTGTTTACATCCACCGCGGATGTCGTAAGTCTTATCAAAAACAGACATTACACCTCGCTGCTGGCCACAGTGACGGTCTACTTCGCAAACTTCATATCTGACTTTTACATCCTTAGCAGGATCGCACAGCGCTATACAAATACATAATGTTCATTATAGGCGCGGATGCGTTAGAGGAAAGCGTGTCCGTAAACCCAAATGATCATTTCAGAAACCCAACTTACAAACTGTTGGTCCGCTTACTAGAGAATGTTCGCTTAAGTGGAGCGGAAGCATTAGTAGAAAATGCACCCGTAAACCCAAGTGTTCATCCAAATTCCAACAGTCTAAAACGTTGGCTTTAACATAAAAAATGCTTATTGCTGGATCAGGAAAGTTATAAACAACATTTCTGCAAACTGTGGCGAGAAGTAAAAATGTGTATCATATCATTATGAATAAATCGAGGTTCAGAACAAAGCAAAGCAAAGTGCAAGGGCAAATACCACCCAAACTGAAGAAAAACACTAAAAGCAAAAAAACCAAAAGTAAACTATGGTAAAATTGCCTCAAGCTCCAATAACAGTCTCCTCAACTTGACATGTTTCAACCTCGGTCTCAGAGTCTGACGAATCCTCATCACCAGACGAACTAAAAGAACTCGAAGCCAGATGAATCACCTGGCGAATAGGATCCGCTGCAACAAAAGCCCCTCCACCAGACCTTGGAGTCTTAAGGATCTCCTCAAGTTCGCGCATATGCTTCCCAAAAATCTCCTCTGCCTGCGCTAAGCCTTCCTCCTGTTTTCTAAGTTCAACAAGCTCCTCACTAAGATCGGGCACCTTGTCACTCTGAAGCAGCCCTAAAAACTCAATGTTGCTCTGAACTTGGATAAAGTCTAACATATCGGTCCAGGGCTTGTCGTTGAGCATCTTAAGCTTCTCTTTCGCTCGCCCCATCCTCGACTCATACTTTGTTGTCAGCTCGTGCTTCGCCCGATCAACAGCTTTCTGAACGGATGCATCCTAAAGTCTGGCTGCATCTTCTAAACGAGCGGTCAGACTGGAAACTTCTTGCTGCAAGCGTCTCCTTTCAGCTTCAGACTCTGAAAACGTGCCATCTATCTTGCGGCGCTGATCCTCAGTCTCTTTCACAGCAGCTTCCAAGGCAGCAACTCGAGCCTCTGCCTGACGACGTTATTTCTTATGATCATCACATAGTTCCTAAACACTAGCAAAACGACGCTTCTGCGAGGTGGCGTCCGTCTTGTATCCCTTGGTAAGCTCGTTGACCGAAGCAATGAACTGCCAAAAGGGTAATAAGTCAACAAAAGCGAAGCAAAATGGATAATGCCGTAAAGTTCGACAGAGATACGTACCGTCATGCCATGAAGGGCCACCTTTCTGTAAATGTCTCTCCTCGACATGTTTTGTGGAGGAGGAAATTTGTTCCTTGGAAACACAATCTTCGACATTTCAGCCGCAGCCATACTCCCGCGGCTAAATAACTCTCCTAGATCAATGTCTTTCCTACTATCATCTCGAGTGCGCTTTCGATCTATATTTGGAACATCGCGATGCTTCAGTGGAGAGTCATGACGACGACTTAAAGGGACAGCAATATTGCGCTCAAGCTCAGGACGACGCGACTTGGGCACATCAGTACATCTAGCTCCTTGCGGGGCTCTTGTAGTAGTGCTCACTCTATTCAAAGCATCTCTCTTCTCGCGTGCGGTTAATCTCTTCCCGTTGCTCGACATTTCTGGTGGAGGAGTTAGGAGTTGCGTTCCGAAACGATGAATAAGTGCTTCTTGTACACGGCGCAAAGTGAAATCTTCCGTCCAACTACACTTCTCGGTGATGAAATCGGCGTGAAGATCAAATAAATCTATCGGGAACCTGTCAGCGCTGTTATAATCTGCAAAACAAAAAGTAAGAACAAAAGGGTTAGAACTTGACTAACTTATAAGCAAGATAGAGACAATTGTTATATTTTTACGAAAAATAAAAACGCGATGAAGTCAACTACCACAGTGACCCCATCTTTTTCGAAGCTTAGGATGATCTCCAACTGAATCATTATTTATTCGCACAAAGAAGAACTTTTTCTCCCAAAAGCGTTCTAGAGGAGGGAAGTCTTTGATGACGCGAAGATCAGGTTTGCCGTCGATGGAGTAATGAAGTTTATCTTTGCGACCAACCTTTTTGACGTTCAAGAAACTCACCAAGTGGTCCACCCTAAGCTCCCTACCATTCTCGTAACTTCGAATCATGAATCCAACTAAGCATCGCATCCCTCGAGGTGTTATCTGAGAAATGGTAAGGTGATCCTTCCAGAGATATTCAAGAATTGTGCGAGGGATCGGAAACCACAAAATGAAAGTCCGAAAATAGGCTTCATACACCGTGAAGTATCCTTCTGGAGGATTGTCAGCACGATCTTCCGGGATAGGAGTGGAAAACTCGACATCTTTAGAAGCATTGCAAAGTTCAAGAATATCTGTTAAAGATCTTGAAGTTTACTTAGAAGACTCCGGTCCTCTGCATGTCTGGTATCTCTTAGTAGCCTGCGGAGTCCCCACTTCGGTATCGTCAAATACTACCCGAGCATTCTGGAAGTTTGTGTCTCTTGAACCGCCATCATTACTAGAAGACATTCCCGCCGAGATGTGCCGTTACTGCGATGAAAACCCGGAATTCGAGTCAGAAACTCAAAATTCCAAATGAGAACAAAAACGTTGACTTCTTGACTTTATGTTGACCAGTTGATTGTTGACCGTTGACCAGAGACCGTTGACTGTTGACCGAAAATTAGGGTTCTGCAAACGCACTTCTGCTACTGATTGTCGCCGCTTCAAATTGCGTTTTCTGCCTAAAATCGCGTTTGCGTTTCCCGCTCCAAATCACGACCGGAGCCACCATGAAGCTTTTGCCGTAAGCTTCTCCGCCTGTTTCACGGTGATCCTGGAAGCTCCCATGGCCACGGTGATGAAGCAGAGCCACCATGAAGCTTTCCTCTGTTTGTCACAGCGGCGGCACGACAGCTCCTCCGTCTGGATCATGGCCGTCTGTAGCAGAAACGATCGACGAGCTCTTGCGGCGGATTTGAAGCTCCGGCAGCGACGATTAAAGCTCCAACGGCGACAAATCTGCGATTCCACCTTCTCCAGCGATTCACGAGCACGCGGTGACGACGAGAGGCTCCTGCTGCGGTGAAGACGTGAAGCTCCTCCGGTGGTGGCCAGCTCCGACGACATCGATCTCGTCTGATCCAAGCTCCTCTTTCGGCGGCGGTTCGAGCTCCCACGGCTACTGCGTACAGCGGCGGCGGCGAGGTTTAGATCAATGACGATGAGCGGATCACGACGACTTGCGGTGACAACAAAGACGGATCTGCGGCAGTGGCGATTGGCGACGACGGTGACGTGGCCGCAGTGTCGACGACGGTGGTTGGATCCCGTCGACGACAGCTGATCTGCGGTGGCAACAGCGCAGATCCGGTGATGCTCCTCCTGTGACGACGAGGACGACGGTGGCGTGAAGACAGGGCCGAGATCGGCGAGCTCCGGTGACCTCTCCGGCAGCAGTAGACCGGAGAGGTAGGGGATGAACAAAAAAAAAAAAAAAAATTCTACCCTAATTTGCACTACGGGACAAAAAACAATTTGGAAAAAAAAAAGGGATTCCGAATTTTTTACCATTTTACTGCAGAAAAGCCAACTTGGTGAAAAAAATAGACTGCCTAGGGGGTCTATTTATACCAGAAGGATTTCCTGAAATCCCTAGGGTTTTTCAGGAAAATTTCCTAAAACTTTCCTAGCGGGCTTTAAAGTCCAATTAAATGAGCCCAATAGTCTTTCCAGTCTATTAACCTCATTTTCAACAGCGCAAGCATGTCCAGGAAAACACAATAGCATCAACTCAACATGGAATTACTGCAACTTCCAGAAAGCTCTAATAAGTCGTCAACGCCTGGCTGCTTCGTGGTCGATCGCATCGATCTCAAACTTCAACAGCTTATACCTTGGCATCATCTAGCTCGATACTACCAAGTTGGGGGGCTAACTGTAGGGGTCGGATTTCACCCCTAAGAGATCGATGTAACGACGAGAACGATTCTGCAAAAAGACTTGAAGAAATCATAAACGGGCTTGTAGAAGCCCAATTCAAGATAAGCCCATAATATTATTAAATCCATAATTAAAATGGGCTTAATAATAATATGGACCAAAAGTCATTTAAATGCTTAATGGGCCTGGCCCAAATGTATTATTAGCCGTAGTGTAAAAAGCTATAAATAGCTCATTGTATTCACCCAGAAAAGGGATCAGAATTTTCGCATCAAAAGGAATAAAGCTCTCTTAACAGCAAACGCAAGTGTTTACATTTTCTGCATTGTGATTTACTCAGGAGTCTCACATTTCCTCTACAACCCTACAAATTCAATTGTCTGAGTTTCGACTCATACAGGCCGTCTATTCATCATCTATTATTCGCAGATGACAGTCTTTTTATATGTAAAGCCGAGTTGGGGCAAGGTAAAGAGCTTAAAAGGATACTCAATCAGTATGAGATAGTAATTGGTCAGAAAGTTAATCTAGAGAAGTCAGCTATTTCTTTTGGAGTGAATGTTGATATAGAGATTAAGGAAGGTATTAAGGTCTGTATGGGAGTTGTGAATGATGGAGGAATGGGTACTTACCTCGGGCTCCCGGAGTGTTTAGTGGGTCTAAGATAGACATGTTGGATTTCATAAGAGATAAGCTTAAGGAGAGAATGACGGGGTGGCTTGCTAGAACTATGTCTCTGGGAGGAAAGGAGATTATGATTAAAGAGGTTGCCCTTGCTATGCCAGTGTATGCCATGTCTATTTTAAAGCTTCCAAAAGCTACATGTAAGGCTTTAACTAGTACCATGGCAGATTTTTGGTGGAATTCGACTGAGGATAAAAAAAGAGTCACTGGGTGAGCTGGCAGAAGTTATGCCTATCAAGATAGAATGGAGGTTTGGGTTATAGGGACCTGGAATGTTTTAATCGGGCGTTGTTGGCTAAACAAGCCTGGAGATTATTGCAAAATCCTTTGAGTTTATGTGCTAGATTTGTAAAGAGCATATATTATAATAATGGGGAAATTCTAAATGCTGAAGAAGGTAAAAGACCCTCTTTTGCTTGGAAGAGTATTTTGTCTGGCAAGGAGCTCCTCATTAAAGGAATGGAGAAGATGATTGGTAATGAAAATTCTATGAGAGTATGGTGTGATCCGTGGCTTAATGATGGAAGGGCAAGGATTCCTTTAATGAAGAGTTTATTCACAAATATTGATCTAAGAGTATGTGAGCTCATAAATTTCCAGTCAGGTAGTGGAATGTAGAGATTTTGGAAGAGTTGTTTTATCAAAGGGATGTTCAGTTGATCCTAAAAAAGAAGATTGCAGTTTCTCAAGATGAATACTGGGTATGGAATCATACAAGAAGTGGAGTCTACGAGGTTAAGAGTGGGTATTGGTTAGCAAACAAAGAAAAGCACAAGGACTTCATTAGGGAGGCTTCAGCTCAGCCATCAATCAATGGTTTGTTGGATATTATTTGGACAGTGAAAGCCCCTCTTCAAATTTATAATTTTCTATGGTTATCAGTGAGTAATGCGGTTCCAGTGGTGGACCTTTTGTCATACAGAGGGATAAAATTGGATAGTAGATGTCAGGCTTGTGGTTTGGAGGGTGAAAGCATCAATCATGTTCTTTTTAATTGTACATTGGCCAGACAGATGTGGGCAGTATCCAATGTCCCGAGGCCTCAAGAAGGTTTTCATTCGGTTTCCATATTTCCTAATATTTCGTATGTATTAGGGGTGATGAAATCAAAGGCTATCCCCAAGTACATTAGCAGATCAATCCCTTGGATGTTATGGATTATTTGGAAAAATAGAAACCATTTTCTTTTGAAGGAAATTATTATCAAGCCATTGAATCAATGAAAAAGGTGTGGGAAGATTCAAATGATTGGTGTTTAGCACAGCAGGTGGATAGACAAAGAGAGAATGGGCATCAGACCAGGACTATTAAGGTCGGGGGGAGTTGGAAGCCTCCACCGGTAGGTTGGGTCAAATGTAACATTGGTCTTTCTTGGAAAAAAAGGCAATTCGTATGGTGGAGGAGCATGGGTTTTGAGAGACTCAAATGGTAAGGTTCTTCTTCATAGTCGGATAGCTTTGGACTCATTAGTTTCAAAAGAAGATTTTAATCTGAGTATACTGGAGTGGGCAGTGGATAGTATGAGATCTCTTCAAGTTGAGAGAGTTATTTTTGCTGCTCAGGATAGTGGAATTTTAGGAGAAGTATTGAAACCAAGTGGATGGCCTAATTTTAGACCATATGCGGAGGTTTTGGTGAGGGATCTTTCGTGGATTGAGGAATGGCGAGTGGAAATTCTAGACCATCAATCAAACTTGGGATCATTTCGGATAGCACAAAGTGTAACATGTGATGCTCGTATGCAGTCATACGTAGTTGTGGGTTACCCTATGTGGTTACAAAATGTTTTTGTGGAGGAGGCAAGGGAGGTTGGAGCTATGTTGTGTTAGCCTAAAGAAATTGTGGTTGATTCAGTTGTTGAGTCTAATGTTTTGGTAATGGTGCTTTCTGTTTTGTTCTTCTGTTATTGTACTCTGTTACTTGCTTGTACTATACGGGGTGTAATGTTGGACCGAACTTGTTTCAGATTTTGTTAATACAAATCAAATAGAAGGAAAAAAGTAAAATGAAAAAATATTTTAATTTGGGGACAAAAATGTTGAAAAATGTGCAAAGTTAAAGCATACGTGTTTGGACTCCTTTATGTTCCACACTCCACAAACAATTTGGGCAGATGACAAGATTTGCGGTGTGTTTGGTTTGAAAGAGATAATTTGGAACTTGCAAGTTTAATCAAAGTTAAGCATGTTAATTTAATGTTTCATGCATAAGTTTTTTTACCGTTAGAAAATTAGTAATTTGTAGTATATGATACAATAATTAAGGGCATTGGAGCAAAACTTCCTAATGCAATATATTGGACCATGTGAATTTAGATGGTGTGTGATATATCATGGTTTTTACCCATTTTAGACCATGATATAAGTCCGTTTATAGAGTCTATTATATGTTTTTCTAGTGTTTTAGAGTCTTTGTAGGTTTCTAGACATTTGGAACATAAAAGATGTTTAACGGATATTTTAGGGCATTGCGGAAGAAGTCGTCAAAGTAATCAAAGTTGGATTCGAAAATCAGACTTGGTGTCGATCGACACCATGGTCGCAGAAGCCCAAAGCTCAATTTCAAAGATTTCCGTTTTTGCCGAGAAGTTCCAGATGTTTACTTTTATGTTTCCAGTCGGTTTTGTAACCTTATAAATACGTTTTTACAGCCATTGTTTAGGCTTATGCTTTATTTTACTAAGTTTAATAGATATCTTTCAATAAAATATAATGGTTTCTTCTTCGATTATGTCTGAGTAGTAACCTTGTCAGGTTTAGGGATTTTCAAAGGTGTTTGATGAATTGCTAGATCTGATTTAATTATTAGGATAATATCATTAGATGTTCGTCATCTTGACTTGTGTTTATTTCTGATTTTAGCCTCGCGAACTGAAATCTGATTTTAGGTTAATTAATAGAAACGACAGTTTTATTAATTGTTTGAACTAGTTTTTGATGAGCAAAATTCATTTTCTCAAAGAAATTTGGTTTAGTGTTTTGTGAACAATTAAACCTGAATTTATTGCTTGTTTAAATTAATCTGAATTCGCAACGACAGTTGGTTTTCTAGGACTAAGACATAGATAATCTCTGCAGCGACTGATTGATTTTACATTCGTGTTTCAAGTTCATGAACTGTGCATCATATTCTTATCTTTTATCTGTTATCTGCAATTCTGATTCACCTGATATTTCCCTGCGCCTGACTTTTATTTTAATTGATTTACAACCGTTCATCTTGCTCGCTTTGCTTACTTGTTTTTGCATTCACATCATCTTACTTAGCATAATTCGAGCATATTAATCTTTTGAGTTTCTGAATCCCTGTAGATTCGATACCTTAAATACTACATTGATCTCTTAATTTGAGAGAGTAACTCTAGGGTTTAATTTGAGTATATCAGTGTGTAGTAGTCATGCTTTTTGATACCGCCAAAAATGGCTTATCAAATCTTATATATATTGTCTTTATTCTCTAATTAAAGCTATTATTTAAAATATATATGAGAAATTACAAACATGTCATTTTAAAAAATATATTTACTTCTTTTTATTCAATTAAGCTCATTTTTTTCTTATGACAAATGCTGAAAACTGCATAACAGATTTTTCTTCGATAATGTATAAGAGTATTCAGTTCTATTAGACTAATGTGTATATATATAAATATATATATATATATATTTATTTATATATATATCTTAATCCAAAAACTGCAACAACAAACCACATGTACTTTTTAGTCAAATATATTTCTTTCCCGCATAAATTTTAGTCACATATTTTCCCACATAAATTTGGACAATAAACAAAAAAGATGGCAATAGTTTACGCATCACACTTTGTGCATTTCTAATCGTGACACTCGGCCTTTAGGAGGGGTTATTGGATTGAGGATTTTAATGTATTTTAGAATCATAATAAAATTTGTGTTATTCAATTGTGTATTCAATAGAAATCCATTCAAATCCCTTGTTATTGGATTCGTCATTTAGGGGTGGGCATAATTCCCGTCCCGTCCCGGTCCGTCCCGTACGCTTTCCCGAATTCCCGTCCCATATATTTCCCGTATTCCCGTATGGGACAAGTTTTCAATTCCCAATTGGGACCGGGTCGGGAAACGGGATCCCAAAATCCCGTTTGAAAATCATGTTTGATATAACTATAAATGTTAATTTATATATATATGTGTATATATATATATATATATATTAATGGAATAATATGAAATTATGAGGATAATATGGTTTAATGTGGTTTAATATGGGATATGGGATATATGATTCAATTTGAAGATTATGGTTTTTATATGGTTTAATATGGGATAGGGGATATATGAAATTATAAGGATAATATGAAATATGGTTTAATATGGGATATATACATATATCTATTTTTTAATTGGATATGAAATATGGTTTAATGTGGTTTAAGTCTGATTCAATTTGAAGATTATGGTTTTTATTTTATTTTAAATTTTTAACTTTTATGAAATACAATTGAATTTTTTTTTAATTTAAACATGTTTTTCATAAATTGAAAAAGCTTGTTGTATACATATTTACAATTTGAAGTATTGTTTAATCTAATTTTTGAGTCCGGTTATTTTATGGGATTTTCCGTACCATTCCCGTCCCATCCCGTTTTATCCCGTTCTCGTCCCGAATTTGAAATGGGACATAAATGGGACGTATTTTTCGAGTCCTATAAGTCTCGTTCCCGTTAGATCCCGTCCCATATTCCCATTTGCCCACCCTTATAATCATTTGTTTGATGTATTTTAAAATACAACAAAAACAACTGTTATTAAATTTACACTTGATTTTAGAAGATTTTGATTATAATAGATTCTGATGCATTTTTTTTCCTTAAACGTGAACAAACCAAATACCTTCTCTTCCCTTGTTATTTTGATGGATTCTCAATCTCTTCTTCCTCGCGAAAATAGCGATTGCTTTCGTCTTTGCCTGTCTATGGTTTCGAAATCCGGTGATAATACTCCCAATCCCTTCTCCGACGTCTCATGGTTTCGTTTTCGGTGATAATGATCCATTGAAGCCGCTTAAAGATTTGCTCGAGCGTGAGGGCCTTTTAATACAAAGGTATTTCTATTTTATTAGCAAAGGAACAAACATATACACATTGATTGTTGTTCATTGTTGCATGGATTAGAATACAACAAGAGTTTAACTCGGGCGAAGAGTGTTGAGCGGTAGAAAGATTGGATTATGGCTTTGCCTTTTGTCTCCTTTGTTTCTTCTTGTATCTAATCCTCAAACCAATTCAATTTTTTTTTTCTCTAAGAAAAGGTTAGTCTTTCTCTTCAATTCCATTGCAATTTTATTAATAACATTAGAATTCTTGGGTTGTTCTGAAATCAGGTTTTAAATCTTAAAATGTTGATTCTTGCTTTGAATTGGGTTGATTAAAGTGTTAATTTTATCTGGGTTTTGTAATTAATGCAGAAAAAATGAGAAAGTTTTGTGCTTTTATCTTACTATGAAGCTTTTCATGTTTCTTCAATGTTGATGTTGCAGAAAAATTCCTACTTCATAGGTTATTAGTATCTTGGACCTTGCATTACGTGAATCAGAGATCATTACGGGACGCCTTTACGAAAAACCCATTCTGGGTTTCGTTTAATTTAATCGATTGTGTTAGCTTAAATTGTGTCCTTATGTGGTACCGATTGTTAGGGTTCATGTTCTTTTTACCTCAAATCAGATTTTGTTTGGGTTATTGAAAGTCTTAGTTTTTTTTTCATTTGACTAAAGTCTCTTTGTGGTGTTTATCTTTGTGCCAGCCAAAGGAAACAAGAGAGCAATATAATCAATGTTGGTGTTAAAATCCAAAACTGATTCAGAGTTGTTTGTATCGAAATGCTTGCTCCAAGGAAATTCCTGCAAAAGAGAAGGAAAATGGAAGTTTTTAAAGATGCAGCAGATGAAACAGATCAGAAGAGATGGAGAGGGCTAATGTTGGAGATTGAGTCTACGGGGTCTGCGGTGCTTAAGCAATACAAAACTGATGGTGACCAAGGTCTCCTGAGGGATCTTGTATTGGGTACTTTGGTTAGATTTAAGCAGCTTAAGTTATGGAACCTCGTTAGTGAGGTTCGAAGAATGAATCAATATTCCTTTTATGTTTTGATCCTTTGAGATAAACAGAACTGTTTTAGAATCTTCGAATGTTTGATTTGTGGAACGAA
Source organism: Draba incana (assembly GCA_963576765.1). Classification (NCBI taxonomy): domain Eukaryota; kingdom Viridiplantae; phylum Streptophyta; class Magnoliopsida; order Brassicales; family Brassicaceae; genus Draba; species Draba incana. Next base: position 26,394,385 of record OY755214.1, on the reverse strand, counting down.
ATTCATGAATTTTAGTCTTGAATCTTGATAGAGACATTGTAAAGTTGTGATTACTCTCACCAATGTTAAAGTATTGACTAGTGCAAGCTCTTTGTTTTGATGATGTTTTGTTTGGTCGTATCTTTTGATTTCCAGATTCTTGAATGGTTTAGGAGAAATAATTCAACAAAATCTAGCAAAATACTTTAAAATACATGTACAATAAAATACATCAGAATACTAATCTAATGTGAGAAATCTATCAAAATTTAATAGAATACTCTCAAATACAAATCTAACAAAATACTTTAAAATCATCTCCTTAATTCAAAAAACTGGTAAACCGAGGTGAACAATTAATCAGGTGTACCCAACCCCACACGAAGCAAATCTGACAATCCAATCATAACCAGCCACGTAAGAACTTTATCATACTGAACGGTCACGATTTGCCTTCAAAGAGGTTCCATCTCCATATAAATAGGACAAGGGAGAAACGAGCAAGACCATCGAATTTCAGAGAAGGACGTAGATTCGCCATAGCTAGATTTTCTCTTTTCTCTTCAATGCTAATTCGTTTTTTTCCGGCGAGCTCCTCCGATTAGAGAACCGGAAACCTAACCGGAGCCGATTAGCATGAAGAGACGAAAATCGGCGAGGAAATCTCCGGTTAGCGATGGTAAAGGTTTAGATTCCGGCGAACGGAGATTGATGAAGTTTGAGGAGTTGCCTGGGTATATGAAGGATAACGAGTTTATACATGACCATTATCGATGTCATTGGTCTCTCAAAGATACCTTCCTTAGTGCCTTCTCTTGGCATAACGAAACTCTCAATATCTGGACGTAAGTTTTCTAAATCCGATTCTTCGAAATTTGAAAATTGATTTCGTGAAATTTGAAAATTGATTTGTGGAAAAATGAAAAAACCTTAGGCACTTAATCGGATTTCTGATATTTGTATGGATGATGGTGGTGAGCTCCTTAGAGACGACGGAGCTTGGACTCGCCGGAATCTTCAACGCCATGTCTGGGTAAGATAGAACAGTCGAGGTCAAAATAGTCATTTCCGAATGTTTTTTTTGTTTTAATTAAATTTTTTAAAATAAACTAATAAAGTAAAGCCCGGCTTTGTGTGAAACGACAGAGCGAGGATTTACGTCTCAAGCAATCAGACTATTGTGCTGCGTGTAAGATTCTGTTTCGTTTATTTATTTAATAAATTGCAATTTGCAAACTTATCTCATCTTGTTATGTCAATGGAAAATGCTACGCATATATGGCATTATACATAATAACAAATTTAAGCATAGCTTTGTCATTTTCTAATCATATCATATATGAAGCTGATGCAGTACAGACTAGAGTAGTGGTAAATTGCCCCCACCATGTGTTCTTTTCCATATGTTTTCTTTGGAATTTTTCTTTCTTGTGCTTTGCTCCCACCAAACTTTCTGAAAATCACGTGCCTTTTGAGATAAAAAGTAAGAAAAAGCTACTTAATTTTTTTTTAATCTAAACATGTTCAATAATGTTGACAAAAAATGGTTCAAATATACTAAAGTGTTCCTCAACTTTTTTTTAAAAAAAAGTTTAAAACCGTATAAATCAATAGTGTCATGTCAGTTTTGTGCTTCCCACTCGGTTTCAATTGCCATGTCAGTTTTCTCTCATGCATGTAGTTAGAAGAAACATTAATTTATTTTTGAAGTATTTTTTGAAAATATTATTTCTGAAGTATTACTTTTGAAAATAAATCGACTTCAAGGTAATTTTAGATCAAGTTGACGGTTGTGAATGGTATACTAAACGTTTGTACGGTTTGAAAACGTAATTCTATATTTACCATTCAGAAAATTCATCAACTTTTCACGTTTTAAAAAAAAAAATTCTACTATTACGTCCGTGATAATAATAGAACCAAAAAAAAAAAAAAGTGTCAATTCGTTATTCGACGAAAATATAATAAATTCATTTCGCTCGTTTATTCAATCATTCGTCTATTTATAAAAAAAAAAAAAAAAAAAAAAAAGTAAACATCAAGATTCCTTGTCGCAGGATTCGAACGTGACACCACAACACATCTCACTTCAAGAAGAAATGAACCATTACAAGCACGAAGAAGCTGTTCCGAAATGGCCATGGCTCGTATACTTAGCCGGAGCAATGTGCTGCTTAATATGTAGCTCTGTTTCACACCTCCTCGCTTGCCACTCAAAACGTTTCAACCTCTTCTTCTGGCGTTTAGACTACGCAGGAATCTCACTCATGATCGTCTCTTCATTCTTCGCACCAATCTACTACGCATTCTCCTGCAACCCTAACTTCCGTTTCCTCTACCTTTCCTCGATCTCGATCCTCGGTCTCCTCACCATCATCACTCTCCTCGCACCAGCTCTCTCCACGCCGCGTTTCAGATCTTTTAGGGCTAATCTTTTCCTTGGAATGGGATTCTCTGCTGTGATTCCAACTTCACATGTGCTTTACCTTTATTGGGGTCACCCTAACGTGTTTATCGCCTCAGGTTACGAGCTTGCCACGGGCCTTGCTTACGCTATAGGAGCCGCGTTTTATGTTAGCCGTGTACCTGAGAGATGGAAGCCTGGAGCGTTTGATATTGCGGGACATAGTCATCAGATATTCCATGTGTTTGTAATTTTGGGTGCTCTTGTTCATTGTGTTGCTACTCTTCTCGTTGTCGATTTTCGACGAGCGACCCCTTGTGGGTTTTAAAATCAGAAAGCAAGCATTTTGTGATCGCTCAATTCAATTTATCATCTTTATTCAGAATTTGTGATCTTAGAAATAGACACAAGTGCAATTGGGATTGCAAGATGTAAATGCTTCAGATTACTAAACCACTTTTGATTACTAAACAGAGTGTATAACAAGTAACAACTCTTACCAGACCCATCTCAATCCAAAACCGAGCCTATGGCAAAACAAACAAACCTCTTAGGAAAAGATTATGTTGTGGATTGGCTAAATATCATAGTAATAACATATCAGTTTTTTTTTTTTTCATTATAACACGGTAGATAGGAAATGGAGTCATAAAAAAGATGGTAGGCCTAAGCCATGGAGGTCCTTTACACGTAAAGAGAGGAAGAAGGAAAGAGATACAGAGGAGAAGCAAAAAGACGAAGAGGATTAATGATGAGCTTGCAATTTAAATAATTGTAATTGGTTTACTGCTTTATAGAATAATAGTGTTGTAAAGAGGACTATGATATAAATAGAGCCTCTGGTAGTTACAGTAGATCTTATCCAGAATATGGGAAGTGTCCAGATTCAAGGAACTAGGGAATTAGCTCATGCTTGAGGAGGCTTGTGCTGATTGTGGTGTAACTTCCTCAATTGTGATATAAAGATAGTACTTGTTCCTATCAACAGAAAAGTGAAAAACCATTATTTGAATCAAACCAACCTACTTTTTTATCTTCTTGATGATATGCAAAATAGTTGTTACTGTCCACTAAAAAAATTATACGATGTGATTCCATTTATTTTCTATAGTTGTAATAAAAATTCATTGTTGTAATCCGTTGATTCAAGAAACTGGAATCCAATACAAGTGCCTGGACTAAGCCAATCTATCTCGATGAACGATTTCCTTGCACTTTTTCCAGTGCAAGCTTCTAGTGATAACCCGAAATTCGCGGAAATTAAACAGTTGCTGCTAAGTGACACCCAACCCGATACATCAGATGAGAAGTCTGTAATGTCAAAGGTGAATTCATTCTACAATCTCTTGGAATCCCCTGCAAACACACAGCTCAATACAAAAAATTCTGATGGCGGACCAAACGATAACAACAAAAACAGAGCGGAAGGAAATAATAGAGCTGGTGATGTTACTTCAAGCATCAAGTCACATGGCATGTCAAGAAAAGACTCATTCAGTGATTTGTTTGTACAACTTCCTCGGATCACATCTTTACCAAAGTTCTTGTTCAACATTTCAGAAGAATACGGTGATCAACATAGTAGATAAAAGTGATAGGTCCCAAAAGCTTTAAGAACACATAAGAACTTTCTAACAATTTTCTATTCATATATCATTGATCCATCGTGAGGTATTTAAATAAGAGATACAAGTTGGAAGTTAGAGCCTATAATTTAGGAAGTGGAAGAGTGGAGAATATGTAACGTAAAAGATTATTAAACAATAATTAAATAAAGATTTTCTCTCCATCATAAAGAATCGAAACTGAGAATGTGACAACCAAGTCTAGGAGGTCTTGAACAAGTAGCTGTAAAATCAAATTATCTCTCTGTGTAAGCAAAGATAATATGTGCTCTTGTTTGTAAGTGTTAAACCTTAAAGACCCTCAACACAAGGATTTGGAGGAACTTTGTCTTTTTTCTAAAGCTATTTTGCACGAAACAGAACTATTTACCATGTTTGTGTTCCATTTTCTCTAACAAGAGGACTGAAATAATGAAACAAAGTTATCAAACACAATTTTAACAAAAAAAAATGGTTACTCTTATACGTCTTTTACATTAAAAAAAAACTAAACACCAAAGAGATTAGTATTACAGTTAATAAAATTTGACAAATTTCTACTAAGTCATGATCATGTTTGATGATTGATTCATCATCATCATCTTGATGATTATCTTCCCTAAATCTTGCTTTCTCCTTGATTTGTTTGACTTCCATGTGAATCTTCTCACTACCCATCTCTTCTCTCTCCATCGTCACTAATTTCTCTCCATTAATCTCACCAATTAACACTTTTCTCCTCAAATCTGGATTATTACTATCTCTCATGTTGAACAAAATCGATAGGTACTTTGCTTTTTCAGGTCCCAAGAAACAACCTAATCTTTTAAACATTGCAGATTCGACCGAAACTGCCACAATCGAAGGATCGCAAGAACCGACTCGTTTCTTCATCTCCACGCCAGCAACTTCGTTAGCGACTTTAGACAACGATGTTTGAAGAATCTCACGGACTTTGTCTCGCTTAGAATTTCCGGTCTTGTTAATCGGATTTTGATCCTTGTTACGTACTACTCGGATATGTTTTGTACCGGTTGCGTAAAGATACGCCAGCCAAAGATCCCAAAGAAGCTTTGACTCGGATCTGATTTTAGAGTTTTTGTGATCGATGAAAACATTGAAACTCTTTCCGATGGAACTTGTGTAGAGTAGGTCACAAGCAAGTGACGAAGGAGCTTCTTTTAAACGATTCATTGCGTCGATACATCTCGATACCAAACAATTCCAAGAATTCTTGCTTCTGCATCGTTGATCTCATAATGGTTAGAACGTGTGCTGATATGTGTTTTATATAAGAGATAGAGAGAGTAACGAACAATTCCAATTCCAGATTGGTTTTGTTATGTTTCGATACTCGTTATTGATTTACTTGTGATCCAAGTCTGCTCGAAACTTTCTTTTTCCTTTTTATCTTTGTTTAAAGATTTTCCATTTTTAATTACTTTAATAGTGGGCTTATCTAGTAACCACGTAATAAGATAATGGGTCAGTAAACAAACGGTAAAAGGTGTCTAGAAGAATCCATAAAATTACTAGAACACATTATAGTACCGAAAGACAAGAAGAAGAAAACCATACCTACTGACATCACCAAGTCTATAAAAAAAAATCGTCGCCTCTATTCCTCTTTCTTGTCTTCTTCATGTAAGAAAGTAGTGAAGTTGTATTGATCATCTCAACCGCGGGAGGACAAGGCACTGAATCCATCCACTGTGGGAGCACAAATTGGGAGAATACTTCGATCGAAGTTCCATAGTCCCAATATGATGGGCTTGATCCCCATATCTCATCCATATGCATGCCAAAAACAAAGTAGTCAACGAAATAATCTTGATGGTCATCATTATACGTATATCCATCTCTTAGGATTCTATAGTTTCACATCCGCAAGTTACACGATATCAAATGACGATAATGTAGACTCCATAGATATACAATATCACTATCAAATGGATGCATTGCAATAGGTACATTATGACCGATAATCGGGAAGCCGATTTCCCACAAAAGTTGCCAAGATTCATCATCATTGTTCAATCTCCAAACCTTGAAAACAGTTTCTTCCTTTTGAGCTAATGTTCGGATATAAACGACAAATCCTCCGGAAGTAGTCAAAGATCTTTTGGATTCCGGGGTATTGTCACTTAAATGATCCGGGTAATGTACAACTCGAAATCCATCGGATTCAGAATAGAAATCATGCGCTACAAATACTCCAGATTCAAAAGGATAATAGAAGTAAACCGTACCATTCAGAGTCATGAAATCGAGGTTAGTGATTTGATAAGGGCCGTGAATTAGCTTAGAACTCCAAATCCCTGTGTCAGAGGAATACACAAACACACTCATAGTCTGAGAGACATGATCACTAGACGTTTGCAATTTAGATAACCTAACCACTTTGAAGCTCAAAACGACACCTTCCTTGTCCAAACCAAACAAGGAACACCTAGCTGGAGGTGGAGGGATTTTGACCCATTGTTGTAAAATGGGATTACCCACATAGCATGATTTTTCAGGTCGTTCTTCGATCAAAACCAATCCATTGGAAGAAGCCTTGTGACTGAATTTATCCATGTGATAAAGAGGGATGCGTTCAAAAAATTTTAACGGTGGGATGAATGTAGCTAAAGACGTTTGAAGATCCCATGTCTCGCATCCATAGAAACCTATGAACTCTTTGGTTCCACTCAATGACATTAGTGACCACGAGGAAGATGAGTTTTTGTGGAGAGAGGTAAAGAGACGGCGGAAATACGGAGATTCGAGTGTCGATTTCAATGTTTTGCAAACCGATTTGAACCTGGCGATGCTTCTCAAGGGTAATATCGCTAGAATCTCCGTCAACATCGCCTCTGGGAGATGTGCGGTTTTGATTGGTGTTTCCATTGGAAAAGGATTAGGGTTTTTGGGTTCCGGAGGAAGATGATACATTGTAAATGAACAAAAGTTACAAAACGCATCGTTTCATACATCCATACAAATGTTTTCTTTTCTTACAAATGTTTTTTAGAAGCATCGATTTGTGATTTTTTTTGTTTGTCACGAGACATTTCATTTATTAGTTACGTAAATACATTAGTTGTATTTGCAAAGTATTAATACAAATAGATGTTGATAACTAATACAAAATATTTAGTATTAACTCAAATACATTACTTGTATTTGACCACACTTGTTGTTTTTTGTTATTTTCTGTTCTCTCTGGAGTAACTTCTGATTCCTCTTCTTGGTGTGTTTATTTGACATTACAAGTCAAACCCCAGTTTTTGATCTTTTACGGATATAAAAACAGTGATTTGGTAGACCACACAGGAGCCAATACCTAATCCTGTAAAGACTAAAGAGCCGTTTGAAAAACTTGAATTTCCATTTCAACTACTGTACCTTTTATATACATATAAAGGAAAGTGTAGATTTCAACAATAAAAATGAATATTCAAAACACACTTTGCGGGAAGAAAGCGAAGAAGATAGGTAGAGAAATTCCCTAGAATATCATTATTACAAGTTTTGTTTCCAAACATATCACCAAAAGTTTTATAATCCAAAAATGCCACTAAAAATTATGTTTTCAAAAATTATCACAAACTTTTTGGTGGGGTTTGTTTTGAGGATTTAGGGTTTAGTTTTGAAAGTCGAAAACTTAATTTAATTTTATGGTATATTTGGAAAATCAAAACTTTTAGTGGCATTTTTGGATTATAAAACTTTTGATGGTATGTTTGGAAACAAAATTTTAAAATGTGGCATTTTTAAGAATTGCCCAAGATAATGTCCCATGCCAAAAAAAAAGTCAAATTATGATTCATCATTCAAAGTTTCATCAATATGTTGCAAGTTCTTTCTTTCTTTCTTTCTATATTGTTCAGATCTCATCATTATTTTTAGAGGAATATTTGACTGATTATGATACTATCAACCCTTTTCTCATAGTTTAATTAATGATTTGGTGAACCATTCTTAGGTGTATTTTTTTTCTTAAAAGTTTATAAAAATTTTAGTTCCTGAGAATTGATTATTTCCAGTGACCAAATGAGAAACTTTTTGCTTTTAATGATATATGGACAAAACATCATCATGAGTTTTGGTCAAGCCTGGCATGTATGAATGAATAAATTTGGTCCTTTATTCCTTGAATTTTCCTAATTTGCCATTTTTATTTCTTATACAGAAAATGTTTTTGTAATCTTTCTGAAACCATTCAGTTTTCTCCGCCTATCAGAGGACTTACTCATCAACAGAACCAGGTACTAACTTCTATCACTGAGATTTTTCTATATAAGTTTGGAAAAACTTTCAGATAATACCAAACCAAATAGCTTGTAATGATAATTCTTAGGACATGATTACTCAAGAATTGTACTTTTTGCTGTAATCTATATGTAAGATTTTTTTAGTGTTTTTGCATTAGCAGAGACATGGTTGGACGAAGCTATAGCTTAGATACACGCAGATTTGAGTCCACGAATCTTCGAATAGCTCTTTATGAAATGAAAGAAGATGTGGAGAGACTGGAGGAAGAGTTGGATGCTGAGAGAGAAGCGACTGCCACGTCAGCGAGCGAAACCATTTCTTTGATACAAAGGCTTCAAGGAGAGAAGGCAATGCTTGCTATGGAAGCTAACCAGTACAAGAGAATGTCCGAGGAGAGAATGTCGCACGCTGAGTTGTCGTTGGAGCTCTTGGAGGAACTGAATTACCAAAAAGATGTCGAAATCAAGAATCTTGAGTGTGAATTACATGCCTACAAATGCAAGTTTATGAGCTTGGGATGCAACGGAATTGATGATCATTCAATGGATAGATCTCAAACGCCGTCTCCTGAACCAATTGATACAGATCTTGTGGAGAAGGGAGTTATTGAGCAGAGCTTGGATTCATCAAGAAGAGATCAGGAGAAGATCAAGAAGCTTGATGAGCATTTGAAAGAGCTTATGGAGTTTAGAGAAGCTATTAAAGATACATACAAGAATTTGAAACAGGAGACAGATTCTGTGTCGAACATTCAAGATATAGTTTCAAAGGGGAGAGAAGAGGTTTTGTTGGTGAAAAAGATGTATAAGAAATCATCTAAACGGAAAAGAGAGAGAACTGTCAAAAGAGATGATGCAAGTGGGAGTTGTTCTGCAAATGAGGCAGAGTATCAAGCCGAGTTGCAGCGGTTGAAAGAGAGAGTAGAGAGGCTTGAGAGGGAGAGATGCAAAATAGAGCCTAAAACTAGTGAAGTGAAGCAAGAAAATATGAATATAATGAAGAAATCAGAAGAAGAGTTAATGAAGAGTGTGAGAACAACCCAAAAGTTACTTCTTAGTGATGATTCAGCTCTTGTTGCTGTTCAAGAGGTATGGTAACATCAACTCTCTTTGAAAAATTATGAGAGTACTTAATGCTAACAAATATTCTTCTTGTGCATGTCTATTGAAACAGGCAATGCTTTACTTTTGGCTATGAGACACGTCTTTCGTTTGGGCTTGAGGGCATTAGAGTGAGCAACAATACACTAACTAAGATTTCAACAAATAGAATAAACATTTTTATTTGATGGAAACGTATTCAAACGTTGAGAAGCTTATAGTGTGTTACTAGGTGTGAAGAAATAGTTCAAAAATATTAGTTTAAAGAGTGTGATTAAGACTGTATTTGCGTTTGTTTTGTTTGCTTGCATTTAGATCCATATCTTCTGTAAAGTTTGAGCCTTTAAGAAACAATTTTTCTATGTTGACAAAAAAAAAAAAAAAAAAAAAAAGAAACAATTTTTCTTCTGTTTTCTAGATTTTCTCATGCTTTTACTACATAGGAAAGAAATAAAACGAGAGAAGCATGAAAGTGAAAGTTACCAACCTAAAGAGTGTTGTGGATGCTTTGTCATTTCTGCACCAAAGAAGAAAGTCTTAAACCTCACAAATCACAATCATCTTAGATTGTGCCACAAGCATCTCTGGTTTGGACTCTTTATATATAGGCTTTAATTGGTTACAATTATTTAGGGTAGTACAATTTGTATTATCTCTTGTTCAACGAATCAGTAAAACAACATTATAAAATACCACTATTTTTTTGTCGTACTATTATCTCTAATCATCATTACGATCAAAAAATTTGTATGTCTTGTGTTACCAATCGGACCGATAATCTAATCCTAAGCAAATAGATCAAATCCGTTCTTTGATTGGTTGCGAATATAACCAATTTTAGCTTCTAGTTCTGTCTTACCATCATCTTTTCTCACGCTTTCTCGTCATCGTAGCACTCCGCATACTAAAAATATAATCCAAAAAATATTCCTTCACCATCTGCATGCCATTTCTTCATTGGCTAAACTATTTTTATGTTACTTTTGTGTCATTATCAATGAAGGCAACATTTTCAGTTCACCACAACTTTGTGGATTACTCATAGCCTCTGTGTGTAGTTTGTTGGATGTCACTCTCAAGAAGCAAAATCTCTTCTCTTTTACGGGTTTAAACCATCTCTTTGTGTGCGCATCCGGATTTATTTAGCACTAGAATTGTTTGATCTTTTTCTCTTTTGCACCTACCTCATCATCACATCTTTGCTTGTTCTATAGCATATTATTTTGCCTAGTAATTATATCGTTAAGAAAAAGATCTGTTTCTAGTGAAACTACATTCGTGACTATAATACAGAGATACAATATCGACAATGACTAGTTTAAAGACAACTATGAAGCTACAATCAATAAAGTTCAAATCTTTCTGTCAAAAACAACCAAAACAATTCTACAGGTCACATGATCGAGTGATGCTTGGAACATAACTAATATTACATGATGAAGTTTCAGGTCTGGGAGGATTACGAGTTTCGGTCTAGAACTCCTGGTAAAAAAACAAAAATGGTTGGAAGATTTATGTGTTCTTTTGATAATTAGTGTGAATTCTTGTTCTATGTTCCAGGATTGCAAAGTTTTTGCGGAGGAAAATTCTAAATATATGACCAAAAAATTGTTTTTTTACTGCATGACATTGTTTTGCTTCTTGGCTCCTCACTTCTTTCTAATTAAGGTGGCATAAAGCTTATTGACCTTTGTTTGATGTTGCTGTCAACCATTAGTCCATACTTTAATTTAAATATATTAAACTAATAAAGGACTAATGATCAAGATTCAAGACAGTGGAGAGATTAAGCAGATGGACATCAGCTTCCACTTGTAATAATAAATCTTTGCTTTAATTTCTGTTTTTATATCCAAAGTTAGGCAAAAAATTAAAAAAGGATAGTGATAAGATTATAATGCAATAAGAGATTAGAAGAAGCTTCATTGCTAGATTCATAGCACATACATAAGCTATGATAGATCATGATAACAAGAAACCCACCAATCTTAATTTTCAAATAATTAACCAATGAATGTGAAATAGAAGATTTGGTTGGCTAATCCTTAATCAACAAAATCTCACTTTCTTTAAAACAATTCAACTCAAGAATCCAACAAAAATCACCAAAAGAATGAATACAATCATCAAAACTTTCTGAAACATATAATCAGAAACCATCATGAACTAGTTTCTCCTTGTGTTTCTTGAGTTTGAGAATGCACAAGGGAAGGACAAGCAAAGAGATACTCTTTAAGCCGTCCCATCTCGTGAGCGACATCGAGCATATTAGGCCTAGTTGAAGGAGTGTACTGAGTACATATCAATCCCAACTCAATCATTTCCAATATGACTTCCCTCCATAGCTTCTCACACATCTCTGGTTTCCCTTGCGGTTTCAATCTGATCAACGCTTGTTCGACGATTCCCTCTAGAGAATTTGGGTAATGTGACTTGATAAACTCATGTAAACTTGATCCTTCATTCACAAGAACATCCGTTGGTCGTCTTCCGCTCACAATCTCTAGCAAGAGAACCCCAAAACTGTACACATCTCCATGGATCGATGCGCGTTTCCCCATACCATATTCTGATTAAAAAATAAATAAATTTTTTTAGAGACTAATGAGATTACTTAGTGAAATTTTAATGAATGTGTTACCTGGCGCAATGTAACCGACTGATCCGCATAACAATCCATCTGTTGAGCCAAATGACACTGAATCATCTGTAGAAACCGATTCTTCGGCGCCTTGAACCAATCTTGAAATACCAAAATCGGAAACCAGAGCGGTCATATCTTCGTCAAGAAGGATATTGCTCGGTTTGAGATCACAGTGAACGACTTTGACAGGTGAAAAGTGATGCAAGTAAGCTATTCCTTCCGCGACATCGCTGCAGATACTCACAAGCTGAATCAAATCCAAATTCTTACTCGAATACTCTTCTTCAGGGTATAAATGCCTCTCCAAGCTTCCATTTGGCATCAATGGCAGAACAAGAGCCTTGAAACCAGGTTTGCTACATGTTGTGATGATCTTAATCAAGTTCCTGTGCCTTGTCCTCTTCAAGATCTCACATTCTCTTTTAAAACCCCCCGAGAATTCCAAAGCGGTTAGTACTTTGACGGCAATCTTCGTGTTGTTCCTCAGAACTCCCTTGTAGACATGACCAAACCTCCCTGAACCAACCAGGTTTAAATCACTGAAACCTCCTGTTGCTTCTACGAGCTGCTGATACGATATTATCGGGTAATTCGGGTCCTTTCGGTTCTGTTTTTCCTCGTCTTCGACCTCTTCTTGGTCGTGCACTGTTAAATTCTTTCCAAATCTTGCTTTGAGGACAACAGGGTAACCGAAAACAAACAGAACCGGAGTTGCAATCAGCGATAACAGAACCGGAAGAAGAACAGTAGGGTACTTGTGTTTCTTCTTGCATACTTGCATTCCTTTTATAGAGCCACACAAGAGAGAGTCTCCAAGAAAAGACTCAATATCCAGCTTAGAGAATGATCCGTTGTCCGATACATTTCCGGAGAACAGGTTGAATGAGAAATTCAAGTGCTTGAGAGTCGAAGATTGCTGAAAAGAAGACGGTATAGCTCCGGTTAAACTGTTTAAAGACACATCTAACTCTTTCAGATATGGCAATTGGCCTAACGAAGCGGGAAGAGGACCGAAGAAACTGTTCCGCGAAAGATTTAGATGTTCCAATGCAATGCAACTTCCCAGCTGAGGCGGAATTTTCCCTGACAATTGGTTGGAAGATAGATCAACGGAGAGAACCATATCCATTTTGCTTAGCTCCAACGGTATTTCCCCGGTTAAGTGATTGCTAGAGAGGTTAAGATAAATCTTGAGGTTTTGAAGATTGGAGACAACTTCAACAGGAATCTTCCCTGTGAGATTGTTGCGAGAGAGATCAAGAATCTCAAGATTGATACATTTGCCGAGGCTTTGAGGGACCGTACCAGAGAGATGGTTTCCGTACAGAAGAAGTCTTCTCAGCTGAGAAAGGTTAGCGAAAGTATCTGGGATTGAGCCAGAGAGCTTGTTTCTTGACAAATCAAGAAGACCAAGATGAGGAATATCCCCAAGTTCCATAGGGATTTCACCGGTTAATTGGTTATTCGAGAGATAAACCCTTTCGAGCTTCCTTAGCTTACAAAGCTCGCGAGGGATTGGACCGGTTAAGAGGTTACTTGACAGGTTTAGAAGAGTTAGGTTCGAAAGGTTTGATATCTCTGGAGGTATAGAGCCATGGATACGGTTTTGATCAAGATGAATCTGAACAAGATTCGCGGAGAGGTGCCTTACGGAAGAAGGTATCACTCCTCCAAGGTTGTTTCCGGCTAACTCGAGCTCTTGTAGATCAGAGGAATTGGCGAGAGAAACGAAAAAAGGTTCGAGGTTTGTGTTATTGTTGTGGCTAATGAAATGGTTATAAGAGAGGTAAAGGAACTGAAGTTGTGGCATCTTGCTTATGACTTGAGAAGGTAACTCTCCGGTTAAAAGATTTGACTCTAAATCAATCCATTTGAGATTTGTCGAGTTTGAGAGCGAAGATGGGACGTTTCCGACAAGCTTGTTCGACCAGAGAAGAAGAAACCGGAGTTCTTTGAGGTGACAATGGTTCTTTAGAGGGATTTCTCCGGTTAGAGAATTGTTAGAGAGATCAATGTATTGAAGAGATAAAGAAGAACCGTTGCAAAAGAGCTGAACCGGGATTTGACCAGTAAACCGGTTGGTTCCAAGATCGAGATAAACTAGACGGTTAAGCGAACCGAGCTCTTGTGGGATGTTTCCTTGTAAGAGATTCTCAGAGAGGCTTAGCTGCTTTAGGGTCTTATGCAATGAGCCTATCTCAGATGGGATTTGTCCTTTGAAGAAGTTTCTTGAAAGATCAAGAACGGTTAGAGCGGTTAGATTTGCGATCGACGGTGAGATTTCGCCTCTGAGATCTCTACCGCTTATGTCAAGCTCGGTTACTCGAGTACTCTCGTTGTTACACTTGACACCAAACCAGTTACAAACATCAAGAGAAGAAGGAATCCAAGTGCTCAAAGAGTTGTGAGGATCTGAAACAATGGAAGATTTGAAAGAAAGCAAAGAGATTTGATCATTCTCTTTTGAAGCAAGAACGGTCGTAACAAGGATCAAGAAAGAGAAACACAAGGAAGAGAAACAAGAATCCATTTTTTTTGTATGTGTGTGTGTTTTAATTGAGGTAACAAAGAATCAAAAATGGTGTTTGACTATACACATGTATATATATATATACATGTAATGTCAATTTAGATTAAGGCAGGGAATCGAAGAGAGACAGTAACTCTTATTTGTGCCTAACTGCCGTTTGAAGAAAAATGAAAATGAAACGTTTATAAATAACGTTTTTGGCGCATGTGATGTTTGACTTAGAAAGTCAACCAATGAGGTGTGAACGCGTGTGTAACTTGACTGTGTATTATACGTTTTTAAATATTTGCCGTGTGGTTAACTTTTTTTCGTTGAGGTGTGTTAAGTTTATGATGTGTATAGTGGTGTATATGTCAGCATTAAACTAGCTCAAGGCCTAACTCCATCATGAGTTTTTTGTTATTTAATCCGAGTTTTTTAATTTTAGTAGATTTGATTAGGCTAAATAGTCACGTTTGTGGAATTGGGTTTGAGAGTGAGATGAATTAGTGGATGATACGTTAAAATATTAATAACGAAATATCATAATAGCAACGAATCTGTATCTACAGGGGTGGTGTATCCTCCTCAACATTTTCTGATGTGGCATCCACGTGGTATTTTGTGTTCGTCGACTAAAATTCTTCTAATTGACGAGACAATAATATTTTTTTGATGATTGTCGGAGTCATAACTCGCACAATTGAATTTGTAAGGGTTGTAGGAGAGGTGCGAGACTTCTGAGTGAATCACAATGCAGAAAATGTAGAGACTGTTGCAGTAGCTGTTAAGAAAGCTTTATTGATGTTGTTGTCTGAAAAGTTATGAAACCCTTTTTAAGGTGAATACAATGAGCTATATATAGCTAAATAATTATAGGTCTAAGTGCTAGATTTGGGTTTGGCCCATTAAGCGATAAAATAGCTTTTACGCCCATAAGTTAATTAAACCCATTTTAAATATGGATCTAAGTCTATTATGGGCCTAATTACAAATTGGGCCCTTGAAAGCCTATTTAGAATTTATTCTGGACTTTGCAAAATTCTTCTTGTCGTTGCATCGATCTCGCATGGGTGGAATCCGACCCCTACAGTTAGCCCCCCCAGCTTGGCAGTGTCTGGTATGATAGTGTCAAGATTGAAGAAGTCACAAGTGAGGTCGATGTTTCAAGAAGATGCGTCGCAGACGTTTCCATCGCCCTTAGATATGTTTTGACGAGATGAAATCGTAAAGCTTTGTTGCGCTGACTTGTAAATGTTGCCGAGTTCGACGTGTTTCTGTAAATGCTTAGCTCGGCAAAGACTCCTTGCAGACTCGTGTTTTGGAACAGCTTGTCGTCAATGAGGAAAGCGCGTAAGTGTGTGAGCAAGCCTCGGTAAAAACCTTGTCTAGAAAACCCAGTGGGAAAAACCAAATCAAGGGAAAAAGAGCACAAGTCACATACTTTTCATTGGAGTTATAGTTATCGCCGCCGTGTTCCCATGTTTCTGTGAATGTTCAACTCGGCGGATATGATTCCATGTTTGAGTTAATGTTCAGCTTTTGTAATCAATCAATGGAGATTATTGTAGATGTCGCCGAGCTCCCATGTTTCAGTTAATGTTCAGCTCGGCGATGGAGATTATTGTTGACGTCGTCGAGCTCCCATGTTTCAGTTAATGTTCTGCTCGGCGGACGGGTTTCTGATACCTTCATCTCGTTCTGGAATGATACCGTCTCCTAAGATGACGAAGATGTACTCTTTAGCGAGATTGTGCTGATGTGTTTTGAGACATTGTCAAGATAGATAAGTCGTCGAACTTGAAATTCAGATGAGATTTGACTTGCTTTGTCCCCGAGGTAGAGTACTTAATTTGTTTTTGTCGTTACATCAATTTCATAGGTAAGGAATCCGACCCCTACAGTTAGTTAGCCCCCCAACTTGGTAGTATCGAGTTAGATGATGCCAAGGTATAAGCTGTTAAAGTTTGAGATTGATGTGATGGACTATGAAGCAACCAGGCGTTGACGTCTTGTCATCAAACTCGGGAAGTTTCAGATATTCCATGTCGAGCTGATGCTACCGTGTTTTCCTGACTTACTTCTTATGTTAAGAATAAGTTTAGTAGACTGCATCTTGAATTGAAATCGTGAAGCTGCCAGGCGTTGACGTTCTTGTCACCGAACTCGGGAAGTCTCAGTTATTCCATGTTGAGTCGATGTCGCCGTGTTTTCCTGGACTTACTTCTCTTGCTAAGAATGAGGTTAATAGACTGAAAAGACTATTGGGCTCATTTAACTGGACTTTAAAGCCCATTATGAGAGTTTCTGGAAATTTTCCTGAAAAACCCTAGGGATTTTAGGAAATGCTTCTGGTATAAATAGGCCTCTTAGGCAGTCTATTTTTTTTTACTGAGTCGCTTTTTCTGCAGTAAAAGAGGTAAAAATTTCAGAATCCCTTTTTGCAAAATTTTTTTTTTTTTTCGTAGTGGATTAGGGTTTTGAAAATAATTTTTTTTTTTTTTGTGTGGTTGTCTTCTCCATCTCCGGCCTCTGCTGCCGTCGCCGCCGATCTGCCGCACCAGTCGCCGGAATCATCGACTTGCTCGCCACGAAGGAGGAAGCTCTGGGATTGAGACCGATCTTCGCCGTCGATGTCGTGCTCCGTTCGTGGCCTTCTCCGAGATCGAGCTCCGTCGATGGCGTGCTCTGTTCGTCGCTGGAGCTCGTCGTTGTACGCAGCCGTGGTCGCCATCGTCGACAGAGGATGAGCTTCCATCCGGAGCTTCAGGCGTCGCCGTCAAGATCGCAGAGGAGCTTCGTGGATGGCGCCGTCGAGATCTAAGTTTGTTCGTGATTCACGATTCCGGCGATCTCGGCGAGCTGTGGAGATGGTGAAGGCGAAGCTCCAGTTCCAGCGACTTCCGGCGATCCTTGCTTTGGCTCCGGTAAGATGTTGATTCGGTCAACAGGCGGTCAACCCGGTCAACAAAAGTCAACGGTCAACTGAGATTTTTGGTCAACATTTTTTTTTTTTTTTTTTTTTTTAGAGTTCGTGCTAAAAATCACCTATGACATTGTCCGTTGTACCAGTCGCCAAAATTGAATATGTTGGAGACGGCGAAGATCCGGAGATCCGATTTCGATCTCTGTCGACATTGACACTTAATCGAAGATCCAGAGATCCGATTTCGATCTCTGTCGACATTGACGCTGTATTAAAGATATTGGAGACATCAAAGATCCAGAGATTCGATTTCAATCTCTGTCAACATTGATGCCGTATTGAAGATGTTAAACACGGCAAAGATCCGGAGATCCAATTTCGATCTCTGTCGACATTGACACCTAATTGAAGATCCCGAGATCCGATTTCGATCTCTGTCGACATTGACGCCATACTGAGAGGAGCGACTGCCTGCCAAGAGGAGCGACTGCCTGCTGAGAGGAGCGACTGCCTGCCAAGAGGAGCGACTGCCTGCAGGAGATAGGAGCAACTGCCTGCCTGAGAGGAGCGACTGCCTGCTGAGAGGAGCGACTGCCTGCTGGAGATAGGAGCGACTGCCTGCGTGAAAGGAGTGACTGCGTGCCTTAGAGGAGTATGACGCGTGTTACTCACTTGAACTACGAGGCGGCTTGATCCCTGCAAAGGGTACGTAGGCAGCTCATTTTTGGATGAGTCGTTGTGGTTTGAATAGGGAAGGAATAGGAGAGGAATAGGGAAGAAGTGAGATGAAGAGAGTGACGCCTTGCTGGTTTGAAGAATCAGGAGGCGGGTCTGTCGCATGTACACGAAGTGTTTCAGAAGCACGTCAGCGAGCTTGAAGAGATACTCGGAGGTTCGTGAGCTGCCGCAACTGAAGTTTCAACTGGGGAGCTGGGCGCTCCTACTGGTGGTGTTAGACAACTTTGGTTTATGAAAAATGTCATCACTTAACAATTTCGCTCCAAAAGATTGAATGTGATTCTTTGTGTTAAGACCAACGCTTCAGATAGTTGGGTTTTTTAATAAACACTCTGGTTTACAGCTACATTACTTTTAACATATCTGCTCCAAAAGTGAATACTGTTCATAGAAGGTACCAACACTTATGTTAGTTGGGTTTAGACATGAACATTTGGGTTTACAGATGCGTTTTCCTCTAACGCACCGCTCCTGTAATGAACATGTTATCGCGTTGCGACCAACGATTCAGTGAGTTGGGTTTAGAGTAAACATTTGGGTTTACATACATGTTCCCGAGAACATGTCCGTTCCTGTAATGATTACTTTTAGCGATGCAACCAACGTTTTGTCTGTTGGGTTTCAAAATGAACATTTGGGTTTACGCATACGTTTTCTTCTAACGCACACGCTCCTATAATGAACATTATACATTTGTATAACGCGCTGTTTAGTCCTGCTAAGGATGTAATAGTCAGATCTGAAGATTGTGAAGTAGATCGTCGTTGTGGCTAGCAGCGAGGTGTTATATCTGTTTTTGATAAGACTTTTGTTATCCACAGGGGATGTCACTGCAAATTGATTGGAAAGAAATTTGCTTTTGTTAAGACTTAGATTTTACAAGCAAAACTGTTTCAGATAAGTTTGCTTTGTTTGATCTTCGCGAGAAAGTCAAGTAAGAGAGATGGGAGTATACGAGTATACGTACCCCACATTCCCCCCCTTTTTTAAGGAGGGGGGGGGGGGGGGGGCAGCTGAACCCATCCGAGGATGAGCTGCCTACATACCCTTTGCAGGGATCAAGCCGCCACGTAGTTCAAGTTAGTGATATGTCCATTTAGATAGGACTTTGAAAAATTTGTGAATGATGTAATTGATATGTCCGTTCAGATAGGACTTTGAATTATCCATAAAGGATGTAAGTGATATGCCCGTTCAGATAGGACTTTGAATGATTGATAAAGTGTATATGTCTGTAATCTGTCCGTTCAGATAGAACTTGAAATGATTCGTAAAGGATGTAAGTGATATGTCCGTTTAGGTAGGACTTCGAATAATCCGTTAAGGATGTAAGTGATATGTCTGTTCAGATAGGACTTTGAATAATTGATAAAGTGTATATGTCCGTTCAAGGAGGACATTGTATTATCCATAAAGGATGTAAATGATATGTCCGTTAAGGTAGGACGTTAAGCGCTTGTGATAGGTGGCAAACTAGGAGAATCAGTAAACGAGTTAGCGAGAAGAGCGACAACCTGTTGCGAGAAGAGCGACAATCTGTTTGCGAGAGCGTCATTTTATATGGGAGAGACGATGATGCGCACGAGAGAAGAGCGAAGATGAGCGAAGATCTTCTTGAGAGAGGAGCGACGATCTGTTTATAAGAGAAGTGACAATGTGCGAAGATCTTCTTGAGAAAGGAGCGACGATTCGTTTATGAGAGAAGCGAAGATCTGCTTGAGACATGAGCGACCATCCGTTCACGAGAGGAGCGAAGATCTGCTTGAGAGAAGAGCGTTATTTTTTATTTGGGAGAAGAGCAGCAATTCATTTGTGAAAGAAGCGACGATGCGTGTGAGAGAGGAGGGATGATTTGCTTACAAGGGGAGTGACCATCTATTTGCGAGAGTAGCGACGACCCATTTGCGAGAGGAGCAAAGATGTGCTTGAGAAAGGAGCGGCGATCCATTTATGAGAAAAGCGATGATGCTTGTGAGATAGGAGTGAAGATCTTCTTGAGAAAGGAGCGACAATCCTTTTATGAGAGAGAGACTATGCATGTAGAAGAGGAGAGACGATTTGCTTGAGAGACGAGCGTCATTTTTACTTGGGAGAAGAGCAACGATTTGTTTGCGAGAGGAGCGATGATCCGTTTGCGAGAGGAAGTGACAATCTGCTTATGAGAAGAGCGACGATGTGTTCGAGAGAATAGTGTTCCTGCTTGGTGTTAGCGCTGCTACATTCAACTATACTCGCTATGTTCCCAACTATACTCGCTATGTTCCCAACTATGTTCCCAGCATGTGCGTTCTTTTGTAGTGCGCTCGACCATAGGTTTCTGCGCATTAGTCGCGGTAGTCGCTGTGATGTTTCTATGCTAGTTTCTGTTGGCGATCCATGCTGCCTAGCTGGTCTTTGAAGCTTAACTGGTCTTTGATAGTGTTGTTGACGTTATAATGCTAATCGCTGCTGATTATGTGGAGTTGCGCTCATGGTTGCCACTGTTGCTGTCGATGTTGCGCTCCTGGTCGCTGCTGGTGCGATCCATGTTGCGCTAATGTTTATCGCTCCTGTTGTCGATGTTGCGTTGATGGCCACCGTTGCTGTTGTCGACGTTTGCGCTCCTGATCGCCGCTGGTGCGATCCATGTTGCGCTGCAGGTTACTGCTACTGCCGTCGACGTTGCGCTCCTTGTCGCCGCTGTTGTGATCCATGTTGCGTTGTTGGTCACTTCTTATGTAGCTTGTACGATGATTCTTTTGAGTAAGAACGTCTCACGTGTCCCCTTAGTCGGCGCCAAATTGTCGGATTCATAACTCGCACAATTGAATTTGTAAGGGTTGTAGGAGAGGTGCGAGAATTCTGAGTGAATCACAATGCAGAAAATGTAGAGACTGTTGCAGTAGCTGTTAAGAAAGCTTTATTGATGTTGTTGTCTGAAAAGTTCTGAACCCCCTTTTTAAGGTGAATACAATGAGCTATATATAGCTAAATAATTATAGGTCTAAGTGCTAGATTTGGGCTTGGCCCATTAAGCGATAAAATAGCTTTTAAGCCCATAAGTTAATTAAACCCATTTTAAATATGGATCTAAGTCTATTATGGGCCTAATTACAAATTGGGCCCTTGAAAGCCTATTTAGAATTTCTTCTGGACTTTGCAAAATTCTTCTTGTCGTTGCATCGATCTCGCATGGGTGGAATCCGACCCCTACAATGATACATTCAAAAGTAATATGAATAGTGGTAAAAGATGTTTCATTTTCTGTAATGTTCCGTAATGTTACATTTTCCGTAGTAATAATAGCATTTTCCCCTAATTTTAATGAAAAGATGATTTTTATAAACTTACTCCCTCCGTTTCATATTAATTATCGTTTTGATAAAATGTATCTCAAATAAATCTGGATGTGTTTTGAGTTAAATACATGATGTATTGCGTTTTTGACGCATTCTAACTAATATTTTCAAAGGTTTTTCGAGTCTTTTCTTTTTTTTCTTGAGTCTTTTTAGAATGAAACACGTTTGGATGGAGTCTAAGGCAAAGGAGCAAGGATTGAAATAAAATGAGCAGAAAAGGTCAAAACTTCGGCATTCTTTGAAGGACTTTCCACCGTTGGATTGTCTTGATATTTTGACACAATATAGATCGGTGAGTTAGCTTTCATTTGAAAGTGATTTGAAGATATTCCAATGGTGGGATCAAAAGTTATCAGAGTTTTAGTGAAGACAGGCGAATCTGCCTAAACCGACCGGTTTGCTGGAAAATAAGGAAATCGCAGATTTTCCTATTTTGACTCGGTTTTGTCAGAGATTGAACCAAAACGTGTTTGAACCTATTTATCTTAATTTTCAGCCATTTTTTTAGGCTACGCTTTATTTTTCATCATACTTTAGAGCTTTTGCAATTTGTAAGCTTGGGGGAGACGAATCTCTACATCTCTTGAGAAGTTTTTATGAACCCCAGTTTTTCATACTTTAATTAATTATGCAATTCCTTTCATCTCTTTTTGCTTTTGTTTCTATTATGTCTGAGTAGATCCATAGTTAGGTTTTAGAGTTTCAAAGGAATCATTCATTGAATCAGACACAAATAGGGATTTATCTTTTGATGTTTTCACCTATAGTTGTTCTTATTGCTTAGACTAAATTGATCACTTAGTCTATGATTTAGGGTTTAATCTATTAATCAAAAGTGTTATAGGTTGCTAGCTAGAACATAGGTGAGTGAATTGTCCTTAGCCAACGAAAGCTGATGCTAAGGCGATTCGTGAACAAATTGAACCTGTTTATAATGCTTGTCTACAATTCTAGGTTCAACGACAGTTAGGATTTTAGGTTGTTACATAAAGTAACTAGAGCCACGAAAGTGGAATAGTTATATATTTATGTTTGAGTTTGAAACTGTGCTGAATTGTTCCATGAATAGTTGTCTGGTTCATGATCTCTGATTTCCTGCGAATATCCCTAAGGCTTGACGTTTTTAATTCATAAGTTTACATCGTTTAATTGTTTTCTCGTTTTCATTATTGCATTTAAAACTTCCAAAAATCATATTGTCATCTTAGCTTAATCGCAATCTTAGGAAATCGTAGTGTAACACTTGGTCCTTGTGGATTCGATCCCTAAATTACTACTTCGTTTGTTGTGCACTTGCAGTAGTTTAATAGGTTAAAACATCTGTCATCAATACATCCAAATACTAACCAGATACATTTCTCAATACGACAATTAATATGAAACGGAGGGAGTATCTGATTAAAATATGATGTTATGCATGTTAGAAGAGATGACTAATTAATCAGAAAAATATAATGATTATCGATACAAGGATATATTTTCAGTATACTACCAAATTTTCAAAATTTATCAACGTAGAAATACAATTTTGAAATCATAACTAAGAACGAGTTCTTGATTTCATACATTATAACAAGTTTTAAAGGTTACAAAGATGGCTCTTTTGGTTGCAGTCGGGCAATTAAGCACTGAGATTTAGAGATTGTGTATGATTAATTAATAACCTAGCCCACCACATAATGCAACTACCTTGTTGTTTATGTATCTAACTGCTACATTTAAAAATTTATAAGCCGTTTCAACTTGTTGCTCACAAAACGAATTTTAATCTTTCGAGTTTCGTGAATCCATTAATCATGACCCGTATCGTACGCGGACACTTTCATAAGATTTAAGACCATTTTTTTACTGTTTATGACGGCAAAAGCATTTTAATTATAGTTTCAAGGTTTGACCAATGTCTGTCTTATTTATGGAATGATTGTTAATTAGTATTCCCACTTGTATAAAAACAAAGGGAGTATAACGAAACTTTCGAATTGTGTTATTAAATTGGACAATGCGGGGTTAAAATTAGGATGGACTTGGACAGGCCTGGACGGGCTGAGACGAGATGGGGAAAAAATGGACAATGTGGTTAAAAGAAGTGTGATTTATGTGGGAAAACGTTTTTATATAGAATGGGATACGCATGTATCCATTATTTTTTGAAAATTAGTGTAAATTTAGTTGTGTACCAACTAAATTTTAAATTTGTACATTTTTTTTTGTGTTGTTCAATAAATTCACTAAAAATATAAAACAAACCCCAAGTAAAGGAAAAACAAACACAACCTATTTAACAAAAAATATAAAAAATCAACTCAAATCCTCAAACTTATTTATATTTAGTTATTAGTTTTATTATTTATTTTTATTGCTTTTTTATTATTTATTAATTTAATTTAATGTTTCCGGTGGAAACAAATTATGGATACACTCATGATTATTTTAAAACAATGTTTCTATGTTTAAAAATTGACATGCAGTCCATACAAACATTTGAATAGTAAAAAAGATAATGAACAGTGTGCAGTGGCGACTCTAGTAATCATTTGCCAAAATCAAACTATTATTTTATCCAATGGGAAGAATACTTATGTTATCACATCAAACCTCTTCCTCTTCATTGAATGATATCTTGCACTATTATGTACACTGATTTTCACACTGCATTGAAAACTTTTCTCTAAAAAGTATACATCAGATTTTGAGACTCAAGACGTGTTCTTTTACTTACGGTAGTGATTGCAATTGTAAAAGAGTAAACAACCACGTTAAAGATATAACTTAAGTTGATGATGGTCGACGATGTAGTCGCAAATGTTGTTAGTAACGTCTCTTATGGTTGCTGGAAAATTTAACAGCAGCTTTTGTGTCGAGCGATTAGCGGAGTGGCACCTCTCTTTCACTACGACACCTCTCCCACTATCATTTTACTTTGTTACCTTATTACAATCGCCGTCGTTTTGTTCATTCGCAATCGTAGACGCATCGACAAATAAAAGAACACGCCTTCATTAGGACCAAACCACCAAACCACCGTTGTATATAGATGTAACTTCGTGATCGTAACGTAACGGTGAACTTGGATAATGATTAAATCTTGCAAGATAGCACTTTCCTTAAAGTATTTTGACCTTTATTAATGCCTTGGATTACACAAAATCCCTTGAAGGATAAGACAACCAATGTTTTTTCTTGTTCTAAGTTAAGACACAAGAAAGACAAAAAAAGAGTTTTTGTGTTTTGGGTTTTTGATCAAAGATGGTCTCGTGAATTTTCTTCTCATTTTTCCCTTTGTTTGATTGTCCCAAAGCTTTTATAATAGGCCAAATATGAGTATTGGAACTCAATCTCATCTCTTGATCCTTCCTCACTTGCTTCTACGAAGTATCAGTGACTCATTAGACGACACTATTATATCGTCTCGTTCTTTAGATCCACTTGTACTAGGAATCAAATCCTTTGGTCAAGGTATGGACAAAAAACGTTTTGCATCAAATATTGCATCTCTAGATTCAATTACGGTGTTAACCGATACAAAATCATTAGGTTCTATTACATAAAAACTATAATTTTTGGAATGCTTGGTGTATTCAATAAAAATACAATCAATACATCTTTCCCCCAAAGTTTGTATCTTTGGTTAGCAAACCGCTCGACATTCCTAAATACGAAGATAGTTCAAATTTGGTTTCTTTTTGTACCAAAGTTCATAAGAGGTAATCTTGTTTCTTTTGTTAGGAATTATTTTTTAATAAATAACAAGTTGTGAACATGGTTTCACCCCAATATTCACTCAATCCCGAGTATAATAACATGGAATTAACCATTTCTTTAGGACTCTATTTTTCCTCTCGGACACACCATTTTGTTGTGGTGTATAAGGAGTCTTAGTTTCATGTATAATGCCTACGGACTAAAAATATGTAGGATCATAATATTCCCCACATCTATCGGTGCGTCACTTATTAACCAAAAAATTATGTTCTAGTTCAACCTTGGTTTTATTAACCTTGAGCTTATCTAGGGCCACATGTTTAGCATGTGATTAATGCACATAACAATAACGAGAATAATCATCTATGAACGTAGCATGCAAATAATGAAGAACACTATATGTATAAGTTCAAGCACCGTAGCATTCCTTTATATGCTCTTAAACGGTTGTCTAACTATCTTAGTCAACATGCAAGTTCCACACTTATCTAAATTCACATTAAAAGTTGGAATTAATCCTTCTTTAGACAATTCAAGCATACGTTTATGATGTACATGATCTTATCTTGCATGCTATAGAGAAGTATTTGCTACAACATGCCATATAAATAGAATCGACAACTTTATTAATATCAAGCATAAACATGCCATTACAAAAATATCCAAATCCAACATAAGATAAACCATAAAAATATCCAACATGCCATATAAATATAATCGACAATTTCATCGCTCTTGTTTTGCATATTGATCATGTTCTATGATTTCCTTCTTCTGACATGTTTTTTTTTTGTCAACAACATAATAACTCTTTCACCACCAATTGGTTATCCAAACAGGTAGTGTGACCTTACAAAAGAAACATTATAATCAACTATACATGCAAAATTTGTAAACCTGTCAGCCCATGAATTATGTGTACGCGGAATTAGGGATAACTTAAAGTACTAAAACCTCATCTTTAACTTCTGGAATTCTTCTAGAGATACTGCAAACGCTGGCCACTCCATCGGTGTAGGCACCATCTTCACCAAATCAGAACAGTCTGTTGTGAAAGCTACCTCCGTTTTCTATTATCGTAGAAGGCAATACATAGCCTAGAGTAGTGCCTCTACTTCTGAGTGTAGAGGGGATAAACTGCGCCTCGTATTGCGAGCACCCATTATGATCACCATATCCTCTCTTTGGAAAGCAAACTAGCCAATACGAGAGGCTGGGTCGGTGTCTTTCCAAGATTCATCCTTATATCATTTTGACCCTGCAAACTGTGGGGGCTCCAAGTTAACTCCTAAGTCCATTGTAGTTGGGATAATGTCCTCCGAGTGAGTATTTTCTCAAGCATGTGCTTTTACCGCTGCATTTCAACAACAATATTTGGATCCACATCTATACTTCGAAAGATCTTGTCATTGCGTGCTTTCCAAATATACCATAGAGTCCAAAGAAAAATCTTATCCTTGGACCGTCAAGTGACTTTAATAGTATGATTTTTGTTTGTCATCATCCTTTCTATTTCCTACAGGATAGTGAGGGAGATGGCCAACCTTATTTCCTCTCGTTTTCCAACCTACTAGTCTTAATTGATTGAATTTGAAAAAAAAAATTAGATTTCTAGAGTTTTTAGAAATATATTATCTTCGCAGCGATGATTGACAATGACAAATTAACCAAATTTCATCAGTTTTCTCGAAATAAAATATTTTTTTAGGTATTTTAGTTTTAAAAAAAAAATGTTTTAAGGTTAACAAAAGTATGCATCATTCTTGAGGGTTTCTTATATACATAAAGAAAAAGAAAAATCTTACTCACGAAACATTAATTAATATCAAATTTTTAATAAATATATTTAGTTGTGGGGATACAATAAATCATATCAACAATGACATTCACATTGATGTTGTGACACCTCGGTTTCAGGGCATATATGGTATATGCGGTATATGCGGAAAGGCTTAAAAGAATTGATTTGGCTACCTATATCAACAAAGTGCACTTATCTTTTCGGTCACAGGTCTTGAGAGAACTCCAGAGTTAAGCGTGTTTGAGCTGGAGTAGTTTCAGGATGGGTGACCTACTGGGAAGTCATTTCTAGTATCGTGTGAGTGAGGTCAAAACACGAGGAAAGATCGCGTGGTGATTTGCAGGATTAGTAAACATGACTTTAAAGCCTCCTGGACTAACGCACCGTCGGGCATGGTGGGCCCACGGGCCTGTGATTGGACGGGGGCCCATGGGAGGGACGGTCAGGGCGTTACAGATGTCCATCGCCTATATTCTACAATTACAATAAGAATAGCTATCATCTTGAACTTCGATTTTGCATTGCCATGCAGCCTGTTTTTTTTATCATTATTGCATTTAGTTCCTCGAAAGTGTTCAACAAGAGGCGGACACCATTTTGCCTCCACTGTTTTATATCAAGAACAAAATATTTAGGTGGTGGAAAAAACGTCTTTCAAAAGAAATAGTTAATGCAAAAACTTTCTTCTTTTGTCATAACATTATTCTACAATATTTTAAACCAATCGAAAATAAAAAAAGATGTATATATATTATGTACCTTCAACATTACGCATCACGAAAAAGAATAAAGGGGCAATTGCAAATATGCCACACATTGCAAAAATTTAATCAAATATACCACTGTTCACAAAAGCAAGTTGATTCCGGAGGAGCAGACACTTTCTATAGTACAAGGATTCAAGTGGCAGCGTTACAAACTGAGCGGTCAGGCAAGTGATTCAGCATAAGCAAGTTGATTCTGCAGAGCACCCTGGCATCTAATCCGGAGGAGCAGACACTTTCTATAGTACAAGGATTCAAGTGGTAGCGTTACAAACTGAGAGGTCAGGCAAGTGGTTAGTAAAAGTGATATATGTCATATTTTATATTTTTCTATATATTAATTATGGTTTTTAAAAATAAATGACTTGGATTTGAGTTAAAAATGTTACTTTTAGTGTTTTTGTGGAATTGAAAGTCATTTCAGGAAATTAGAGCATTTTGGGCTAAAAAGGATGAAAATCAAGCATTTCTAAAAAATAACAAATTTTGACTATCAGATGTTTCACTTCAAATGAAGGTGTTCCCACCGTCGAATAATCTCCAAAATTCACCATGAGATAGAGGAAGATCTTAGCTTCAAAACGGATATTGAATTGTCAAAATCCAAAGGTTAGATTTGAAGATATTTTTAATCTTTTAAAATATGTGCGAGTAAGCAACAAGCTAGAAGATCCGGAGGATATCCACTTGCGATCGACCAATCACAAAAGGTGATCGATCGATCATGAACTCATTGTTTTCGACGAACAAAAAAGCTTACACAACAATCGACCAATCACAGAAGATGATCGAACGATCACCCCGAGAAAGAGAAAAAAAAAGATTCTTTTTTTTTAATAATTATTTTCAAGAGATTCACCCTAGAATCCCTCCATCACCTATATAAAGATAGTACTAACCACATATTTCATCATCCTGCAGTCATACCTAGAAAATCATCAATAAAAGAATCTTCAAGGCTTTTTCATTCTTTTTGTCCGCCTCTTTGTATTCTATTGAGAAGTTTTCTAAACCTTTTGCTTTTTATATATGAATATGAGTTTATCTATTTATATGATTTGGTTTTTCATGTTTGTTTACTTGTTGGGTACAAGGAGAAATTCAAAAGAAAAATTTATGGTTCGGTAGATAGGATCTGATACTAGGGAGTTTTATCTATCTCAAGCTAGAATATTAAGAGGCTTATTGGTTTTGGTATTTTAATAGATTTGAAAATCCTAACCAAATCATATGTTATTTAATTAATCATTTCAAAATCCTCATTAAAATCATGTTTTATTCAATTTGTGATTCTCAAATACAAATCAAAATCATCTCTTATTCAATCATACGTACTTACTTATGAATTTGATTTCAAAATAAATTTTAGTGGATTTGGGAAGATTTCGATATTAAAAATATAAAGACTTAAATCCATTGGAAAACTTTGTTATTCTAAAACACTAATCAAAATACACATGTTGGATTTGAAAATCATAAGGACTTGGAAAATATAGATTTTCAAATCCATTAAAATACCAAAAATAAATCCCCTAAATTATGCATTTGGAATTTGGTCGTATTTAAATCCCATGTTGGTATGGATTTGTACTAACATTAGTGTTTTTTTTATCTAACATCCCTGTCTTATTTGCAAATTGTATTACAAGTTAATCTCAAGACGGTGGATGGTCGTACCAGATACGCCATGCAATGCATAGAGTCAAAACGCCAAAAGCTTATCACAATCCATTTGGTTTCTTCCATCCTTATGTGGAGCAGAGATTACCATGTTTTACTTTTTACCAAATTTATATTTAGCGGTGTGGTCATACCATTGAGTAAAGAGGGGTAAAGATATGTGACCTTACCTATCAAATTATTTGGTTTATTCAGAGTGACCTAGCTCGCTCTAGCCATCATGACCAATAGTTTTTGATAGCTCAGCTCAATTTATTTATGATAAAAGTTTATTTTTACAAGTTCAAATTTGGATTGTCTAGATCATGAATTGAATAAGTTAGCTAGGAGCTCAAATACTTTTAGGACTGATTTAAAATACTAGCTGAAAACTTGCCGAATATTAAGAGTATCAAAATGTGATCCGAAATAGAAACCTACAATGTATAAAATCCAGTTACCTGATGTTCGAATTTCTTTTGTCAACCTAAAATAAACATAAAAAGCAACACATGTTTTGATCTTGGCGGTTGTAAAACTCATCACCAGAATTTGTTCAAAACATTTAGGGTTTTCTTTTGGTCCAGGTTTGTGAAAGAAAAAGTTTTAGGGGAAGTTGCTCAAACGACCTTGGAAAGTTGGTTTTGAACTAAAACACCCTTCCCATGAAAAAGTAGCATTTTCGTTAATTTTTACCCGTTTTACCCTTATTTGCCTTGATAACAAAAAACGTATTTACGAAACTGCCATTAATGAATCGGCGGGAAAAGTTCCCGCCAAGGAAAATAAATCTACCACGCTGTGATGATAGATTTATTTATGAACGGTAGACTTATTTTTTGAGCGGTAGACTTATTTTTTGAGCAGTAGATTTATATTGGAACGGTAGACTTATTTGTCCCCTTGATGGTAGAGTTGTTTCCGAATGGTAGACTTATTAGAGTGATTGGTAGATTTAATATTTTCAGTGATAGATTTATTTTGGAGCGGTAGACTTATTTTGTGATTGGTAGATTTATTTCCGAAGATTGATAGATTTATTTCCTTTAACGGTAGAGTTAAATTTTCGTGATAGATTTATTTTTGCGACTCGTAGAGTAATTATAGTGGTGGTAGATTTATAGTAGTTGACTGTAGTGGTAGACTTATTATAGTGGTAGATTTAATATTTTTGACGATAGACTTATTCAATCTTTTTCTCTTTTACTGGTAGAGTTATTTTTTCTGTTTATTTTTCTGTTTACCTTATGGTAGATTTGTTTTTCGGATGGTAGACTTATTATCCGGAGATGGTTTTCATATAGTTGTGGTAGACTTATTATCCGACGATGGTTGTTCATATAGTTGTGGTAGACTTGTTTTCCGACGATGGTTGTTCATGTAGTTGTGATAGACTTGTTTGGTGACATAGTTTCATATAGTTGTGGTAGACTTGTTTGCTGACCTAGTTTCATATAGTTGTGATAGACTTGTTATCCGGAGATGGTTGTCATATAGTTGTGGTAGACTTATTATCCGACGATGGTTGTTCATATAGTTGTGGTAGACTTTTTATCTGACTTTGGCTCTTTAAACAATGTAGTGGTAGATTTGTTATTTGACTTAGCTTCTTTAAACACTGTTGTGGTTGACTTGTTATCTGATTTAGGTTCTTTAAACAATGTGGCGGTAGACTTATTATTTGACTTAGGTTCTTTGAATAATGTTGTGGTAGACTTATTATCTGACTTAGGTTCTTTAAATAATGTTGTAGTAGACTTATTATCTGACTCATAGATAAAAAGTGCATTGAAGACTGAGATGGAGTGATACCAGCCAAGGAAAGAACACAAATGTTCTAATTGTTGTCAATATGATCATAATCATACCACTAGTGAAGCTTAAATATATGTCTATTATTATGTGTGCCTTTTCAATTTTAACTTGTTTTTCCTGTTTTAATGTTATAATAATTGATGCTAAAGGCATTTGGAAACAGATTATATAGCGAGCAAATTTCTAGAGTACATAAATTCTGTCAATTCATTACATTGAACAGATAATAAATCTACCATCAAAGAAAAACAAATCTACCATCAAAGAAAAATAAATCTACCATACCATTGAACAGAGAATAAATCTACCATCAAAGAAAAACAAATCTACAATCAAAGAAAAACAAATCTACCATACCATTGAACATATACAAACTTCCAACTAAATTAAACTACCATTACCACCGCCGAATCCAATAGATCCACGGCTTCCGCTTCTTTTGCCACCACCTCCGAAGCCTCCACCACGTCCAGCAGAATAAATCTACCATCAAAGAAAAATAAATCTACCATCAAAGAAAAACTACCATACCATTGAACATAGAATAAATCTACCATGACAGAACAAACTTCCACTAAATTAAACTACCATTACCACCGCCGAATCCAATAGATCCACGGCTTCCGCTTCTTTTGCCACCACCTCCGAAGCCTCCACCACGTCCAGCAGAATAAATCTACCATCAAAGAAAAATAAATCTACCATCAAAGAAAAACTATCATACCATTGAACATAGAATAAATCTACCATGACAGAACAAACTTCCAACTAAATTAAACTACCATTACCACCGCCGAATCCAATAGATCCACGGCTTCCGCTTCTTTTGCCACCACCTCCGAAGCCTCCACCACGTCCAGCAGAATAAATCTACCATCAAAGAAAAATAAATCTACCATCAAAGAAAAACTACCATACCATTGAACATAGAATAAATCTACCATGACAGAACAAACTTCCACTAAATTAAACTACCATTACCACCGCCGAATCCAATAGATCCACGGCTTCCGCTTCTTTTGCCACCACCTCCGAAGCCTCCACCACGTCCAGCAGAATAAATCTACTATCAAAGAAAAATAAATCTACCATCAAAGAAAAACTATCATACCATTGAACATAGAATAAATCTACCATGACAGAACAAACTTCCAACTAAATTAAACTACCATTACCACCGCCGAATCCAATAGATCCACGGCTTCCGCTTCTTTTGCCACCACCTCCGAAGCCTCCACCACGTCCAGCAGAATAAATCTACCATCAAAGAAAAATAAATCTACCATCAAAGAAAAACTACCATACCATTGAACATAGAATAAATCTACCATGACAGAACAAACTTCCAACTAAAATAAACTACCATTACCACCGCCGAATCCAATAGATCCACGGCTTCCACTTCTTTTGCCACCACCTCCGAAGCCTCCACCACGTCCAGCAGAATAAATCTACCATCAAAGAAAAATAAATCTACCATCAAAGAAAAACTATCATACCATTGAACATAGAATAAATCTACCATGACAGAACAAACTTCCAACTAAATTAAACTACCATTACCACCGCCGAATCCAATAGATCCACGGCTTCCGCTTCTTTTGCCACCACCTCCGAAGCCTCCACCACGTCCAGCAGAATAAATCTACCATCAAAGAAAAATAAATCTACCATCAAAGAAAAACTACCATACCATTGAACATAGAATAAATCTACCATGACAGAACAAACTTCCAACTAAAATAAACTACCATTACCACCGCCGAATCCAATAGATCCACGGCTTCCACTTCTTTTGCCACCACCTCCGAAGCCTCCACCACGTCCAGCAGAATAAATCTACCATCAAAGAAAAATAAATCTACCATCAAAGAAAAACTATCATACCATTGAACATAGAATAAATCTACCATGACAGAACAAACTTCCAACTAAATTAAACTACCATTACCACCGCCGAATCCAATAGATCCACGGCTTCCGCTTCTTGTGCCACCACCTCCGAAGCCTCCACCACGTCCAATAGAATAAATCTACCATCAAAGAAAAATAAATCTACCATCAAACAAAAATAAATCTACCATCAAAGAATAACAAATCTACCATCAAACAAAAATAAATCTATCATCAAGAACACGAACCCAGAAATCATCAAGAACACGAACACGAACCCAAAAATAAATCTACCATCAAAGAATAACAAATCTACCATCAAACAAAAATAAATCTACCATCAAACAAAAATAAATCTACCATCAAAGAATAACAAATCTACCATCAAACAAAAATAAATTTATCATCAAGAACACGAACCCAGAAATCATCAAGAACACGAACACGAACCCAGAAATAAATATACCATCAAAGAATAACAAATCTACCATCAAACAAAAATAAATCTACCATCAAACAAAAATAAATCTACCATCAAAGAATAACAAATCTACCATCAAAAAAAAAAAAATCTATCATCAAGAACACGAACCTAGAAATCATCAAGAACACGAACCCAGAAATCATCAAGAACACGAACACGAACCCTGAAATAAATCTGCCATCAAAGAATAACAAATCTACCATCAAACAAAAATAAATCTATCATCAAGAACACGAACCCAGAAATCATCAAGAACATGAACGAACCCAGATTGTTTCTCGCCGGTTGACCCTCGCCAGAGCCAGAGCCAGAGCCTGGCCGATACGCTCCGCCTCCATCTTCCACGTCGTCGTCATTAACCATTGTCGAGATCAAGACGTGTCGCCATCTCCGACGTCAAGCTTGCTCGTGGTTCGTGGTTGCTCGTCGGTGGTTGATGGAGGAGCTTCAGATCCAGAAACGAAGAGACTCGCCGAAGTTCGCCGGAGAAGACGATGTCGCGGTGGTGAAGACGAAGTCGCGATTCGTTTTTTTTCTTTTTCCGTCGAACAAATGAAAAAAAAGAAGTGTTTTATTAGGTTTTTTCCAAAAAAAAAAAGTTTTTTTTTCAATGGCAATTCTGTAATAAAAAGGTTCACATAAAGTTTAAGAGACTTTTCAATTGCCCTCATCTCTACAAGGTCGTTTGAGTTATTAAGGAACTTTTCAAGGTCGTTTG
The DNA here is from genome assembly GCA_963576765.1 of Draba incana. Classification (NCBI taxonomy): domain Eukaryota; kingdom Viridiplantae; phylum Streptophyta; class Magnoliopsida; order Brassicales; family Brassicaceae; genus Draba; species Draba incana. The sequence goes on along the minus strand of OY755214.1, from coordinate 26,360,050 downwards.
AGTTATTATCTCAAAGTTTTATCACTAAATCAATGTCTAAACATTCAACAAACAAATTGTAATTTCAACAAAGCTATCTTAGACAAGTTTTCAAGATCCACACATTAGAGTGATTCAACCTTTTCAAATAAAACAATATTCGTATTTTCTCATTTTATTTAAAAAAATTTAAAACAAATCTTGGAAAAATTCTGATATTTTTTGGGGAAATATCTAGAAATTGAGAAAATTACAAAAGAATAGAGGTTTTAGAGAGGTTTGTTGGATTGTTGCTTTCTTTCTCTTCTTCAAATGTTCATTGAGAAACCAATACCTTATCTTCTATCTCCACCTTCCTTCCATGGCTTCCGCTACGGCGGCTTCTCCTTCTCTCTCCTTGAATCAAACCTCTCACTTCAAACACCAAATAACCTGGCTTAAACCACCGTCCTCCTCCCTTCTCCGCCGCAAAACCCTTCCTTTCTTCGACCATCCTTCTCCGGTCAAACGCTTCTCTCTACCCATTTCAGCTTCTTCTTCTTCCTCCTCGTCCACTTCTCTCTCCATTACCGAGAAACCCACTTCGAATTCAGTCCATTTCCACGGCAATAGCGACTCCTTCGCCGGAACCATCAACAGAGCCGGTTTAATCGAGAATCCGGTCGAAAGGAACGATCTTTCCGACAAAAGGAGGCTTTTTACGCAAGACCCACCATGGATCTCTGCTTTGTTTCTAAAGGGTTTGAGTAAAATGGTTGATCAGACTCTGAAAATCGAGCGAAAAGATATCGAAAAACGGAAATTCGATTCGTTAAGGAGACGACAAGTGAAAGAAGAGACTGAAGCTTGGGAGAAGATGGTTAATGAGTATAGAGATTTAGAGAAGGAAATGTGTGAGAAGAATCTAGCTCCTAATTTGCCGTATGTGAAACATATGTTCTTAGGTTGGTTTCAGCCTTTGAAAGATGTGATTGAGAGAGAACAGAAGTTACAGAAGAATAAGAGTAAGAAAGTTAGAGCAGCTTATGCACCTCATATTGAGCTTTTACCTGCTGATAAAATGGCGGTTATTGTAATGCATAAGATGATGGGTTTAGTTATGTCTGGACATGAAGATGGTTGTATTCAAGTTGTTCAAGCTGCTGTTAGTATTGGTATAGCTATAGAGCATGAGGTATGATATATTTATGAGTTGTTTGATAGAGAAATGAAGCAAAGATTCTGAAATTTTTGGTTGTTGTTAGGTGAGGATTCACAATTTCTTGAAGAGAACTCGGAAGAACAATGCAGGGGATTCAGAAGAGGAATTGAAGGATAAGCAATTGCTTAGGAAACGTGTCAATAGTTTGATTCGAAGGAAAAGGATTATTGATGCTCTAAAAATTGTGAAAATTGAAGGTACTAAACCGTGGGGGCGAGCCACACAAGCTAAGGTTTGTGGCATTTTAAACCCTTTTAGTAAAATGGATAAAATTTGCCTCCAGTATTTTTAAAAACGACTCGAATCAATTTTCAGCTTGGAAGTCGTCTGCTCGAACTATTGATCGAAACAGCTTATGTACAACCTCCATTAACCCAGTCAGGGGACTCTATACCCGAGTTTCGACCTGCATTCAGACATAAGTTTAAAACCGTGACAAAATATCCAGGGTAAGAAAGAATTTTTTTTCTGTTTACACACTTTGATGTATAAAACCACATATTGCTAGAAAGTTGTTGTTCTTAACTAGGATATATGCTTATAGATGTGGTAAGTGTACTTATATCTGGAAATTTGAACTATGTAGGTCAAGGCTGGTGAGGAGATATGGAGTTATTGAATGTGACTCGCTCCTCCTTGCAGGACTGGATAAATCTGTAAGTACAACGTATTTTCTGATTAAAAGATTCTCCATTCATGAGCTGTTAGGTGATCTTTCAATTTTTATTGGCTCATGCAGGCTAAGCATATGTTAATTCCTTATGTTCCGATGTTAGTACCACCAAAGAGATGGAAAGGGTATGCTATGATAATCTATTTCTTGTTTGGCTCTAGATTGTATTCTCATGAAATATTGTCGTCTGCTCTGGTTCTTATGTGTGGAAATGCCATAATTTTCTTCAGATATGACAAGGGTGGTTACTTGTTTTTGCCGTCCTATATCATGCGTACTCATGGATCAAAAAAGCAGCAAGATGCGCTTAGAAATGTTAGTCACAAGACTGCTTATAGAGTATTTGAGGTACATTGGTATCTTCACTCTTATATTTTGTGTTTTGTTGTTTTTATCTGGTAATGTTTTACATGAGTGTTCTCAAATGTAACTTGACAGGCATTGGATACACTTGGGAACACCAAGTGGAGGGTAAATAGGAAAATACTTGATGTGGTGGAAATGCTCTGGGCTGATGGTGGCAACATTGCAGGCTTAGTTAACCGTGAAGACGTAAGTAACTAAAAATCTCATAGGATTTCTGGACTTTTACCTTAGAGGCTTTCTGAACTCTCTTTTTTGTTTGTTTGTTTAGGTTCCCATACCAGAAAAACCGTCTTCTGAGGATCCAGAAGAAATCCAATCCTGGAAATGGAGTGTTCGAAAGGCCAACAAGATTAACAGAGAGAGACATTCTCTGAGATGTGACGTTGAGCTCAAGCTTTCTGTAAGAATATCATTCTTATTACCTACAACAATTTTTTTCCTCTCTTCACTTAACTAGCAAGAGATATGGACTGAAGATTATTACTTCAGGTGGCTAGAAAAATGAAAGACGAGGAAGGATTCTACTACCCTCACAATCTTGACTTCAGGGGGCGTGCATATCCAATGCATCCTCATCTGAATCATCTAAGTTCTGATCTTTGCCGCGGAACCCTGGAGTTTGCCGAAGGACGATCACTTGGAAAGTCAGGCTTGCATTGGCTGAAGATACATTTAGCAAACCTATATGCAGGTGGGATTGAAAAGCTTTCACACGATGGGCGTCTAGCTTTTGTGGAAAACCATTTGGATGTTATAATGGATTCAGCTGAAAATCCTATTCATGGAAAACGATGGTGGTTAAAGGCTGAGGATCCTTTTCAGTGTTTAGCTGCATGTGTAATTCTGACACAAGCCTTAAAAAGTCCTTCACCTTATTCTGTAATCTCACACTTACCTATTCATCAGGTAAGCACCGCAAAGTTATTCTACCTTTTTTGTATAATTATAGTTTGGGGAAAAGTAGTAGGCCATTTGTTTTTGTCCCTTGTATAGGTTATCAATGGGTTTACCGCATGTGGTCTTTCCATTGAGCTGTGAAACAACACTTTCTCTTCCTTTATTAACTCTTAATCAAACTCTTTTTCATTTGTATTTGCAGGATGGTTCATGCAATGGTCTACAACATTATGCAGCTTTGGGAAGAGATAGTGTAGGTTCTCTTGTGGAAATTTATCATATGCTGTTTTTTCTCTTATTTGAAGGGATATGCAATCTTATATAGTTCTCTTCTTATAAACTGGCTTCTCTCAGTTTGAAGCTGCGGCAGTTAATCTAGTTGCAGGAGAAAAACCAGCTGATGTCTATTCTGAAATTTCATTAAGGTATCTTATCAATTTTGAACGGACTAGCTGTCAATTATTTTATTCAAGTTAGAATCATATCGAGCATTGTTTCTAATGGTTTTCATCTCTCCTCCCTTTTTCGCTAGAGTCCATGAAATAATGAAGAAGGACAGTAGTAAGGATCCTGAGTCAAACCCAACTGCGGCATTGGCAAAGATCCTTATCAATCAAGTGCGTCTCATTGGTTTTTGATTAATTATAACGCCACAGTAAAGTTATTCCCCATGATGCTAAGTTTTCTTCTTATTCAGGTTGACAGGAAGCTGGTAAAGCAGACGGTAATGACGTCAGTATATGGTGTCACGTATGTTGGAGCCCGTGAACAAATAAAAAGAAGATTAGAAGAGAAAGGTGTTATAACTGACGAGAGAATGTTATTCTCTGCCGCTTGCTATTCTGCAAAAGTAAGAAGAGTGACGATAGCATTCACGCGAATAATTTTCTCTGGGTTCTAGTTACGTGTTAATTTTATACTTGAAACATTTCTCCTCAGGTGACACTAGCAGCCCTTGGAGAGATATTTGAAGCGGCACGTGCCATTATGGGTTGGCTTGGTGATTGTGCAAAGGTGCGGTCTTGTAGCATGTTATTAACTCTGCTATATTTATGTTTGGTAGATGAGGAGAGCTAATAGAGTTGTGTGTTTGCTTTTGGGCTGTCGACGTTACAGATCATTGCTTCCGAGAATCATCCAGTACGATGGACCACCCCTCTTGGACTTCCTGTTGTGCAACCCTATTGCAGAAGTGAAAGACATCTCGTAAGTGTTATCCATTAGTAATCCTTTATGTGAACTACGAACAAGGATTTTGACATTGGTGTCAAATATGGCCATTGTGGTTGCAGATACGGACATCTCTTCAGGTTTTGGCTCTGCAGCGAGAGGGTAACACGGTAAAGCCTATTTGTGAGCACTGAGCAATATATCAATTTCACTTGTACGATCTCCGTAGGCTTAAAGACTTTTAATTCTCAGGTGGATGTTAGGAAACAAAGAACTGCGTTCCCTCCCAACTTTGTGCACTCGTTAGACGGCACTCACATGATGATGACTGCTGTTGCGTGTCGAGACGCTGGCCTAAACTTTGCAGGTATTTGAATCAACTAATGGCTTACCAACAAAAAGCTGGACTCTCTTCTTATTCAATGTTATGGGGTTTGCAGGTGTGCATGACTCCTACTGGACCCATGCATGTGACGTTGACACAATGAACAGAATACTTAGAGAGAAATTCGTTGAGCTTTACAACACACCGATCCTTGAAGATGTAAGTTTTTCTATAACTCTCTAGTTAGAAGTTTAGGATTGAACGTCTGACTTTCTTTTTCTGCACATCTGCAAAAGCAAAAGAGCATGGTAGATCTTAAAACCACCATACAGTTTTCAAATTGCGTGTTAAGTATCGAAGATTACGGATTCACTTGTAAACTATCAAGTTTTAGTTACAAATTGATGATGCTCTAGTTAGTACTTTTTTACTATTGAATTTAGGATTTGATTGAAGCTTTTAGGCTAATTATGGAGATATTAATTTCATCGTCGGTTTTATTGACATTGTTGTCTTCTTGCTCCAGTTACTCCAAAGTTTCCAAGAATCATACCCAAATCTTGTGTTTCCTCCGGTACCAAAGAGAGGTGATTTCGATTTAAAGGAAGTGCTCAAATCACAGTACTTCTTCAACTGAGTCCTCCGATGCGATGCACCAGCAAAGAAGACTCATGGATCTTTCTTGGTGGCCTGTAAATAACATCACCACCTCAAAAGAAAGCATCAGAATCAGCACTAAAGATTGCTACTGCAACACATTAAGATTCTGAGATAAATCTTGCAGAAGACGGCTTTCAGACAAATCCGAGAACTTTGGGCAACGTTTGCTCGGAAGGTAGAGGAGGTCCTAGGCAGTTTTGAATAATGGATGGTAGAGCATGGGATACACTTGCGGCTGCAGACTCGTTGCATCGAAGCTTTTGTGTTTCTTCTTTTGATGAGAATAGGATTAGTTATGTTTGTTGTACAGAATAGAGAGACTTCATATAGGCACAAGAGACTTCATATAGAGCACTGGTGTTGTAGTAAGTAACCTCTGTATGATCTTGTAGCCAACGTTTTTGTCAAACAATGAGACTATTTTGGACATAAAAATCAGTTATGTATTTTTCTGCCTTACCACATAAGTAAGCTTCACTTAATCATTTTGATTCTTAAGATTCAAGATTGCTTAACTGGTCGAACCTAATTATCCAAGTGTAGAATCAAATTGTAGAAACTACAAATTAATTATGTTATTAGTGTTGGTTGTTACATGTATGGAGGATTTCAACTCTTTTTAATTGTTGGTAACCGCAAATTAATTACAAAATTAAAACCTCAAAGGCGTTCAACAAAAAATAATTAAAGCTAATGTTCATTTCTTTAATATAAATGAGAACAAGAAACCATATTCTTTTCACCACTCAACTACAAATTCTAAAAAGAATCACACATTGGGATATTTTCAGTTTTCTTTTATTTTGCCATAACATCATGTCGATCAAGAATGTGATTTTTGTTCTGGTTACTATTTGTGTTGCAGTTTCTGTGAATGCTCAACTACCACAATTTCCGATTCCGTTTCCATTTCCATTTCAACCGAGTCCTGGTATGCCAGGATTACCTGATATAACAAAATGTTGGTCATCAGTGATAAATGTTCCAGGATGCATTGCAGAGATCACTCAATCTATATTTATCGGCCGATTTGGCAACATTGGTCCAGCTTGTTGCAAAGCTCTTCTAGAAGCCGAAGCTAACTGCATGCCAAATCTACCATTCAATCCATTTTTTCCTCCTATGTTGAAAGCACAATGTTCCCGAATCGTTGGCCAAGTTCCTCCTCCCGCAAAATAGATTTTCTTTTTATTTTAGAATAATTGCTCTTAACTATTTTCTATTTAATTGGAGCTGTTCTTCACATTCAGGTTATTTCCAAAATATTATAAGAAAATTGCAATGTTATTTCGTCGTTATCAATGATAAAGAACAAATGATTTGGAGGACTATATCCCTTGTCAGTTTTCAATAATGGCTTTGAATTTTTTTGGTTGCTATATGCTACGTTGTTGTATCTCTCATTAGACAAAATAACAAAGTGCAAGAAAAAGTTTCTTGTGTAAATAGAAAACAAGAACAAGTGTAGACAATTTTATTGGTTGTGTCGTCCGAAAAAGTTGTGTTCTATCAAATCTTGCTTGGAATGCTTTTTGGTCTTCATTGTATGAAATTCGGCTCAAAACTCCTTTGCAAATTGAAAAAATAGATTGTTGAAGATGTTTTGAACCAAAAATTAGACAATGAAGACCAAAGCACATTCCAAGCAAGGTTTGAACCTGAGATCGTCGTAGAAGGATTTGATTTAAACATCTAGTAATTATCATTTCTCTCATTGTTTGCTTCTGTTGATTGGTTGAGATAAAGAAGAAAAGTTACAACTACATTTGGCTTCTCTCTTACACAATTATGCTTTGTCTTATGTGTAATTCAAGCAGTATGAAGTTGGTTACACACCAAACTCTATTCTAAAATAGAGACAGAATTTATACTGCTTGATAATTGAAGAATAAGGAGATATTAAAGAAATTAGCAAACATAGGTTCATTCTTATAAGATGGACTAATGGTTTGTTTGTAAGAGATGAAGTCTCATAGAAAAATAATGTTGCAGCTAACATATGAAAATAAAGCCCCAAAACAAACAAGTCAAAATCCTCTTAACTCGATCATTCACCCCAACATTTTTAACAAGTTACATTCCAGTGAATGCCTTTTTCCCGATAGCGGAACTCCCAGCCGGAATGACCTTTAAAACGTTGAACCTCACCGTCTTTGACAATGGTCTGAAACAACATTAAGGCCGATAGTATCAAACTTCAGACATATGGATTTCCATCACAGAGATGCTGATAAAATCAAAACAAGACAATAATGTCCTCACCTGCATTGCCCGATGATCACGTGATCTCCTTCTTTGACACGGAAACACGGTGAGACATGAGCAGGGATATTAGAATGCCTTTTCTCATACCTAATGAAAATCAAAACATTAGATAGAGAATCTCGAACATGGAAGTAGCTAAAAGGAACTCAAAAACAGTTTGGTCACCTTTGATACTTCTTAACATAATGAAGATAGTTCCTCCGCACAATAATCGTCCTCTGCATTTTCGCACTGTGACAAGTCCCCGCAAGGATACGACCTCTAATCGAAACCGTTCCAGTAAAAGGACATTTCTTGTCTATGTATGCACCTGCAAAATTTCACAAAACATGAAACAATTCATAGACCAAGAAACATCATCCAGCATTACATGAAATTGCGCATCACTCGTTCCAATTTCAGAAATTCAACAACAATCCTCTTAGCGTTCTTAGATACTATTCCTAGATAGATCAATAACTAAATCTAAAGGATTCAACACATCACAAACAATATTAATAGCGAAAATCAAAGCAAATGTTTACCTTCAGTAGCTTCTCTGGGAGTTTTGAAGCCGAGACCAATGTTCTTCCAGAAACGATTACCTCCCTTTCCAGGCCTCTTGCCTTTACCAGATTTCTTCGAGCTGAAAAATGATAATGATGGAATCGCGTAAGAGACCAAATACACTAAAATTGTAGAAAAAGCAAAACAGTTTTTTGAATTTGTACCATAAGAAGACCTTTGGTTGCTTCAGAAACGCCTTTTCCGTCTGCAACAAACGATTTCAACATTAAAACGAAAATATATAATCGAAATCGCAGAGATCGAAGAGTTTCATAAAGAAAAATGATAGAGGAGGAGCAAAACAGAGAGCGATAAGAAACCTGTTCCGCCATTGTTGTGGTCGCTAGAGTGTGGAGAAGAGAAACCCCCTAAAACCTAATCTGCTTGTGGAAGGAGAAGAAACCCTAAGCGCGCTACTTTCAGCTAAGAGAACTGTAATTATAATAAATAGGCCAGGCCATTTACTTTATTTAAGCCCAACAAATATCAAAAAGTCTCCTCTTTATGGACCCGATTGTGAAAAATTGGTGATTTTTTTTTTTTTTTAACATCTCCATTTTATTTACTAGAGATTGATCCACGCGATGCGTAGATGTATTACTCTTTGTATTTTTGTAACTTGTGTAACATGGTTCCAGTTTTGTAACAATCACTTTAAAATATGTTCTTGTATATTTTATTTATAAATTACATATGCAATAGTTTTATCGAATATAATCATTGTTAAATATTACGACATTTTTAAACATTACTTATATGTAAATAATATATTAACATTAGCTTTTAATAAAATATTTTCGTTTTATTTTGAAGTTCCGTTGCATCAGAGATTACGATTATGATTTCAATTTAAATATTATATTTGATTATACAAATCTATTTCTTGATATTAGTGGGTACATATAGTTGTTATATATTTCATATTACTCTAAAACACTATAATATGTATTTATTATTTGTAATAGATAAAATATATATATATATATGTTGGTTTAATACTTTAGCTGCACTAAAAACTATTTATGTCATTTACCTTTGATTTTACGAAGAGCATCCAACACCTAACAATCCCAATACTTTATATCACTCATGTATTCAGTTCTTTTGGGTTTATTGTTAAAAAAGTTTTAGCTAACACTTTTGTTTTGTTGTATTTAGTATGGAGCCTTTTTAATATTAGTTTTCTTTGGATGATTTAATTTAAGCTTATTTTGCGATTGTACTTACTTTTGTGTTTCAATTATAGAGTTTTCAATTCTTTCCATGTGGTTTTTTATGATTTCATCAAGCTTCTTGAAGCTAAGTTTTGTAGTGAATTGCGTCTTAGATAAATTTTGTTTTTTGCTCTATCATCTTGTTTTTGGTTTCTAGCTAATAAGTTGTACTATTTCCTGTAGAAATTTGTAGATATAATTGAAACCACATTGCATGTAAATCTTGCTAGCTCTTTGATATTTATACAATGGTATATAGAGCACAGCGTGGCTATTAAGAATTGTAAGACTATCACATCCATGTATATCAACAGTAAATGTTTTATCTAATTTAGTGGCAATGGAGGTTTTGTTATACAATATGAAGAATTTTAATTAAAAATTATCTTAAAACTTGATTACCATGTCCTATAATCTACGTCATATACTTCATGAAATTTAATTATTGTAGACAATGAATAAAATCTTATAGATTTTATGGTAGTCTTATCAATATATATTTTCTACGGTTTAGTCAAATTCTCTATGTACACTTTTTCACTAATATTTCTTTCGTCATGTTTCAACCTATATTCGTTTTTCTCCCTACATCTACTTTTGCTTCGTCTTCCTATATAATTTCATATTTTTGTATATATTGTTTTTGGTTTTGTTTTAATCTAATTTTAATCTCTAATAATTATAAGTATAAATAAATGTAAATAAACATGAATTCATGAATTTTTATTATAAATTATACCATTTTTTGTTTTGATGATGATGATACTTTATATGGAGTGAGAATGTATATATTGCCACAGTGAATTTTATTTTTCATGTTCATATAAATTTATCACATGTATTATTCTTTTATCTATTAGCCATTTGAGGTTTTTTTGGAAAACAATAAAATGACTTAACTTTTTATCTAATTTATTCATTAAAAATTTCTACTTTATAAATTATTTGTTGTTTTTTCCATCAAATATGTATATATCGTCTTCTAAATTTACCATATATTCGTTTATCATAGAAAAATAATTAAGATTTTAGAATACTATTTTGCAAACGTTGTTGTACCTAATAGGGTGATAAATCAAGGAGCTAAGTTAATTTATAAGTATAATGTGTGGTTGAAAAAATGTAAGTTGGATGTAATGTGAGACTTTCTTTTTTAAAGGTGAAAAATAAGAAATAAACTTTTCATATATTATGGAATATATAAATCTGAAAATCAAGTTAGAAAATTTGATTTTTTGTTAACTACTTAGAAATATGGTTATCTCATTTTATTTTTTTAATGTATCACTTAACTCATAAGCATATTATATTTTGTTTTAATATGTGTAATATATATTTTTCCGTAAGAAATAATTTCATATTACTATTGCTTATAAAATCTTGAATATTCTTATATAAATAAATTTTGATTTTCATTTATTTTACTTAGTTATTCACGTTTTTAGTTTAATTCAATGATTTATTAGCTCTAAAAATATTTAATATGATTTAGCATGTATTTAATGAGCATAATATAAAAATTAAATAGCTTAAGAAATAGTTTTGCCTATGTGGACACTCTAGATGGAGAGAGAACTCCCTAATTATATATAAGATTACTTTGAAAAAGTTTACATAGGACATGGTAGATCATGTTGTATACAATTTGGTATAGAAGTATAAATACAACAAGAGGGAAATTGCGATTGACCTATGTGAGCTAACTTATCAGCTATTACATTCTGTTGTCGCTTAATATGAACAAAGTGGACACATGGAAAAAGATTACGCCAATGATCTATGTCATGAAGCAAATTCTCCATTGCTATATCCTTATGGTGGTGATTGAGTAACTCCACAAGCTGTTTTGAATCACTTTCGAAAATAATCTGATGATAACCTCGAGACCATGCTATTTGCATAGCATGAAGGAGACTAAAACCTTCGGCTTCAACAACCGAACCAGCCTTTTGGAGGAACGAGGAAGCAGCACATATGAATTCATAGTTAGCATTTCGAATGATCCAACCGGAACCCGTTTGCGATACTGAAGAGTGGTGTGTAGCATCATGGTTGCATTTAAGCCAACCTTGTGGTGAGGGAGTCCAAGATGCAAGTGAGGATGACGAAGTAGGTTAGTGAGATGTTGTCGGGGCAGCTAAAGATGTATTAGCCGAATGCCATTCCTTTGCTTCAGTTTGAGCGCGACAGTAAATATCTATGGGATCCCAACGTTTGTTGTTAATCATATAATCGTTACGAGCTTTCCATAGACTCCATGTTAACCAGAATAGTGTGGAGGCATCGACTGAAATTGATGAGTTATGGGGTATCAAAAATAAAAGTCTGAAGTTCTCATCTATGTTATCCAATTGGAGGGGGAGGCAACGAAATGGGTTCAAAGTGAAAGATGGCCATGTACTCGAGGCATTAGGGCAAGTGAATAGGATGTGATTAGGAGTTTCATTATCTTGACAACAACATTGACAAATTGGATCAATTGGAATACCCCGTGAGGAAAGGGAAGAAGCGGTTCCGAGTGCTTGAGATAAAGCTCTCCAAATAAATAATTTAAGTTTTGGCGCTACAGGTGAAGACCAAACCATTGACTTTAATTCCACATCAGCAATGGGAGCTAGTGTTTGTTCTTCTCTAGTTTGGGATGCGAGCAAATACCAGACAACTTAACAATATACTGCCCGGCTTTGGTATCATGCCATACATGTTTATCAACTTTCGGGTGCTTAGGGATATACATCTGTTGTATGAGTTCCTGATCCGGAATGCTTACTTGTTGAAGTAGGTCCTTATTCCATCGTTTGTTATACCATAAATCCTTTACCAACAGATTTTGTTCCAAAGCTGCGGAAATCAAAGTTTTCAGTGGATTAGATGGAATCCAATGATCTTTAAAGGCGTGAATATTGCCGTCACCAATGTGCCATCTCATGCCTTTGGATAGGAGATTTCGACCATGTAAAATTGAAGTCCATCCATATGATGGTTGTGATCCTTATGTTGCTTGAAGAAAATCATCATGTGGGAAATATCGGCTCTTAAGAAGTTTATACAACAATGAATTACGAGATGTATGCAGGCGCCAAGATTGTTTCCTAAGCAATGCTTGGTTAAAATCGGTTAAATCTCTGAATCCAAGTCTGCCTTGTTTTTTAGACAAAGCCATACGGTGCCAACTTATCCATGCAATCTTTCTCTTCCCTTCTTTGTTACCCCACCAAAAATTTGAGAGAATACCATTTATCTCATCACAAATTGTTTTTGGGATTTTAAAACAATTCATAGAGTAAACCGGCATGGCTAGAGCTATAGACTTGAGTAAAATTTCTTTACCAGTTGCCGAGAGGAATTATTGTTCCAACCACTTGTTTTTGCCTTCACTTTCTCAATGATATATAAAAAAATTTCTATTTTTTTGCGGCTAAATTGTTCTGGCAATCCGAGATATTTACCACAACCTCCTAATGATGTTATCTTCAAATTTTGTGGGACGATGGCTATATTGTGTTGGAACACCTTTGAACCACACGAAATAGAAGATTTGTCGAAATTGACAAGTTGACCGGAATACCTTCCATAGTGATCCAAGATAGAAGCTAGCATTTTACTATCCTTAGCATTTGCCTTACAGAAAAATAATGAGTCATCTGCGAAGAATAGGTGAGTTATTCTTGGGCCTCCAACACTGATCGATAAGCCTTGTAGTTTGTTTTGTGGTTGCGCAATGTCCACCTTTTGGGATAAGATCTCGGGGCAAAGAAGGAAAAGATAAGGGGATAGTGGGTCTCCTTGTCTTATACAACGATGTGGTTGAACAAATCCATAGGGTGAGCCATTAACAAGTACTGAATAAGTCATTGAACAGACACAAGACATATTTAGCGCAAAACCCAAGGGAGATCATTGCTTGACGTAAGAAATTCTATTCCACCCGGTCGTAAGCTTTGCTTATGTCGGTTTTAACTGACATGTAGGTTTTTGCTTGTCTAGTTCGGACTTTTAACGCATGAGTGAGTTCGTGAGCTACCAGAATATTGTCACTAATATTTCGACCAGGAATAAAAGCTGATTGACTATCGGAGATGATATCAAGCCGAGAGAAAAGAGAGATCCAAGAATCATGAGATCAACGACGCAGAAGCAAGAATTCTTGATATTGTTTGAAGCAGCAACTCAAGCGACTAAATCCTCAGAGGTATCGAGATGTATCAACGCAATGAATCATTTAAAAGAAGCTCCAGAGTCACTTGCTTGTGACCTAGAGTTTCAATGTTTTCATCGATCACAAAAACCCTAAAATCAGATCGGAATCAAAGCTTCTTTGGGATCTTTGGCTGACGTATTTTTACGCAACCGGTAAAAAACAGATCCGAGTAGTACGTAATAGAGATCAAAATCTGATTAACAAGACCGGAGATTCTAAGCGAGACAAGATCCGTGAAATTCTTCAAACATTGTTGTCTAAAGTCGCTAACGAAGTTGTTGACGTGGAGATGAAGAAACGAGTCGGTTCTTGCGATCCATCATTGTATCTATTTTGGTTGAATCTGCAATGTTTGAAAGATTAGGTTGTTTCATGGACCTGAAAAGCTAAGTACAGATCGACTTTGTTCAACATGAGAGACAGTAATAATCCAGATTTGAGGAGGAAAGTGTTAATTGGTGAGATTAATGGAGAGAGATTAGTGACGATGGAGAGAGAAGAGATGGGTAGTGAGAAGATTGAGATGGAAGTTAAACAAATCAAAGAGAAAGCAAGACTTAACAAAGATAATCGTATCAAGATGATGATGATGACTCAATCATCAAACATGATCATGACTTAGTAGAAGATTGTTGAATTTTATTAACTGTAATACTAATCTCTTAGGTGTTTAATTTCTTTTGAATGTAAAAGACGTATAAGAGTAACCATTTTTTTTGTTAAAATTGTGTTTGATAAATTTGTTTCATTATTTCAGTCCTCTTGTTAGAGATAATCCACACAAACATGGTAAATAGTTCTGTTTCGTGCAAAATAGCTTTAGGAAAAAAGACAAGGTTCCTTCAAATCCTTGTGTTGAGGGTCTTTAAGGTTTTAACATTTATAAACAAGAGCACATATTATATTTGCTTACTCAGAGAGATAATTTGATTTTACAGCTACTTGTTCAAGACTCCTAGACTTGGTTGTCACATTCTCAGTTTCGATTCTTTATCTACTATGTCGATCACCGTCTTCTTCTGAAATGTTGAACAAGAACTTTGGTAAAGATGTGATCCGAGGAAGTTGTACAAACAAATCACTGAATGAGTCTTTTGTTGACATGCCATGTGACTTGATGCTTGAAGTAGGATCACCAACTCTATTATTTCCTTCCGCTCTGTTTTTGTTGTTATCGTTTGGTCTGCCATCAGAATTTTTTGTATTGAGCTGTGTGTTTGCAGCGGATTCCAAGAGATTGTAGAATGAATTCACCTTTGACATTACAGACTTCTCATCTGATGTATCGGTTTGGGTGTCACTTAGCAGCAACTGTTTCATTTCCTCGAATTTCGGGTTATCACCAGAATCTTGGTCGGAAAAAAGTGAAAGGAAATCGTTCATCGAGATAGATTGGCGTAGTTCATGCACTTGTATCTGATTCAAGTTTCTTGAATTAACAGAAGTACCAACTCCTTCAATTCCACGGGCATCCATCACTAAGCATGAAGAAAGAGATCTTAATTTTATTGTATATGAGCAAAAGAAAGGGCAATGAAAGCAAGAGATACAAAACCTGAGCTAGGAGACAGTGCGTCATGAGACAGTGACATATGTTCTGATGATGATTGAGTCCCAACAGGAGATGATATATTCTGAAATTCAGACACTGAAGGATCCTCAAATATAGATTGTCGCGTATCAAAGAACGGTGAGTCCAAATTTATATATGGCTCTCGGCTTAAACAGAACAGACGATGATCGCATTGGACAAGTTTCTCGAAATGTTTGTTCAATATCCCTTGAGGACATTGCAGAAAATGTTGCCTACCATATTACAAAAACACAACACATAAACCATTATCAGTTATTCAATCACGCTCGGTACAATTTTTGAATTATTATGAGGTCTTGGGCCGAAGCCCGTAATCCCCCAAACCCGAAACTACATCATGTAATATTAGTTTCGGTACATTTTCAATTATGATGCACATTGAAGGTTGTACCTATGACTAGTACAGAAGAAATGTTTTTACATGTTCATGCTAGCTTGACCATCAGTAAAATCCGATGTTTCCTGCCACAAAGTATGTTTTCTAGGTTGCGGATTAGTTTCCCTGAAAAATAACGGCCGCCTAGCCAACTAAAACAGAAACAAGACATACTAAATCAAAACCTTGATATGTCAAAAATCTAGGCGAATGAAGTGATCACGCGAAAATGCATTTTATACCATGATAGTAAGGGTTCCAGGTTCATCTTCGGGGAGATTCGCCTTCATTGCCATAATATCTGACCATTGTATCTCGATTTTGCTCTTAAGACCTTGTTGTAACACTTCCCATACAAGTTTGTGTTTCGCAAAGTAACATTTCGCAACCAAATCACCTTCGTACCTCGATTTATACTAAAAATAACAAACCGAACCGATTTAGATTCCATAAAAAAACATAAGAACTGGAAAAAAAAACAAAATATTAAAGAACTAACCTCCCATTGTCCAATCCTCAGAACGGCAGCAGGAAAGTTGGAAGCTTTTAGCTTCTCAACGGTTCCTACAACGGAAGAATCATTACCTACACTTTCTTTCTTAACACCAAAGCCAATTATACCATCTTGCAAAGGTTTTGACTTTGTTGCACCATTTTGAGTCTTTTTTAAGGTCAGACCAAGAGGACTTGACTCATCAAGTAGATGAAACTTGGATGGTGTCAAAAGAGACATGTTTGTTCCATTACTCCATAACTGATTTTGTAATTAAAATCGACTTACTTGATTCAAAGATTAAATAACAAACCTTGGATCGCTTGTTTAAGGGAGCATGCTCTTCTTCAAGAAAATCTTCGACGATCTCCAACTTAACCGGAAGATTCGACGCCGGTTTAAACTCCGGTCTCAAATTCCGCGATTTTATCATTTCTACCATCCAAAATAGAAAAATCCAATTCACAAAACCAATAGACCGTTGTAAATAAGTAGGAGTAACGAATTTTGTTCTCGCGATTGTAGAGAGCAATGTGCCTTTTTGTTTGTTAAAAAAGAAAATTGAGTTTCTAGAAAATATCTAAATCAGCCCATTGTCTTGTCTTTACTTGGGGAGGCTATTTTTGTAATTTCTTTTATATTTTGGCTTTTGGAAATACTTGGTTGATTGTTGTTGTTATTGGACATATCGAAAGATGGGTCCCGTGTTTTACTTTTTATATGACAGCTTCTAGACGTAGCTTTCTTATATGGGGTCTCTCTCTTTCTTCCCATACTACTTAAATTTAATTGTTGTAAGTTAGGACAGCTAACAATAATATATACACTATGGATGATATACAGTGCCGTGTTTCGGAAAAAAAAAAAAAACAGTGCCGCGCTAAATTCTAACGGGCCTAAAACAAAACTAAACATATATTATTTTCTACTTTTTAAAATTTAAAACTATAAAAAACATAAATTTTTACAAAATTATTAATATAGAAAATTATTCAAAAATTGGATCATGCAAAGTTAGAAGTTTATGGAATAGTAATAAACATTTTAAAATAAATAAGTTAAGTACTTGTAAAATAACTATACAAACAAATGAAACTGGAAAAAAAAATAAAAATAAAACAATAAAAAAATACAAAATTTGAAGCTATAATTAGTAAAGGAAAGTTTCAAATAATTTTTACTAAATTAACCACTAAACATTATTAAATCTAAAATTGGGGGCCCTATAAATATGCATAAAATGTGGGGCCCTAGGCCATTGCCTAATTTGATACAAGGTGAGCACGGCTCTGATGATATACGACGAGGAAACATCCAACTTTAAGTGACAAGTTTTCCTTTGCTAGTGGTGAATCCGAACTGCGTTAGCAACCTCGGCTTCAATCCAAACTGGTGGGAATTTAGATAAGCTGAACTGACATACAACACATATAAACCCCTTGAGCTCGTTGGATGGCCTAACAGAGAATGCACACACCAAATGCATGATCAATGAATAATCAAAAGCCTTTCCTTCTTGCAAGATAATTTTAGAAACCTGACACAGTAAAATCCTTTAGTAAACAGGGGTGAACAATAGAAACTGTAACTCTTGAGAATTGCCAAGCGCTATCATCTCCAAACAAATAGTGATAATGTTAGGATCAATTGACAGTGTTCAAGTGTGCTCAAGGGCATTGAAACATTCGAAGAAGGTAGACCACCAAAAAAAACTACAGGTATATCAGCAAGAAAATATTTAAAAAATAACACAACAGAAAAAAAACTGGAAACTTGGTCACAGAACATGAAAGAGGATAAACTACTTATCAAGTAACCATCTAACTAAAGTAATCCAAGACCAGAGTAAATCCATGTAGAATTAGCAAATCCATTGGTTTCAAAATCACATCATATGGATTTAAAAATCAATAAGATTTCAAAATCAAATAATGTGGATTCAAGAATCAACAAAGAAGATTTCAAAATCAAATAAAGTGCATTTTTAAATCCAGCAACAAAAAACATCATAAAAATAAACCATCGTTGATATAGAGAAATATTTTTTGAAGATATAGTGAGATTTACAAAAACAAATATGAACATAATATTTGTGTACTTTGATAATGTGAAGAAATAAATATGGACGTAATATATGGGAAAATATGTGGAAGATGTGTCTAATCATTTCAAAATAACAAGTCTTTGTTAAAGATTTCACTCTTCATATTTTTAACACAAAATCACTCCCAAATCCATTCAAATCCAAATCCTTGTACAAAATTTTGATATTGAATAAGACTTGATTCTATTTTGTGTTTTGAAATCATAAATTGAATAACATAGGATTCTAATGAGGATTTTAAAATGATTGATTGAATAACATGGGATTCTAATGAGGATTTAAAAATGATGAATTAAATAACATTGGATGTAACGACCGTGTTCCAAAGTTTCAATATTATTTGGAGGTGTCGATCGACACCTTGGGTAGTGTCGATCGACACCAGTCGTGGATTTCGGTTCCAGTTTGCTAAAACTGCGATTTTCACGCGGTTCGGTTATTGATTTCACGCGGTTCGGTTATTGAAAACCCTAGGGCTCGGTTCTTTTTATGTTTTTGTTTGCGAGCCGTCGAGAAGGGGGAGAAAAATCCGAAGCTTTGAGAGAAAGAGGAGATTTTGTGTGAGAAATCGATTGTTCGTTGAGTTTGGTTCGAATACGCGAGGATTCTTCATCCGTTCGTGGCTGAGGTGATTCGTGGGGAAGTCCTTGCGGTTCCAGTGGTGAATTAGGAGTCTCTAGGCCGTGCGTTCATCGTTTCCGATCCGTTCATCCTCTTCGATTAGCGAGGTGAGTGCGTGATTGCGATGATTGCCGTAGATTAGCGATGATTGCGTTTGTGTGTTGTTTTATGTGAAATATGGTTATTGATTGATGATCTGTTGATGTGTGGTTCGTGTTGATACTGTGTGTTTGATCGGAAAGTGTTAAAAACGTTGATTCCGAGTCGCGACATGAGAGGATAGTCTCGGCTCTGGTTTCTGTAACGAGGTGTCGATCAACACCTAGAGGCTGTGTCGATCGACACCTAGAGGCTGTGTCGATCGACACCACGATAAGAAATGATACTCGTTGTCTGCGAGTGTCGACCGACACCTAGAGGAAGTGTCGATCGACACTCGGTGCAGTTTCCTGTACATGAGTATCAGGTGTCGATCGACACCATCGTGGTGTGTCGATCGACACCAGGTTGAAAATTAAGAAAACTTTATAATCTTTTTGAACAGTTGGAACTTTTGTTAAAATGTGTTTAATTGTTAAATGTGTTTTATCTGTAAATTGTTAATCTATGTTAATCTGTTGCGGGATGACCGCTCCACTGAGTATTTGTGATAATACTCACGCAACTCCCGATTTCTTTTGAGTTGCAGGTAAAGGAAAAGTGTGATCGTGGAATCGAGGCGAGGACGGGGGATGATAGGATTGAGTTTATTTATGTTATGGTTTGTTTTAGTAGCCTGTTAGGTTGCTAGATATTTTTATTGGAATTTAATTATTGGTTTTTGGTTTAATGGATTATTGAATTGGATTTTAAATTATCTTACTGTATTCCGCGTAGTATTCACCCTGATTTAAGAATGTAAAAAAAAAAAAAATGCGGGTGTTACAATTTTGGTATCAGAGCCTATACGGTTTTAGGACGTAGATTGTGTGATCTGAGACTATGTGATTTACTGTGTTAGTATAGAGTCTTAGATCATCCTCCCGAGCCTCCAGTGTGATTCCACGGTATGTTGTATTTTTATTTTCTGTGTGACTTCTAGTAGCTTAGCCTATATTTTTGGGAGATGCAGTGCAGTATGGTTCCTGGAGCTAGAGGTCGCGACAGAGTTGGTACCCGGGGTGGCAGAGTTGGTGGCCGTGGAGGCCGAGGTCGTGGCCGCGGACCAGTGGTGTTGGGGTCGGTTTTCACCCGCTCAACATTGACGTCCAAAGACAAGACAGCTAAAAAAATGGCCCTCCGGACTCTCGATGAAGGAGGCGTAACGGCACCTAAGTCTTCTTGCGAAGCAAAGCATGTGGAAGCGGAACGAGCCTAGGCAAAGCGGTAATGGATCGCGACCAGGCAGTGCCGACCACGCTCTCCACCTTGGGACCGAGCACGCGCTCTCCACCTTGGGCCGACCACGTGCTCTCCGCCTTGGGACCGACCACGCGCTCTCCACCTTGGGACCGAGCACGCGCTCTCCACCTTGGGCCGACCATGTGCTCTCCGCCTTGGGACCGACCACGTGCTCTCCACTTTGGGTCGACCACGCGCTCTCCGCCTTGGGACCGACCACGCGCTCTCCACCTTGGGACCGAGCACGCGCTCTCCACCTTGGGCCGACCACGTGCTCTCCGCCTTGGGACCGATCACGCGCTCTCCACCTTGGGCCGACCACGCGCTCTCCGCCATGGGCCGACCGCAGGCTCGCTCTCCGCAGGCCGGTCATATACTCACCTTAGTTACTGCTCTTATCTTTAGCATGACGCAGTCTCCGGCCCATGGACGTGAAGGAAGCCCGAAGTCCGGTCTAGGCGCGAAGCCCACGTTGGTGCAACCGACTCCACGAAGACTTATGAAGCTTAGCCGGCTTAGGAAGCTATATATACTTCTTTGTACAAACCCTAAGGGGAGATTCAAAAATTCATTCAGAATCTTGTACTCGAACTTTTACACAGCAATAAAAAGCTCTTACTCATCTCTTGCGACCTTAGCTAACCCTAGAAATCTCTACCTCCTCACGAAACCCTTACAAATCTAATTGTGCTAGCTTATGCTCCCACAAGTGGTTGAGTCGTCTTTGAGTGCAACGCATGCGTCAGGGACTCCTACGCATCATACGGGTTCTGTGAGCGAGACCAGTGTTAGTGCTAGCGTGAGTGCTGTGGGTACCGGGATGGCTGGTAGAGGAGCGGGCCCGGGTGTGGGTGCTGTTCCAGCTCAGGATCGTATGGATCGCATGGAGGGTATTCTGACAGAGTTACTGGGGCGTTTTCCGGTGGCGGCTCTGGTTCAGGCTCCTGTGGTGCCTCCTGTGGCGGAGGTGCAGCCGAGGGCTGCTATGGCTGAGGTGCGTTCGACTGATCTAGAGATGATGGGTCAGATGCGACAGATGAGTACTGCTTTCTTCGCGGGCGGTGTTGGGCCTGAGGAGGCAGATGAGTGGCGTATGCGCATGGAGCGCAACTTCCGTTCGGTTCGATGTCCGGAGGATTATTGTGTGGAGATAGCTATCCATTATCTGGCTGGGGATGCTCATTTATAGTGGAGAGCGATTGAGGCCAGGAGGCCTGGTGCTTTGTGGACCTGGGGAGAGTCCGTGGCTGAGTTCAACGCCAAGTACTTTCCTCAGGAGGCTTTAGATCGTCTCGGGACGAGGTTCGTGGAGCTGGTTCAGGGTGATCATACTGTGCGAGAGTATGATACCGAGTTCAGCAGGTTGCTTGTCTATGCGGATCGTGGCATGGAGGACGAGCGGACGCAGGTTCAGAGGTTCCTGAGGGGACTTAGTGCATATTTGAGGATTCGCTGCAGGGTTTCGGAGTACGCCTCGACGGCGAAGCTGGTTGAGATGGCTGCAGACATTGAGGAGGATCTGAGAGGTCAGTTAGAGGTAGTCGTTCCAGCGGCCGTACCCGTGTCGGTTGTTTCTGCTGTTCAGCCGAGGAGACAGCAGCAGCAGCAGCAGAGTAGTTCCGGCAAAGGCGGCAAGCCTGCGCAGGGCCAAAAACGGAAATGGGATGGTGGTTCCAGGTCCAGTCAGAGGGGCGGAGCATGTTATGGATGCGGGAGTCTGAAGCATCATTTGTCGAGTTGCCCCCGCAAGGGCGACCACCAGTAGTTGTTGCAGCAGCAGCCGCAGTCCCAGCCGCAGTTGCAGCAGCGGGATTTGAGAGTGTGTTTCCACTGCAGGGAGCCAGGGCATATCAGGACGATGTGTCCCAGATTGCAGCCGGCGGCTGTAGCTACGATTCAACCAGTTTAGGTGCAGCCAAGGGGTCAGATTACGGTAGTGCAGCAGCCGATTGGCCAGATAGGGCCGGCACCGAGAGTGTTTTCGCCAGCAGAGTTTGGCCAGAACAGTGGAGCCGGGCAGATCAAAGGGACCTTGTTAGTGAGCGATTTTGAGTCCCACGTGATGTTTGATTTGGGAGCATCGCACTGCTATATTACTCCTGAGTGTAGCAAGAGCAGTGGCATTCAGAGCAGTGCTGGCGAGCGCGCAGGCATGGTCAAGGTGGCTGGAGGAGGTTTCCTGGCTACTTCGGGCCGTGCTAGGGCAGTAGATGTTCAAATCGCGGGGCATTTGATGCCAGCGGACTTGGTGATTAGTCCAGTAGTGCTGTACGATGTGATTCTCAGTATGGACTGGCTATCCTTTTACCGGGTTCACTTGGATTGCTACTGAAGCAGAGTGGTTTTCGAGCAAGCATGAGAGAGACTGGTGTTTCAGGGTTTGAGACCGACTTCCAGTAGCCTTGTGATTTCGGCTTTTCAGGCGGAGCAGATGTTAGAGCGAGGTTGCGAGGCGTTTTTGGCGACGATCGTGATGGCAGAGGACACTAGTGAGGTTGCTTTTGAGGATATTCGAGTTGTTCAGGATTTCGAGGACGTTTTTTGGACGTTGAAGGGATTACCACCATCTTGGTCCGATCCTTTCACGATTGAGCTAGAGCCCAGGACAACTCCGATATCTAAGGCTCCTTACAGGATGGCTCCAGCAGAGTTGGCGGAGTTGAAGAAGCAGTTAGAGGACCTTCTGGAGAAGGGTTTTATTCGTCCGAGTGTTTCGCCGTAGGGAGCACCGGTTTTGTTCGTGAAGAAGAAGGATGGTAGTTTCCGGTTGTGCATCGATTACCGGGGACTCAACCGAGTTACTGTGAAGAACAGGTACCCTCTCCCGAGGATTGATGAGTTGTTGGATCAGTTGAGGGGTGCGACCTGGTTCTCCAAGATAGACTTGGCTTCGGGATATCATCTGATTCCGATTGATGAGGCAGATGTTCGTAAGACGGCATTCAGGACGAGATATGGGCATTTCGAGTTCGTGGTTATGCCTTTTGGTTTGACGAATGCGCCTGCGACATTTATGAGATTGATGAACGACGTGTTCAAGGAGTATTTGGACGTGTTCGTGATCATATTCATTGATGATATCTTGGTTTACTTGAGGAGTCCCGAGGACCACGAGGCTCATTTGCGGTTGGTTTTGGAGAAGCTTCGGGAGCAGAAGCTTTACGCAAAGTTGAGCAAGTGCAGTTTCTGGCAGAGGCAGATGGGATTCTTGGGTCATATTGTGTCTGCAGAGTGAGTATTTGTGGATCCGGCCAAGATTGAGGCGATTCGAGATTGGCCGAGACCGAGTAGTGCTACCGAGATCAGGAGTTTTCTGGGTTTAGCAGGATACTACAGGAGATTTGTCAAGGGTTTTGCTACTATGGCGCAGCCGATGACGAAGTTGACCGGCAAGGAGGTTCCGTTTGTTTGGTCGCCAGAGTGCGAGGAGAGCTTTGCGAGGCTCAAGGAGATTTTGACTAGTACGCCGGTGCTGACATTACCCGAGCCGGGGAAGCCTTACACTGTGTACACTGATGCTTCAGGAGTTGGTCTGGGTTGCGTTCTGATGCAGGAGGGTCGAGTTATTGCTTATGCTTCGAGGCAGTTGCAGGGTAGTGAGCGTAATCGGCCTACGCATGATCTAGAGTTGGGAGCCGTTGTGTTCGCTCTGAAGATCTGGAGATCTTATCTGTATGGAGGCAGAGTGCAGATTTTTATGGACCACAAGAACCTACAGCATATCTTCACTCAACCATTGCTGAATATGAGACAGAGGCGCTGGGTTGAGTTGTTGGCAGATTACGATCTGGAGATCATTTATCATCCGGGCAAGGCTAATCATGTAGCAGGTGCCTTGAGTCGGCGGAGGTTCGATTCGGCCCGTGAGCAGGATATCGAGGATCTGGTAGGCGAGATTAGCACCCTGCGTCTTTGTGCTATTTCGCAAGAGCCTTTGGGCTTAGAGGCAGTCGATCAGGAAGATCTTCTCAGTAAGATCAGAGTGGCTCAGCAGAGTGATCAGGGTTTATTGGGTGTGTCGCGAGCAGTGGATTCTGAGTATGTAGTCTCTCCGAATGGGACGATTCTGATTCGTGGTCGAGTGTGTGTACCTCGAGATGAGGCATTGAGGCAGGAGATTCTGAGTGAGGCTCATTCGAGCAAGTTCTCGATTCATCCGGGTGCGACTAAGATGTACCGAGATCTCAAACGGTATTATGACTGGGTCGGGATGAAGAGGGATGTGGCGACTTTCGTTTCTAAGTGCAATACTTGTTCGTTGGTTAAGGCCGAGCATGGAGTTCTGGGTGGTCTTCTGCAGAGTTTGCCTATTCCTGAGTGGAAGTGGGATATGATTACGATGGATTTCGTGGTTGGTTTGCCTACTTCGCGAACATATGATGCTTTCTGGGTAGTTGTGGATCGGTTGACTAAGACAGCGCACTTTTTGGCCATTAAGAAGACCGATGGAGCGGCTAAATTGGCTAAGAAGTTCGTGAAGGAGATAGTGAGGCTGCATGGAGTGCCAGCCAGTATTGTTTCTGATCGAGATCCTAGGTTTGCATCGGAGTTCTGGGGAGCGTTTCAGGCAGAGATGGGCACTAAGGTGCACATGAGTACAACTTATGATCCACAGACTGATGGGCAGTCAGAGAGGACTATTCAGACTATAGAGGATTTGCTGAGGATGTGTGTGCTCTATTGGGGTGGTTATTGGGCGGATCATTTGAGTTTGGTCGAGTTCGCTTACAATAACAGTTTTCAGGCGAGTATCGGTATGGCTCCTTTTGAGGCTTTGTATGGGAGGCCATGTAGGACGCCGTTATGTTGGACCCAAGTGGGGGAGCGCAGTGTTCTTGGAGCTACTTATGTTCAGGAAACGACGGAGAAGATCCGGGTCGTGAGATTGAACATGAAAGAAGCTCAGGATCGTCAGAGGAGTTACGCTGACAAGCGGAAGCGAGAGCTTGAGTTTGCGGTTGGAGATCGCGTATATCTCAAGATGGCTATGTTGAGGGGTCCTAACAGATCCATTAGGGAGAACAAGCTGAGTCCGCGGTTTATGGGTCTGTTTCCTGTGGTGGAGTGTGTTGGACCGGTTGCGTATCGGCTTGAGTTACCTCCGATCATGAAGGCATTTCATAAGGTTTTTCATGTTTCGATGTTACGGAAGTGCCTGCATGAGTCGGAGGAGTTAGTGCCGGAGATCCCTGCGGATCTTCAGCCAGATTTGACGGTTCCGGCGGTTCCTGTGAGGATTCTGGAGAGAGGAGTCAAGGAGCTGCGTCGGAAGAAGATTCCTTTGTTGAGGATTTTGTGGGATTGTGGCGGTTGCCAGGAGGAGACTTGGGAGCCAGAGGCGAAGATGAAGTTAAAGTTCAGGAAGTGGTTCGACAAGCAGGTCGCGGCGTGAGCTTTATTTCTCTTTGCGGTTCCAGTTTCGATTGTTAGCGTGTTGATGCTTTTGTATTGTTGTATTTTCGTTTATGTTGTAACGATTTTACGTTTTGAGATTAATAAGATGGAGTTGTTCCTTATTTATCTTTGTGTTGTTATAAAAGGAGTTTCTTATATGTGTTACGTGGTGATATTCCGGGTTTAGGGAGTATCGAGTTGGCCACGCGAGGTAGTTTTGGTCGATAGATGTTTATAGACGTTTTAGAATTTATTACTCTACGGGCTGCAGTCCCGAATAACTCATTCATGTTAGCTTGAGATGATTAGTTCTTCAGCGAGGATGATTAGTTCCTCAGAGGAGATGATTAGTTCTCCTGTATACTCTTTGGGATGATTAGTTTCCATTACGAGTATCGAGGGATGATTAGTTCTCTCGAGGGGATGATTAGTTCCCCTGTGTACCCAGAGCTCAAAGGATGCGTCCTGAGAGTGGAAGGGACACGAGACACCGACCGCTCAAAGGATGCGTCCTGCGAGTGGGAGGGGTGTAGAATGAGTTAAGAGTAATAAATATCGGAAAACGGGCGTATAAGCATGAGATAGAACTAGAGCCTCGGGGATCGAGTCTTATGATCTCGGATAGTCGTGACCGGTTTGGGTCGGGTTTTGGAGTTTGTGGCCAGGAGTTGGCGGTTTTGTCGGGATTCGAGGACGAATCCAGTGTTAGTGGGGGAGAATTGTAACGACCATGTTCCAAAGTTTCAATATTATTTGGAGGTGTCGATCGACACCTTGGGTAGTGTCGATCGACACCAGTCGTGGATTTCGGTTCCGGTTTGCTAAAACCGCGATTTTCACGCGGTTCGGTTATTGAAAACCCTAGGGCTCGGTTCTTTTTATGTTTTTGTTGGCGAGCCGTCGAGAAGGGGGAGAAAAATCAGAAGCTTTGAGAGAAAGAGGAGATTTTGTGTGAGAAATCGATTGGTCGTTGAGTTTGGTTCGAATACGCGAGGATTCTTCATCCGTTCGTGGCTGAGGTGATTCGTGGGGAAGTCCTTGCGGTTCCAGTGGTGAATTAGGAGTCTCTAGGCCGTGCGTTTGTCGTTTCCGATCCGTTCATCCTCTTCGATTAGCGAGGTGAGTGCGTGATTGCGATGATTGCCATAGATTAACGATGATTGCCGTAGATTAACGATGATTGCGTTTGTGTGTTGTTTTATGTGAAATATGGTTATTGATTGATGATTTGTTGATGTGTGGTTCGTGTTGATACTGTGTGTTTGATCGGAAAGTGTTAAAAACGTTGATTCCGAGTCGCGACATGAGAGGATAGTCTCGGCTCTGGTTTCTGTAACGAGGTGTCGATCGACACCTAGAGGCTGTGTCGATCGACACCACGATAAGAAATGATACTCGTTGTCTGCGAGTGTCGACCGATACCTAGAGGAAGTGTCGATCGACACTCGGTGCAGTTTCCTGTACATGAGTATCAGGTGTCGATCGACACCATCGTGGTGTGTCGATCGACACCAGGTTGAAAATTAAGAAAACTTTATAATCTTTTTGAACGGTTGGAACTTTTGTTAAAATGTGTTTAATTGTTAAATGTGTTTTATCTGTAAATTGTTAATCTATGTTAATCTGTTGCGGGATGACCACTCCACTGAGTATTTGTGATAATACTCACGCAACTCCCGGTTTCTTTTGAGTTGCAGGTAAAGGAAAAGTGTGATCGTGGAATCGAGGCGAGGACGGAGGATGATAGGATTGAGTTTATTTATGTTATGGTTTGTTTTAGTAGCCTGTTAGGTTGCTAGATATTTTTATTGGAATTGAATTATTGGTTTTTGGTTTAATGGATTATTGAATTGGATTTTAAATTATCTTACTGTATTCCGCGTAGTATTCACCCTGATTTAAGAATGTAAAAAAAAAAAAAAAAATGCGGGGTTACATTGGATTTGGATGAGGAATTTAAAATGATATATTGAATAACATATAATTTGGAGTGGATTTCAAAATCCAATAAAATACCAAAACCAATAAACCCCCCTAAAAGACTAAACGTTATACAGAGCATGGTTCACTAATAGAAAGTGAATTAATCCCATGAGATAATTCGACGGTTTGTATCATTATCATGCTTAGAAAGAATTTAAAATTGAGTCATAAATGAACTAAACGTTAAACGAAAAAAAGATATAGAAGGAGATTTTTTGACAAGACTCTGACTCAAAAGAAACAACCCAAAAAGACACGACGTTAGAAATTTCAAAGGACACAATGTTCAAAAATAACCATAAAGCGGTTATTTTTGAAGAGATGCGATCATAATTCTAAAAAACACAACTTTTCAAAATATTCAAAAGTGGTTGTTTTCAGTTTATGGTTTTAAAAATATTTATCATGGATACAATCAAAACTAAGATAAAACACAACATGGGATCTTGCGGGAATATAGCACGTACCTGTCTCACCTTCCTCTAATAAAAGTATTTGCCAGTACGTACTTGTTTTTTTAAGAAACTTGGAGATAGAAAAACATCCTTCCTTTTCAGCTTTTCGCACCAATATCCCAAGTAGGCTTTTGACCATAAGGTCATCTTTTCAGATTTTTTAGATTTTCTTGTACAATATCCCAGAGATAGAGGAACAACCTTCTTTTGACCATGAGGTCATGTGGAAACTGAAAATCTAAATAAGTTTTGTTGAGTGTTGTTGATTATGAGTGTTCATAAATCATAATACACATACAAATCAAGCCATGTAAGAAGTTAATGATCGTTTTTGTTTACGTGACATGAAGTTCGGGTCCTTCGGACAATGCCATCAATATCCGAGGTGGTGCAGTTTCTTCATCATCAAAGAAATCAGAGAATCTCAAAACCTAATTTGCAACAGAGTAAGAAATAAACCCATAAGAACCATGATTTAAGTTTTGAATAGCTCTGCAAAAAATATAGATATACGCAACCAACAAGATTCCCAATGTTCTCAATAATGGTAACTGAAAAATGGCAAAGAAATCTTTCTCTAGCTTTGAAATATAAGGATGAAATGTGTTATGTAGCTTATCGAGCTTACCATTGCGACAACAAATCAAGCTTGTGGGGCTATGAAATGAATAAATTTCATGAGCATCAGCTGCTCTTGATCATCGACTCAATCCCAATAAGTCAATTTTTTTTTGTCAACTATAAGTTGAAGTTGCCACCGTAATGCAATTAGGGGGAGAGTTTCAGTAATTTTTACATTCTAAATATTTCATATAAATTAGATTGTTGCTTCTTTGTAATCTTATTTCTATTTTCTTATTCTTTTGGTTAACATAATTAAGCAAAACATTAGGTGTCCTCACATCAAATATGCGATAAGTTCACTTGTGTATGCTATGGATCAATGGAGAACATAAGAATATTGTTCAATGAGATTATAGATGCAGATCAATACACATATCCAATACGTATACTATACTAAATAGATAAGAAAAGCGAAAGAAAATTGTTACAAACAGAAACTAATGTGTATCAGTCACACTAAACAGCGATAACTTTCTACTTGTACCTCAGAAAGATACAAACTTGATGTCTCTTGAAAGCTGAGAGTCGGGGCTTTCCAAATTCCAACAGTATGTTGATCGTCTTCTGGGTCTTTATAGAACGATGAGAAATCAGCCTGCAAATTCACTGCTCGAATTTGATGATTTCTTCGTCTTACTTGAATGATCGGAGAACGTTTGATAGAGGCTTGCGAATCGCAATCTCCCAAGACAGAATTTCGTCTCTACTGGTGTAAGTAGTTGCGATGACGTCTATCTTGCAGACTACAACTAACGATCTTCGGATTACACATCTTTGGAAAGATTCTAGCAAACCTACTTTGAGATTTTCATAAATTGATGTAGTGAAGAAGAAAAATGTTGAATTGAATGTTATCTCCTCTTCTCTGTGATGGTCTTTATATATTCAATCGGTACTTTTCACAACCAAACATACATGTGTCGTTTCTAATAGACACTATTAGACAAAGGGGTGTTTTTGTGGTTTATGTAATGAGAAGTATATTTATGTAAATATAACTCTAATATATTTATGTAAATAACTCCAACATATTAACATAAATCACCGTGTGTTATGTTAACAAACTCCAACAATACCCCACATTTTCTAATTCAAACTCAACGAGGATAACCAAACCAAAAGTGGAGTAATACAACATTTGAATCAAGCCATTTTTAATTTCAAATTGCTTGCAATTTGGGGAGCTGACATGCAAATTGTAAGAATATATGTGAGATAGATATGCAAATATATGTTGAATTGATTACATCCTTGTCGTGTATGGTTTACCGTCTTTCCAAATACTTGTATATGTATGTCTGGTCTTGTGACCTATGGTATAAGGGAATTAATTCCCCCATTCCCTTCGTAATTAAATTGACATTATTCTAGAAGAGTGGTTTTGTTTATTATTCCACCCGTTTTTAACTGAATAATTTGGTGACTAAATTCTTTACTAGTTGGACAATAATGACTTCATTTTTTTTGTGGTACAATTGATCATAATGACTTTAAACAACAAATTGCATTCAAATATAATTTATTTACCCGTATACAATGTGCACAAATTGTTATGGTGATGGGAATTGACTTATGCCGAGCCCTTATTCCATTTAATGTTGGCGAGGCATACTCATGCACAAATACGCATTGAGATATCTCAAAAACCAGTTGAACCTGGATACCAAGGTTTACAAATGTAAAAAATCTTAATTCCGTAAACTCCAAAGGCGAAAAATATGTTACACACTGGTAAAGTATACGGGTAAATAAATTACTGAAAAAACCACACTAAAAATACATTTAACATGGCCCATTAGCAGTGCCAAAGAGAATGAAGAAGGTAAATAACGTTTAGCTTTCATTTGATTCAAGACATTAGCATGACAATATTGTTTTCTATCAAAATAATCAAGCGTTAATAACAAACCAGAGAAGAAGAGATGATTTTTCTCAAGCAGATTATAGCAAAAATATAAGAAAGGCAGAGAGAGAGAGAGAGGACGTGAACAATAATAAGATGAAGACAATAGTAATAACACTACAAGAAAACAAGGCATATTCTGACAGAATTTCCGACGGACGTAATATCCGTCGGAAATTTCCGACGGCATTCCGATGGATTTCCGAGCAAAATGAATCCGTCGGAAATCCGTCGGTATATTGTGACGGAATCCCGACGGCCACGGAAACCGTCGGTATTCCGTCGGGAATCCGTCGCCTTGTCCTGACGGATTACCGACAGCAATAAGCTGTCGTAATTGTCCGACGACTTTCCGATGGAATAACGACGGAAATCCAACTTTCCGATGTCGGCAAAGTTTGATTGGCAGCTCATACCGACGGAACTAATTCCAACGGAATTATGTAACGGATTTCCGACATAATTCCGACGGTTTCCGATGTCGGTAAAGTTTGAGTGGTTACCATATCGTTAGCGGTGGCCGATGGGATTGGTGGGGTGTTATGTCGGAGGTTTTTAACGGATTTCCGACGGAAATCCGTTCTATATAAGTTTCCACGTTTCTGCATTCCTTCATAACACAATTTTAAAAAGCCAAAAAAATTGTTAGCGAGGAGTTCATATTTTCGGTCTTGGATGGATGAGCCAATGATGGATATGGGCTCGAACTTATTAACGTCCGCATACGCTGAAGGTATATGAGAGTTCATGAATTTACCCAGAAATCAAGATGCAGCAAAAAAAGGTCAGGATATCAAATGTCCATGTTCTAATTGCTGTAATAGAATTAGTCTTGCGGTTCATACTGTTTGGAATCACTTATATAGATATGGATTTAGGCCGGGATATAAGGTTTGGTTTTTACATGGAGAAAGCAATTATGAATATGGTAGTACTAGTAGCAATGAACCTTATTTTCTGGATAGCGTAGGGGAACCTACACCGGAAGTAGATGTTGGGGTAAGTACGGTTGCGATGGAATACGATGCGTTTAGAGAGAATTTGCAGTCGGGTGGGTATGAGGGTGATAGGGTTGAAGAACCTAATTTAGGATCTCGAAGGTTTTTCGATATGTTAGACGCATCAAAGCAACCACTATACAGCGGTTGTAGGGAAGGTCATTCACCGCTATCTTCTGCTAGTAGGATGATGAACCTGAAGACTGATTATAATTTGTCTGAAGAATGTGTTGATGCATTCGCCGAGTTCGTGAAAGATGTTTTGCCAGAAGATAATCTGGCCCCCGGATCATACTACGAGGTCCAACAACTTGTTGCCGGTCTTGGTTTGCCCTACCAGGTTATAGATGTCTGCATCGATAACTGTATGATATACTGGAGAGAAGACGAGAACCGAAATAAATGTAAATTTTGCCAGAAACCACGGTTCCAGGACACAAGTGGCAGGGTGAAGATTCTATTCAAACGGATGTGGTATTTACCCTTAACGGAGAGATTGAAGAGGCTGTACGAATCAGACTGCACAGCTAAGGCTATGAGATGGCATGCAGAGCATAGTCAAGATGGAGATATCACGCATCCTTCTGACGCGGAAGCGTGGAAACACTTTCAATCCGTATATCCGGATTTTTCATATGAATGACGGAATGTATACATAGGCTTATCCACTGATGGTTTCAACCCCTTTGGAAAGCATGGAAGACAATATTCATTGTGGCCGGTCATCGTAACACCTTACAATTTGCCTCCATCTATGTGCATGCGGCGAGAGTTCCTGTTTCTCTTAATTCTAGTTCCCGGGCCAGATCATCCAAGACGGTCACTCGATATATTCCTCCAACCATTGATCTGTGAGTTGCAGATATTGTGGGAGCATGGTGTTGAGGCATTTGATGTTTCAGTCCAACAAAATTTCAACATGCGTGTGGTTCTTATGTGGACCATAAGCGATTTTCCAGCATACGGTATGTTATCTGGATGGACAACGCATGGAAGATTGGCTTGTTCATATTGCCAAGACAATACTACAACATTCCAATTGCAGCACGGAAGGAAGACTTCATGGTTTGATTGTCATAGGTGTTTTTTACCAGCAAATCATCCATATCGTCGGTCTAGAAGACATTTCAAGAAGAATTAACAATTGTTTCACGGTCCACCTCCTGAGATAGATGGTCGCAGCATATTGGAACAGTTACGAGATTTTGGTGCAGAGCGAACTCCTGAATGTGGGGGTAATGGCCATCACCCCGTCGACGGTTGTGGGGAATATCACAATTGGCACAAGAAAAGTATTTTTTTGGGATTTGCCTTACTGGAAAGACCATCTATTGCGGCATAATGCAGATGTTATGCATGTTGAAACAAATTTCTTTGACAACATCATGAACACCATATTAAACGTCCCAGAAAAGACTAAAGACAACTGGAAGTCTAGATTCGACTTGCCATTGATTTGTTCGAGGCCATCTCTTCATATTTCGGCTAATGGTAGATTGCCGATGCCTGCGTACCGGTTAGATGCTGGGCAGAAAGAAGTATTTTTTGAATGGTTCAAAAAATAAGTGAAATTTCCAGACGGCTACGCATCTAATCTACGTAATTGCGTGGATTCGACGGAAAGGAAGTTTATAGGAATGAAGAGTCATGATTGTCATGTCGTGATGCAGCGCCTTCTTCCATTTGTATTTGCATATCTTCTTCCAGAACCAATCCACTAAGCGATTGGAGGTATATTTCTTACTCCCATTAGTTTCTTACTACCATAATATTACTATATATGTAGTAACTTGTTTAATTTTCGTTTATAGGAGTTGGTGCATTCTTCCAAGATTTATGTTCAAGAACGCTTACCGTCCACGGGATACGTAACTTGGAGGCCAATATCCCGGTTCTCCTTTGTAATCTTGAGAAGATATTTCCACCGTCTTTTTTGATATTATGGAACATCTTCCTATTCACCTCCCACGAGAAGCAGCCTTAGGAGGCCCTGTTCAATACCGATGGATGTATCCGTTCGAGCGTTACATGTTCCACCTGAAGAAAAATGTTAAAAAATTGAGCAAGGCTGAGGGATCTATTGTCGCACAAAGCCTAAACGAGGAAGTCTCACACTTTGCCGAATATTACTTCCCATCGGAAGTTTGTACTAAGGCGAGACGTCCTGCCCGACATGATGATAGAGGTGAGAAAGCAGTCTATGCCGTGGTTGTTCCTGAGTTGTTTGCCCAAGTTGGTCGAGCAAGTGGAAAAGGAAAGAAACGCAAACTATCACCACGAGATGTCACACATTTGCATAAGTATATCCTCAGAAACTGTGACGAAATTTTGGAGTATAAAAGGTATATCAGTTATTATACTAAATTTATGGAATTATTTGCCTTCATCTACTAACGACTGTTATGTTACAGGATCTACATGTCTCTCGCACATGGTTACCATTCTGGTAAGACAGATGCCGAACTTGCTGTCTTGAAAGATGAAGAATTTTCGGGGTGGTTGAAATGTTATGTAAGTTTAATATAATTACTTACTCTTACTTTTCCATGTTTTCACGTTCATATGTTACTTATATCTTACTTATATCATTTTTAGGTTTCCGAAAGTATAGCAAGTGGTCAATCATTACCCACATGGTTAGTGGAGTTTGTTCATGGTTTACGCAGCACCGCGACTTCATATCCCAAGTTTTGCACTAGGGGATATTCGTTCAGGATCCGTGAGGAAGGACGTCAAAGGTCAACTTTGGACTATGGTATTTCGGCGCAATCCGGTGATACCATGTACTATGGGATTTTAAAAGAAATCTTGGAAATCCACTATCCAGGAATGTTGGACTTGAGGTGCATTGTATTTATGTGCGATTGGTATGACCCATCCGATGGTCGAGGGGTTTGAGTTGACCCTCTTGGTGTTATTTCGATAAATTCAAGCCGGAAACTACCGTATTACGATCCATTTATCCTTGCGTCTCAAGCAGACCAGGTATCAATACACTAATATATGTACCTACGTACTCATAGTTAAGGTGTCTTGTTCATGTATATTAACAATATCCACTAATTATTAATAGGTTTGCTACATTCCATATCCTCGAGTTGCCTACCGTATAGATCCATGGATCATAGTAACTCCAATAAACCCGAGAGGAAAATCTATGGAGTTCCAGAACATGATGCTCTACAACCATCGAGAAATGTACAAATGTCACCTGTTGAGGAGATGGATAACATTGACCTTGTCGTTGATGTCACACATGTCTGGGATGATCTAGTGCATTTGGACGAAGAGGAAACACGTGGTGAATTTGACGTCGATTCAGACTCCATCCCTAGTGAAGGTTCCTCCGGAGATTCAGAATAATAATTTGTGAATAAATGTTTGCTTATTCATGTTGTTCTCACACATTTGTGTGTTCCCTATAATATTTTTCATTTCATTATCCCAAATCTTGTATATCATATTATTTAATAGTATATATATATAATCATGTTCGATGACTAATTAACGATAAATATTGGTATTGCAACTCCAATAAAACCTTACATTTAATGAAACATAAAATTTAAAACACATTCTTAAACAGGTACATTAGAGACTTGCAAATATTTAACACATTGGTTATGGTACAAGTACATAATAAACTCCTCATTTTACAATCATATGTCAGTTTCCACTCCGAACTTACCATTTGTTAGAACCATTTAGTGATGTTCTTTCCCTTTTTTTTCTTTTGTGGAGAATATACAAATCCGTCGCACAATTCACTTTTGATTGCATCAACATCTAGATTTATGTTTGGCTTGTCTGGGCTTTGGGCGAATGCGAAATCATAGTAATGATCCTTTGGTGGAGAATCTATAAATCCGTCGCGCAATTCACTTTTGATTGCATCAACATCTAAATTTAAGTTTAGCTTTTCTGGGCTTTGGGCGAATAAAAAAACATAGTACTGATCCTTACATTCATTTGAAGTACTTCCACCATAAGTATATGACGGTTCAGTGAATTGATATGGTTGGACGGCTTTGACAACCCGCTTATGGTCAGGACATTCTGCCTGGTTATCGTATTTGTGATTAGGAAAACCGAACCCATCTTCATTTTTTGGAGTGCATGAATCATCTTCCCACGAGTATGTGGGTATATCTTTAGTGTATTTGTCGCACTGAGATGCCAATTCCCACGACAATTTTGGAATGTGGTGGATGTTTGGCGAGCACTGGCTGTCAGGCACTATTATTGATGTGGAATCTTCTTTATGGATTGGTGAGCACGTATCAAATTCCCACGAGTAAGTGGGAATCTCTTGAGTGAATTCGTCACAATGAGATTCGGCTTCCCACGAGTATTTTGGAATATAAAAAAAATTAGCCTCGGATGTTGTTTTTGCGTCTTCATTAGGAGAGCTAGAAGACATTTTTTGTGTTATTGAAAGGTGTAGAATTTATACACTCCATCATGTGTATTTATAGTAGAAATTATATGTATAAACCGTCGGTATTCCGACGGAATTCACACTACACGATGTCGGCAAAGTTTGATTGGTCAGTTGTACTGACGAATTTGCGACAGAACTATGTTGTCGGAATTATGTAACGGATTTCAGACGGTTTCCGATGTCGGCAAAGTTTGAGTGGTTAATAAATTGTCTGCAGTGGCCGAAGGGAATGGTGGGGTGTTATGTCGGAGTATTTTGACGGTTTTCCAATGGATATCCGTTCTACATATGTTTCCACATTTTCTCATTCCTTCATAAATAAATTTGAACACAAAAATATTCAATTGCGTAATGGCTAACAGAGATCTATGGAATTACTATATGCAAAACCGAGCCCCTGGTCAAAACCCTCGAAACACAACTCTTGTTCCTTCAAGCCCTCCTTACGATAACTTAAATGTTACTGATGCTTAACCGACAATTTCACACCATCCAACTCAACAATCCCAGAACCAAACGCCCGTAATACCGGGACCTGGCCAAGTCGTACGGCGATGACTGTTTCGCAAGAGGTCTCATAATGCAAAGGTGCTGCGAGGTGAAAGTTCTCAGACACGCCAAACACAAGATTTTATTCGTGAGCAAATGAATGAGCCACCACAGGTCGACCATGATTTTAGTAGTCCTCGGTGGACTTCTACTATCAAATACATAATCCGTGAAGGTATATATATATATAATTACCGCTTTTACTTTTACAATAATGATTGTAGCTGAGAAATACTAAATCTATCATTCATACATGTAGGTTCTTATAACAATAGGAGCACACCATTCTGGACCCAGGTTGCAGAAATTCAATCCCCGCATTCACAATTTGTGAAAGTTAAAAAGGTTTACGTTTTTGAACTATTTTATTAACATTTAGACATACAATTTATCTGACAAGTATATTCTATTTCATTATCAGATTATGGCTATACTCTCTAGTTTGACCCCAAATGACCAGGGAGATCTGCTAGTAACCTTAAAAGATCCTCAGGAAAAATCGAGGGAACCATGCACCATAACATCTTCAAGAAGGACGAATACAGACTCACCACTGGTGTAGGTGCGGTGGTCATCCTAAAGAATGTTACCGTTTGCCGTTTTAACATGAACTCAAAGTACCTGAACATCACAGAGCGGAACATTGTTAAGGTAGATGTATATCATACGTTTCTAAATATTTCTGGGAAGGCTTAACTAAATTCATTTTTCAAACAGATAATCGGTGTTAATTCGATGATTGCTGAATACCAACCAACGGAAGTATCTACCATCGATGAGGAAGGTGAAGGAACTACTGGGTACGAATATGAAACAGGTCGACACTCAGATGATGAATAAACATCAGACCCGTCCATGATTTTAATATTTTCCGACTATCCATTGTACGAGTTTATCCAGATAATGTTGTTATGTGTAATATTTCCTATTTCCTATTTCATGTCATATTTTATTTGTAATGTCATATTCTTATATGTGTAATGTAATTTAAAAAATATTAAAAATAATGTTTTGTTTATCGATGATTTTATATGTCATATTACGGATTTCCGACTGATTTTGTGTTCATGTAATATTCCCGCTTAGAAATAATTTTTGACGGATCCTTAAATTCATTTCTTTTCTATTCACAGCTAGGAAAAAATTGAAATAAAATTACGAATCCGTCAGAAATCTGTCATAAATTTTGACGGAACTCCGACGGAATCTTAATTTTATTTTAGTTTTTGTATCTCTGAATAGAAAATAAATGAATTTAAGGATCCGTCAGAAATTTGTCATACATTATGACGGATTTATGACGGATTATTAATTTTATATTTGTTTTATTCAGAGATAGAAAAAATTAATAAAAACCAAAATCCGTCAGATAACCGTCAGAAATTCTGACAGATTCTGACGGATTATTAATTTTATATTTGTTTTATTTGGAGAGAAAAAATTAATAAAAAAACCAAAATCCATCAGAATTCCCGACGGATTTCCGACGGAAACCCTAATTTTCTGCCGCCTACACACTTCGATATCATCAACAACGCAGGAAAATCCGTCGGAATTCCGTCGGGATTTTGTGGTCCGTCGGAATTCCGTCAGACTCCCGTCACATAGTCCATTAAAACCAGAGACTTCGTCTTCCCCGACGTCATTACGGCACAATTTTTTTTTTTTCTGAAATCGTCGACCGTTCTGCCGCTGATTCAGCACCGATTCCGACCGGTTTTCCGACGTTGACAATCCAATTGTCCAACCCACTCACCCACTCAACAATCCATGTAAGTTTTTGATGATTTTAAAGAGTTTTTATGGATTTTTTCTTGAAATTGTTTGTTAGTTATTTGGGAATGGTTAATTGTCCGTTTAAATGCATTGTTCAACATGATTTCGTAATTGATTATG
Source organism: Draba incana (assembly GCA_963576765.1). Classification (NCBI taxonomy): domain Eukaryota; kingdom Viridiplantae; phylum Streptophyta; class Magnoliopsida; order Brassicales; family Brassicaceae; genus Draba; species Draba incana. Next base: position 26,321,742 of record OY755214.1, on the reverse strand, counting down.
AGATTTTTAGTCATTTATGAATGAACGGATTTTGGAATTTAGGGATTATAAGGTTGTTAGGAATTTTTGGAATTTAGAGAATATTATGAATTTAGCAATTTTTAATATTTAGGGATTTATGGATTTATGAAATATGATAAAATTAGGAATTTAACATTTTAGGTTTTTCGGGTATTTCGGATTTACGATTTTACGAATTTTTTAAATTATTTGAATTATAATTCTAATAATTATTTGTGGTTTATAGGGATTGATAAAGATTTTTAATATGAGTAATCTATAAAATTCTAAAATTGTAAAAAATTTAAAACATTTAAAAAAACATTTAAATCATTTAAAAAGGATTTTTAAAAAGGATTTTTAAAATTTTTAAAAATTCATAAATCCCTAAATATGTATATCTAATAATCCAAAAAACTAAAATTTATAAAATCTCTAATTCCCCAAATCACAAAATTCCAAAATCCCCAATTCCCCAAATCTCAAAATTCCAAAATCGCAAATTCCCAAATTACCATAAATCCTAAAATCCATCAATTCCAAAATCTCAAAATCTCAAAATCACAAATTCCCAAAATCTCAAAAGCCCTGACTCCGTAATCAAGATTGTAAATTTTAAATTTATAATTGACATACTAATTTTAAATATGTAAGAAAAATTTAAAAGTTATGTAAAAATTTTGGAAATCGTAGGGATTATAGGCGATTTCATGAGGGCAGCGGAGGCGGTACTTCCACTAGGGGAGGTGGGACTGCGAGTCAGTCGCAGATCCCCGACACTCCTCTTATGGGTACAGCTAGCTCAGCTCCTAAGGCAATGAGCATCGAGGAGTTTGTGTCGCAATCCGGTCGGGATAGGTTGCCTCGCCTTGATCCGGAACTACCACCTAACACGACCTGGTAATGACTACTTTTGAAAATTTATAGGATTATATTAACTTAATAAAATTGTTAACAAAATATCAAACAAAATATTGTGTAGGTTCCAATTTTCGGGAAACGGTATTTCGAGTTCTATCAACGCAATGATGAATTGCTTGATAACTAAACCATATCCCACTTATTCTGATATGCCGGTGGCAGACCAGGACACATGGTTTCGGCAATTTGCGGTATGATTTTATATTCTAAATTAAAAATTCATCTTTTGTATTACATTCCAATTGTCAATAGTAAATCGGGTATTGTTTTTTTCTCAGCAAGAATTTACGTGGAACCCACAACTAACTGCTATGGTCCGACGTGAATTCGACAAAAAGGCGAGTAGAAAGTACTCACAAAAGATGAACGAGTGGAAGGACGCGTGTTTCAAATATGGGAAGGTGCCAAAGGTTCTGAAAAATGACGAAGTATTATGGGCTGGAATACTTGCACATTGGCAACGGGAGGACACTCAAGCGACCTTCGGAAAAAACTCGACTAACCGGAAGAGCGACCGCAAGGGGAAGGGACCGGCGACCCATAACCTCGGTGCAACGAGCAAGGCGTCACGTGTTGAGCAACTGGTAATTTTCTAAATTTTTCAAAAAATTTTAATTATCGCTAATATTTTCCGTACTTGACTATGCTAACAGTTTGAGAAGACCGGTGTGCGTCCTTCGCATCTTGATGTGATCAGAGATGCCCACACAAACAGAAAGACTGGTGAAATCCAAGATGCAATTGCTCGGGAAATCGTGGAGAGCGTGGAGAGCCTCGCGGAGGAGTACCTCCAATCGCAACCGATCGTCGATGGAACTCCGCCCCCAACCGAAGTTCCATTCGAGAAGATCCACGAGTTCACTTACGAGGTTAGTAAAGGTGTCAATTTTAAACACATTTAAAATACCATTTAATACGAATAAGTTTTGAAATTGATTGATTTTTTTTTTTTGTAGGTTACCCCTAAGAACAAAGGTCGTGTCTACGGCCTCCCCGAAGACAGTTCCTCATCCGTTTCGTCGGTTCACTTTCACGGTGGTAGCAGTTTGGTAGCACAAAACGCCAAGCTGACCCAGCGGCTTAGCTCTTTGGAGGACCGATACGAGAGAGAGAAGGCGGAGGCGGAGGAACGGCACCAGAGAGAGAAGGCGGAGGCAGACGAACGATATCGTGCGATGGAAGCGAAGATGAACGAGTTTTTCCGTAGTCATCGGTCGGAATAGAGTTTTAAGACTTTTTAATTTTTATGTAAAACTTTAAATTGGTAGTAAAAGAATTTAAATTTCATTTTAATTTAATTTTTAATTTAAATTTTTTTTAATAAATCATTGAATTTAATATATTTATTAAAAAATATTTTTTTTAAAAATAATTAGAAATCCGTCGGTTTAATAAATCCGTCGGAATTCCGTCGGTTTAGTAGATCGTCGGAAAACCGTCAGTTTCCTAGGCCGTCGGAAATCCATCGGTTTTTGCAACCGTCGGTTTTCTTGGCTGTCGGAAATCCGTCGGGTTCCATGACTGCCGGAAATCCGTCGCAAATCTAACCTCCGACGGTATTACGACGGAGTGTCAACGGATTCCGGTTATCCGTGTTCCGTCGGAAATCCGTTGGTGTTTCTGACGGATTTCCGACGGATTTTCATTTCCGACGAGATAGAACCGGCGGACCAGATCCGTCGGAAATCCGTCGGAATAGGTGCTATTCCGACGGATTTCCGACGGTTATGGCCGTCGGAATATGCCCTGTTTTCTTGTAGTGTAACTCTTTGTGCATTGAGATTTTCTTTACTTGCACTATCGTTTTGTGCTTATTAGGATGCAATTTATGTGCTTATTGTCTAATGGCTTTCATCATCATCATCATCATCATCATCATCATCATCATCATCATCATCATTGTCGATTTGTTTTTGTTGTCAATACAGCCTTCGCTTTTGTTTCTCTCGACGATTCGCCGGCATCTCAACGCACAATATCTATGAAATTAATGTATCGAATATCTTCCACATTCTAGGTTTATGAAATCCAGAACAAATGTATTGTTTCCAAAAACGACACAAATTTTTGGTCAAAAGAGACAAATACAATGATTCTCCAAATAATAATTTTTTGTTTATTTTTCACCACACAAAAGAAAAAGAACACGTCAATCCACTACAAGAAAACATGCACTTTTCCGACGGATTTTCCGACAAACGGAAAATACGTCGGACATTTCCGACAAATTTCCGCCGGTTGTCCAATGTACACCAGGCCATCGGAATTCCTTCACAATTTACCGACGGAATTCCGGCGGCCACGGAAACTGTCGGAACTCCGTCGGTACTCCATCACCTTGTACCGACGGAGTACGGACGGAAATCAGTCGTCGTAAATTTTGTAACGTAATTCCGACGGACTACCGGTATTCCGACGGAGTACCGGTATTCCGACGGAATTCCGACGGACTCCGGTATTATATATATGGGTGGAAACTTCTACATTTCATCAGAACACAAAAACACTTTCAATAAAATAAGCAACAGGTTTTATTCAGCATGTCAGAAGATCCCGCATTTAGCGACGATCCTTGGATTTCTGCAGTTGCACACCTACGTGACACATGTACAATATTAGGTTTGTTGAATAGCATGAAACGAATGCATTCTGCTTTTGTTAGGGCATTTTTACAAAAATGTTTATATATACTTTTCCAGCGAGGTTAATGCAGAAACTCAGGGATTGGGTATTGTCCGTTGAATTGGACATTATTCTTAACTGTTTAAATCATTTGGACATTGTTCGGAAGGTGAGATTGAGTTTTATTGTTGAAGAGGTTTTATACGATAGTTATAGGCATAATCAGTTCTCTTAAATTAAGTAGGTAATTGCAATTATTGATGAGTACGATTGTACTGATGAGGGAGACGCTATGGTTGTCTTAAAGGTAATAGGTAATTATAATTGAGAATATGATTCAATTGATATATTTTGTTACTTGAAACGTTAAATTAATTTGTATTGATGTAGGATCCACGTGGGAGAATTGGCGGATATATTCAAAAAGAAGCGTGTGTACACGCTTCTTTTGGTCCTGATATACGAGTTGGCTCAGTCGTTGTATTGAGTAATGTAAGTTTTAAATATGAAAATTTAAGTAAATATATGAAGTATAGATTACATTATATTTTCCTATTCATGTAGGTTCAAGTTGTAGTCAGAACTGGATACACTTACCTCAACATCAATCTTCAAAACATAGATGCTATTTGGACAAAAGAAAATTGTATTCCTCCAAATAACAGCGATGAAGATACTTCTAATATTAACGGAGACTCGTATGTGGAGGATACTTACTCTGACGAGAGTTATACTGCGTACGGTACTCTAAAGGATACACTATCGGGAAGTGGGGACGAGAAGTAGTAGTTTTGGGGTTTTAAGGACAAAAAATTAATCCATGTGTTCTGGTGTTTTATAAATTATTAATATAAACAGTCTTTTGATTCTGTAATATAAATGGTAAATGTTTTATTTGTCGACCACATTGTGCGATATGGCTGGTTTATATAAAATATTTCTACTAGAATAAAGTAAAATGTATAAAATTTAAGAATCTGTCGGAAATCCGTCACAATTTACGGACGGATTTCCGACGGCCACGAAAATTCCGTCGGTAATCCGTCACATTTTATCTTGTAACAGTTGTCCGACGGAAGAAGATGTCGGCAAGGCTTGAGTGGTTACCCTATCGTCTGCGGTGGCTGACGGGATTGGTGGGGTTCTATGTCGGAGGTTTGTAATGGAATTCCGACGGATTTCCGACGGAAAGAGATGTCGGCAAGGTTTGACGGGATTGGTGGGGTTCTATGTCGGAGGTTTGTAACGGATTTCCGACGGAATACGTTCTATATAAGCTGCGACATTTCTTCAGTTGATCGTAACAAAATTCACATTATCAAAAAAAACACAATTCACATTATCAAAACATTTATAAGAGAAGAGTTCATATTTTCGGTCTTGGATGGACGAGCCAATGATGGATATGGGCTCGAACTTACGAACTTATTAACGTCCGCATACGTTGAAGGTATATGCGAGTTCATGAACTTACCCAGAAATCAAGATGCATCCAACAAAGGTCAGGATATCAAATGTCCATGTTCTAATTGCTGTAATAGAATTAGTGTTCCGGTTCATACTGTTTGGAATCACTTATATAGATATGGATTTAGGCCGGGATATAAGGTTTTATTTTTACATGGAGAAAGCAATTATGAATATGGTAGTACTAGTAGTAATGCACCTTATTTTCCGGATAGCGTAGGAGAACGTACAACGGAAGTAGATGTTGGGGTAAGTACGCGTAATATGGTTAACGATGCGCTTAGAGAGAATTTGCAGTCGGGTGGTTATGAGGATGATAGGGTTGAAGAACCTAATTTAGAATCTCGAAGGTTTTTTGCTATGTTAGACGCATCAAAGCAACCACTATACAGCGGTTGTAGGGAAGGTCATTCACCGTTATCTTCTGCTAGTAGGATGACGAACATCAAGACTGATTACAATTTGTCCGAAGAATGTGTGGATGCATTCGCCGAGTTTGTGAAAGATGTTTTGCCAGAGGATAATCTTTGTCCAGCATCATACTACGAGGTCCAGAAACTTGTTGCCGGTCTTGGTTTGCCCTACCAGATAATAGATGTGTGCATCGACAACAGTATGCTATACTGGAGAGAAGATGAGAACAGAAACAAATGTAAATTTTGCGGTAAACCACGGTTCCAGGACACATGTGGCAGAGTGAAGATTCCATTCAAACGGATGTGGTATTTACCATTAACAGAGAGGTTATAGAGGTTGTATCAATCAGAACGCACAGCTAAGACTATGAGATGGCATGCAGAGCATAGTCAACATGGAGATATTACGCATCCGTCTGACGCGGTAGCGTGGAAACACTTTCAATCCGTATATCCGGATTTTGCATATGAATGACGGAATGTATACATCGGCTTATCCACTGATGGTTTCAACCCATTTGGAAAGCATGGAAGAAAATATTATTTGTGGCCGGTCATCGTAACACCTTACAATTTGCCTCCATCTATGTGCATGCGGCGAGAGTTCATATTTCTCTCAATTCTAGTTCCCGGGCCAGATCATCCAAGATGGTCACTCGATATATTCCTCCAACCATTGATCTATGAGTTGCAGATGTTGTGGGAGCATGGTGTTGAAGCATTTGATGTTTCAGTCCAGCAGAATTTCAACATGCGTGCGGTTCTTATGTGGACCATAAGCGATTTTCCCGCATACGTTATGTTATCTGGATGGACAACGCATGGAAAATTGGCATGTTCTTATTGCCAAGACAATACTTCGGCGTTCCAATTGCAGCACGGAAGGAAGACTTCATGGTTTGATTGCCATAGGTGTTTTTTACCGGCAAATCATCCATATCGTCGGTCTAGAAGACATTTCAGGAAGAATTTACAATTGTTTCACGGTCCACCTCCTGAGATAGATGGTCGCAGCATATTGGAACAGTTACGAGATTTTGGTGCAGAGCGAACTCCTGAATGTGGGGGTAATGGCCATCACCCCGTCGACGGTTGTGGGGAATATCACAATTGGCACAAGAAAAGTATTTTCTGGGATTTGCCTTATTGGAAAAACATCTATTGCGGCATAATCTAGATGTCATGCATGTTGAAAAAAAATTCTTTGACAACATCATGAACACCATTTTAAATGTACCAGGAAAGACAAAAGACAACTGGAAGTCTAGATTAGACTTCCCATTGATTTGTTCTACGCCATCTCTTCATGTTTTGCCTAACGGTAGATTGCCGATGTAGCGGACTTCTCTAGTCAATTGGTCTATCCTAGGATTTTTCATTAGTCTTAACTCTGAAGTTGATCCTGGAAGAATGGTCACATGATGAAAAAGACCAAAAGAAAGGTTGTTCTACTAATTTTGACTCAATAAAACAAGAAAAAAAATTTCAAAAATTTGAGTCAAAATCAAAACAAAAAGAAACCCGTTAGTAACTTCCTCCCCCAGACTTAACCAACACTGTCCCCAGTGTTATCAAGCTCGAGATTGGTAAAATAAATCAAATGAAATGCGAACTTGATCAAAGAAATACAAAATTTACCATTTTTTTTGGGGTCCTGTCGATCGACAGGAACTTCTGTCGATCGACATACCATGTTCTGCCTTAGACCGTTGAGTTGTTGAAATCTTTAAAACGTCCCTGTCGATCGACAGAATGTATTCTGCGTCGATCGACAAAGTATTTTAAAGTCGCAGAAGGTTTCTCTAGAGACCTTCGTGTCGATCGACATATGAGGCTCTGTCCAAACTTCGCATCTGTCGACTTCTCGCAAAGTGTCTGGTTCGAAGTCCGAAGTTGTCCAAACCTGCATCTACTGACATTCAACAAACGATCAACGGGAACAACTCATTGCATTCCTTAAATAAAATTCAAGTTCGCTTAGTATTCGAAATTTCAACTAAAAAAAATCAAAACAAAAGTACGAAATTGAAAAGTAAATGGGTTGACTCCCATTAAGTGCTCATTTTAAGTCATTAGCTTGACTATGGATATGTTTGGGGAGGTCCCCAATGGCACGTTTAACGTCACTAGCTTGACGGTTGCTTCATCTTTGTCACTTCCTTCTAGAACAAAAGAGAAAAGATTAACAACAAAAGGGAATAAAAATAAAACTCTAGCCTTAAGAAGAATCAAAATCCCAATGATCAATGCAAAAACCTCCCCGGCAACGGCGCCATTTTGATGTCAGGCGTTTTACACAGGGCCATCAAAAACCCCTCGTACGTTGTAGCACAAAGGGTTATCGTATCCACAGAGAGGTTTGATTGATACACTAGGATTGCAATGATCCATTCTTAAGCTAGAGCGATGCTTTTTACAAGTAAACAAAAGATGGAACTATGAAACAAGTGAAAAGGATGGTTTTAATTTACATTGCTCTCTAAGAGACGAGAGTTAGACCATGGAAATTCTTATAGGCAATGAATCAAAGATTATCACAACTGTCAAAGTTCTATCACGCACCGTTCTAGAACTCAAACACGAAAGTATAACCAACTAACTGTCGTTACGAAGGCTATATATATTTAGACCCTCATGAATCATCGAATCTAAACACGCATTTAGCACGAGTTCGATATGTTCACAAAATCCCTAAGCCAAATATTCTTTGCGAATAGGTAACCTTGCCCATTTAGACTAGATTCAGGTTATTAATCCCACTTTCGTGGCTAACCAACAATCCTAAAATCAAGATTCTAGGTGATCAAGCTAGATTCAAGCATTGAGAACAGTCTAAACGAAGAACTAACGGATAACCTTGACAGATCTTCGATTTTATTGATTTCTCATCAAAACCCATGAAATCTCCATGTCCTAACAAGTAATTTACTCAGAAATAGATGAAGAAATCATAATAACTGAATAGAATTTCATAAAAGAGTTAGAGTTTAGAAGATACAAATGGTGTCACTAGGTGAAGAACATGAAGATCTCCCTCCAAGATCTTCAAAATCTCTCTCTCTCTCTCTCTCTCTCTCTCTCTCTCTCTAAGTCTCAAAACGAGAATAGATCTAGTTTTTACAAGTTTTCTAGATATTTTACAATGAAAACAAAACAAAACTATTTATAGAAGTGCCCAAAATTAGGTCTGCAGGTCCGCCGTCGATCGACATTAAAGTCCTGTCGATCGACGCGAAGGCGTCTGTGGAAATATCTGAAAAACGCGTTGTTCTGGCTTCTTCAGGCTTCCTGTCGATCGACACAAATCCCTGTCGATCGACGGGAAACTCTCTGGAAAAACCCCTCCGGTAAAACGGCCATATCTCCTGAACCACCGATCGGAATGACCTCAAACCACTTCCATTGGAAAGCTATCTCAAATACCTACAACTTTCATGAAGACCTCTAAGCTAAATCCAAATGGAAACCGTTCTTCTAAGTCGATCTTTGAAGCACTTCGGATGGTTTCGGCACAAACGACTATTTTCCTGCAAAACACTACAAAAGACACACAAATACAAAATATACTATACAAAACCGACTTATATCATGGTTAAAAACGGGTAAAAACCATGAAATATCAGTGTGATTTCGATAAATTCAAGACGGAGATTATAGAAATACGATCCATTTATCCTTGCGTCGCAAGCAGACCAGGTATGAAGTTAATAATAGGTTTTCCAACATCCTCATACGATAAGATTTGTTATCCCTGTATATTAACAAAACAAACTATTTAATTTCAGGTTTGCTACATTCCATATCCTCAAGTTTCCTATCGTACAGATCCTTGGGTCACGGTAACTCAAATTAACCCGAGGGGACACTACAAGAAAACAGTCCATAAGTGACTGCGGTTTGTGACTGCAAAATCAGTCACTAATATTTGCGACTAGTTTGAGACGAATTTGCAACTGATTTGCGACGCGAGAAATCTACGTCGCAAATTTGCGACGCAAATACCTGGTCGTAAGAGTGTCGCAAATTAGTGACTACTTTGCGACACTTATTGCTGAGGTTTCGGGCTAGTCACATATCAGTCAATAATTAGCGACTTTAGAACGACGAATATTGTCGTCACAAATTTGTGACACATTTGTTACCATCACAAGTGTCACAGTTTAGCGACGCCGTTGGGAGAGTCACAATTTGTGTCTGTAAGGGGTTTAGGGTTTCGAAATTTGTGACTTATTTGTGACAACTTTGTGTCTCTATAGGGTTTTGGGTTTCGGTTCCGAGACCCTAAAAAATATCACAAATTCGTCACAAATTTACGACTACATTGCACTTATTCACAACGCTTACCTACTTCTGTGACGGATTTGTGACTCTTTACCCACTACTCCAAACATTTGTAGTGGTTAGAAACTAAAATGAATGTATCTTTGGTTCATACTTGAGTTTACATTTAACTCTTATAACATTACCATCCCATAGTGGTGTTAGAAGTGAACAAATCAATTCCAATTATAAGTTTTCAATGGAACTATCTTTAAATTACATTAAGCATAAACACTTATATAACTTTTGAATAACTTTTGAAAAACAAATTTGATGTTTTTGCTAAATTAGCTTTGTTAGGACTAGTGTAATGTATACATACATTTATTTAGGGTTAAGGGTATAGGAAAAGGTAAGAGGACCATAGTTTAGGGTCTAAATGTTTATGATTTAGGGATTTGATTTGTGACTACCACTATTACGTCGCAAAATAGAAACAAATTAGCAACGCCTTTGTGACTATTTAGTGACCTTCTTTATGTTTTTACAAAGGTGAGTCACATATGAGTCTCAAATTTGCCACTACTTTGCGACTAAACCCTATATCATGTTAAATTCATGACTATTTTGTGACTATTTTGCAATTTAGAGTAGTGTTTTAGGAAAATTAAGAAAAGATTTCATTTATAAATAACTAATATGAACATTTGTTACGAATATGTCAGCCGCAAATTAGCGTCTACCTGTTTATATTAGAGTTACAAAAGAGTCACCACCTTTATCAACATCCGATGACGAAGACGAAGCCGAGGACGAACGATAACAAAGCCGAGAACGAAGACGAGGACGAAGACGTCTAAAACAAATGTGTGGTCATGTATTAATTATTGGGAAAATTGCTAAATTATGTCACACCTAATATATATATTTTATAAAAAAATATGTTTACTAAAATAATATATATTTGAAAAACGTTAATCAATTAAAAAGCATATACTACAAAAAATATATTTTAAAAAAATAATATACAAATTTTATAAAAAATTCGTTTACTTAAATAATATATATTCGTTTACTTAAAACTCTTTTTATGTTTTGTCCCATTTTGGTAATAAATATATGTGTAACATGAACATACACTTACAGTAGCCCACTGGTCAAACACTCATATTGATGAAGTTCATGAGTTCGAACCCATGGAACTGCACAGTTTTTTTGGTTTGCCTTATTTTGCTATTAAATATATTTGTCGGTGTAACATGAACAAATAACTTATAATAGTACATTGATCAAACACTTTCATAGATGATGCATAGGTCACGAGTTCGAACAGACGAACCAACAAACTTTTTGGAATTATTTTGTGACCCATTTGTGACGATTTTGTGACAATACAGGTTTTGAAGTTTGAAAATTTAAACCCTAAATCAACGTCACAAAGGCATCACAAATTAACCACTGATTAGTGACAATACATGGTTTAAGATTTGAAAAATGAAACCATATTAGAACGTCATAAAATCGTCACAAAGTCGTCACAAATTTACCACTACTTTATCACATATACAGGACGGCTACCTACCACTGTGACTGATTTGTGACTCTTTTCCCACTACCTAACACTTTTCAAAACATGAAAAAGCTAAAATGTATGGCTCTATGATTCATAATAGTGTTTAGAGTTTACTAAACTTAATGGCAAAGTAGAAATATGTGTTAGTACTAAATTACTCAAATATAATTGGAAGTTTTCAATCAAACAACATTTTAGTTCTATTAACCATAAACATTTGTCTAAGTTACATATAAGTATACTATCATGTTAAAATTTTGATGTTTTATTTAAATTACATTTGTAAGGACTAGAGTAATGGATATATCCATCAATTTAGGGTATAGGGTAAAGGGTTAGCTTAGAGGACAATATTTTGGAGTCTAATTGTTTAGGGTTTAGGGATTTGATTTGTGACTATATACCAAATGTCACAAATTAGTCACAAATTTGAGAGACATAATTGCTACTAATTTTGAGAAAATTTTGGGCTTTTTTGGCGGGATTTGTTACCGCCCATATGAATAATAAGTTTACGCCAACAACAAATAAGTGACTAAGACCAGATCTGATATTCATTTGTCCAAACATAAACTTTTTCGATTCTCTCTCGACCCTATCGCCATAAACCCTGATTTCTTCATCTCTTCTCTAAATCTTTTGTTTCTTTTCACAAATCCTTCTGATTTGTGTGTTTCTGAGTTGAAGTAATCCATTATCTTCACTCGATTCAGCTAAGAGAATCGATTCTGGGTTGAAGAAATCGATTCTCTAACCCGAAACCCTAATCCTTTCGTCTTCTTGTTTCTCAAACCCAGATTCTTCATCTGTCTTTTTTTATAAACCCAGATTCTTCTATTCGCAAACCCCAATCCTTTTAGTCTTCTTCTCTAAACCTAGGTTCGAAACCCAACACAGATGGATGGTTCGAAAGGTGTTATAACACGAGGAGGAGGAACTAGTCGAGGTAGAGGCCGCACTTCAGGCGATCGTAATGGTGGAAAATCAGGTGGTATTGGAAATTTTTAGTTACCTGAAAAAAATCTTTCTTCTTCTTCTTTGAATTCTAAATTTTTGGATTAGAGATTTTCTGGGTTGAAGAAATCGATTTATGAGAGAGTGAAAGCTTGATTAGCTATCCTCTCTGTGTTTTTGGGATTGAAACAGGTTTTACCGGTGATCGAGGAGTACTCCGCCGAATCAATCGGTGCTTGAAGGAAGCTTGACGATCGTATCGGGAACACCGTTGAGGTTAGCGGCCAGCCTTTCTTTCTCTCCTTCTCGTAGCCTGTTTATTATTCTCTAATCCCTCTCTTTAATTATTTAACAATAGATTGCTCTGAAACTTGGCTTGATTTTCCTCTTGATCCTGACGAAGATCTTGATGGTAAACATACATTGACTCTTTGGGATTTGCGTTCAGTTTCACTTATCAAAGTTTTAGGGTTTTCAATTGTGTTATCTTGTTATTGTAGATTTGGAAATTTCTCATGAACAAAGAACGTTGTTTTCTACTGCAACAGGTGAGTGATAAGTCTTCAACTTTATGTATCTGAACGCTTAATGTTTTAGCTATTTGGCGGTTTGCTTCCTGTATAATCTGATGGTGACATGGATAGGTTTCACAATTTTCCAATGATCTACTTTGTTTTCTAAAAACTATTTATCAGGGCTGCTGCATATACCCAGATCAACAGATGCTCAGAAGCAATTAAGGATTGTCTTAAATCTATTGAGATCGATGCAAATTATAGCAAGGCATACAGTCGTCTCGGGTTAGCATATTATGCTCAAGGAAAGTATGCCGATGCTCTTGAGAAAGGATTTAAGAAAGGTATATATATATATATCTGTTCTTAGAATTAATCTTAACTTCTTGGTTAACTTAGCATATTCCTCTCAAGGTGGACTACTTTAGAAAAGGGCTAGAACCTTGCTTCTCCAAGTTAGCTAACACATATTCTCTGTAACTTTTTCTTTGCACTCATGGCAGCTTTGCAGTTGGATCCGCATAATGAATCTGTAAAAGAAAATATCAGGGTCGGTTTCTTTATTTTTAGTACATCTCTGTCTAATATGATCATATTCTGTAACTTCTATGAGAGTCCAATATTGACATGTTGCAAACACAGGTGGCTGAGCTAAAACTAAGAGAAGAACAGCAACGACAGAGACGCAGTCAGGTAGCTATACCTCTTGAGTCATCTCATATATTAGAACTAATAAGGCAATAAACCAAAGAAACTAATATTTTGTGTTGTTGGAAAAGCAGAATACGAGCACGGGTCACAATCAAGATCCCGAAATGGGAGGCCAGGGAATACCAAAGAATGAGAAAGATAATGCAGACCTTAGCCAAACACCTAAAGATGATGACGACGATGATGATTGGCTAGAAGAAGAAGATTATACTAATACTTGGCTCCAATGTACACAGTGAATGAGGATGATGTTTCTTTTAGTGATCTCGAAGGTGACAACGATATAAGCAGCGTAGCACTAAATTCTGTCAGCCCAAGAGATCGGTGAACCGCCTGCACAATACCAAACCACAATCCCGACAGCCGGCCTCAATACTTCATGGTTTAGTATCTCTTTTATGTGACTTAACTATCCTGAACTCTCTTCTTAAACTATGTTTTACTACTTTTTGGCACAATGGTTTGTATTTGAAAACATGTTTTGTCAAGCTAAATGCTTCATTATGTAATATAATGCTTTAAATTTAATGTTTTTGGTTATTTTTTCGATTTGGTCAAAACCAACAGACACAACTAAGTAACAAATAAGTAACAAATTTGTGACATAAAAAAGACTTAAAAGTGACTAAGAACAGTAACAAAACAAGAACAGGCGTCGCAAATCAGTGGCATATTAGTCACACACAATTCGTCGCAAAACCGTCGCTTATTTACGACTACAAATATGACACAAAATAGTCGCAAAATAACGACTATTCATGCGTCACTAACTAGTCGCAAATTAACGACGCATACAATTGGTCATAAATTAGTCACTTATTTGCCACGCTTTTACGAAGTCTCAAATTCGTCGCAAATTAACGACGAATAAATAAAGTCACACATGCGTCGCTAATTTGCGACGCTTTAGCGACGCCAGAAATTTGCGACGCACGTTTTGCGACGCCGAGTTGGCGTCACAAAGTAGTCGCAAATGGGTCATTAGTGACGAATTTGTGACGCTTCTGGGAGTGGCAAATGGCCTGTTTTCTTGTAGTGGGAAGATTATATGGAGTTCCAAAACATGATGCTCTCCAGCCATCGACAAGTATTCAAATGTCTCATGTCCAGGAGATGGATAACATTGACCTTGTTATTGATGTCACGCATATCGGTGATGATTTAGTTCATTCCGACGAAGAGGAATCACATGACGAATTTGATGACGATTCAGACTTCATCCCTAGTGAAGGTTCCTCACGAGATTCGGAGTAATATTTTATGAATAAATGTTTGCGTTTGTGGAATGGTAAATTTTATAAGTGTAATACCAACAGTGGTTTTTATTTACATAAATTTATACGCAAATCATTACAAATATAAGAAACGAAAATATATAAATAACACCTGACGTCGGAAATCCGTGGGAATAAGAAATCCGTGGAAAATTCCCACGGATTTCATTACAAATATTCAGAAAAAAATGTATAAAAATAACACAATCCGTCGGATTTCTGTCGGAATATATTGACAGATTTCCGACGGATTTTACCATCTTTATATTTTATTTCCCAAAAAATTTCATCCTCCCTAAGTTTGCGAATCCTAAATCCCGTAATTCCTAAATCCCTGAATCCCAAAAATTCTCATAATCTCTAAATTCCTAAAATATTCATAATCCCTAAATCCCTAATTTCCTAAATCGCTAAATTTCTAAATCTCTAACTTCATAAGATTCTCATAATCCCTAAAGCCCACAATCCCTAAATACCTAAATTTCCAAAAATTCTCATAATCCATAAATCCCTGAATTCCTAAAATTCTCATCTTCCAGTAAGTCTCCAACTCAGAAATCCCATAATCCATAAACCCATTAATTACTAAATCTCTAAATTCAAAAATTATTATAATCTCTAAATCACTAAATTCCCAAAAATTATTATAATCCCTAAATCACTAAATTCCCAAAAATTATTATAATCCCTAAATCCCTAAATTCCTAAAATTCTCATCATCACTAAGTCTCGAAATGGTAAATCCCTTAATCCCTAAAACCCAAAATCCCTAAAATTTGCATAATCCCTAAATCCCTAAAATTTTCATAATCTCTAAATCCACAAATCAGTAAATAGAAAAAAATATATAAATAACACAGTCCCTCGGAAATCAGTCACAAATTCCCGACGGATTTCCGACGGAATACCCTAAATTTTATACCGCCAAAACGCATAGTTATTATCGAAAAGGCGGCAGAATCCGTCGGAATTCCGTCAGAATTGGGCGGTTGTTTCCGTCGGAATTCCTTCGGAATTATTAAATATAACCAGACACTTCGTCTTCTCCGACGAGAAAACGAAATCGTAAGGTTTTTAGCGAAAATCGCCGGAAATCGCCGCAAATCAAGCCGGATAACGCCGGAATACCGACGCCACCGCCGTTTCGCCTCCGATTCGCCGATTGACCAACGTTTTGCCGCCGGTTCGCCGAGTCACCGCCGAGTCACAGAGCCTATTCTCCGAGTCACAACCGTTTCGCCGCCGTTTTCACCGATTCTCCAAGTCTTGTATACCAAATCTCAAACACCCTAATAAATAAACACCCCAATGTAAGTTTTTGATGATTTCTTTGAGTTTTTGGAAAATTAGGAATTTAGGAATTAGGATAATTCTAGGAATTTAGGTATTATGATAATTTTATAAATTTAACAATTTAGGGAATTAAGGGTTTTGGAATATAAGATATTATGCAAAATTTTATGAATATTTCTAAATTTTATGAATTTCGCATTTAATAAGTATTTGTGGGTTTTAGGGATTTATGAAGAATTATAATATGAATAATGTATGAAATTCTAAAATTTTAAAAATTTAAAAATTATCTAATTTGTTTAAAACAACATTTTTTATAACATGGTAGACTTCTTAAAAAATATAAGGATTTATTGGGATTTAGGAATTTAGGGATTTTTCTACTTTTGGATTTTTGGGATTTAAAATCAATATTAATAATGTATAAAAATATTAATATTACAAAATTTTAAAAAATATTTATTTTGTAAAATCATTAATGTGGTGAACACGTAATACATCATAAAATCGAATTTATTTCCCTAAAACACTAAATTCCAAAATCCCAAATTCTCAAAATCCCAAAACCCCTAAATCCCTAAATTTCAAAATTCCCAGATTCCCTAAACACCTAAATCTCTAAACCCTAAATCCCTAAATTACGAAATGTCTAAATCGCTAAATCCATAAATCCCTAAATTCCTAAATCTCTATATCCCTAAATCTCTCAATCTTAAAATGCATCAATCTCAAAATGGCTAAATCCCTAAAATCCTAAATCCCTAAAATCCATAAATTTCAAAATCCCTAAATCCCTAAATCCTCATTTCCCTAAATCCCTAAATCCCTAATATAGATTATAAAGTTAAAATTTAAAATTGACATACTAATTTTATATCTGTTAAAATATTTCAAATTTATGTACAAATCTTGGAAATCGTAGGGATTATGGACGATTTCAGGAGAGTTTTGGAGGCGGTGGTTCCAGTAGGGGGGGTCGGAGTTCTAGTCAGTCCCAGATCCCCGACACTCCCTCTTTGGATACACAACAACCGTCTCCTAATCCTACGACCTCAGCTCCCACAGTAATTAGCGTCGAGGATTTCGTATCACAACCCGGAAGGGATCGTTTGCCTTTCCTAGATCCGGACTTGCCTCCCAACACGACATGGTAAGTTTTATTTAAAAATGTTTTCGATTTACTTAACTTACTAAATATTTGTCCTTAATTTTGGTTAGGTTCCAATTTTCGGGAAACGGAATATTGACTTCTATCAACACAATGCTTAATTGTTTGATAACTCGACCGTATCCCACATACTCATTGATGCTGGTACCCGACCGTGACAGCTAGTTTCGGTAATTTGCGGTAATCCCTAAATTTTGAAATTTAGACAATTTGCGGTTTTATTACATTAAAATTTTATTTACTAAATCGTTAAATGTTCCAAAATATCTAGCAAGACTTTAATTGGGACAAACAGCTGACCGGTAGGGTTCGACGGGAGTTCGACGCCAAGGCTGGTATATTGTACTCGCAGAAGATGAACGAGTACAAGGACCTGTGGAAACATCGTAAGATCCCTCGGGAAATGAAAACCAAGCCCGAGTTATGGGCTCAACTAATTGAGTATTGGGAACAGGAGGCAACTAAGACGAGCTCTGCAACCCACTCTACGAACCAAAAGAGCGACCGGAAGGGGAAAGGACCAGCGACCCATAACCTCGGAGCGACGAGCAAGGCGACTCGTGCATTACAACTGGTAAGTTTCTTTATTTTGAAACATTTTTATAATCATTAACTTATTTGTTTACTTTTCAATGCTAACAGTATCAAAAGAAAGCTACGCGTCCGTCAAATCTTGATTTGATCAAAGATGCGCACACCAACAGAAAGACTGGTGAAATTCAAAATGCACTTGCTCGGGAAATCGTGGAAAGCGTGGAGAGGCTTCGGTGAGCAGTACCTCCTATCCCAACCCACCGTAGAAGGAACTCCGCCGGCCACCGAAGTTCCACTCGAGAAGATCAACGAGTTCACCTATGAGGTTAGTAATGTTTTAAATTATTAACGAATTTAAAATAACTTATAATACTTATACGTTATAACATTTATAGTTTTATTTTATATGGTAGGTTACTCCGAAGAACAAATGTCGTGTCTTCGGTCTTCCGGAGGACAGTTCCAGCTCTTCTGTGTCTTCATTCCGATTTCACGGTGATAGCGGTTTGCGGGCACAAAACACAGAGCTTCTCGAGCGGATGGAGGCAATGGAGGCACAGCGCAAAAAAGATGCAGATCGGTTTGAGGCAATGGAGGCAAAGCGCAAAGAAGATGCAGAGCGGTTTCAGGAACAACGCGAAGCAGATGCAGCAAAGATTCGTGAGATGCAAGAGAAGATGGACGAGTTCTTCCGTACTTTTCGTCAACAGTAGACTTTTAAATTTTATGGAAACCTTTTAGTTTTAAATAACTTTTCAAACTATTTTAATTTATTTTCAAATTTAAATTTTATTTTATTTAATTTTTTAATTAATTTTAAAAAAATTAAATTTAATTAATTATAATTAGTTTTTTAAATATATAAATTCCAAATGCCGTCGGAAATCCGTCGGCGAAAGCCGCTGTCGGAAATCCGTAGGTGACAGCCGCCGTCGGAAATCCGTAGGTGACAGCCGCCGTCGGAAATCCGCCGGTTACATTCCCCGTCGGAAATCCGTCGGCATTATCCGCCGTCGGCAATCCGTCGGTATCTAGAACCGTCGTAAATACGTCGGTATGAGTAGCCGTCACAAAGCTGTCGGAAATTAAAGATCCGATGGCTTTCCGACGCATTTCCGTTATACCGATAACCGTCGGAAATCCGTCAATAGTTTCCGACGGTTTGCGACGAATCTTCCATTTCCGACAAGATAGATCCGACGGTCCAAATTCGTCGGAAATCCGGCGGAAACACCCTTATTCCGACGGATTTCCGACGGTTTAGGCCGTCGGAAAAGAGCATGTTTTCTTGTAGTGATCATACAGTTGACCAAACCTAACTTCTAATATATATATATAATTATAACCCTATCTCTATTGTACTCTTTCCCTCTCGCCGCCGACTCTCGTCGAGCCTCTTTAGTCGCTGACAAAGCTTTCCACTACAATTTTCTACTGTCATCGAAACCTTCCTCATCTCCACAGGGTAAGATCTCTCTTTAATTTCTCCTTTTTCTCTTTCGTTTACAAGATCTCTCTTACTCTTCTCCTTATCTTTGATTTAAAGTTCAGATATGCATTCTCCTTTACAATAGCTATTTCGATCTGTTATATGTTCACATGATTGAATAGTTGGTGATAATTTTGGTAGTTCTAAATCCACTTTTTCTAGAACTGAACCTGATTTTGTGACTTTTCGTATACATATCTTAAATACATGATTAACATTATTAATATGTAATAGATTTGTTTATAGATGTTATTATTACATATCTAAAGTCGTGTTTGATTAGCATATGATCCTTTGAAAATAATTGATTCAAGCTGTTTAAAAAATTCTTCCAAAATCTTGTTAGGTTATTATGGCTATAGTACTAATATTTTATGGGATATTATAGGAGGGATGGGCGTTCGGGTTCGAGGCGGGTAGTTATGTTCGTTGGGTACCCGTTTTGAAAAATATAAAACCCATTCGGGTATTACGTATAATTAGGTCGGGTACAAATCGGGTTGTAGCGGGTATCGGGTATTGGTTCGGGTACCCGTATTTTATGATTATACTAAAAAAAAAAAAATTAATCAAAAGATAAAAAAATTTATTCAAAAAATCAAGTCTTAAACACAAATTGAGTTTAAAAATGTCAAAGTTGACGAAACACCAAAATATGATAGTAAAAAAACGGAAAAGAAATTCAAAACACAACCCAAATGTAGTAAATTTACTACTATATAAACACACACAATAAGTAAAGGAAACAAAAGAATAATAATTTTCAATTCGAAAGCACAAAGATCTCGATCATGTAAGCTATAGGCAAAAAAAAAAAGATGAAATGAGTGTTTTAGACTTAGGTTTAGTGATTAAAATACATAATCATGTATGTGTATGTATAGATTCGGGTACCCGATCGGGTATCGGGTTTTACCTTATCGGGTTCGGATACCCTAATGTTAATAAAATGAAACCCAATCGGGTCATTTACGATACCCGTACCCTACCCGTACCCTAATTTTCGGGTCGGAATCGGGTTCGGGTATCGGGTATGGGTTTTATGCCCAGCCCTATTATAGGTAATCTCCCTATAAAAAATAGTTTGATTACTTCAATATCAAAGCGCAATACCGTTGATTCCCTATGCCCTACGATAAGGTATATTCGACCCATCTATACAAAAGCAAATCTCATAAGATTCTTCAACACATATTCTCTCTCTCATTGCTTCTGATAAAACAAAAAAAAAAAGGGTAGCACTGATAAAAAGCATATGTCGACTCTTTGTAAATGAAATTATGAAGAACGACTTTTACTCCACTTTCTCACTCCTTGTATTTCTTCTATACATAACAGCATAATATATACAATCACATACACACACATATATCTTTATGTCATAGTTTATATCACTTACCCAGCACGTTCGTTTCTTTTTCCGGGCATATACTACGAAGGTAAAACCAATTTTCTACTTTTCATATCAGAAAAGTGAGATTTTAATTTTGTTTGTTTTTGATCTAAATAAACCTATGTACTATTTACAAAATGGTAGGTTCGCCTACTCCTTGATTTTATAGTAGTCTACACCTGCTAATTATTATACGTAAAAACATACAAAAGGCTATGGATGTTAGAGTAGCTCCATCGTGCGTATGTAGATGAGATACAAAACATTAAACAAATAGAAAAAAATAGAAAGAGAGTTAGAGTCGTCTCTCCACCAAGAGACTTTAGATACGGTATTACAAACTCTCTTACCATCTGTCATGTTCTAACTTGTAACATCCCGGTTTCAAGGTATATATGGTATATGTGGTATATGCGGAGAGGTTTAAAAGAATTGATTTGACAATCTATATCATCAAAGTGCACTTATCTTTTCGGTCACAGGTCTTGAAAGAACTCCAGAGTTAAGCGTGTTTGAGCTGGAGTAGTTTCAGGATGGGTGACCTATTGGGTCCAGTACCGTGTGAGTGAAGTCAAAACACGGGAAAAGATCGCGTGGTGATTTGCAGGGTCATTAAACATGACTTCCGAGCCTCCCGGACTAACGAACTGACCGTCGGAGAGTGTGGACCCATGGATAGGGTGGTCGGGGTGTTACAAGTGGTATCAGAGCGAGCCCTGATAATTATGTGAGTCAGTTTGTCGGGGTAACGATCTTGGTCCTCGTTGCGATCTGTTAGTGGGATGATTGTGACACCCCGGTTTCAGGACATATATGGTATATGCGGTATATGCGGAGTGACTTAAAAGAATTGATTTGGCTACCTATATTACCAAAATGCACTTATCTTTTCGGCCACATGTCTTGAGAGAACTCCAGAGTTAAGCGTGCTTGAGCTGAAGTAGTTTCAGGATGTGTGACCTACTGGAAAGTCATTTCTAGTACTGTCTGAGTGAGGTCAAAACACGTAAATAGATTGCGTGGTGATTTGCAGGATCAGTAAACATGACTTCCGAGCATCCCGGACTAACGCACCAACCGTCGGGGAGTGTGGATCCACATGCCGAGAATGAACGTGGAGCCCATAGATTGAGCGGTCGGGGCGCTACATAACTAGTTTAACTTTACTTTTTTAATTATATAAATTAATTATTTTTAAGATATTTTTATTATATATGTAAGATATTCTTTATAGTATTTTTAACGATGGAGCTGCTCTTACTTCTTTTAAAACACCTGAGTGATAACGGGTGTACAAATAAAACACTCATTTTCATTATATAGTACTCTTTTGAGGTTCTAATAAAAAAAAATCTTGTTTTTTTTTTTTTAATTTTTTTTTGCGCATAAGTACTACGAAAATTTGTTAAATTATCCCACATTGAATTGGTATTTGTTCCAATACACTTTTTGTTTCATATCTTTGTCCTATTAGGATTTTATTTTATAATAATCCGTTTTTCTCCTCATTATTTGTTTTAAATTTTTTTAGTTTTATTTTTTGGAAATCAATAAATCAAAATTATGTAACAAAAATATTAATGATATATAATTAAAATATTAAAATAATAAAATTATAATTGGAAGAAAAATTAGGCCAATCTCAGTCTCTCCAATATTTAAATAATAAATTTTTTTTTGTTTTTTTGTTTAAAAACCAATAAATAAATCAAATTTATGTAACAAAAAAATATTTCTGATATAAAATTAAAATTAAAATATTAAAATCATAAAAATGTAAAAAAGGAAAATTAAATATTTAAATATTTAAAAATATTTGTTTTAGGAAACTAGAATATTCACTTCCTAGATTTAAGAAAATTTTGAACTAACTTACAGACAACATATTCTAATACCGCGAAGAAATGAACCAAATGCTACGAAAAGCATAACCAAATAAACACAATCGAGAATCTACACTCCTTATTACCTAATCTTCACCTTTAACAGTCTAAATCAAGAACTATGCATCCCCACACGAGGTTAGCCTTACAAGAACTGACCATCTAAGACATCAAGCGAGGACTAATTATTCACTAAAACTAAAGCGGACGAAGGAGCCTGAACTAGAAACATCGATCAACAAAATGCTAAACGCAGAAAAACTATCCTCGCCAAACGACCAAGCAAACACACACCAAAGACACAAAAGCAACCAAAACCTAACCATCAAGGAACTAATAAAACATAATCTACACACTAAACACTCAAAGTAAAGATAATGGAAAGGCCATGAACGGCAAAACCAGAACAACACAGAAGATTGCAAACCGAGCCCGAAACCACAGCAACCAACATAACAACACCGATCCGGAGAGAGCTGCAAAGAGGGCCCAAAGCAACCGTGTAAAGGACTGGCGACGCATAACGGGAAGGCAGAGATAGCTTCGGCAAAACAGATCAAGAACGGGGCTGAAATGGAGATCCTAACCAGAGGAACCTCCATCAAACGAACCCAGAAAACGACGACACTTCCACCCGAGCAGAACAAGCTCCACCACTTCCGACAAGTCCAAGACCCAAACCCGTTATCATGCCGGAAAACAGAAATTAAACCAAATTAAAGATAAAGCAGAGAGTAGAGACCCAATTGAGACCGACGTTGGTGCTACCGGAGCCGCCGCACGCCGGTCAAACGGAGGATTGAAATCTGAACTTTCTCTCATGCGGCTAGACCTAAAAGCTCCCAAAGGGAAAGGGATTTTTTATCGTGACCACACTTCTGATGGTTATGGTCTTACAAATTTCCCTAGATTTTAAGGTTTTTTCTTTTTCCTTTTTCTTTTGAGTTTTAGATATTTTTTAGGATTTGTTTTGGCTGTTTAAACACTTTTAGTTGTGTAGCTAAGAGGCATATCTATTGTTCTTAATTAAAGTTTGAGAGCGCTTCTTTTTTGGTGGATTCCAAAACTCTATTCTGGTGGATTCCAGAGATTTGTTCTTCAGTTTTCTCGCTTACGAACTCAATTTCGATTTAAATTTAACGCTTGTTATTCCTAAAATTTTCCAACTACTTCACAAATTAAAGGACTCTATGGTGTCGTCGGAGCGGTCAATGGTTAGAATTCGGTCAATGGTTAGAATTCGGTACGGGAACTTTATAGGATTCTGCAGGATATATCCACCCTCATATTTGAGTTTCTATCCTTTAGCTAAAAGGGCTCTGCTAAATATGAATTTTGTGACCTCTTAATTAAGGATTTTAAAGATCAAATGAAATGGTAGTTGTTTAAAAAAAAGTTTAAAAGAAAAAAAATCATTTATTCTTCTTATCAAATTTGAAAATGTTATTACATATTCAAAATTAATTTAGGCTTGTAGTTCCTCTAAAAGATCATAATTTTTTTTCCTTTAGATTAATTGTTCTACTTTTATTAAAAAAATATAAGAAAAACAATCATTCATTCTTCTTATCAAATTTTAAAATATTATTACACATTCAAAATTAATCTAAGCTTGTAGTTCTTTTAAAATTTCAGAATTTTTTTTTCCTTATTAAATTGTAACCACTTTTGAGTAATCTTTTTTATTATATATTTTGCTAAATGGTTGCCAATCAAAAACAAAATCATTTACTTAAATTAAAAAAATATATCATATACATTAGGCTCCTCCACTTTCAAAGAACTTGACCTCGAGTTCTAAACTAGATAAGGAATCACATCTCGCTTGACTGGCCAACCATAGTTGCTAGGTTGTTGCATAAAGAACTCGACCTTAAGTTTTTTTTTTGCATAGAGAACCACAAATATTTTGAACGGATCATAGATTGCAGCTTGTTGCACGTTTCCACAGTAGAATCTTTTTACTAAAAATAACCATCACATCATCATACGCTTTGGTTTTCTTTCGTTTGTGAACAACAACCATATTCTTTACTTCTTCATCTGGAAGTCTAGCATCTTTTCTGAACTTATTGTCATTAATTATAGGGTTTAAACAAAATATTTACACATGTTTCATAAATTGTAGACAATTTTGAGTTATAAAAACAAAACTCATACAAAAAATTTACATTTTACAAACAATTTGAAATAAGTTTCTTACTTACATCGCATTCAAACCTTGATTCATATATTCGAGAGTAGGAGATGAAGGGAGAAAGGCGAAAGAGAATAGACCTGAAAAGGGCTCTAATGGTCATTTGGAAGACGAAAAACCTAAGATTTGAACCCTAATTCAAAATTAAGATATGGAATCGACATAAAATACACAAGCGAAAAAGAAAATGAAAAGAAAAAAAAAGCGAAGGAGAATAGATCTAAAAACGGTGAAGAAGAATATATTTGAAAACAAACAAATAAAAAAAAATTTGGAAAATTAAAACCTTAGGTTTATGAAGAATAAGAATAGAAAAAAACGTGGAAGTCAAATTCAAATCTAGGATTTATAAAGATATAGAGGAATGAGGAAAGGACGAGAAATATGACTTTTTGTTCTATTTTATTTTGACCCTCATTGGGTCCAATTGAATCAGGGATTAGATGGAAATTCATTGATTGTATAAGTAACTTATAATTTTGTCCTGGTAAAACTGTAATTTTCTCGTTTTATATTTTGAAATAAATAAAAAAGAAATTCACGATATAACGAGAATGTTTGAGAATTGTTTTTTACAGGGGAGAGTTAGAACAATTTTAGTATTAGTGATAAGATGTGAAGTATTATATCTCTTTTCTTTAAATCCCTTTAAATACTAAAATACGATTTAAAGGGATTAGAAGAAAGGAGAAGGCAATTATAATACTTCCCATCTTATCACTAATACTAAAATTGTTCAAACTCTTCCTTGTAAAAAACATGCTCAAACATTATCGTTATATCGTAAATTTCTTTTTCATTTATTTAAATATAAAATAAGAAAATTACAGTTTTTCCAGGAAAAATATATATAAATTACTTACACAATCAATTAATATCTACATGATCCATGATCCAATTGCATCCAATATGGGTCAAAATAAGATAAAATAAAAATTCATCTCTCTCGTCTTTTCCTTCTTCGTCTTCATAAACCACAAATCTGAATTTATCTTTCACGTTTTTTTATTGTTCTTTTTTCACAAATCCTAGGGTTTGAATTTTCCCAACTTTCCTTGATTTTTTTTTTTCAGATATATTCCTCTTCGTTGTTTTTACATATATTCACCTTCGTCTTTCTCCTTTCATCTTTTTTCTCACGTGTCTATTTTTTGTCGACTCCATCTCCTTATTTCGAATCAGGGTTCAAATCTTTGGTTTGATGTCTCCCAAATTATCTTTACAGCCCCTTTCATATCTATTCTCTTTTACGTTTCCCCCTTCTTCTTCATCTCTCAAAAATAAGAACCAAAGGTCTAATTTCAAAATTGTTGGTTGATGTAACATGGTTTTATGGTTTTTAATATAGTTTTTATTATTATATATACTGGTTTTTATTGGTTTTTATGCCTTAAGTGGTAGTTTTAGTGTGTTTGTAGTGTCTAGAGTCTTTTGCAGGTCAATTGGAGAAAATGACAAGAAATCGAGATATTGGACAGTTATGCAATGTCAAATGTCAAGCAACCGTTGGAGACCTTAAATTCCTTGGATTGATCTGAAATTTGGACACGAGAAAGAAGAATGAGTCAGCTTTTATCTCGAAGAAGTTTCAAGTCATTTGGATCAACGGTCAGAGAGTTATATCAATTCTCGTGAAGACATATCAATATGGCTAAACCGACGAAAATAAAGGAAAACTTCAGTATTTCCTAATTTGACTTGGTTTAGCTAGGGATTTCGACCAAGCACGAATTTAGACCTATAAATACATGTTTTTAGCCACTTTAGACAGGAAGCTTTATTTTACATTCATATTTTTAGTTTATTCGCATTGGGAGAAGATCTCTGAACCTTATTGACAATTTGGAGAAGATTTCTGAACCCTTTTTTATTTCTGTTTATTTAATTATGAGTTTTTCTTCATCTCTCTTTTGTTTCTTTGCATCCATGTCCGAGTAATTCCATAGTTAGGTTTTCGGGTTTTTAAGGATTTTTTATGAATCATTGAATCAGACATAGATATGAATTTATATCTTTTGTTATCTTCATCTTTAGTCGTTTATAATGCTTGAACTAGATTGATCACCTAGTCTCATGATCTTAAGTGAATTAACTCATCAAAAGTGTTGTTAGGTTGCTAGAAAAGAACATAGATGAGCGAATTGTCCTTAGCCAACGAAAGCTGATGCTAAGGCGATTCGTGAACAAATTGAACCCGCTCGTAATGCTTGTCTACAATTCTAAGTTCAACGACAGTTAGGATTTTAGGTTGATAGATAAAGTGGTTGGAACCACGACAGTGGAAAAATCATATATTCATGTTTGAGTTCTAGATTGTGCTTATTTACTCCCTGAATAATTGTCTGGTTTATGATCTCTGAATTCCTGCGAATATCCCTAAAGCCTAACGTTTGTTAATTCATTAGTTTCATCGTTTATTTAGTTTATCATTTACATAATTGCATTCAACAATCAATCTTTTCGTCTTAGCTTAATTTCGTTCTTATAAATTCGTAGTGTAATACTTAGTCCTTGTGGATTCGATCCCTAAATTACTACTTCGTTTGCTGTGCACTTGCAGTAGTTTATATAGGGTTAAAACCTCTGTCATCATTGGTAAAATATAATGTAAAATTTCTATACGTGTTTTGTTTTTATAACTCGAAATTGTCTATAATTTATGAAACATGTATTTTTCTTCTCTAAAACGACCACTAAATATGTAAACCACTAGAGATTCCTAAAGAGATATTCTTTAAGGTAGAAGATTCTCTGATTAGATTCTTCAACAATTTTGAATTTATTTTTGGAAGATTCGTGATTCGATTCCCATAATGATGTTTTGATAATCAAAAATTGAGATTTTGCATAATTAGTCGACATATATTTTGTTGTTGTTGAGGTTCGTCACAAGCGTCGTTCTTCGCCGTCTGACCTTTTGAGGATCCCTTCTCTATGCTTTCTCTTCACTATTTCTAAATCAATGTTGAATTGCCGTAAAAACTAGATCAATGTCAATATTTTCGATTCAGTCGATCCGGTAAGTCACTTTCTCTTCACCATTTTCCCTTTTTCATAACCTCTCATTCATTATGGTTTCTCTCACAACTAAAAGTGTTTTTCGATTTGAATATTCAAGGCAAATTCATATATTTGATTAATAATTAAGATTTTTTTTATAGATGATGTAAACTTAATTCTACATAAGCACTTTCATTGGACTGAAATTTTAAATATCTAAAGAAATTACTATTTTAACTAGTAATAATAATACTTTATTTAAAAAAATCTCAAAAACATCTGAAAGAAATATATAATAATCAGTACAAACCCAAGTTATCTATATAGCCAGCATAAGAGCATCTCTTAGAGACTGGGGTGCAAATAGTTGCACGTTTAGAGGAACAAAACTTGGTGGGATTGGGTATTCCTCCAAAGTGTTATCATTTAGGTTGAACAAAAATTAGTGGAATTAACTATTCCTCTAAAATTTTACCATTTAGATTGAAAAGTGAAAAACAATTATTATATTTGTTCCCCAACAAAAATTGAAAGAATGAACAAAACTAGTGGAAAAATATTCTTCTACAAAATAGGAGAGTAACAAGTGGAACAAAAATTAGTTGAGAAATTCCCCAGGATGCCACCAAACAAAGTTTTTGTGAGAGTGAATTTTGAATGAGTTTGTAGAATGTACAAGTTGAAGATGTGTTACGGCTGAGGTACATTCTGAGTCAGTCCAAAGTACCTCAAGAAGCAAGTGTGTAGTGATTGACGTGGAACAAATGGCTAAGCTGGACCAGTGAAGACGCGAGCTTAGCTGGACATTCTATAAGGTTCTAGAAGCATGGAGGATAAGCTTGTAGGCGATCCTCATCTCAAAGATCCAAGTTGATCCCTTGGAGAAAATAAAGGATTGGATAACTACCAAATGAGAGATTTGTCATTATCTCTATTTGGGTAGTTGGTTAGGGTAAAAGTCACGTCCTATTGTGTATAAATAGGAGTCATAGGTGTTTGTAGACGCCAACCCTCATCATGTGAGAAAATTCTTAGTCTAGGGTTTTGGGGGTTCTTGTAAGAACACATAAACAAAGGGGCTTAGGATTTCTTCTTGAGAGGTTCTTGGATCATGTATAGATCCTTGAATATGTATGCTAGATAGATTGTTTTAGGTGAAACTTGTAAGTGCATCTAAAAGATTTTCTAGTAATATTTTCTTATGAAAAAACCCTTGTGCCAAGTTTTGTGTTACTTTCTGTTTTACTCGGAGTTCTCGCATTTACAATTGGTATAAGAGCGGCATTTGTCCGTATACATACAAGTGAGATCTTGTGGAAAAAAACGGAGAACTATGGAGATCATAAGTCAAAGAAATTTCACGGGGAAAGGATGACGCAAAGAACAGATCTTGTTTAGGCTGAGCTTCATCAAACTGCATCAGGAAGTAACTCAGAACGAGTGGAGAAAAGAGTCCAAGGTGCAGCATGGCTTTCTTTCTATGGAGAAAAGGAAAAACGGATCATGGTATTGGGACAAGGATGCACATGTCATACTGCAAAGACGCATGGAAGTCTACATAGCGTGAAGCCCCTCAAGGAAAGAGACTGAATTTTCCAATGTGAAGAGAAGAAATCAAGGTGCCAGTCTTTAAAAATGAGCATGGAGCAGAACACAGGCACATAAGCGGATATGAAAAAAAACAAGAGAAATTTTATTCTTACTTGTATCAACCAAGCAGGGGGAGAATATGTGCAAATTCAATGAAAAGCAACAAGCTCGATGTTATGCGATTAAAGGGGAGTTTAAAGAACATCAAGGCTTGTGTTGAGTGAAGTATTGAGTGCACGCTTGGATTCTAAAACTCAATCAAAAAGGGGGAGATTAAGAGTGAATTTTGAATGAGTTTGTAGAATGTACAAGTTGAAGATGTATTACGGCTGAGGTACATTCTGAGTCAGTCCAAAGTACCTCAAGAAGCAAGTGTGAAGTGATTGACGTGGAACAAATGGCTAAGCTGAACCAGTGAAGACGCGGGCTTAGTTGAACATTCTATAAGGTTCTAGAAGCATGGAGGATAAGCTTGTAGGCGATCCTCATCTTAAAGATCCAAGTTGATCCCTTGGAGAAAATAAAGGATTGGATAACTACAAAATGAGAGATTTGTCATTATCTCTATTTGGGTAGTTGGTTAGGGTAAAAGTCACTTCCTATTGTGTATAAATAGGAGTCATAGGTGTTTGTAGACGCCAACCCTCATCATGTGAGAAAATTCCTAGTCTAGGGTTTTGGGGGTTCTTGTAAGAACACATAAACTAAGGGGCTTAGGATTTCTTCTTGAGAGGTTCTTGGATCATGTATAAATCCTTGAATATGTATGCTAGATAGATTGTTTTAGGTGAAACTTGTAAGTGCATCTAAAAGACTTTCTAGTAATATTTTCTTATGAAGAAACCCTTGTGCCAAGTTCTGTGTTACTTTCTGTTTTCCTTGGAGTTCTCGCATTTACATTTTGTTCCTTAGATACCATTAATTTTTAAAAATTTCTTAGATACCATTTTTTTCAAAAAAAAAAAATCAAAATTTTCAAAAATACCACAAACACAAAAATTGATTTTTAAAGGGTTTAAAATTAAAATTTTTGGATTTGGGTTAACTATTGTACAATTAGGGTATAGTTTTAGGGGATAGGATGTAGGTTTTGGGTTTAGGGTTTAGTTTTGACCATTTAAACCTAATTTTAATTTTGTGGTATTTTTGGAACATTTGAAAAAAGTAGTATATAGGGAACTTTTAAAAATTGGTGGTATTGTTGAAAAAAAAACTTTGAAAAGTGGTATCTATGAGAATTGCCCATTTTGTTTTTCAGTTTCTTGTTCCACTCAATAATATTTCAATCGGTGCAATTCCATTTTTTTCACTCTTGTATACCATTTGCAGCCTTTCTATAATTATATTAAAAAAAAACAACCAGAAAAGGGGAAGAAAGAGAATATTATTTGTCTTCTCATAATTGGCTCAATTTATTTTTAGAATTTAAATTTCAGTTATACAATTAAAGTAATGTTTTGTACCATATGACTTGGACTATTAAAATTGTCTCTAAGAATCATCTTATGTCACATTTATAGTTTTCGTTTTAAATTACAAGATATTTTAAATGAGATAATTTATTAGTTTGTGCCTAAAATTTGAATAAAATGTGTTATTTGTTTGCATGCGAAAGAAGAGGTTATCTATTACTATCTCCGTTCCATTATATTAGATGTTTTAAGAGATTTTTATTTGTTGCATTTTATTACATGTTTTACTAATTTCTATGCAAAATTTAATGTTATTTGATTCTTTGACTTTTAAAATTCTATAGTCTTTTACATGATTTGGTTGCAATATATTTTTATTTTATTATTAAATATTTTTTATTTATAATTGTAACATCCCATAACCAAGGGAGGGTGTTTCACGTTGTTTTCGGTTTCAATTAAACCACTCGGTTTTAGCTCGGTTTGAGAGCGGAACCCTAGGTCTGCGTATAAAGTGGACACAGTCGGCGATTCTCTTTTGTTTTTTCCAGAGTTAAGAAGAGGAAAACTTGTTTTGGAGAGAGATTTCAAGTTCTTGAGAGAATCGTGAGGTTTTTGGTGTTTCGGTGATCGTAGAGGGTTTCCTAGCGAAAGAGAAGTGTTCTCTTGACGGTTGCTGCGAGAATTCAGCGGTTCCAGGAAGGTTTTGGGTCTAAATCACGTGCGTTTCTCAATCCCTTTCGTTAGGCAAAGGTGAGGGCGCGACCGTAGGCTCATCGAGGCCCTTTAGCTAGTTTTGAGGCTTGTTTGATGTGGTTTTGTGATGATTTGATTGATGCATTGAGTTGACTGCGTAATTGTGGTTGTATTGTAGATCGCGAGAACGAGCCATGAGAGGAGAGGCTTGTTCTGCGGATTATGCGACCGAAGTGTCGATCGACACCTAGATGTAGTGTCAATCGACACCTCTATTGTTGTCGTGTCGATCGACACGGGGAGATGTGTCGATCGATACTGTTGTTTCCTGAGTGTCGATCGACACCTAGTGGCAGTGTCGATCGACACCAGTTTGGTTTTGCGTGTTGATGTTATGAATTGAATTGTTTGGTTGTTGTGTGATAATTGCTGGTTAATTGGTTTAGATGTACTAGGGTTGGGCATTCGGTTAACCGTTCGTTTTTCGGTTCGGGTTATTTCGGGTTTCAGGTTTTCGGGTTTGGAAATATAAAACCCATTCGGGTAATTGTAAACTTCGGTTCAGATACGGTACGGGTAGTCTTCGGTTTCGGTTCGGATTCGGATACAAGACAGGAAACCGGAATTAACCAAACGATTTTCGGATACGGATAAACCGGGTATATTTGAACCGAAAAAACAAAAAACACGAAAAAGTTCAAGAAAACCGAAAACAAGAACACATATTTACTACTCTTTTCTTCAAAAGAACAAGAACACACATCCTTTAGCAAAATTAAACAAGTTCAAAAGTTATAACTTATAAAGCAAGGTTTCATACAAAAGCAAAGTTTAGATACAAGAAAGATCAATAATTCTTAGACTGCAAATCCTGAAAGAAAGAAACAAACTGAAATGAGAAATAAACACTGGAAATGTCTTCAAGTCTTCAAGTCTGCAAGTCTTCAAATCTTCAATCTGTATTGATTCGATGCTCTTCAAACACTGAAAATGGAAAACAAAGATGTATTTAGTACATAAACTAAGAATGTGTTTTTAAATGAAATGAAATATATTGAAATACTTACTTTTCTGAAAACTATCAAGCATTTCCACTTCAGCTAACAACTTCTCATTGGTCATGAATGTGGATTCATTGAACTGAATCTGAGTTTTCAACCATTGCTCAGTACAAATCAACACCTCAATATGGAAATGTGTTAAGCAACTCCTATATTTGTCTAACACCCTTCCACTAGTGCTAAAAGCACTTTCGAATGCCACTGATGACACTTGCATTGCAAGTAGATGCTTTGCCATTTCTGCTAGTACATAAAACTTACCACATTTCACTTTCCACCAAGAGAGCACATCATAGTGATGTCCTTTCATCAGCTTTACTACCACAATAGGCTCCTTCAAGTAAATGTCTAGTTCATCTCTTGTATCTTCAACCCCTTTCTGAGCTACCATCTCATTGTAAAGAAAATCCATCATCTGGTAGCTAGAGTCATCATAGACCAATTCCATTCTGTCTACCCCATGTTCATGACTGTCTTGACCACTAGCAGATGATATCTGACCAGACTGTGAAGATTGAGCAGTAGAAGAAGACCCTTTACCAAAATTTTCATAATACTCCTTGAATATGTCTTTCAACAGTTCATCCACTTGATCATACAAGAAAATAGCCTCAGCACTATCTTTTCCATACAATGTATCAAAACAACACTTTGCATACATCATCTTCTTTGTTGGATCAAAAAAAGAAGCTATAATCAACATCTTGTTGATGTTCTTCACACCACTCCAATACTTGTGGAACTTGTCCAACGTATCTTCTGCCATCAATCTCAAATCCGGATCATAACTCTTGCACTTAGCAGTCAAACTATTCTCTATAGTGACTATCTCACCGTAGGTCAAATGACAATTAACTTGTGTAGATGCAGAAACTACCAAAGTGATGTTGTTAAAGATTACTAAAAACTGAATCAACTTCTCTACAGCAAGCCAGTCATTAAGCTCAGGAGGTCATGATCTCTTATTCCCATTTTCATGCTCTAAGAAGTACTCATTGTACAATTTATCTTCTGCCTCCATCTTATCAAAAGCAACTTTATATTGAACTGCTCTAGACAACATAAGAAAGGTAGAGTTCCATCTCACCTTCATATCTATTGGCAAACTACCCCTAGTGAGCTTTCCTGAGTCTACTTTCACCTCAAATGTTTTCAACCTATTAGTAGATCCTCTAATATATGTAACTACATTACGTATAGCTGACACATTTTTCTTCAGGTCATTCAATCCTTCCTTTGCTACCAAGTTAATAATATGAGCACAACACCTCATGTGCATATAACTACCACCTAACACAAACGCATCATTATGCAATACACTAAAATCTGCATGGAACCTCTTCATTGCTGAAGTGTTAGCAGTTGCATTATCAAGTGTAACACAAAATATCTTATCTATCCCCCATTCACATAACAATTCTATCAGCACAGTAGATATAGTCTGACATGTATGGTCTCCAACATACTTGATACTATCGATTTATACCCGAAATAAATCACTGCAAGTGCACAGGTACGTAGTAGTAAATAACGGGATCGAATCCACAAGGACCAATGGCTTACACAACAGATTTTAGATTTTTAAACTAAGCTAAGCAGGAACGAGATGGTTGATTGTATCAAAATTTAAAAGACAATAAAGCAATTAAAAACAGTGTAAATTCAGATGATTAAAAGCGTTAGGGAATAGGGAATTCTCAGGAAATCACAATCATGAACCAGACAACTATTCAGATTCTAAGTATGCATGCATCTTAAACTCAAACACTTTTATAAACTACTCCACTTTCATGATAACAGTTACTTTCCCTAGAGATCCGAGAGCCTATACTTTTGCATGGTCACGGCTATCCTAGACAAGCATTATACGTTCAGGTTTGATTAGTTCATAATACTTTATAACTAAACTTTCGATTGTTATAATGCATTACTCATCAACAGTAGTTCTAGCTATATGCAAACTTTTGGAATGCATATCAACTTAAGATCTAGTGATTAAATGGCCAATTCAATCCTAGTATTATGCCTAACAGTGATGAAGATGATAAAGGATAAGCAACCTATTTGTGTCTGATTCAATCGGTGAAATCCATCGAAAAACCCTAAAACCTAACTAGGGTTCTACTCAGACATGATAAAGAACAAAGCAGAAATCATGGATGAATAGAATTGCATAATCATGGAATAAGAAATAAGAGTAGGGTTTAGAAATCTTCTCCAAAGGGATTGAGATCTTCTCCCAATACACAGCTCTAAAATCTCTCTAAAAGTCTCCAAAAACGTGCAGGAATAAAAGGTGTGTTTTTTTCAGTCTAAAAGAAATAGGGTTTTTATATGATATAACGCAGAAAAAGGAAAATCCCATAAAATCAGGGAAACAGACCGGTCGGTCCGTTTGATGGACCGGTCGGTCCTCTTCAAAATCAGGTTTCTTCGTCTCGCCTGGACCGGTCGGTCTGAGTTGTCCAGTGGGTAGACCGACCGAGCAGACCGGTCGGTCCATGAATCGTTTGATCGGTCTCGGTCTTCACGTGCAAAAAGGGACCGGTCGGTCCAACCACTGGACCGGTCGGTCCAGGGCCTTCATTTCACCGATTTTCGCCCATTTGCTTGAATCTTCGTTCCGAACGCGTGTAGCTCCAAATCCTCATGTATGGACCTAAATAAAGACTCAAGACAACTCAAAAGACTCTAAAACCTCATTAAAAACATAATTAGGGAAGTCCAAATTCTCATTATATCAATACTTGAATCCAAGAATTAGTTTCCTTAGCTGCCAGTTTGTGTCAATGAAATAGGCAGTTACAACCATGTAACTAGCACCTGATGACAATGAAACATATAAACATAAGTAAGAAATACAACACAACAGAGACAAGTGAATTAATTAACATAATCAACAAAAGAAATGACCTGTATTCTCATTTTTCCAGATATATGTTGTAAGAGACACCCTGTGTTTGTTGCTCAGGATCCAGTTCTTCAATTCTTCTTTCCTTCTCCCATACATCTTTACCACATTTCTGGTAACAGTCCTTCTAGACTGAGGTGTGTGAAGGTTCACCTGGTAACATAAGTAATTAGTATTGGGAATAATGTACAAAAGACACTTAATTTTAACTAAATAAGTACACATGCCTTTCTGCAGAAGTGATGCCAACCAATGCTCTCAGTAAAAGACATTGGCAACTCCGATAACACAATCAATTCCTCTGAAGCTTCATGGAATACCTCTGCAGATACCTTTGTTGTCATCAACTGACCATCTTTGTTGATAATGGGTTGACCACCTTTGCTTCCATCCATATATGCCTTGTACTCTTTACTACATTTCAGGTGGTTTGTGAGGACTGAAGTGCCTTGCTTGGATGGACACGAAAGGAGTCTCCTGCAATAATTGCAAATGCATTAATTCCTATCACCAAATTTCCTTGTGAAATGAATCCAGTGAGGAGATCTTGTGTTTGGTTGCTTCTCAAGTTGCTCTGTAGTTGGCTGAGAAGTAGCTCCACCATCTGCTTCTTTCCCTTTCCCTTTCTTTTGTCTCTTACTTTCATGAGTCAAAAACATCTCTGGATTGCCTTCTTCTCCCGTCGCTTCAACACTCTTATCACCAACATTTTTCTCTTGGTTCAAAGAAGCCGAAGAATCCATCTGCATAAACAAAACAAATACATTCAAAAGTTTAAACTATATGAAATTAAACACATAATCATAATCAAACCCAATTACAAAATCGATTTCAATGCAAACATTTCTCTAAAGTTTTCTGATGAACAATTTTTACAAAAAAATTCCATTAACAGAGATATGCCTAAACAGAGATGAAGATGATATCTCAATCACAAACAAAAAAAACTTATCTAAAGTTTAGATTCAAAACTATATCGAAAACAAAAACTAGTTCATCACAAACTGAAATCGAATCCCAATTCAAATCAAATTTAATCATAATCGAATAACCCTAATTC
Organism: Draba incana; assembly: GCA_963576765.1. NCBI lineage: Eukaryota > Viridiplantae > Streptophyta > Magnoliopsida > Brassicales > Brassicaceae > Draba > Draba incana. Next base: position 26,285,342 of record OY755214.1, on the reverse strand, counting down.
GAATCATGAACCAAATCGGAAACTCCCAAATTAAACACCAAAAATCGAAAATCTACTAATCGGAATCATCTAATTGTTACCTGTGATCGATTTCTTTACGTCTCTGACTGAGGAGACAGAGGTCGACGGCGAGTTGAGTTTTCTAGTTTGAGAAATGAATGATGAACAATAGGTTATTTGGGATTTAGGTTTTTTGAACCGCGAAAATTTAGGAAAGGAAAGCCAAGAGTCTCTCGGGTATAATTAGGGTAGTGTATATAGTATGCGGGTTTTTCGGGTACCCAATTAAATTTCGGGTTATCCCGAAACCGAAACCAAAACCAAAACCGAAATCCTTAAGATATAAAAACCATTCGGTTTTTACCCCTCTACCCGAACACGATCCGAACCCGGTTTTTTTGGTTCGGTTTCGGGTTTGGTTTTCGGTTTCGTGTAAAGTGCCCAGCCCTAAGATGTACTTAGCATGTAGATAGGAGGACCGTCTCACTAAATATGTATGATAATACTTACGCAACTATGTGTTCCATGTGTTGCAGGTAAATGAAAAGTGTGATTGCGGAATCATGGCGTATGAAGAGAATGATAGGGTTTTATTTATGAGTTTAGTTTCTAGTTGAACATGGTATTTAGGTTGCTAGAATAATTGTTTGGTTATTTGGAATTCTGGAATTGAGTTTGAATTGGAATTTGGTTTAATGGAATTAAATTGTTTATTGGAATTATTTGATTGAATTAAGTTTGTTGATTTTTCCGCTAATCATTGGTAATTGCTGAATTAGCCGTTGAAAGTTTAGTATTTATGGAAATACTAAATTCGGGTTAATTATTTGTTTATTTATTTATTTATATAAAAAATGTTGGTTGTTTCAATAATTTATGTTTCTTAATTCCCGCGCATTCAACCAAAAATCTTACAAAACGGAACGAGGAAATATTTGGTTTTGCAAAAACATAGATAATTTTGTTATCAATTTTTATATCATAATAAATCATAGAAGTTAGTGTAGGTACATAGAAGATAAACGTATATTTAATTTAGAGAAAATAGCTTTTGTTTAAAATTTTAATAAAATGTTTTTTAATGTTTTCCCATGAAATGAATCTAATCTCAGTGTCCCTACGAACCTCATTGGCCTGGCATTCCAAAGATGAATATTGGAAGTTCTCAATATATTCACTTATACAAATTCAATTTACATATATCTGAACTAGCTAGTTTTATAATAAATGTTCGATGTATGGTAGAAATTTCGATTTTCAACATTCATATACTTAGATAAATTCTTTTATAATGAACATGTAATAGTTTTTTTGTCATTTTTTCAAATATCATAAATATTTGCTGAAATAAGTATATGATTTGTTTCGGAAGACATTAACTATCCATGGTTTTGTGTCCCCTTGCTGGTAGAGATGTTTCCGAATGGTAGACTTATTAGAGTGGTTGGTAGAGTATTATTTTCAATGACAAATTTATTTTAGAGAAGTAGACTTATTTGGTGATTGGTAGATTTATTTCCGAAGATTAGTAGATTTGTTTTCTTTAACGGTAGAGTTAATTTGGCATGGTAGAGTTAATTTCGTGATTGGTAGACTTATTATAGTGGTGGTAGAATTATAATAGTGGATAACAATGGTAGACTTGTTATAGTGGTGGTAGAATTATAATGAGTGGTAGATTTATTATTTTCGACGGTAGACTTATTAAATCTCCGTTTACTAGAAAAACTTCGATTGGCAATTACAAAAAATATCGGTAGAGTTGTTTTTTCTGTTTACCTTATGGTAGATATGTTTTTCGGATGATAGACTTGTTATTCGAAGGAGCTTGGTAAATTATTATGATTGACTTATTATCCGACGATGGTTGTCATATTATTGTGGTAGACTTGTTATCTGACTTAGGTTATTGAAACAACCCTGTAGTGGTAGACTTGTTATTTGACCTAGGTTATTCAAACAACCATGTGGTGGTAGACTTGTTATGTGACTTAGGTTTTTCAAACAACAATGTTGTGGTAGACTTTTTATGTGACTTAACAATATTGTGGTAGATTTGTTATCTGACTTAGGTTCTTTACACAACAATGCGGTGATAGACTTGTTATTTGACTTTGGCTCTTTAAACAATGTGGTGGTAGATTTGTTATCTGACTTACCTTTTTTAAACACTATTGCGGTAGACTTGTTATCTGACTTAGGTTCTTTAAACAATGTGGTGGTAGACATATTATTTGACTTAGGTTCTTTGAATAATGTTGTGGTAGACTTATTATCTGACTTAGGTTTTTTAAATAATGTTGTGGTAGACTTATTATCTGACTCATGGATCAAAGGTGCATTGGAGATTGAGATGGAGCAATACCAACCAAGGAAAAAACACAAGTGTTCTAATTGTCGTCAATACGATCATAATCATATCACTAGTGAAGCTTAAATATGTGTCTATTATTATGTGTATCTTTTCAGTTTTAACTTGTTTTTTCAGTTTTAATGTTATGGTAATTGATGCTAAAGGCATTGGAAACATATTATATAGCGAGCAAATTTCTAGAGTACATAAATTTTGCCAATTCATTACATTGAACAGAGAATGAAATCTACCATCAAAGAAAAAAAAATCAACCATCAAAGAAAAACAAATCTACCATACCATTGAACAGAGAATAAATCTACCATCAAACATAAATTTGTAAGTTATCCACGACCTCTGCCTCTTCCGCCACCCCTTCGAAGCCTCCACGTCCATTAGATGACCACTATCAGCGGCGGTTCCTTGAAACGGAGTACCGTCTGATCTAATGTGGTCCGTTTCGACATCGTAAAATGTCAAAATAAATCTACCATGGAACATAAATAACTCTACCATGACACACAAATAAAATGTTCTAATCTATTAGTGGGGGTCATTGTAACATCTCAATTTTAAGATATATGTGGTGTATGCGGAGATGCTTAAAAGAATAGATTTGGCTACCTATGTCACCAAAGTGCACTTATCTTTTCGGTCACACGTCCTGAGAACTCCAGAGTTAAATGTGATTAAGTTGAAGCAATTTAAGGATGGGTGACCTACTGGAAAGTCATTTTCAATACTGTGTGAGTGAGGGCAAAACACGGGGAAATATCGCGTGGTGATTTGCAAGATCAATAAAAAATATTTTCAAGCCTCCCGGACTAACGTACCGACCGTCGGACATGGTGGGCCCATGGAAGGGGCGATCGGGACGTTACACAAACTCACATGAATAAAGGCCAGAAAGCGAAGGGCCAAGTGAGAGACATCACCGTTGTCAGTTCAAAGGAGAGAGATACGATCGTCGAGGGAAAGAGTGTGGTGCCGCCGAGTATGGGGCATAAGAGAAAGAGAGGACGACCGCATGGGAAGAGGGCTACCACGGTTGCACCTGTAGGCCCTGTCGAGGAGGATCTCGACGGAGCCGTTGCCGCATCGGAATGATCTCTCTGTGAGTGGGAACCGAGCCACCATTTGCTTGAAACCGTCGTTGTTGACCGTCGTCACTCACGCTCACGCGTTAAGGAAACCCTAGCCATCATATTTGCTTCGTTTTCAAAGTAACACAAAAACTTGTTTAGGAAAACCTTAAGGGTTCCGAAAGTTTGGATCTCGAATATATATATATATATATATATGTAGTGGTAATGAGTTGAGCGCACTAAGGGAAGCAAAAAGCCTATCGGTGGTGTGGTTTGGTTGGTATGGTTTGGCTATGCTTGGTTGGTTGGAGATCTAGTATATGCGTATGATGGATTGTTTTCTTGGTTTAGTTGTGTATCAAGTGGAGAGATAACCCTCCATCATTCATTAACTTGTTATTCACCGTTTCTTGTTCCTTCCTTAGGTAATGGAATGTGAAAGGAGCTTGGAGTAAGCCGGTAGATTCCTATTTGGGAAATGACACCCTTTCTTTTGCTCTGTGAGTGGGAAAAGAGGAAAGGTGTCTTAAGATTTCAATATCTTTTCAAATTATGATTTAAAATCAATAAAATAATTTAAGACTATTCGGGTTTTCGATTCACATTTATGAGTTATCCAAAAACAGACCCCGTTCCGGGTCCAACAATTCAGAAGCAAGGTGTTACAAAACTGATGCCGATAAGCCTGGAGGATAGAAATCTTCGTCGACTTTCTAAGCAAGACCTCGGCTCTATATAATTTTTTGCTGTTAAATCTATAATCCATACTATATAGAAAATATAGAAATTTGACCTATTTCTATTTAGTTTTTTTGTTGTTAAACCTATATAAAAATTTCAGTCCATACTCTTATAATTGAGACTGGTCTGATTCTAATAATTTGAAGCATCTCAAGATACCTGGTCTCAGATGTTCAACCCAATCATTGATCCATGACCAAACTCTTTGCTGGAGTATCTCTTACTCCTCTAGAATAAATTGTAATGCGAGTAAAGAAAACGAGAAGGAAGAAAGACACAAAAGCGAAACAAAATCAACTCATTGACCGAATTATCACAAGACAAAAGAAAATTATCACAACTTAGATTACAAAATGAGAAATGCAGGTTTGAAAAAGATCATGCTGGCTCTGTTTAAGTCGCCTTTCGATTGACTTTTAGGTACGGTAGAGCGCCAATTACATTTTCATAGTCGCTCCGGTTCACTTCAGTCTGCGTTACACAAGACATAAGTGAAAGTTAGACATGTAAAGAGAAGAAACCAAAAATGCAGAGCAATGAAATTGTTACTCACCAAACCCAAAATAAGAAATAACTAGAACTTGTGATCATGAGATTGATGCCAACAGTTTTTTTTTTTTTCCATTACTAATGGTTAAACATAACAGATTTCTTCTTAAGTCACATTTCCAATGGAAGCCAATGCAATGAATCTCAATGTCATGATTTCCATATCGCACAATTTAAGTGATTCAGCAAGAGGTGCAAGGAATCGAATGCACTAGGAAACTCACGGTTTTAACTTCAAAAATCATGCATTTGCTATACAGACATTAGAAGCCAAGTTCTCGACTTGAAAAATACGAGTTTTTTTTGGGTATCTTCACTCTCATTATGCTCTTCTAAGAACTCATTTTTTTCCTACCGATTCACACCTCGCACTGAAACACTCAACAAAAGCCACCTATAACTAATTTCCGAAGCTTGGGAAACACATCACACACACACACACACACAAAACTACAGAATCTACAATGAACCTAATGAAGAACAGAAAACCAACCATTTTTGATAGACGCAATTTCCTCTTGTTGTTCTTCTTAGCTAACAAATGCTGCTTCCCGGATCTCCTCCTCACTATCTTCCCTCTACCCGTCACCCTGAACCGCTTCGCTGAAGCCTATCAACACATATATTACGCATTTTCATTCACACAAAGCCTAAACAACAATCAAACAAAATAGAGCCATCAAACACTTCTTGGAAGCTAACACAACAAAATTCACAGTTTCAAGAAATGCAAAATTTCATCAGATAGGTTTCAATCACAGTTCTTGATAGTTACATGGAACTAATTCACAAATTTTCATTGATTCCCACTTCCGCCATTAAAATCCCCAAATCATAATACTCCACTTCAAATTCAACTCAAGCAAAGGAAATTTCTCAGATTCTTCTAATTAAACCCTAAAACCAGAAGAGGGAGAAGGAAAAAAACCTTGTGGGTCTTCATCTTGTAGCCCTTATGAGCGAAAACGGTAAGAGAGTGAAGTCTCTGAGAATTGGGAGAAACAATTGTTGAAATCTTCTGAGGAAAAACCGCGCGAAGCCCAGAAATGCATTGAGTTGAGCTAAGACTCGACGAAGACGAGTCACAAGCCTTGTTGAATCGAGCGAATTGAACGAATCCGTGAGTGGAAACCTTTGGAGAAGAGCGTAAAGGACATAACCTAAAGTTAACGGAAGCAATTGAGAGAGAAGCCATTAGGGTTTGTGCTCTCGGCGAGTTTTGATCTTTTTGCACTCACTGCTATTGCAAAAAGAGAAGAAGATGAAGATAAGCTTTTTTGCCCAGAGAGGTAGATTGATAGTGAATGGATGAGAGATTAGTAACTCGGTTTATTCCGGTTTATACGGTTCAGAGAATCCAATTAATGTACACAAACCGGAATTACAGATTTATCATTTATTTTAAGTAATAAATAAAGCAAAACGCATCATGAAGGCTAAACTTTTCAACAAGGTTTTGAATTTTGATTACTGTTCTTGGTACAATCTCTACTTTAGTCTCATATATTGACAATTTTAGTTTACATCTTTTTTTTCTTTTCCGTCTAAAGATTGATTTTATTCATCAACAAAAGAGAACATTACATATCATAGAGTTTTAAAGCCCAAACGAGTGGAGCGATGCCAAAAACAGGGGAGCAATATTCGAAAAGCAGAATGAAATACATCAGAATATAGAAAATATAATCACCTCCGAAGCAAACTAAGATAGATTTAGGACTACAAACCAAAGAATATCACAAGGAACCTGCAACTTCTCAAAACTCCGCAATAGTCTTTATCAAATACCTACCAATGACGACACATCGATAACTTAGACCTCCCATAGCAAATAAGATATACCTGACAAATTCAAATTTCCTAAGCTTCATAACCCGGCAAGACGAACAAGTTCTTCAAACTTTTCTCCCGGATGCAGTGACGTCATACACGAGACATTAAAACACCTAAATATAAGCTGCAATGAACGGACCATATCTCGATCGGATTTGTTTGGTAGTGACAAGGAGCGGCTTCAAACCAAACAAGGTAGTACCGGTCTCAGCAAACTGAGATAGGAGCAAGATCGACCCAGAGGAAAACAAAGATCATACATGAACCTGAAAAATTGCAGAATTTGACAATAAACCCTAGCTAAATAGCAATCTGAAAATCTGACAAGAGGGAACACGGATCTAAACGAAAATACGAATTAGGAGGTTATAAGTCCCAACCCATAGGGAGAGAGACCAAACCCAAACTACATCCGATCAAAAATAGATCTACAAAATTCAAGATCTAAAAAACGGATCTAATTTTTCACACCAACTAACCACAAGAACCGCAAAGGAAACAAAGCTAAAAAGAGAAAGGAAAGACATAGACCCAGCCCCAACACTAATTGGAGCCACCGGAGCTGCACTCGCCGGAAAAAACAAAGAAAGGAACCAGATAGCGCTTTTTAGAGAGAGAAAAGGGAAAGAGTCCCCTGCCTTTACTCTATTTACACTCCACGAGTTTTTTAGTTTTTATCAAAGTCGAACACATATCTAGAAATGAGCAAAATTATATTAACATGTTATGGTCCAGGGGCGGAGCCACTTGAGAGGCAGGGGGTCATATGACCCCAGTTAAATACACAAATATAATGTAATGTATACAAATCCAGTAGCAAAATTGCTATTTCTCTAGGCATTGACACATCAAGACTTAAGCCCATAAGGCCCAAACGTGAATGACATATATTACTACAAGAGAAAACACGTGTAACCCTATAATCTAATTTTCAAAGACGTGGCAGCCAGTGGATGAACAAGTAAAAATACATTCTCCACCGCCTTTGATCAATCTCTGCAACCACCGCCGGTGAAGCATACCCATTCACCACCGCCGAGAAGCCTCATACAATCTATAAAGATCATGCATCAAACTGAAATTTTAAAGCTCCTTTCACCAAACTGAGACAAACTTGACCGGAGAAAACTATAAGTCACTAGAGGATAAGGTCGGGGGAAATTCAGAACAACCGGAGGAAAACCCTTTGTCGGACTGCTTCCTATAGGAAAACACCAACATTTGCTGAATCAAACTCCAAATTGGCCAAAAAATCCATCAAAACTATCCTTCTTTCAATCGGAGATACTAAAACTTTTAAGGCTATACCGGCCTATCAAAGATGATTTAGATTTACTCTCCTAGAAAGAGATCTAGGCAACCAGTGAAAGAAGCTTTCCGAGCAAGAGCTAATCGGAATCTAAGATGACCATGAAAGGGCTTAATCTATCAACATAATCCGAATTCAATCAAAAAAGAGATCCGAACACAATTGGAAATAACAAATCCGGTTAAGCCGAAAATCGAATCTGATTATAATGGAATATAACAGAAACAAAGAACAAAGAAATTATAAAGAAAATATAAACATATAAGCACGCCACGGCGCCGACAAGTCGGTCGCGGGGCTAAATTGAAAAATATTTTCCTTTTCTAGAGAGAAGTCGGAGAAATTTTAGAGAGAGAGAAAAAGAATTAATTGTATTGACACATCATGGGTTCATTTCTCAAACCGACCCCTTTATGTTTTTTTTGTCTCATTTATTACGTCTTTTTTTTTCTTATACTCTTGAAAATTATGAAATTTGTGGAAATAGTGCAACTCATTTCCCTTTCTAATTATTATGAAAAATATAAATCATTAGCTAGATTCCGCACTAAGAATTTATATGTGAATTCAGAAAAAAAAACTTTAGTCTTAGAAATGTCAATAAATCTGACCAAACTCGGACACAAATAAAGAAAATAGATTTATATTGACAAATGATCAAATATACAAAGAGAATTTTAGCTAGACCAGTCGTGAGACCTAAAGTAGTGTTAAGTGTAAGCTTATGAAAAAAGTTGGTCATTTCGGCTCCATCTTCCCGTATTTATGCCTCAGTGAGCTAATGGTTTATCTCCGCGTATCTCTCCTCGTCGCCAGAGATCTCGGGCACGTTCGGGTTCATCATCCAAAAATATCAGGATTGCAGTTGAGGCGTTGGGTGGCGCTGACTCGTTCTAGCTTCGCGGATTCAGGCGGTTGAAGAATCTTCAGCGCGGTTGGGAATGGGCCAGTGACTCAAGCCTAACACAATAAGACAATTTGCTTGCCCTTTATGTGAGTTTGAAAGAATTATGGGCCTCAGGCCCAATTATATTTATAATAGAGTCTGATTATAAACAGGCTTTACGAGCCGGATTTATGAGGTGAAATCCACCTCACGGTAGGCTTGTTCTGGCTTGAGAGCTCGACTCGGATTGTGATTCCCTGGTTCTTTGCCTTGTCGTCACAATGTTTACTTCTGCCTTTGCGGCTATGCCGATAATCAGTTTCTCTATCCACTTAACTGGGATTATTCTTTTGACTAAAGGGTATGAGGTCGACGCTAGACTCGTTGGGGCATCTGCGGAGGTGTTCCCACCACGCGGGTTGCATGTCAGCTCAAAATTATCGAACTGCTTGGCCAGCTCGCAGATGATTTTCAGGTAGGCATCCATTTTATCGTCTTTGGCTTTGTATTCGTAATGGAATTGGCTGGTAAAAAACTGAGGATCGTTGAATACTCTTAGCTCCCTAGCTTCGATCCCGAGAGCTAGTCTGAGTCCGGCTTTCATATTCTGCCTCATTGTAGGAGGCTTTGTATCTGAGTCGTAAAGATTATTCCAACACTTCTCTAGCTGGAGAGGTGAGCTCGATAGTTAATTCGGCTAGCCTTCCTGTTTGGTTGGGACTATGCAATACCGTTTTTATGGGATGAGATGTCATCACCATAATTGCATGCGACAGAAAATATGCTCTCAACTTTTGATTTTTTCCATGGTCGGGTATCTGGTTTCTGCATCTAGCAAAGATTTACTCACGTAAAACATTGGATTCTGCTCATATGTTCTTCCCGGAACAGCACTCCACTTAGATTGGTTGGTGATACAGCAATATACAAGTATAAGGGTTCTCCCTCTACTGGCTTTGCTAACATCAGCGGTTCGCTGAGGTAAGCTTTCAGATGGTTGAAGGCTTCCTTACATCTGGCATCCTAATTGAATCTCTTGTTGCCTTTTAACAACTGATATAATAGGAGGCACTCATCGGTAGATCTGGATATGGAGTGGTTCAACCCTGCTATCCTCCTTGTTAGTCTTTGCATCTCCCTGGTTGGTTTGAAAGATGCCATCTCCATAAATGTTGTGATTTACTTGGGATTAGCTTATATTCATCGTTATGTGACCATGTAGCCTAGAAAATCTCTTGATGGAACTCCAAAAGAAAACTTGGCGGGGTTCAGCTTCATTCCATACTGATTCAGGATCGCGAAAGAGTCCTTCAAGTGGGCGACATGGTCGTTTTGATCTGTTGATTTTACCAGCACATTGTCGATGTATACTTCTATAATTTTTCCGAGCTGCTGGGCAAACATTATATTCACTAGTCGCTGATATATAGCTCATGTGTTCTTTAATCCGAAGGGCATTACTTTATAGCAATAGGTCCCTTAGTCAGTGATGAATGCAATTTTTTCTTAGTCGTTAGGATTCATTAGAATCTTATTGTATCTGGAGAAGGCATTTATGAGAGATAACAGCTGGTGTCCTGTTATGGCTTCGACTATATGGTTGATGTGTGGGAGCGGGAACATGTCCTTTTAATATGACTTGTTCAGGTCGGTGAAGTCGATGCACACTCTCCACTTCTCATTATTCTTCTTGCTACTACAGGATTGGCAGACCAGTCTGGGTACTTGACCTCCCTGATTGATTCAACCTTAAGTAAGCGTTCCACTTCGTCTTTGATGGCTTTAGCTCGCTCAAGACCGAGCTTGCGTCTCTTTTACTTGACCTATATGTAAGTTGGGTTACCGTTTATCTCGTGAGAGGTGACATCGATGCTAATTCCTTTCATATCGAAGGTGCTCCACGCGAATGAGCTGTCGTTCTTCTTGAGGAAATTAACTAGCTCCTTCTTGATCGATTATGGGAGGTCGACTCCGGTTCTAACACACTTTTCATGGTGAGCTTTGTCAATGTAGACCTTAGTGACCAAATCCTTTCGAGGTTTTGATCAGTTGGGGGTTATCATGTTATGCTAGCTGACGTAGGTTTTGCTCATCCCGCTTCTATAATTGATATTGGGTGGATTTTTCATGGTGCTTGTGCCCGTTAAAGTAGCAGATTCTTGAGGTTTTTTTGTTACCTCTGATTGTTCTTATTCCGTTGGGAATAGAGAATTTAACGCATTAATGATAAGTTAAAGGTACGACTATCATGGCGTATATCCATGGCCGTCCAATTATTGCGTTAAATGAAGCAGAGCTATCTACTACAACAAAATCCATAAACTTATGAACTCTTTTAGCAACTCTCGAGAGTCGGACCATTTATATGGAGTAGGTCGTTTCTCTTGCAAAGCCTGGTTAGTGGCGTGCCTTTGCCTTGTAAATCCAAGTCGTTGAGACCTATCTTATTGTATGCGTCATAGAATAACATGTCAACTAAGCTGCCATTGTCTATCATTACCCTTGAAACTAGGCAGCCACATATTTTGAGCTGGATTACTAGAGCATCATCATGATGCTTGTCTAGGTTTGCGGTTTCTCTTTCTACAAAATTACTTTGGTGGTCTACTCCCCGGAATGCAGTTGGAAGCACATGTGCCGCGCTGGCCCTGATCTTCTGAGCTTTTATGGAGTTTATCAAAAACTCTACATAACTTGGATCCTCCGAGGATGAAATCAACTTGTTAAACTGGGATCTGAGTATTGAGACCTTTGAAGACTCGTGGTATTTTCATCCAGAGGGTGGCTGGCTTCTTCGGAGCTGGTGGTGGGGTTTCAACCAATTTCATTAAACCGCCATATATGTTGAGCTCTCCAAAGATTATGTCAATTCTTTTCCTGGATGTAGGAGGGGGTTGAACTTTGTTCGTTTCTTCTACGGTTCTTTCCCGTTTCACCACTGACTTCTTTTTCTTGGGCTTTTTGGGAGGTAGAGATTCGATTTTGGTTTCTTTTCCTCTACCACTTGTTTATGATGAGCTGGCTCGGCAAGCTTCTTCTATTTTCCTTTAAGGCCGGCCAGGTAGCGACACTCCTTGGTTGAGTGTCCTATTTTACCGTGGTGAGTACAATACTTTGTTTTGTCATATTCGGATTTCTTGACTCGCTGCGCGTGGTCAATAACATATGCTTGTTGACCCTTTGCGTAATTTTTGGTGAATTTCTGGGGCTGAGGTTGTCTAGTTGGAGCTACAAGATTTTTGTACTTTTCTTCCAAGATAGTTGTTTCCTCTTCAAGGTAAGCATAGATAGTTGCACGGTGTAACGTATCATCAAGCAGCATAAAGGGATTGACGGCCAACTCCTCCCTGAATCTGGATTTGTGCCATAGGCCGTTCTTGAACACTCCCAAGGCTATGCTTTTATTCAAATTGGCGATCCTAGATTTGATCGCTTTGAACCTCGCGATGTAATCTCAGAGTGGTTCTGTCGGCCCTTGTGTCAGCTCCCAAAGATAAGCTTTAGAGGCTCTCGCTTCAATGAACACGGAGTACTACTTGAGGAATAGCGCGATCAGGTGATCGAAACCATTGATTGAGCAGATATCCATTTCGCCAAACCACTCCAGGGCATGTCCTACTAAGCTTTTAGCGAATAATCTACAGTGACATGCCTCCCTTTTGTTATCGGCTAGGAGAGCTCTCGCTACATCTAACCGGAACGCTCTTACATGGGTTTTAGGATCGTTATTTCCGGAGAACTCTAGAAACTTGATCTTTCCAACCTCCCTATCAGTGAATGGTATTTTTTGAATTTCCTAGATTGCTCGATCGATATCTGGAGCTGAGCTTATGGCCCTATGAAAGCACAAACGCATGAATTGTAGCTCGTCTTGAGTTTGCTCACCGTATCTATAGAAGGTGTCTTGATCGATGACATTTTCGGCGGCCACGAGATCCACATTTTTTGTCGTCTAGTTACCACTCGCAGGGGTTTGAATTGAGTTGCTCAGAGAATTTCCCTCGAGCGTTGTCATTCCTACCCACATTGTTGGAGTAGGTTGTGTCATGTTCAGCGAGGGAAGGGGTGGTAAAAATCTTTTGCTCACCTGTGTGGAGGTATTCTGTGAGCTCAGACCGGGTAGATCTACAGTCCATGAGTTCGACCTCACACTAGGGTTGAGGTCGAACGTTGGATAGCGTGCGACATTGGTAGGGGTCACTTGGATCCCTGAAAAAATCAGTTGCCGCCTCAGGGTCGTATTCCTTGCGGGAGTCACCTCTCTGTTGGGCGTCTGGCGAGGTGGGAGCCCTTGAGCAATCGACTTAGACATCTCCTGGAGTTGTGCCATGAAGGTCCTTTCTTGTTGATCGAGACGGGCCACCACCATGTGGACAGTTAAGTCTTACCCTTGCGTTCGCTGTACCAAAGTCAAAATCATTCGGCGCATCTCTGATAAGTCATCTTGGAAGCGCTTCCTTCGTCCCGTGGGGAGCGGCGGGAGTCCATCTGTCGATGTGTTGACGGTAGTCATTCCACCAAACTCGGACACAAATAACAAAAATAGATTTATATTGATGAATGGTCAAATATACAAAGAGAACTTTAGCTAGAACAGTCGTGACTCGTGAATGCTAGAGTAGTGTTAAGTGTAAGCTTATGGAAAAATTTGGTGATTTCAGCTCCATCTTCCCGTATTTATGCCTAGGTGAGGTAATGGTTCATATCCGCGTATCTCTCCTCAAAGCCAGAGATCTCAGGCACATTCGGATTCATCCTCCAGAAATATCAGGATTGCAGCTGAGGCGATGGAACTTCGCTGACTCAGGCGGTTGGTGAATCTTCAGCGCAGTTGGGTATGAGCTACTGACTCCAACCCAGCACAATAAGACAATTCGCTGGCCTTTTATCTGATTTTGGCAGGATTCTAGGCTTCATGCCCAGTTACATTGATAATGCAATTTGATTATAAACAGAGTTTATGGGCCGGAATTATAGGGTGAAATCCTGGTCCAATATTTAGTAGTTACTTAATATTCTTATGCTATAAGTTATACAATATGTTTAAAAAAAAAAAAAAAATTGATCCTGATAAAAATATTTTTTGGATTCGCCATTGTTATAGTTTTTCGCCAGAGAAAATTATAGGTCTAATCAAATAATTTATCCAGCGAGTCATGATTGCTACCAAAATATCTCAAGAACAAGATTTATATAGTTAGATGCTTAAAAATAGATGTTGTTTCATTTAGATTAGACCAAAGACTTTCCTAAATCGTTTGTAAATACATTGTGTACCTTAGCTATATATAAACTCTAGCAACACACCTTTTTTTTGCTCTTTTGATTTCATGATTACAATACAATTATGAGTGCTTTTTGGAATCCGTCTTGTTGTTCATTTTTTTTTTTTTGTTTAATTAACTCTTTTTTGGAGACAGGATTTTCCAGACATCATGTCAGATGTTAAACTAGTGTTTTATTTAAAAAAAAACCCTAATCAATTTCATCTAATCAATCTCTCGACGTTTGATGGTAGAAACCAGAAACCATCTTGCTCATCCATTGGTTTACATGCTTTTGAAGTTAGTTTTAACTTTACCAGTTGCTACTGCAAGTGTTGAGAGATGTTTTTCTGCAATGAAGTTAGTGAAGACAAGCTTACGCAATGGAATGGGAGATGACTTTTTAAGTGACTACCTGATTTGTTTTATCGAAAAAGAATTGCATGAAGATATTACAAATGAAACAGTGATGGACCGATTTCAGGAGATGAAAGAACGTAGAATGGTGTTGTAGAATGTTATTTTTATTTGAATATGACTTTTTTTTTTTAATTAAATATTTGTGCCCACATTTGAAAACATTTCTGGATCCGCCCATGTAACAAACTATAGTGTACGTAATTAAACCACAAGCTTACCTAATCATATTCATGGATTTTGTATCAGAGTAATGACGACGCCATATATGCTACTATACTAGTGTAACAAAAAAATGTCTTTAGCCAAACCAAAGACACAAAGTAATGTATATAATGTTTCTTGTAAAAAATGTCAATATAAGATAATAATTACATAAAATTATTGTAAGTTGTAACCAACACAAATAAAAATGCTGAAAGTGAAAGACAAGTTTGATTACACTTCTTTTTTTTTTGGCGTTTGGTGTTGTTAAGTATATAAGCAAAGACCAAATGATGAGCATTCATGTGCTTAGCATGATTATATTGTGACCACCATTTAGTTGTTGGATATGCAATTGCTTCTCCAACGTTTCCATAACTTTTTTCTTAAGTTATTGGTTCTAGTCAATCTTGTGACATCATAAATCATAATATCATTAAAATTTTAATCATACGATAACCTTTGTACAGATACTTCTTTCATTTTCTTCCTCATTAATATTAAAAATAAATTTGGTATTAGCTAAAACTAATCCAATGGGATTCCACCATGAGTCAAAAGTTAGGATGTTTGCGTATAAAATGGTGAAATTAATTAAGTTCCTATTTTCTTCTTAATTTGAATACAAATTCAGATATCTTACATATAGAAATTATTTTTTAAAAATCAAAGAAATAGAAGATGATACCATGTTCAAGTTAGAAGTCGTTTTTGATGAAATGATTTAAGACAATTTTTTGGTGAGTTTTATGATGGAGATGTTCGTCGGAACGACCGATTTTTGGACACGATGGAATCGTCGCCGAGAGCACTATAATATAGTGTTTCTATTTGTCAAAATCAGTGTTTATTTATTTTTTTGGCATGTGACCAAGCTTTTTTAGGTTACTCAAAGTGTCAACACATTTTGTAACAACTAATCCATTTCATTTATATTACTATTTACAATTTAGCAAAAGAAAAAATTTAGGGTGGTCCATAAAATTAGAACAAGAGGTCCATGTTTCAATATGAGGAGAACACAATCTTTTATTATTTTAAAAGAAAAATGAAGTTGACAGTGGATGCCATATTAAGCAAATTCTAAATCACAAGGAAACACTAAGAACTTGAGATTATGAAGGAGACAATGGATGAGCAAGATGTTTTCTGGTTTCTACCATCAAACGTCGAGAGATTGATTAGATGAAATTGATTAGGTTTTTTTTAAAAATAAAACACTAGTTTAACATAAGTGGGCTTTACGACTTTAGTTATTTGTTTGATTATATGGGTTTAATTATTATTTTTTTCTTTTGGCTTTTATCCAATGTTTTTAAACCCGACCCGGAAAGCCACCCGCTTGACCTTCCAGGTCACCGGGTCTTCGGGTCGACTGGGTTCAACCGTGGGTCAATTGTATATATAAATATATATATATATATAATTAATACTATAATATGTGATAGTACAATATATATTATAATTATATGAATTAAGATAAATTTGTTTTGTTAATTTTTTCTAAAAGTGAATGTTTGTCTAAATTAATTTTTTTAATTTCTATTTTTATCTAAATTTCAATAAAAAAAAATATAATAATTATGAATAGTTAATGCTAACAATATAAACAAACAAAAAGGAAGAGACATTTACAAAAATGTCACTTCTGACATGCCACTTTTCAAATATGCCACTCTTGAATTATTGTTTTACCAATATGCCACTTATAAATCCGTTTAAAAACCTTATATCTCAAAGTTTTCAATTTTAGAAAATGTTTTGATCCCTCACAAATCTTAAACCAAAAAAATTAAACCCTAATATAACATAGTTAACCCAAACATAAATGATTTAAAATTTTGGAAAAAGTGATAGTGGTATTTTTGAAAAGTGGCATGTCAAAAGTGGCATATTTTGAAATTTCTCAAAAAAAAGACAAAAGAACAATAAATTAAAATTTTAAAACGAGTTCACATATGGTAAAGAAAATATTCTCAATGCAATCAATGTGATTGACTTCCTTAATTTTAACTTCTGCAAAAAATTTGGGATATCCACATCATTGATTTAAATTTTTAGAACAAAATTTCCTTAAAATGCAAAACCGGCCGAGCCGGTTATTGGTTTTCTGTCCGGGTCACCGGTTTTCAGCGGGTTTTTTGAGTTTTTTCGGTTTAATTATATCCCGAATTTTTAATAAAATCCGAACCGGATATAGTATCGGATCCCGGTTTAACCGATCAGACCGGCCGGTCCGGTCTGGGTATCAAAACATTGCCTTTATCTATAGGTGCTGCTAGGCGTTAATCGGGCGGTCGGAGTGGGCCTAACGATTAATGAAAAAATTGGAGAATAAACGGGGATTAATCGGGGATTAGTTTTACACATTCTTAAGGAAATATAGTATATATTTTATTTTTGCGGATAAATAGTTATAAGTTAAGATAGTCTAGTGGTACGATGAGACTAATTATACATTGAGAACGCGTGTTCGAATCTCTCATTTGCCTTTTTGATCTATTTCTGCGTATTTACTTTAATGAAATGCAAAATGACGAAATTGCCCTCATCTTCCTCATGAAGGAAAACGATTTCTGCAACCCTAGCCACCATATATGTTCAATTTCCTCACGTTATTCTTCATTTTTTTATTTTTTCTTGTTCTTAATATCAAAATATGACAGATCCATCAAGTTTTAATCGATTTTGAACTTAAAATGATGGAGAGTGTCCGACAGCGATTAATCGGACAATAATCGGACGGAGAGTGTCCGACAGGGATTAATCGGCTAGGCGGCCGATTTTTTGAATAGGGGTTACGTGTAATACTAATGAATGCAATTTGTTTTTTTTTTTTTTTTTGAAACTTTTATGTGCAATTTGTTTGAAGTTTCTTTTATTCTTTTCCTACACTACAAGTAAATTTCCATGTAATACAAAATATCTGTCAAATATAGGTGCAACATTGTCAAACATGGTTAATGCTTAAGTAGGTGGTGGTCTGAACCTAAAAGTATATATATCAGTAGTTGTACTTGAAAAATGCTATTTACGTTTAAGCTACGATATTATCAAAATTTGATTTAGACATAGATACAAAGAGATTATGGATTTAAAAAAAAAACATTGTGGTAATGACTAATACGTTGCTTATAGTTTTTTTCATAAGATACACCAACTTCATGTTTTAATTTTTTTTTGAATAAAACACTAGTATTAATGCTAAAGCAATAATTTAAATATCAACATTGCAAAGTGACAATCACTATCATCATACGATGTTTTTGTAGGGTCAATGATTTAATACTAAAAAAAAAAAAAACATTTTCTTCTTTAGATAAACAGTCGAAATTTGTAAAGAGCAAATCCTTGTCAACGTTAAATTACAATGCCGCAGCAGTAATATTATTTTGGGAAATTAGCATAAATATTAATCTTTGTCCCTAAAATTAAATATCTAACACTACATAAAACATAATATAGTAACTAGCAATTAGTTTGTCTAAATTTCCAATTTTACCCTTTTATAATTATACTACTTTAATATTAAAATAAATTTTTATAATTATACTACTTTAATATTAAAATAAATTAAAACCCTAATAATTACTCTTCTAATCTTCTTCTAACCTTCTTCTTTCTTCCTCTCACGCCGTAAGTCTTCTTCATCTTGTCTCTTTTTTATTTTATACTAATTCATTCTTCTTCTTCTTCTCATTCTCTTATTTTTTCTATATTTAATTTTGCAATTTGGTTTTATTTTTCTTCTAAATTATTTTGTTTTAACTCCTTATCATGAATCTAAACCTCTAATCATGGAGTTAGATGATGTTTCTTCTTTTTCGCTAAACTTTCCATCATCATCCATCTCATTGTAAAATTGAGTGGTCACTAGATATCGACATAGTTAACTATGTTCGAATCAAATCAATATAATAGGTAACTATATTTCTCATAATAGTTTACTATATATACATAGTTGTCTATATAGTTCACTATCATAATGTACCTATATATATAGTTCACTATCACTATGTATATTTATATTATAGTTCACTATCAATATGTATATTTATAGTAAACTACTATAATAAACTATATGTACATAATCTTCTATATAATTCACTATCACTATGTACAAAATAGTTTACATGAATAGTTGACTATATACATTTTAATAGTTGACTGTACAAAATAGTTTACATGAATAGTTGACTATGTACAAAATAATTTACATGAATAGTTGACTATATACATTTTAATAGTTGACTACATATATTTTAATAGTTGAGCATACTTTTAATACAGAAAAAATAAAATAATTTTATTTAGTATATATATATCAATTTTTAAAAAAAATTGGATTAAATTGTTATTTTCTTTTTATTACAAATAAATTTGTATTAAATGTGCATTAAAATTGATAATTTAATTGAATTTATTATGGGTAAATTAGTCAAATTTTTGTTTCTCTTTGTTAGTTACCCAATTTGTCAATTACACATGTTACTTTATTAATTTACATGCTCATGATGTTATTTCACTAATTCACCCTATTCTTTTTTTCTTTAATTAATTTTTTTTTGTTACGATTTTGTTTTTTTGGGAAGATATTTTGGTAAGAGAAATATTCAGTTATAACTTCTTTTATACCCAAATTAGGTGGCGCGAAAATAACGCCTTCACTCTCTCTGTTTTTAATTCCAAGCTCAGTTACATATTTCCTTTCTCATTCCGGTCCTGTTTCCGGCGAGATTTCTCCCTCTCCGGTTAGGGATTTTTACTAATTTCCAGCCTGAACACGCTCTGATTTTTTTTTTTTTACTTAAGATCTCGAGGACAGAAGAATATTTTTGATTCCTTAGGGTTCAAGGGTTCTTCATCAAATCTCTCAATTTCCAGGTGAGTTTCTCGATTTTCGCACCCAGTTGATTTTATTTTATTTCTGTTAAACCCATGTTGTTTTATATCAAATTGAAGAACCCTAATTTTATCCTGGGTTTTAATTTAATCTCGTTTATAGAGAGATATTTTAGAGTTTGTCTGCTTAATGAGAGACACAAGCCGTGTCAATAAACAGAATTTTTGGTTTCTTCTCAATACACTTCAAATCAAAAACAAATAAATAAATTGTTTTGAATCCCATATTTCATTGTTTCACGAGCTTTTTTTTATTTTCCCCATCGATTTGTTTCTCTCTTCATTTTCCCGAGAAAATAAATGTTTTTTTTCCTCATTTTTTTAATCCAATGGTCAAAACGTAAAAATATATTTTAATCACTAGGAATCAACTGGGTTTTTGCTGCATTATTACTACAAGAATTCACAATTTCTCTGAGAGTGGACACTGATTCTTCCATACACGTGGTCCTATTTGTCTCTTCCCATAAAGAAACAGATGAATCTGTAACAAATCTCCATTTTTGCCATTTGTTAAATAAAACATGAACTCAATAGGATTATTAGAATCACTAATCATACTAATTTCTTCATCAATCAATTATTAAGAATCCAAACCTTGCTAATTCAGTAATATCGTTTTACTGACAATGATGTGAGTAAAGGAAACTTCTTTTGTTTAATTTTGAGGGTTTTTTTTTTTTTGTGATATTGAAGAAAAGGTGGGTCTGTGATTGAAACTGAAACCTCCATTAAATTTCTCCAACCCATCCGACCATGGCACACCCGTGACAATGACACCGAAAACTTTGCTCAGTAGTTTAAACTTAAAGTCTTTCATTGAATTCAAGAATATTTCTGAAATTTGTCAAAAAGTACTATACTTGTTTTGATTTTAATAGTCATAGGCACAACTTTTCTTATCTCTTTCACTCCTAGTTCTAAGCTGTTCATTGTAGTTCCTTTTTCTTAGGGGACCCCTACTACTACTAATAGAACTCACTTTATTGTGATTTGAAATTAGTCAGCTTGTCCCAAGGACCAAGGATTGTCCTTTTTTTCAATCTCCATGTCTTGATCTCTTTGTTTGATGTAAACCCACCTCAAAAACACCTAAAGATCTTACCTTTCTTGTTGTCATCTTTAAGGGATTCTTGATCTGTTGTAAAGATGTAATCTTTTTCTTTTGTCATCTTGGATGGCTAATTATTCTCTGCTTTTTTTTCTCCATCATGCTCATCTGTGAGGTATCTTACTTTTTTTTTCTCCTTCCATGTAGAATAATAAAGGGTCTTCATTGAGAAGCTGAATCCAATCAAATGCAAAAGTTTGTTTTGTTAAGCTTGAATGGAAGTATCTAAGAAACCAACAATGGCCAAGCAACAACAATCGGTTACAGATACTACAAGACCGCCTCTTGTTCCATCAGAGAAGAACAATGTTGTCACGCGCCGGACGAGATCAATGGAGGTTAGTTCAAGATACAGATCACCAACTCCTACTAAAACTCAGAGATATCCTTCACCTAATGTCACTAGGACAGTAGTGTCTTCAAGCCCTCAATCGAAAAGAGCGGTTTCAGCCGAAAGGAAACGTTCTTCGACTCCTACTTATCCGTCCACACCGGTTAGTGATGTATCCGTAGATTCGTCTAGGAGATTATCTACTGGTCGTTTACCTGAAAGCTTATGGCCTTCTACTATGAGAAGCCTCAATGTTTCATTTCAGTCTGATTCAATCTCAGTTCCTATGGTCAAAAAGGAGAAACCGTTTGTTACTTGTTCAATTGATCGGTCATTAAGACCGTCTTCGAATATAGCCTCTAAGACAGCCTCTATATCGAGAAAACATACACCCGAAAGGAGAAATGTGTCTGGTCAGTCAGAGAACTCGAAACCTGTTGATGGTCCTCATAGTAAGATAATAGAACAGAATCGATGGCCTAGTAGAATTAACGGAAAGAACACTTCGCATTCTAGGAACAGGAGCTTGGATCTTGGCGATAAACCAGTTAGGCGAATGTCACTGCCTTTGTCAAAAATCCCTAAGCCTTTGCAGAAAACTTCTAGTGATGCGGCGAGGTTGTTATCTTCTTATGGATTAGAAATGTCTCCAAAAAAATCAGAAGATGGTAATAATAGTTTAACATTAGATAGGACAACTTTAGCTAGATTTCAACCGTTGTCTGCTCCTGGATCACGCGCTCCTTCTCCGAGTAGATCCTCATTGTCATCGTCCTCATCATCATCTAACTCTCGAGGCATGAGTCCGTCAAGAGGATTGAGTCCTTCAAGAGGAGTGAGTTCCTTAAGAGGATTAAGTCCTTCAAGAGGCGCAAATGTTTCTAGTTTAAGATCACCTACACCGCCACAAAGAGGTGTAAGTCCTTCGCGGATAAGACAGACCAACACGTCAAGTATCACTATAACTTCGGTTCTCAGTTTCTTTGCGGATGTCAAGAAAGGAAAAAAGGCGACTTACATTGAAGATGTTCATCAACTACGCTTGTTATATAACAGATATTCGCAGTGGCGGTTTGCAAATGCTCGGGCTGAGAGAGTAAGTTATATTCAAAGGTTAATTGCAGAGGTAAATATTTTTATTCTAATGGAATTTTTGTATGAAAGTATATTTTCCTCTGTTTTTAACAATCTTGAGGTTACAGGAAACTCTATACAATGTGTGGCATGGAACAACGGACCTAAGAGATCTCGTGACAGCGCAAAGAATTTATCTCCAACAAATGAAGCTAGAAATTAAGCTTGAATCCATCTTAAATGCGCAGATGGTTTGCCTTGAAGATTGGGCTATACTTGAGAGAGAACACATTAGTTCTTTAGCTGGTGCTATTGGAGACTTGGAAGCAAATACTCTCCGGCTTCCACTGACCGGAGGAACTAAGGTATAAATGGTTTACTTTTTCGTAGAGTGGCAAAAAACAAATTGAAAACCACAAAAAGAGTAATGATTTTAGTAAAACTATACAGGCGGACCTCGGATCTTTGAAGTTGGCTATGTCCTCAGCTCTTGATGTAATGGAGGCTATGGGATCGTCTATCTCGTCTTTAAACTCGCAGATGGAGGAGATGAATAAACTTGTTTCGGATCTCTCTGTTGTCACTACAAAAGAGAACTTCATGCTTGGCAAGTGTGAACATCTCTTGGCATCAACATCAGTAATGGAGGTAAGAAATCAAAACACAATCCAAATAATCTTTATGGTTCCATACCTTTAAACCGAGTTTTTCCATTGTGTGAAACAGATAAAAGAGAGAAGCCTCATGACTCATCTGATACAAAAGAAGCAAGAAGAAGTGAAGGATGATGCAGAGTCTCCATTGTTGCCATTAAGCAAGTTTTCATGACCATAACAACAACGCACTAAAATAAGATGACTTGTAAATTGCTCTTTTTTTGGCTTGCATTTTCTTCTGCCATCATCTTTTTCCATTTTTGTCTTATGACTAATAGATAAAATGTGAGAAGTAGAAGGTTATATAGAAAATCAATGTTCCATCCAAAAAATCAAGGAGGAAAATGCAGTTTAACTATTCACATGTAAGCTCAGTTTTAGGTTTGATCTTTTACTTCCATGTAATCTCAACTACTACTACTAAAAAAAAGTACATCTTGCACACAAACAGTAAATTAAACATTTTTAGATCAGGATTTATCTAGTTTCTGCCATGGAAGCAACCAAGTTATGAATAACCTTGGTCTGTTAAAAAAAGTACAATCTGTATTAACCAGCTAAGTTACACAAAAAGGTTTTAAGAAAGGATCTACAAACGAATACATCATTCAAATAGGACTAACTCTATTTGTTACAGCCCTTGAGACATGGTAGAAAAGTAAACATACAAAACTTTACTTTAGCTCTTAAATCCTTTACCTCATGATTAAACTCCAAGCTTGATTAGCCAATTGGAGTTTATTTTTATTGCGCAGCGGTTATTTCTGCAGCTGAAACTTCGTTTTCCACAGCCAAAATTTCGGTTTCCTCAGCTAAACTTTCGGTTTCCGTAGCTGAAATTTCGGTTTCTGCATGTTTTTTCTTCTTTTTCGAGGATGGTTCTTGTGGTTTTCGAATCATTTCCTTGTTTGGCACCAAGATAATGAACAAGTTTCTGTCCCTGAAGTTTTTGCTCTCTTCAGTCGCAAGCTACAGACCCGGGAAAAGTTTCAGTGACTCAAACAAACATGATCCGTACACTTGTATGGGAAAGAGAGGAGAAAGAATATGTTACTTACCTCCCCTATTTCAGTTTGAAAACGTCTAAGGAGTTCAATAGCGATATTTCTAAACTCGTTTTCCCGTCCTTTCATGCTGACAATCACCTTAACCTGAGTACATTACAAGAAGTGCATAAACAAAATGTTATCGAATGGGATAAACAGATATCTCTTGCAAGTTATAACGAATATGGGAACAACCTTGTCACCATCTTGTAAGAACTTTTGGGCAGCTCTTAGACGTACCGAATAATCATGCTGATCAATGTTATAACTGTCGAATAACAAAAAAGGCAGTAGTAACCTTCAAGAAGAATCCTTCCTAAATAAGTCATTGCAACTATAAAAAAAACGAAAGCTGAGACCAATTTACCCCATTTTAAGCTCCTTTAAGTCCATGCGAGTGGCTGATATATAGAAACACAAGAAAAATTCAATGAGCTAGCTAATATTAGCATATTTCCAACTCTACAATTAAAGCGAGAGGAGCAGTCAAATACTTTTCTTTTGCTGATCCTTTTTCTTCTTTTGCTGTTCGTATCTATATTTACTGATAACGAAAAAGAGAAACATCATCCCGCGTTAAAACCCTGTACCGTTCGGTACATATAATAAGCAGCCAATTGAATACACATTAGATACAAACCTATAATCCATCATTTTAACAACCGGAGGATCTGCATCAGGCGATAGAATCACCTGAAACCAACAATACAAGCTTACCAAAAGCTAATAATGTATCAAAAGAGAAAACATTTCAATGGAAACACACATACCAAATCAAGTTCAGCATCTTCAGCCATTCGAACAGCTTCGTCTTTCGACACTAAACCAAGCTAGAGAGAGCAAACATACACAAAAAAACTGCAAATTTTATGGGTCTATTTTGCTGAATCAAAGCTCTATTTTCACTTGATTTCAAGAACAAAAATCTAAACCTTAAGTCATTTACCATATTCTGTTTCTCATCGATTAGCCTAACAGTATCTGACCTAATCAAAACAAACAATATCATCAACACTAAGAATCATCAACAAATTTCCAAAATCACAATTCCAAAAACCTCACCTAATCGACGAGATATCAAGCGCCTCATCTACTTCGGATTCTTTCGGCCTACCTCTCCTAGAGTCACCGGAGAAACGATAACCTCCTCCGCCACCTCCACCGAAACGGCAAGTGACGGCGATGCTACGGCGAAGAGAAGGGGTGAAATCAGCCTTGGAGAGACGAAGAGAGTAGAGCTTGGAATCGACGGAGAATAGTGAATGCGAAACCGAAGATTTGGTGATTCCGGCGAAAAGGGCGTTGAATCCGACGGTGCTGGTTATTCCAGCCATGGCGCTTTCTTCTTCACTCGGAGCTTCAAAAACCTTCGAATCTGCAACGAAGCTCTTATCCAGGAAAAAAACACCACGAGATCAAAACTACGCCGTTTTTGAATATGGTCTCTAAAAGAAATGGTAACGTTTAATTAATAGTGGGCTTACTGGGCCCAATTAAGTTTTTTTTGTAGCGTTTAGAGTTCCAGCTTTTTTATCCATAATTTCTTCAATGTCAGGATCAACCGCTGATAATACCACGCTGAAGGCCTAAATCATCCCTTTCAAGTGAAGTGGAATTAGTGATCTTGAAGCCTCTTTTTCAAGTCTCAAAACCACTAGACAAATTACGTTAAAAATATTTATTAAAGACACAAATAGGTAAATATGTTCGAAATTGCGGTATACGTGAGTTGGGCGTTCGGTCCGGTCCGGACTTGGCAAATGTTTTAAAAATCGGATATAAAATGGTGAGTATTCGGAGAGTAGATTTTTGTACATTTCAATGTTTCTTACGCATTTTTGTATTTTTAAGAACGAAATAGGTATACATAACAAATATGCACACTTAACAAGTAAGTAACGCGTGGTAAATTGGTCAAGGGGGAGTCTTAGTGCCGAGAGGTCAACATGTTCAAGGATTTATTAGTATGCATTTAAAAAAAAAAAATTCCCATTTTTGTTCTAATAAAACAAACAAAGACGATTTCGTCGCCGTTTTCCACCTCGAGGCAGAGTCCTCTGTAATCCTAAATCATGTCGTTTCAATATTTTATACGCAATTTTGGTCGTAATTCTTGTAGTTTTCACTTGAATCTAATAGATTGACAATGTAATACACGATTTTGAACTTTTAAACATAGAAAAAGTAAAATATTTCAAAATTTCCGAGTGATTAACCGAATATGGTGAAATCGATACGGTCACCCACCGTCCAGCACCGGACCTCCGCATAAGCGCCCCCAGCGGCCGCCTTTTCGAACATGTAATTAGAGTGAATTAGTGTAATTACCATAAAGTAAATAAATTATTTTACACAATCATTTTATCTTTCATCGATTTGTTTTTCAATTTATTAGTTATATGATCTAATGTTTAATATGATTAATTGAATAGGAAAACAAAAAAAGAATTATGCATATGCTACTTTTAAAATTTTTTAAAATAAACAAGAACTACTGAAACTAATCATATCATCTTAGAATAAAACGTCATATAATATTTTAGATACTATATAATTGTATGATATAACATGTTATATCGAATATAGCATGTTATACCATGTTATTATTATACATATTATATGTTATGCGATCTAATACTATGTTTTGAAGACTGTCTATAATGATGGATCTGATATGTTTATATAATATAAATATAACATGTTATATATTAGTATGTCATACCAACTTATATAGTAAAAAACATGTTATATGGTAGATTTATGCTATGTGTTAGTATGATATAATATGTTATATGTTATAAATTATGTTTTAATAAGGTAATTACCTACAAAAAAATTCAACAAAAAATTATGTACAAACGTAGTAATATATGTTCAAACTCAATAATAAATCTTATTTATAACTCTAATATTTAATTTAATTTTGAAACTAAATAACAATATATACATATTAAAAATAATTCAGTTATTTTGAAACTATATGTTAAGTTACACAAAGAAAAGTCAAATTGGATAACATACCATATACCATAATATTATTTGTTTAGTCTTGCATTAATATTTTAGATTACAAATTTAAATAAAATTCAATCAAAAAAAAAAAAATTGGTCATTAATAGCTCGGGTAACACATAATAGTATGTTCTTTTTAATTATGTCATGTTATATTGTGTGTGAGAATATAATTATGTATGTTGAATGTAAAAAATCATGTACAGGTGAACAATTTAAAACAAAAATAATTTAGAAAATGTATCGTTCTCTCTTTGTTTTGATTGGATATGTTCTGACACAACTATGACGCAATTTGTCGTTTCCGAAAAACATGAGGAGAGTTAGATGGTATAAGAGCATGTATTGAAATTTGAGTAATATGTAATTATTAAAAACATGAGGAGAGAATTATGTACGTGGGTGTGTCTCATAATATAAAATTATTAAAATTTGAGTAAAAAGAAGAAAGAGAGTGTTTTTTGTTGAAATAATGTGGTGTATTGAAATATAAAATTAATAAAAGTTGAGTAAAGAGAGGAGATAGTGGGTTTAGTTGGAGAGATTGTGTCTTGGGGAAAACATAAGAAAGAGATAATTGGGGTGTGTTTAAATATAAAATTAATAAAAGTTGAGTAAAATGATGAAAGAGAAAGTATAAAGTTGAGTAAAAAAATGAAAAAGAAGGTATAAAGTTAAGTAAAAAAAGAGAGAATGTGTTTTTAATATTTTTATATTATTAGACATTGGTAAAATGTCTCCAATGGTGATGGCCTAATAATCACTTGACAGAATATCTATTTAATTTATTTATGGACATAATATATGCCTAAATAGTGGGTTGTTGGAGTAAATTTCGTATAAGTTCTCATAATATTATGTGACATTGATGGGGGGAAAAAATTATGTGACGTTGATGGGAAAAGTGATTGATTTAATCACAAAATATTTGCAATTGACAGTTTTATTCTTTAATTTTGTAGTTACACTTTTAATCTTAAATTTTTCGTTGACTTGATAAATTGAGGAAAAGAAATCAATGTCAAACACTAAACAAACATCATTAAGTTTTGTTTAGTCTAATTTGGGAGGTTTGTTGTTTTTGAGCGTTCTTTCTTAACTTGAAAATTCAAAAACCTAAGGTTATGAGTGTTTGGAGTGTTTCTTTGTAAACACAATGTGGTATCAAAAACATGTCACCACTCAACATTACTTTTTGCTTTTCTCTTTCGGAAAAAAAAAAAAAAACAGAAAAGACAACACTGGCCGAGACATGCATAATTGGGAATCAAAAGTGATAAACGCACATGATAATGAAAAGCAAAGGTTATGGTGTGTTTTAAACACTGTAACTAGTTGACAATTTTTTTTTTTTTAAATCGAAAATATTCAAAATAATTACTCTATAAATAAACTCTCATTTTCCTTCTTCTTTCTAAACTCAAAAAAAAAAACTTAAAACTCTCTAAAAAAATAAGCTCTTCGTTTGCAGATTGCAGTACCAACCCTCAAGTAAGCAATTTTTTTTTTTGTAAACATAAGAATATAATGCATATAATGCATTATAATACATGATAAATATGATATAATGGATGATAATATATGATAAATATGATATAATGCATATATATGTCTAATTACCATTATAATACAACATTTAAAACTATTTGATGAGAAATTTTATCAAAATCTAAATAAAACCCACATGAACATTTTATAACATTTACATGACATTTTTTTTGTGATACTCTAACATTTGAATTATAAAGTAGAACATGTTATTAATTTTGATGTAAATTAATTAATGTATAATATTTATTTAAGTTTAAAAGTTAAGTTTCAAAATTAAAAATAAATGTAAGTATAGAGCGGAAGTACCTGTACGTTCCTTCAAACCGTGTAGAACACACACCAAATAATTATTACCTGACAAATGATTAGTCGTACATGAAGAAATCGAAAGCATAAAAAAGATAGAAAACAAGAAAGCTTCTGTTTTTGAAGGTTTCAAAAATATAAGTGAGAGATATCAAGTTATTAGTGTGTGTTTAAAGACTGTTTTGAAAACGTTTTCAAAGATAATAAAAAGATTTTGGGCGTAGAAGAAGGATTGTGGTCGTGAAAAAAGGATTGTGTGTGAGGGAAAATAGTTGTATATAATATTATAATATATTATATTATTTTACTTGTTTTTATGGATGTATTTTTAATTTGAGTTTAGCAATAAATATATTATTGTAAAATGTATAAATAATTTTAATTTATAATTATATTAATGTCATTAATCTATTTTTATTTATAAAATATTTATCTAAAATATATATCTCGCACCACTTTTGACATTTTCACCATTCACACATATAGACCGCACCGCATGTTGTTTTTTTCACCATTCATATGTTGTCCCGCACCGCTCAAACCGCAGTAACCGCACTAGTTCCGCATGATGCGTTTTTTCTAACAGCACCGCACTAAAACCGCACCGCATCCCCTAAACCGCTTGCCCCGCACCGCTTTAACCGATGTTACCATTCGAAGCCTAAATATAACTTTAGATAGTTTGTTTTATCTAATTGGACCAGATCTGACCCTAAGAAAAAATTAAGAAGACAAGAAAGAAACAAAGATATAGATATTTTTCTTAATCCTAGAAAATGTCAACAAAATTTTTCAATTTTCAAACCTAGATATAGATTCACTCGACCCATATTGTTGTCCTAAACTCTCAAACCTTGAAGTTTCAAAGCTATTAGTCTCATATTAGGCCTATCCTCTTCAATTACTTTCGCGCATCCGATCATTTATATAGCAGATTCTAAGTAATTCCCTAGATGTTTTGAGCGTGCGGCCGATTAAGTCGCAAAGCCTTCTCACGTGTCACCATCTCCAAGAGAACAATGCCAGAGCAATTTATTGTGATAGCTTGAGGTAACATTTGTAGTTTTTGGATAGGCGTTACAAATATCAACACAATGTTTTGTTTACTTGTTAACTCATGTTTTTTACTGTTTCATTGCAAAATTGATGAATTTACTAAATCTCATAAAAGTGAGAATTTTTATCTCAAAATTTAGTACAAAGACAAAAAAAAATTCTTAATAGAACATAAACTATGAAAAGCTTCTATCATCGATCATTTTAACGTATTAGTGAAAATGATATGAAAGAGAACAGATGGAAGATGAATCTCCAACAACAATGCCTTGAATACCTGGAAATGAAAGATTCTCTTCAATCCTCAGTTTGTAACGTCAACGAAAAATTAATGATTAAAAGTGTTCAATGATAGTTGGGGAATAAAAGTGTCAATTACAAATACTTTAAAATAAAATCGATCATATTCCTGACGTTAATTGGATAACTTTCATCGATATATCCTCTTAATACTTTTAACAATGATATCGAAATATGATTTTTAGAAAACATTATTAATGTTTGAGTCTATGCCATACATGTAATTTAGTATTTTGTGATAATATTATTGATATATTAATCAACATTATCAATAACAAAAACTATTAATTTTTTTCCAGAATTCATTTGTATTAATAAAATAGTTTTATGAATGTTAAACATTTAAAAGTTGAGGTTATGAGTGAAGCCATAATCATTACATGAGACAATACACGTTAGTAAGTTCTTATTCCAAGACTTTTGATTCAACCATCATCGCATAAGTTACCTTTTCAAATGCGACGTCGAGAATTACTTTTACCAGTTGCCTTTGCCATTACTATCGACAAAAGTCATGAACAATCACTTAAGGAAGTTGGTCTTCTTACCAAGGCCAGTGTTTTCGCATGATCAACTCTATGTGGCTATATCAAGGGTTATTGATGTAGCAATTTATTGTGTGCTAACCAAATAAATTTAGGTTACACCAATACACGACATAATTTGTTTGTAGTATAGCTTAAGGATCGAACACAAGGAAGCTAAGATTTAAAATACTAAACTATATTAATTCAAGTTCTAACCTAAGCAAAATCATAAGTTGGTTGATGGTTTTAACAAGTTCAAATGCAAAATGTAAAAATTAATTAAAAATGCAGTTTTGATTATTTTTTTTTGTTGGTCGACGAAAAATGCAGTTTTGATAATATTATGAAAATATTGAGCCAGGAGCTTAGCAATAAATCAATGGTGTTTTACGCATCACTAATGATAATCTAATTACTTTGTTTAATGCCATTAGCTAAACTTTCATTTGCAAATTTGGTAATCTCCTAGCATGATAGGTAGTGTGACAACCTGATTTTTTTATATATATTTTAAACTAGTCCATATTAATATTCCATAAATACTAATCCTCAAAGACTAGATTCTTAACAGTTACTATGCGGAAGTTCTCAGGGAATAATTCAGGAAATAAAAAAAATCCAAATAATAATTAAATGTCAATTCCAAAACATAATTCAACTCACAATAACCAAATTCAGGAATGAGTAAACTAGCAACCTAACAGTGGTTCGCTAGAACTAACAATAAATAACATCACTAATCATCCTCTTCTAGGGCCCTGATTTTGCGATCACATTTTCTCTTAACCTGCATCACATGGAAATAAGAGATGCGTAAGTAATTAATAATTACTTAGTGAGACGGTCTTCCCGTCAACAGACTAAGTACAGATATAACAGGAATCAATCAACAATTAATTTTAAAACTCATGCATGAAAAACACGGGTGTCGATCGACACCAAAGCACGGTGTCGATCGACACTCAAGTCGCAGAAACAGTTCACGCTATCAAAACATATTCAAATTCACGATTTATCAACGATTCATCACAAAACTCAAACGATTTCAACTCAATATACAGAACAAACAACCATGAATCACACGCGAAATTCCATAAATCAATTGTGAACAAAAAACTAATATAACTGAACCTACGGTCGCGCACTCACCTTGCTAAACCGAAGATAACGCTAAGAACACAAAACCAGCGACTTGAGATCCTTGCAGTCTCTGGTCTCACACGCAAACACCGAGGAATGCCTCTTCTATCACCTAAGACTCACAATTAGAGTTTCCCCAAAACCCAAATTAGGTTCTCAAGAAAACAGAACGACGAACCAACTTAAAAAAGTGTCGATCGACACCCCTTACCAAATTACATAATTTGGTTTTGGGATGTTACAACTCTCCCCCACTAAACTGGATTCGACCTCGAATCCCAAGACACGAGTCCACACCAGTCCACACTTTGGCCCGCACAGGCCAATACCATCAGAGATTCTCAGATAATCTCAAAAGTCCACAACTAAATCCACGTTTATACGCACATTTTCAGACATTTATTATGTTTTAACTCATCCACACACACACCCTAGGGAAAACACCGTCCCTTCGAGAGAACTACCGTCTCTCAGCTCTATAGAGGAAACCACCGTCCCAATATAGGCTCTCAGTACCATAAAGGAAACCACCGTCCCAGTATCAATACACAGGAAAACCACCGTCCCAGTATCAGTACACAGGAAAACCACCGTCTCCTGGAGAAAACCACCGTCTCTCAGTATGTATACAAGAAACCACCGTCTCCTGGAGAGAACCACCATCTCTCAGTATGTATACAGGAAACCACCGTCCCCGATACATACTCTGGAAAGCCACCGTCTCCAGATAATAAGTTATCCGTAATAAATTCTGAAACGCCTATAAACATCTCGGGTAAGAACCACCCAACACGACCCATATCATCAATAAAAAAAACCTAAATCTACTCTAAACAGCTAAAATATGCACGGCTCCTGACTCAGAATATACAAATGCAACGTTTATTAATCCTGACTAGGTCTCCCCAACTGATCGCACAACAATCAAACCAGAACAGCACGACCAACTGTAGACCCAAAATTGGATCGATCGATTGCGCAACAATCAAACAAGAACATGCACAACCAAGGACGCTGTATCTGTTAGTCCCAAGTCGGCGGAACCGAACGAAAAGAAATATCTTGGAGGTTCGTATCCCGTTTCATTTTTATGCCACGATCAGATATTGAGTACTCATACTTATATCGTCATCATCACACTCTCAGGACGTCTCCTTCGAGGTAACGATGCCGATACCACTCCACTCTCAGGACGTCTCCCTCAAGCTCTGGCTCTATATAAGAAAATACTTCCTTAGAGTAATCAACACATACGTGTAAAAGCTTCTGGAAACTAGGAATACTTTCCATAATATTGACCCGACATTAATACTTCGACATCACAACTCTGCTCCTACCAAAAACTTAGCTGACACAACTGACTTTCCTGAAGGCCCAATCATAATCTTCGAATCACATCACTAATCCAATAATCCCCGCGCGCCACAATTATATATTGCTCTTAACTCAGTTTACACCTGACACCCATAGGACGCATGCTGTGGCCCATCAGGAAAACATACCGCTCTCACTCTCGGGACGCATCCTTCGAGCCAACTGTATCTGGGAAACTCACATCCCCAATTAACATACAAGAGAGCTCACACCTCCTCAAAAACACATGACTT
The DNA here is from genome assembly GCA_963576765.1 of Draba incana. Lineage (NCBI taxonomy): Eukaryota > Viridiplantae > Streptophyta > Magnoliopsida > Brassicales > Brassicaceae > Draba > Draba incana. The sequence goes on along the minus strand of OY755214.1, from coordinate 26,252,082 downwards.
ATTCGGGACCGCAGTCTCTAGAGCAATAAATACCGAGCAATTAACATCAAAATTTGAACTTCCCAACAAGGGTCCAAAACCACTCTTGACGCCTTAGCGTACTCACCTATCGGCCGATACACTCTTCTATACTTGAATGTCCTATTTGAAAAGACCTGAAAAACTGAACCAACTGCCTCAAAACAACTCATGAACTCAGACTCCTCTCCTGAGCCACACTAAACGTTCTATGCACTCCTGAACGCGTGGCGTTACGCAACTTACGCCAACCTTCGATAGTTCCAAACTTAGACCGATCCTCAGAAACTTCCTCCGCAACATTACGTGACTGAGAAAATACCTTCTCTCGCCACCACAACTTACTCTTACTCGAAAACCAACGCTTGCGTTCCAAAAATTTTCCAGTACCAACCTCCGTTGCACTGCTTGACCCTTAGGAATTCTCGAGTACATTTAAACATCGTTGATGACTAGCATCACTAAGACCCCTAAGTACTCTCTGAAATACGCCATCCTCAACCTTTTGAACTCCGCTCCCTTCGATAACCCAAATAACCTCTCGATAACTAAAAAATGCTCAAAGCTCGTTCTGAACACCGCCCTGTGAATATTTGTTCTCCTCGTCTAGATATGATGATAACACAAAAGACTAAGAACTCCTCAAAATATTTGACTGCCATCCATGACGATGAACCTTAAAACCTCCACATACTCCCATATGCCTTCTTTGCAACCAATACCAACGCCCCCCTACAGAAGAACTTGGTTGGAATAAACTCATCCTCGAATAATCCTCTAGCCGCCCCCTTAGATCTACCATCACTGCTGGAACTTCCCAAAGTCATCCTTACTCTCCTACCTCGGACCTTCACGTTTCTACGCCACGCGGTCTCGGTGGCAATTTCGATGAACTCGATATCGCTTCTACCAGTCTATTAGAATATCATCGCATAGTCCACTGAACTAATTACGAAATCCGCCACAAGCCAACGATATATAAATAATTCATCTCATAAATCTAAATTAAAATAATCATTTCAACAACAATGCAATAAAACCATCTAAACATCAAGCCGAAGTGGAAAATCCAAAATTGAGTAAATAAGAACAACAACTAGAATAAGAGAAAAGCAACTCAATCCTCGAATTAATCACTCAGATCCTCCGACAATGCTGTCGCCGCCTCAACCCGCTCCCCAGCTACTAATACCCATGCTGAGCTCCTCCAATCTGACCCAACGGCTGCTCTGCCGCTATCTGAGCCAATGGCTGCGCTGCCACCGGATGAACCACCGCAAGCGCCAACGGCTGCAACTTGGGACACATTGGTCTGATATGTCCTGGCTTTCTGCAATGGAAGCAAACCTTAGCCTCCCCGGAAAACTTAGGACAGTTTACCACCCGATGCTCTGAACTCCCGCATCCGAAACACCCATGAGTGCCGTGACTACCTGAAACTGTCCTAGAAGTGTCCTCCAATCTCCTCTTCTGACCCTGCGCAGGCTTACCGCCTTTGCCAGAACCAGATCCAGAGCCTCGACCCTGCTGATGTTGCTGCTGCTGTTTCCTCGGCTGGACCGCAGGAACAACCACATGTGAAACAACTGCCGCACTAGCCTGCTCGCGCTGATCTTCCTCAATGGATGTTGTAAGCTCTACCAGCTCCGCCCTCGAGGCGTAACCTGCACCTCTGCACTGAGCCCTAATGCTCAAACAAAGGCTATGCAAGAACCTCTGCACCAGAGCCCGCTCGTCGTCCAAATCACGCCCAGTATGAACCACTAGCCTGCTGAACACGACGTCATACTCGCGCACCGAACGGCGCCCCTTAGCCAATGATATGAACCTCATCTGAAGACGATCTCGAGCCTCCTGAGGGAAATACTTGGCGTTGAACTCAGCCAAGAATTTTCCCCAGGTCCATTCCACACGCCTAGCCTCAATGGCTCATTACCAACAATGAGCATCACCACTCAGATAGTGGACAGCTAACTCAACCTGATACTCAACAAGGCATCTGATCGATCTGAAGTTACGCTCTAACCTCAGACGCTACTCATCAGCCTCCTCATGACCAACTCTGCCCTCGAAGAACGGCGTAGAAATCCTTTGCATCTGTTTCATCATCTCGAGATAAGACGGAACATGCACTGCAACTGCAGCCCTCGGCTGCTCAGCAACTATAGCCCTCTGCAGCATCCCAGCCACTGGAGGCACAACTGGAGCCTGCTCAGGAGCCACTGGCGGAAAACGTGCCAACAACTACGTCAGCAATCCCACAACCTGATCATCACGATCCGGAGCTTCAACAACACCCCTACCTGGGCCCACTGGAACTCCCTGACCTCTACCAGCACCAGCCCTCACATTGGCACTAGCATCCGCACTGGTCTCACTCGAAGACCCCGAAACATGCGTCTAGGACTCTTACGAGGTTGCCACACTCTACGATGCACTCTCCACTGACTCAACAACTGGCCCACGACCACGACCCTGGCCTCCATGGCCACCAACTCTGCCACCACGGGAAACTGCTCTGCTACCACGCCCTCTAGCACCTGGAGCCATCGCTCTGAATTTCCCACAAAACACAGATAGATAAGGAACTAAAAATCATAAACAATAACAAATAAACTCACCGCATAATCTCTTTAAAGGCCGAAGAGGATAATTCTAAGACTACTAATTGCTTTACTCATATAAACAAAAAAACACATAGTCTCAGTTCATCTCAGTTACTACTAGCCTTATAACCTTAAGGGCTCTGATACCAAAATGTGACAACATTTTTTTTATATATATATATTTTAAACTAGTCCAGATTAATATTCCATAAATACTAATCCTCAAAGACTAGATTCTTAACAGTTACTACGCGAAAGTTCTCAGGGAATAATTCAGTAAATAATAAAAATCCAAATAATAATTAAATGTCAATTCCAAAACATAATTCAACTCACAATAACCAAATTCAGGAATGAGTAAACTAGCAACCTAACAGTGGTTCGCTAGAACTAACAATAAATAACATCCCTAATCATCCTCTTCTAGGGCTCGGATTCCGCGATCACATTTTCTCTTAACTGGCATCACATGGAAATAAGAGATGCGTAAGTAATTAATAATTACTTAGTGAGACGGTCTTCCTGTCAACAGACTAAGTACAAATATACAAGTAATCAATCAGCAATTAATTTTAAAACTCAAGCATGAAAAACACGGGTGTCGATCGACACCAAAGCACGGTGCCGATTGACACTCAAGTCGCAGAAACAGTTCACGCTATCAAAACATATTCAAATTCACGATTTATCAACGATTCATCACAAAACTCAAACAATTTCAACTCAATATACAGAACAAACAATCGTGAATCACACGTGAAATTCCCTAAATCAATTGTGAAAAAAAAACTAATATAACTGAGCCTACGGTCGCGCACTCACCTTGCTAAACCGAAGACAGTGCTAAGAACACAAAACCAGCGACTCGAGATCCTTGCAGTCTCTGGTCTCACACGCAAACACCGAGGAATGCCTCTTCTATCACCTAAGACTCATAATTACATTTTCCCCAGTTACAGTTTAGATTGAAAGAGCTTTCTAACGATATCTAGATCGTCTCCTGATTCTTTCTCAACCGCCGGGAAAACGCTTCCCAAGATAACTGATCAAAACCCAAAACTGCATAGACCACTTTCGGGAAAATGATCATAACTCAAAAACTACAAACCCAAGAGGAAATCGGATTTCTTCTATAGCTAGCTAAGAGAAAGAAAAACTTACCCACGAAAAATCACGTCGATCAGACTTGATTCAATCGTCTGTTCTTCCTTTCTACCATAACAGCCAAAACTGCCTTCTCTTTCCTCTCAAACTCCACACAAAATTCACCCTCAAGGATGCTCCAACCTTTTCCTCCCTCAAAAACACGAAAACTGAACTATCTAAACCTTCCCAAGGCTACTCCACGATAAAATAGGCTTATAAATGAAGCCCTAGGGTTAACGCCCCTAAACCGAGCCCAAACCGCAATTATCACTTAACCAATTTTCAATCCAAAAACATGGTGTCGATCGTCTCACTAAGTAATTAATAATTAGGAATATTTTCTATAATATTGACCCAACATTAATACTTCGACATCACAACTCTGCTCCTACCGAACACTTAGCTGAAGCAACTGACTTTCCTGAAGGCCCAATTATAATCTTCGAATCACATCACTAATCCAATACTCCCCGTGCACCACATGGAAATAAGAGATGCGTAAGTAATTAATAATTACTTAGTGAGATGGTCTTCCCGTCAACAGACTAAGTATGGATATACCAGGAATCAATCAACAATTAATTTAAAAATTCATGCATGAAAAACACGGGTGTCGATCGACACCAAAGCACGGTGCCGATCGACACTCAGGTCTTAGAAACAGTTCACGCTATCAAAACATATTCAAATTCACGATTTATCAACAATTCATCACAAAACTCAAACGATTTCAACTCAATATACAGAACAAACAACCATGAATCACACGCGAAATTCCCTAGATCAATTGTGAACAAAAAACTAATATAACTGAGCCTACGGTCGCGCACTCACCTTGCTAAACCGATGACAACGCTAAGAACACAAAACCAGCGACTCTAGATCCTTGCAGTCTCTGGTCTCACACGCAAACACCGAGGAATGCCTCTTTTATCACCTAAGACTCAATATTACAGTTTCCCCAAAACCCAAATTAGGTTCTCAAGAAAACAGAACGACGAACCAACTTAAAACAGTCTCAGATATTGGAACATACCTCGAAATTCAGATAGGAAACCTAATCTGAAAACTAGATTGATAGAGATTTCTAAGGATATCCAGATTGTCTCTTGATTCTTTCTCAACTGCCGGAAAAACGCTTCCCAAGATGACTGATCAAAACCCGAATCTGCATAGACCACTCACGGGAAAATGATCATAACTCAAAAACTAAAAACCCAAAAGGAAATCGGATTTCTTCTATAGCTAGCTAAGAGAAAGAAAAACTTACCCACGAAAAATCACGTCGATCAGACTTGATTCAATCGTCCGTTCTTCCTTTCTACCATAACAACCAAAACTGCCTTCTCTTTCCTCTCAAACTCCACACAAAATTCACCCTCAAGGATGCTCCAACCTTTTCCTCCCTCAAAAACACGAAAATTGAACTCTCTAAACCTTCCCAAGGCTACTCCACGACAAAATAAGCTTATAAACGAAGCCCTAGGGTTAACGCCCCTAAACCGAGCCCAAACCGTAATTATCACTTAACCAATTTTCAATCCAAAAACACGGTGTCGATCAACTCCAGCCTCGGTGTCGATCGACACCCCTTACCAAATTACATAATTTGGTTTTGGGATGTTAGAGGTAGAATTCCTTTAAGTCCACAAATCACCCTAGCATCATTTTTATTTTTATTTTTTGGTCGAATGAGGGAAACAAAGTCCCCCATTTTTATTCAATCAAATAAATTTACAAACGTATTTGGCATGGGAGTGAGAATCTACTAGAATACTCTACTAAAATCGGACAAACAAAGTCCGGTGCAGAATCAAACAAATGAAAACCTAACGATAGAGAAAACATATAGTTAGCTAACCCATTTGCAAGACGATTAGCTTCTCTATACACGTGAGAAATATGGATAATCCAGTCCCTTGACATGAAGCCATGACACAACCGTACTAGGAATGACAGCGGATTCGAAGCACTAGTCCCCGTCCTAAAGAAACCAACAACCATCTCTGAGTCCACCTCTATCTTTAATCTCGGAATTCAACATTCCCAATCAATAGAAAGACCATAGTACACACCCCATAATTCAGCTAGGGGAGCAGAACAGAACCCTATATTCAAGGCAAAACCCGAATACCATATACCTCCTTTATCTCGGATAACGCCACCTACCGTTGCCAATCCTGGGTTCCCTCTCGAGGCTCCATAAGTGTTAAGCTTAAGCCAACCATCCCTTGGTCTTATCCAAGCTATTAACTGCTCACTCCTTACCATCAGCTTCCTGCTAGTCTCTCCCGCTTGAGCATGAGCTAATGAAACCTCCTTTGATATATCCTTAACAAATTGCACCTTGTCACGACACTTCCTATTCACACCAAATACATTCTCACACCGCCACTTTCATCTCCACCAAATTGTCATGGCAAACAACGTAGACCAAATCGTATCACCAACTATTCGGTTATCCCCAAGATTCCTTTATAACCATTCAATTAACGATTTTGTAAAGAGCTCTCTCCTTTTCCCTTGATGCACCAATGATCCCAAATCCTCGACATCGCTAGATAGTCTCGGAGGGTATTAAAAATAGTTTCCTCTCCCCCTTTACAAACCGTACAAATGAAGCACATAAATGTCTCTTATATCTCTCCATATTTGTCATCAGGACTTGGTTAACTCCTAACCAGAGGAAAACTCGGACTCTCTCTGGCGTAATTACCTGCCACACACATATAAGTAGGCTACTCAAATCATGTCTTGGAGTCTCGTCCCTGGTTAAAAATGAGTAAGCCAACTGGATCGTAAAACTGCCATCCGAACTCTCTCCCCAAGATAGTCTATCTCGGGCTTTAGTGACATGATCCACCACCATTGATCGTAATTGTAAAACGTAAACCTTAGTTAAGAGATGAATAATTCGATTAAATAACCATCATGTACCATCTTGCCAAAGCTCACATACCCGAATATTGAGCTCACTGTCTTGTAAGTTCCCTGTAACTACATCACTTAATGGTCTCTTCAACAACCAACTGTCACTCCAAAACCGGATCAAATGTCCATCCCCAATGACCCACCTTAGTCCCGGACCCACCACCTCTCTCATAAACCAATTCCCACACTTCTTATTGTTGAGGGTCAATTACTTTTTAACTTTTATATAGTATAGATTACATAGGGTTTGATTGGCGAAGTATAATGGAGTTGGAGCTGGAGCTGGAGCTGGAGCATCAATCAGCATTAACATTATGCTATACTACTCTGATTAAAATGCATGATTGAAAGAGTTGTGAGTGATTATTTATAAATTTAAGATAAATTATAATTATTTATATGTATTCTTGTACATTATATATATATATATATATATATATATATATTAGTCATAAATTATACATCAAATTTTTAAAAATTTGTTATTAAAGTACTATTTCATTATTATACTATTTTCACAAATAGTATGTTCACTAATAATATATATTAAGTTTTAATGTTAATATAAATATGTTTATAAATTATTAAACTGAATATGTTATTATTCAAGTTATATTTTATTAAAATTTATTTAAAAGTAATAGAACATATAAAGCAACGTTAAATTTTAATAAACATATATATATATATTATAATTACATAAATAATGTATATTCATTTTTAGTGAAATGCATTGTGTATATATTATATTTTTAAATTATGATAAGACTTTTTCTAATTTTTCTAATTTAAATTACATTTAAATGAATTTTTTTTATAATATTCTTTCAAACTATTGAACAAATAAAATAATGATAAACATGAACTAAAATAACATAAAAGTTTTTATGTATAGAATTTGTTTTGATTTTACCTAAAAAATAAATTAGTTTTATAAATTTTATTTTGAAATTTTTTAATATATTAGAGCTCAATGCTCAGGAAAAGCTCTACTTGAGAGCATTGAAGGCAGAAGCATTTGGAAACATTAGCAGTTACTAAATGCTTTGCTTAATGCACATGGTCTTATAAGTCTATTGATTAGTAAAGATTATCCATGAATCAAATATTTTCCAAATTATTATAAAAAACTACAAATTCTTTTGGGAGATAGACAGAGGATATTCTCGTAGTTAACAATAAAAAAAGGAAAAACAGAAAAAATGGAAACTAGGGCAAAATCAAAGTGTTTGATCTCCTATAACTATACACACAGAGATATACATATACATATATATACATCGATATATAGTTCTCTCTATATATCTGCTATAATATCAATTCTTCTTCTTCCTAAACGTGAAAGAAAAAAAATCAAAGTAATGCAAAAACAAGGTGAATCGTTGGTGTTGAGCTTGAGACCCGGTGGTGGGGGAAGCGGCGGAAGCAAACTTTTCGTCCCACGCTTTGGCTCTTTTGATATTCCCTCTGATCTTACCAATGCCAATGCCGGTACCGGTGCCGGAGAAACTCCTTCCGTCGTCAAGGTAAACATTCAAAATTCACCAATCCTCTGTTTTTTTCTACTTCTTCAAGTTTTGATTTCAAGGGTTTTCGCAATTTCATCGTTATCTCGAGTTGTATAATTGAGGGTTGAATCGTAGTTTGAAGAAAGTTTGGATCTTTTGGTGATTCTTATGTTTTAGGTTTAGGTTTTGGTATAGATTGTTAATTCGGATATTATGTAATGTATTATTTCTTGGTGGGGCGTTTAAGTAATGGCACTTAGGTGAGTTGTTATATTGTATTTAGACGCTCATGAAGAAACGTACTTATATGTTCTGGTTTGTCTTCTTGATGTTTTGATCATTCTTATGTTTTGGGTTTAGGTTTTTAGTTTAGATTGTTTAATTTGAATATTATGTAATGTCTTAATTCTTTGTAATGTGATCTTACTGTAGAAGATTGATACTTGTTGGTAATTAGGTGAGTAGTTCTATTAAATTTAGATGCTCTTGAATAAACCTACAGATGTGTTCTGTTTTGTATTCCTGGTTTGTTTTTTGTGTTATTGAATCCTGAGCTCTTGAAGTTTAAGTTTTGTAGACAGGAGATTCGTGTGGTGAACGTGTTCGGTTTACGCGAAATCAGTTGCTTCAGCTAAGAGAGGTATTAAAGTTGATTCTAATTCATTTGACATAGTAACTTGGCTTTGGTTTTTGTTCCTTGTGAACCAAATAACTCACCTTTTGTTCTTAATCACAGTCGATAAAAGTCTCTGATGAAATTGTGAGACGTAGTAAGGAAATCGCAGCAGAGCTTTTTGGCGAAGAGCCGAGTTGGAGTAGTCGTGCAGCCGAGAGTAGAGTGAGTGTGTGTGTGTATTTATTCTGTTTTGCAATTTACTGAATTTTCTTGCGGAGTTAGTTATTGAATCGTGTTATATGTTTGCTCTTATCAGCCATCAAATCAACCTCAGAATCGTTATTCCGAGACTGATAACCGTGACTGGCACACTCGTGCTCAGATTCCAACCGCTGGTAAAGAATGGTCAAGAGACGACTCTCGTGAATCTAGAGACGCTAATAAATCATGGAATGTCGGTTCTAACCAAAAGGTAATTATTATACATCAATTGTTATTGTGGCATACTATTACCAATTTTCTCCTATTGCCAACATGATCAACCGTTGAAACAGTCTGGTCCAACCCCGGTGCTAGTGAAAGCAGAGGCCGCATGGTCAGCTAAAAGAGGAGCTCTTTCAGATAAGGACCGAGTCCTCAAGAGCGTCAAAGGGTATTAGTCTTTTTTATCTTTTATGTTTTGGTTTAGTAGTGCTTTACATATATGACTGATCCCGTTACGACTGTAATTCTCTGCAGGATTCTGAACAAGCTTACTCCGGAGAAGTACGATCGATCTCCTTAAAGGTCAATTGATTGACTCCGGCATCACTTCTCCGGATATCCTAAAGGTTCCTTACAATTTCTGATGTAAATTGTTTCAGCTCTTCTCTTCATGGCATTGATTTTGATCTAACTTGTGATTGCAGGGAGTGATACAGCTAATTTTTGAGAATGCTGTGCTGCAGCCGACGTTCTGCGAGATGTACGCTCTTCTGTGTTGTGATATTAACGGACAGCTCCCTTCGTTTCCGCCTGAGGAAACCGGTGGGAAAGAAATCACTTTCAAACGAATCCTTTTAAATAATTGTCAAGAGGTGTTCGAGGGAGCTGACAAATTGAAGGAAGAAATCAGAAAGATGACCAATCCAGACCAAGAAATGGAAAGAATGGATAAGGAGAAAATGGCTAAGCGCCGGACATTAGGGAATATCCGTTTAATCGGAAAACTTCTGAAGCAAAAGATGGTTCCCGAGAAGATAGTTCATCATATTGTCCAAGTACGTATGACCCATTCTTTTCCGTTTGTTACAGTCTATAATCGTTTGTTTGCTTATCTTGAAATGTGGTAATAATGCAGGAGCTTTTAGGAGTTGATGGTAAAGCTTGTCCAGCAGATGTCGACGTAGAAACTCTCTGCCAGTTTTTTGAAACCATTGGGAAGCAACTTGATGAGAACCTAAGATCAAGAGGTATTAACGATATGTACTTCGTTCGGTTGAGGGATCTATCAATGCACCCTCAGCTAGAGCTGCGTCTTAGATTTATGGTTCAAAACGTGATTGATCTTCGAGCTCACAAATGGGTGCCGAGGCGTGAGGAGGTGAAAGCCAAAAAAATCACTGAAATTCATTCTGAGGCAGAAAGGAATCCCGGGTTGCGCCAAGGTGCAACAATGGCAAATATGAGAAACATCTACAACAATCGTGGTGCGGTTTCGAATAGTTTTGGCTCTGGAAGCTTGCTTGGCCGTCCTGGTACTGGAGGAATGATGCCTGGCATGCCGGGAACTATGAAGAAGTTGGCTATTGATGAAGACGGCTGGGAAATAGCACGGAGCCGGTCCATGCCGAGAGGCAATAGACAAACAGTGCAGCAGCCTGGTCCACGTGTTCAGCCTCCTCCCGTTATCAACAGGTCACTTTCGGTTAACTCAAGGCTTCTTCCTCAGGGAAATGGTGGTAATAGGCCAAGCGCTCTTTTGCAAGGTAACTGTTCTACCTCGGCTTCTCCTAAGCCCGTTCCAACTGTTGAGAAGCCTAGGCAGCAACAGCCAAAGCCAGAGGCGGCTCCTCTGGCTAATAGCTTGAACGAAGGAGAGCTCGGAAGAAAAACCAAATCGCTTATTGAAGAGTATTTCAGTGTTCGTTTGTTGGATGAGGCATTGCAATGCGTTGAGGAACTGAAATCTCCATCTTACCACCCGGAGCTAGTCAAAGAAGCGGTCTCACTTGGTCTGGAGAAAAACCCTCCGTGCGTTGAACCAGTTGCCAAACTCTTGGAACATCTGATCTCAAAGAATGTTGTGACTCGTAAAGACTTGGGGGCGGGTTGTTTGTTATACGGCTCAATGTTGGATGATATTGGAATCGATTTGCCAAAAGCACCAAATAGCTTCGGAGAGATCATCGGGAAGTTGGTCTCAGCTAAAGTCTTGGATTTCGAGGCGGTGAAAGAGGTTCTGAAGAAAATGGAAGATGAAAAACCGTGCTTGATGCGGTTATAAAGTGTGTTAGCGAGAGTCCGTCTGGACAGGCTTTGTTGGATTCGCAGGCCGCAGAAGTCGAAGCTTGCCGGAGTTTGCTCTGATAGTGGTTTTCTTTAGCTAAAAAGTATAGTGGTTCTTTCCGGCGAGGTCTTGAACATTTTCTTGAGTATATTATACCATTTTTTTTATAAAAGATTCTGATTTAATATCATATACTTGAAAGAGTTGGTTCAGTTTTGTTACCTCTTTTTGTTTTTTCAATGATTGTAGTTCAATTTTTTCGTCCACCTTATTTTTTTGAACATTTCTGGATGAGGAACAAACAAATAAATATATTTGTTGATTGCTTTCTTATTCATAGCTCTCTCTTCTCGCATTATTTATCTCACTTGTTTATTTATAGAGAAATTTAACCGGATATCCGGAATTTCAGATTTTTCAAATTGGTATTTGTGATTTGTTTCGCTTTAGACGGACCGTAGATTTTACTATTTCTTTCACTTTAATTCATAACGGATTTTTCGTATCGAATCAAAGAGAATATCTAATCGGAGCAAATTTATCGATTTTATCAACTTCTTGCATATCGAATTTTACAAGCATCGACAAGCAGCATTAGTTTTAAAAAAGCTTGTGCATAGCACATCATCCATCATATGGTTTTTGAACTTGTGATAATTGACTTAGCGAGAAAGCTATTGTCGATACATACAAGAATAGGAAAACCGCATAATCAAATAATTAACCTGATCACATAATCCAACAAGTATATTATATCAACCTCCAATGTATATGAGATACAGTAATCACATGATGTTCCCAAGAGTAATATTTTGAAACATGAAAATAATGGTTTTGCGTTCAAGCAACATAATAGACGCGTCCGTATTCATCAGAGTACTCATCAGGATTCATGCACAAGATGGCGTAGACCGCGTATATGATTCCCGGGAGGTATCCTAAGAAAGTGAGAATCAAACAAATCAAGAACTCAACCTGCAAAATTTTAAACAAGAATTATATTATTTTATTTTGGGTGAAAATAAATTTCAATAATGAATTTTATTTTCTCTAATCCCTTTCATTAGGGTCAATGAAACCGTGCACTACCAAAAAAAAAGGGTCAATGAAACCGTACAGTACTAATTGATCTGTATCTAACAACAATTCTGTAGATCGATTCCAAGAAAACCGGAACGAAAATAATCAAACAACCATAATTATCACAGTTTCAAGAGAATTCGAGATTTCAATTTATTAAACCGATGGATGCGAGAGAAATAGAGGTGGGAAACTTACGGTGCAACAGCCATGCCTGAGACAAACTCCAAGAGGAGGAAGAAGGATTGCGATCAAGACCTCGCAGCAAAGACAGCAATTAGTCGTCATCGAACAAGAAGACTTTGAGACAAGAGCAGAAACCTCTGGAAAGCGGAAACAAAACCAACAATGATGAGGTTAGTCGTCGGGGTCCAGCGATGTTAAAAGACTAAATTAGTCTACCGTGAGATCTTGACCGTTCATTCATATACAAGGACTTTATATCCAACGGTTCTTGGTGATCATTGTAAGTAGTTGGTTAGATCTCGCTCCTTCCTTGTTTACGTAAATTTATAAGGACTATTTAGATACTTTTCTACAAACATATTACTCTTTAAGATACTTTGAAGGGAATATATACCTTTTTGGTGGTTTTTTTTTTCTGTGCAACACTTTATTTTTATTACTCTTAAACGTTTCAGTTATATCCAATCATATCATAATACATGGAAACATTCAAATTTAAAGCAGAAAAAGGAACATAATTATACGACTGCGAATCAAAAACAATTTCTTGATGTGTTGGTATAAAGCTTATGGCTAAGCCGGAGAGCCATGATGATTTAGTCACTTTGAGTGGTAACTTTGAAAATCTACCCTTATCACTGAGTTTCGTCGAGACAGTGAGGGAGTTGCTCGGTATTGAAACCGAGAGTAAACTTACTCTTGGGTAACAGATTTCTCTCCCAAAGGGAGAAAGATGCAGGATTTGAGAATCTATAAAACTTTGATCTTCTCTCAAAAGAAAAGATATCAGACTCATAATATACATGATTTGAGAATCCATAAAACTTTGCTTCTCTTACAGTAGAGAGGATATAATGCTCATAAGATATCCATATAGCCAGCTTTGCGTTGAACATTACTAAGTAATAATCATAACGTAACCTGGACTCAAATTGCAGCAAGGATCAGCATGATGGGCTAAGAGGCCCGGTTCCTAAAATGGGTCAAACCCAAACTTTAGGTTTCTTGTGATGGAGGGATGGTAGCCACCGGCCGTGTTCGTCGCGGCAGAGAAAGCTCGAAACATTGCTAAATCTTCTGATGAGTTACATATCTCACGAGATGGGATAGCTTCATTTCCCTTACGGTAAGCTTGATTTGACACCGCCGTAAGTTCAACACGAATTTAATATCATATATACCTTCAATTACAGTTTTGTGGTAATTTGTTTGTTGTTAGTTGACTTTTTTTTCTTAAAATTTGTGTCATGTATTTGATTTATTTGTAAGCCTCTGCAACTTTGTGTGAATTTTTGTCTATTTAGTAATGGGTCAGATTGGTCACTCCGTTTGAAAAAAGCGGTTAAAAAATTTTGAGCGGTTGAACTGAACTTCGTTTGAAAAGAGGCGGTTAAATACAGTGGTTAGAGTAAGCGGTTCGGTAATGGAGAGCGGTTGCAAAATAAGTTTGATTGGTAACACTAGAGCGGTTGAATAGTATAATTAAATAAAATTATGTAATTAAACGTTGGTTCTATAATTTAAAAGTATATATATATATATATTTATTCACATATTCACATAATAATTATATAATGCTAATCATTTATCTTCCTAATTAGGATAAAAATTGAAATAATTATATATGATTACCCTGTAACAAACCTGTAATTTAAAATAAATCATATATAATAATCTTAATTTGTTAAATGGTTTAGATAGGTGTCAAAACTTTGAAAATTAATTTCATGCATTTTTGGATAAGTGTTAAATTATAATGCAACTTTTTTTGTAAATATTTTTATCACGTACAAAAAAAAATAACAACCCAAAACCTCTTTTCTACATGCAAACGCCCTATATTACCATCTTTTGAGATTTTTGTTTCAACTGCCAATTTTTAGCCAATAATCACGTTTACAACTGTTCGTTTCAATCGCATGTTTCAATCGCTCATTTCAATTGCTCGTGTGAATGGTAACCACTAAGCGATTCAATCGCCCTCTACGTCCAAACGCTGCTACCAATCTGACCCAATAATCAAACGTTTGAATGAGAATTGATGATGGTAGTCAAAATACAAAAAAATAAATTGTCAAAGCATTGCTGAAAAACTTTTAGCTTAATGGTCAGACTTTTAAGACAGTAATATATGGATTCATAATAATGGATGGTCATCAACACATGCACATATTCTAAGAACACCCAAAAACACTAGAATTCTCTCTTCTCTACTCAATAACACATTTTTCTTCCCTGAAACCTAAGACTACACGGCCAAAAACGTGTTATATACTAGCTCCTAAGGTTTATGAACCAAAAACCAGACCAAACCCGAGCAATTAAATCGAACCAGCCGGATTCTGCAAACATGGTGTTGGTCGACACACCCCCATTATGTCAACTGACATCCCCAAAAAATACACATTTTTGTATTGCGGGCGTTACAATTATGGCATGGGATGGCTGCTTAATGTTTATATAAACTTGGTTAGCTTTTGCTAATAACTCAATTTCCTAATATCACAACAATTTTCGAGTGGCTTACTCTTTGGATATACCAAGTTAACTATATTCAGTTAAAGGTATTAAAATGGATTGTATCGGGAATAGGTGATCCAATGCTAATTGGTTGGCCTTGGCTACTTCTGACTCATATAGGAGAAGTTAAAGTATAGGTCCAGTTATAGTTTATTCAACCCTTTCCTCAAAGATTAGTCTTAAAATAAAAATGTGGCTCTATCACTTTGGTAAATGTCCTTTACTTGTGAATGTCTTCTAGGTGTAATATTTGTGGCCAATGGAGTCACAAAGCGTCAACATGATAGGATTGTGTATAGAAAAGCCAATTGACACATATATGCTTTGAAAATGTCTTTTTACTTATGTTGAGAATAATAACTTGAATCCTTCAAAATCACTTGGTACAACTTATGGCACTAATTGTGAAGTGACAGTGAAAGGGTTTCATTATGTTGTCATTGATTCAATGACCTCACATAAACAGGTTTTAAAACTAAATACCATTTTGATTTCTTTATTAAGCTCGGTATCAGGAGACACATCTATCTTAGCTCAAGCAGCGCAGAGAGATGCCATTCAGAATACATATGGCACTTATGTATGCCTTACTTCAGCCACAAAAGAGTATGCCTCATTGCCTATCATCACTAGATCCCCAACTACATTTGCTCAACATGATGACTCTTTCACTTGTAAGGACTTCTACTACACTTGCTACAACCATTATTCCAAGAATTAAATGCTTTTGAGAATACTAATGATGCTTCTTCTAAAGTGTCTATGATATCGACAAGCACATCATTAGTTGGGAATGTTCATGGATCTAACCGTTAGGTTCTTATATGTTAGAATGTTATGACCCCTTCCAAGCCAGTGATACCATCCATGAAGGTTAAGAATCTGCAATCATCTTCTGATGGATGGGTAAACAAAGGTGTGGGAACCGTGGTGGACGTGACTAGATGAGCTTTGTCGAGTCAAAACATACAAATTTGTGTATAGTCTTAACTAAATGGCTTGGCTTTGGAGAGATTTGTCTATGATTGGTAATAGCTCGAATAAGTTAACAGGTTAGGATACATAACTTCACTCCTCATCATGAATGGTGTAACCACGTCGTTAAGGATGAATTAGACAAAAGAGTGGATAATCACATCTATAAGTAGAACAAATAAGGAGTCAGACACGCAGTCCAAATTTCAATATCAAAAACCAGAAAAATTATCATATTCCATTTTTTAAAATGCTAATCCAAATTCAAATATAAATCAATTTAGTTTTCAATCAGATAGTTAATATCATTTACATTGCCCATATGATAGGTAAAATAATTGATATATGTTCCACTGAACAATTAAATCAAACAAAAGTGAATGTGAAACACCACACGAAGCATGATCCAATGCATTATCTAATAACTAATAAATAAATAAAATCGTAAAAATATATATCCTCAAAAAGATAAGATACTCAAAAATAGATAAAATAATCAAAGTGAGATCCTCTTACTATTAAATGCAAAGTTGTTTTAGTTGGATATGATTAGGTGTTTTAATTTTATTGGTCTATTCTTAAATAAATGATGACTTGGAATGATGACATGGAAAGGTGAAAAAGATGACATGGCTTAAAATGCTTTTAAACTATTTTAATTATTTGTTTAACTTTAAAATCTATTTATTTCAAAATACAAATATTTTAAATGCACATGTACTAAAAACAAAGGCAATGGTGTGCGAGTATTATTTTCATATTATTTTTTGCTTATCATTTATGGGAATCTTATTTTCCGCTTTTCAAACTTTATCATATCTTAATTAATTTAAACAATTTAAATTCAAAGTTAAGCAATTGAACTAAAGCCAACATGTTATTAGGCAGAAGATAACAAAAGTTTATGAACAAGAGGGAAGCTGTGGGGGTATTGTGTTATATTCAAAAGCTTTAGAGTGCATGCACGGCTTTCATATTCTATCATGTTTTAGGCAATTAAATAGGTATCCAACGAATAATAGTGAACATTCATTAGAAGAAAAAACAATGATCTTAATAAAATATAATTATTTTCTTGAATTATGAGATTTCACATAAGAAAATAAATTCTTTTGGTAACAAGTAAATCAAATCTCAGGGTTTTTCAGAATTTTATTAACTACTCAAACAAAAACATTACAAAATCCCACTATATCTTACGATTTTGGTTTCTTTTGAGGTATTCCAAAATATACTCTAAATATCTAATAAATAAAATAACTATTATACAACCACGTAAACAAATTTCAACACTCTTTTAACTCTCTATATATACGATTTAGCTAAACAATAATTCCACACATCAAAAACTCACTCCATCTGATTCTCACTTCATTTGATTCTCATCTATTATCATAATAATGTCTATCATACCAAAACAAAACTCTCCTTTTGTATCATTTTAAATGTATATTTACCACATACCATTTCCTTTAACTATTATTATTACTAAATGTATCTACCTACCATTGAATTATTAAAAATAAATTCAAGTAATCGAATTTGAGGTGTACCAAAATCACTATTTGAGATTAAAGACTGATGCTCCTATCATGTGTCTCCCTATGTTTATCTAAAAGAAGGATTATGAAGGGGTATAGGTTTATTGTTATTTAGCTAGGGTATCAAGTGACTTAGGTAGAAATCATTAAAAAAAAAAAGTTTTAACCTTTAGACTTTAGGATGTTTGTCATTTCACCATTAAAAACCATTCTTTCATTTTCCAATGATTTTTATTTTTTGCAATTACAATGAATAAAAATTAAGAACAGTAATCTAAAAATATTGTCTCCTATATGTTGCATTATTAAGAATAAAATGTAGATTTTGATTAAAAATCCTAATTACCGACAAAGAAAGAAAAGTACATAAAAAACTAATGAATATTTTCTATAGAAAAATGTTTCAAAATTCATACCTGCACATAGTGCGGGAAGTCACATAGTTTTTATTATACTTCTCGTCAAAACAGTGAATTAAGAATAAACTAAATAATATAAGATTTACAATGTATAAACTTGACTCATAAAAAAATGTTTATCCTTATCTTTCATTCGTTTACCACGCTGTTTTAATTTGCACACACATTTGTCATGGTCAATAAAAAAAAAATTATATGTCAACAAACCAAATTAAGTTTATGAATTCAGTTTATAGACACAAAACATCACAAATTAAAGTAAGTAAAAGAATAAGATTTGTATTATACTTCTCATTAGAATTATGAACTATGAATAAATTTAAAATATAAGAGTTACCATATATACAGTGGACTCAGAGACAAAACTTTATTATTATCATGCATTTGCTTATCACGCTGCTTTGACTTGCACATACAATTTTTATGGACAATAGGTCAATAATTATTTGCCAACTAACCAAATTAAGTTTAGAAATTAAGTATATAGCCACAAAAGATCAGAAAAAGTAAATAAAGAATAAGATTTGTATTATACTTCTTGTCAAAACTGTGAACTAGGAATAAATTAAAAATATAAGATTTACTTTGTATACAATGGATTCAAAGACAAAACTCTATTATTATCATGCATTCGTTTATCACGCTGCTTTGATTTTGCACACGCATTTTTTATAGAAAATAAATATAGAATTATTTGTCAACTAACCAAATTAAGTTTAAAGCCATAAAAGATCACAAAAGTAAGTAAAAGAATTAAATTTGTATTGTACTTCTTGTCAAAACTGTGAACCAAGAATAAATAAAAAATACAAGTGATATGCTCAAATTTGCCTAGAACTACTCTTTCAAATTAAGAGATCACTGTAGTACTTAGGGTATCAAATTCACATGGAATCAGATTGCACAATAGATTTAATAGGTTCAGATTATGCTAAGCAGAAAAGTTGTAAAGTAAATAGTTGCAGAAATAGTAAACATAATGATTGCAGGTTTTAAATTCAATAATAAGACAAACGCTAAGCCTTAGGGAATTCGCAGGAATAAATCCAAATTGAAGAATAAAGTTACTAATGGTATTGATGAAGTGCAATTATAGAACTCGAAACTAATGTAAAATAAATCAACTGTCGTTGCAAATATTATCTATATTTAAACCCTAAAAAACCAACTGTTGTTGCGAAATCAAATTGATCTAAACAAGCATTAAAATCAGGTTTGATTGTTCACAAAGATCCAAAGCCAACTGTCGTTGCGAATCAGATCTTTGCTCACCTATGATTCAATTCAGGTAATTCAATAATGCTGTCGCATCTACTAAACAACCTAGGATATCTAATTCAGGCTTAAATCAGAATTCAAAGCAATCAAGGTGAAGAATATAAATATGAATGCAAAGTCCCAAAAGTAAATAAATTCAACAACTCTTCATTATTTTTTGAAAAATCCCTAAAACCTAACTAGGAAATTACTCAGACATAGACATGAATAATAATTCCTTAGTATAAAATTGTCTAATAGAAAATAAATTTTAGCCTAAACAATGGCGTAAAATAAGTACTTATAGGCTACAAAACCGTTATGGGCCCAATTGCAAACATCTGGGCTTTCTGGCGCAAAAAGAAAATCTTCCGAAAACTTGATTTTTGGGCTTGGTCGAAAGTCGTGTCGATCGACACTGATTCTGTATCGATCGACGCTTGTAAATCCTTGGTGTTGAACGACACCAAGTCCCTGTCGCTCGACACGGCTTCCAAATCTTCATTCCGAACTTGCCACTTTGACCGCTCATTCCGTTATGCTCCAAAATGCTCCAGTAAACACCAACTGAGTCCAAAACGTCCTTGTACTTAATATTAAACACCAACGACTCGAAAATACCAAAAGGACTCTAAATAATAGACTTATATCATGGCTAAAAACCATTAAAAAACATGATATATCAACAAGATTTACTTTGTATACAGTGGACTCAAAGACACAACTTTATTATTATCATGCATTCGTTTATCACGCTGCTTTGACTTGCATACACATTTTTCATGGACAAGAAATAAAGAATTATTTCTCAACTAACCAAATTAAATTTATAGCCTCAGAAGATCACAAAATAACGTAAGTATACTTCTCGTCAAAATTGTAAACTATGAATAAATAAAAATATAAGATTTACCATGTATACAATGAACTCTAAGACAAAACTTTATTATTATCATGTATTCGTTTATCACGCTGTTTTGACTTGCACACACATTTTTCATGGACAATAAATAAAGAATCATTTGTCAACTAACCAAATTAAGTTTATAGCCATAAAATACCACAAAATAAAATAAGTAAAAAAATAAGCTTTGTATTATACTTTCCGTCAAAACTATGAATTAAGAATAAGTTTAAAATATGAGATTTCATATGTATCATTTGACTCAAAAACAAAAATTGATTATATCATACATTCGCCTATCACGTTGTTTTGATTTACACACACATTTTTATGGACAATAAATAAAGAATTATTTGTTTGCTAACCAAATTAAGTTTATAGTCACAAAAGATCACAAAATAAAATAAGTATAACAATAAGTTTTGTATTACACTTCTGGTCAAAACTATAATTTAGGAATAAATAAAAAGTATAAGATTTACTATATATACAATGGACTCAAAAACAAAAATTTATTTTTATCATGCATTCGTTTATTACGATGCTTTGATTTGCGCACGCAATTTTCATGGCCAATAAATAAAATATTATTTGTCAACTAACCAAATTAGATTTATGAATTAAGTTTATAGCTACAAAATATCACAAAATAAAGTAAGTAACCAAAGTTGTTGTGTTTTTACCATACTTCTCTTTTTAACAACAATATAATAAATTTATTTACCACGGTATTTTTTGCCCAAACTGCACTTGTAAATTTTCCAAAAATATATTGCTTTTACCATACTATCCTGTTGAATACATGTTGTATCATCATGTCTCATAAGGACACTTTTACCTTATTATACAATGTATTCTAACCAAAACATATAATTGATCATCAATTGATTTTTTTTTTTTTTTGGTCGCTAATTTACCATAAATATGTTGTAGATTTTTTTTTCTATTTTTATTCCAAATTTTAAAAAAATTTAAAATAATTATATTTCCAAAAATTAATGTTTTATAATTTTCTTAATTAGTTGGTTAGAGTATAATTGGCAAGTCGGTTATGGATTACAAAATGGACACATCATTGCACACAGTTTTAGAACCTGATTGACTTAACAAAGAAGAGTAAAGACCCCAAAAAACTATTATCGTTAAATCAATCTCTCTCTCTCTCTCTCTCTCTCTCTCTCTCTCTCTCTCTCTCTCTCTCTCTCTCTCTCTCTCTCTCTCTCTCTCTCTCTCTTTCTCTCTCTCTCTCTCTCTCTGCCAAATTTGAATTTGAATTTGAATGGAATTCAGATACAGAGCCGTGGACGGAGATCGTCTTTCTACTACCAACGACACTGCATCATCTCAACCTCCGAATCCGAGCTTTCCCTTCTTTCCGGCGCGGCCAGTGCTAGGTTCGGTTCTCTTCTTTCACCCTTTTTTTCTCTCGAGAGATTATCGTAATTATGATTTTAATTTTCCGTTTATTCTTCGAGATGTGATGTTTTCTCAATTATTGGTTACATGATGTTTTGTTTGAGTAGTTGTTTATTTTCTGTAACGCAATTGATTTTTTCCTTTTTTCTGTTCTTCTTGTGGAAATCTGGCGAATCTCTACAAGAAATTGAACTGATTATGAATATTTTTTTTATAATCAAATCATACTCTCTAACCAATATTCTTTGGCTGTAACATATAACCAAGTGAAATTGAGGAATTTGTATATTACAGGCAGGCCGGCCCTGAGTTCAATGGACTCCAAACTAAAATAAAAAATAGGCCTGCCCTGAGTTCAATGGACTGCGCCTTTAGCTTGCGAGCCGACCATTTGTCTTTTGGCACCTCGCCGTCTGCAAGATATCTGCGAATGTTAGCCATCCACTTAGTATCACAACCATAGACTGTGGTCTCGTCGTCAATGGGAATATCGACGATTTCGTGCGCTGGTGGCGGCTCCTCGCTATACGGGTAAGCATCTTCTGGCAATTCTTCGAGATGTTGGGGGAGAAGACCACAGTTAAAATTCGTATTGCCCGGGTCTAGCCTGTTGTTTTCCGCCATCACATCCGTTGTTTCGTCTGCCCCGACTGCGTCGGACTGGTCGAGATCCATCAGAACCGGTTCGACAACATCTTCGGTTTGGTCGCGATCCATCAGGTCTGTCGCGAAGCGAATGGGCGAGTCGTTGTTAAGATCCACCTTCCGCTTCGCGACTTGAGATCTCGTCAGTACGTTGACTTCCCTGGCCAGTTCGATACTTGGTTTCTTGATGAACTCAACCTGAACGATTCTTTGAAGATCTTTGTCGGGTTGCGCCGACGAGCCGAGTGAAGCGAGGGCATCTGCTTGCGAGTTCTCTGCCCTTGGAATTCTTGTTAAGGTAAAAAATTTGAAATTCGCCGTTAATGTCTTGACGAGTACGAGGTATGCCTCCATGCGTTCGTCTTTTGTTGCGTACTCGCCGTTGAACTGATTCACGACGAGCTGCGAGTCGCAAAAGGCTTTTATCCTTGTCATTTTAAGAGCTTTAGCCAATCGAAGACCCGCGAGTAAGGCCTCGTATTCTCCCTCATTGTTCGATGCTCTGAAGCCAAGGCGGAATGACTGTTCCAGAGATTCTCCGTCTGGTGACGACAGTCGAATACCTATTCCCGATCCGTGTTTAGATGACGAGTCGTCGACATGTAACTGCCAGATTTGGGATGAGTCTTTATTTTCGCTTTCTGACGAGGCCGCTGCCTCCGGTAATTCGATTAGAAAATCGGCCAACACTTGTGCCTTGATTGTCGTCCTACTTCGATACTCGATATCGAACTCGCTTAATTCGATGGCCCACTTGGCGAGTCGCCCAGACTGAGTTGGGTTGTGGAGAACAGCTCGTAGTAGAAAGGTACTGAGAACCATGCTCGAGTGCGATTGGAAATAAGGTCGGAGTTTGCGAGCCGACGTAATAACCGCGAGTGCTAATTTCTCTGTCAGAGGATATCTTGTTTCCGCATCGGTTAAAGATTTACTGACGTAGAAAACGGGCTTCTGCTCGGTGCCGTCTTCCCGAATTAGAACTCCACTGACTGCCGAGGCGGAGACCGCAATGTAAAGGTAGAGTGGTTCGCCAGCTATGGGTTTGGTCAAAACAGGTGGAGTCGCGAGATATTGCTTCAACTTCTGGAAGGCTTCTTCGCATTTTTCTGTCCACTCGAAGGCCTGTCGAGCTGACCCCTTTTATCCTTAATCGTTTCATAAAAAGGCAAGCATTTGTCAGTAGAGCGCGAGATGAATCTGTTCAATGCTGCGACTCTTCCTGTCAATCGTTGGACTTTCCTTTTCGTTTTAGGCGAGGTCATCCGGATTAGCGCATGGATTTGCTTTGGATTTGCCTCGATCCCGCGACGAGTTACCATATAGCCGAGGAACTCGCCTGATGTCACGCCGAAACGACACTTAGCCGGATTGAGCTTCATGTTATACTTGTTTAGTAGCGCAAAGCATTCTGCGAGGTGGCCGACATGGTCTTTTTCCTCGAGTGATTTGACGAGCATATCGTCTATGTAGACTTACATTGTCTTGCCGAGGAGGCCTTCGAACATCCTGTTCACCAATCGTTGATAAGTAGCCCCAGAGTTCTTAAGGCCGAAATGCATGACCTTGTAGCAATAGATCCCGCAATCTGTAATGAAAGATGTTTTATCGCGATCGCCGGGGTGCATAAAAATTTGATTGTAGCCAGAGAAAGCATCCATAAATGATAACAGCCTGTTCCCAGATGTCGCCTCTACGAGGCGGTCGATATGAGGAAGAGGGAAACTGTCTTTTAGGCATGCTTTGTTCAAATCCGTGAAATCCACACAGACTCGCCACTTGCCATTCTTCTTCTTCATGACGACTGGATTAGCGAGCCAATCTGGATATCTGACCTCAACAATCGAACCGGCTCGCAAGAGTCTTTCTACTTCGTCGTTCACCGCTTGAGCTCTGTCCGGTCCGAGTCGCCTTCACTTCTGTTTTATGGGTTTGAAGGTCGTATCGACATTCAACTCGTGACTGATGATGTCGATATCGATCCCGGGCATATCCTCTGCGGCCCACGCAAAAGTGCTAACGTTCCTTTTAAGGAATTCGACGAGTTCGAGCCTGACGGCTTCATCTAGCGTTGCGCCAATCTCCACACACTTCTCCGGGAACTCGTCGTCAATGCAAACCGATATGACGGGTTCGCATGTCGGACCCGCTCCTTCCTCTTTGGCGGCTTCCGCGATCTGTAGTTGCTACAAAACGTCCGAGATTTCCTTGACGGGTTCCCTGTCTGTTTTAAACTTTTTTCGCGGTTCGCTCGGAATGGGCACTGTCGCCAGACTCCTAAGTTTGTGCGCGGTCATGAAGCAAGACCGCGACGCCGACTGACTCCCTCTGATTGTTTTGGTCCCGATTTTTGTTGGAAACTTAAGGTAGAGATGGTACGTCGAGGCGATGACACGCATCGAATTGAGCCAAGGGGTTCCCATTATCACGTTGTAAATCGCCGGGTTGTTCGATACCGCGAACTCCACTATTTTTGTTAATCCTTCCACACATACTGGAAGTTTGATCGTTCCAAGTGTCATTGTCGTCTCGCCATTGAATCCGGTCAAAGGCTTAGGATAGGATTCGACTTGAGCGAGGTCGATTTCCATACGCTTAAGAGCGTCAATAAAAATGATGTCGACTGTGCTTCCAGTATCGATCAAAACGCGACCCGTGTCCCATCCTACGACGATAAGTCGGATGATAAGCGGAACGTCGTGAGGTTTGTCAATGTCATCGATCTCATTTTCTTCGAACTGGATGACATCCTTCGGAAACTTTGACGGTATGGGTTTGTTTGCTCCTACCCCAGCTCGTCTTTGATAAGCTTTGATTGACGAGACGGTGTTTGAGCAATAACGTGAGCTGCCCATGATCATGTTGCAGACTTTTTGTTTCGAGCCGCTTCGGCCATCACTATTGTTTTGCCGGCCGAGGTGGACCTCGTCGTTATTCCGCCTGTCCCGTATCTTATTCTTGCTATTGTCCCCGGAAGGACCTTCTTCTTCTCTTGCATTGTCGAATTGCTCAAGCTGAAAATCATTAACACTTATATTTCCTCTGAGCTCTCCGGCGGCTGGCTTTGCTGCGAGTCGCATACCGAGCACTCTGCAGTTTGCCGTCGAATATCCACCCATTTTGTGTAAGTCGCAATATGCGGATTCGTCGTAATGCGAGTTCCTTATCCATGTATTGCCGTTACTACGACCCGGAGTGCCATTTCCGCGACCTTTCCCTCTTCCTCGACCAAAGCCGGGCGAGTTCACCTGGTAGTTATGGGCACCCTTAAAACCTCCCTCGTGCTGCACAAACTTGCCTGGCTTCCTTTTCGCTGTAGCTAGGGCTTCCTTCGGATTGGGAACTTTGGCCTTCCCATACTTCTGGCCCAGAATTCTGGTTTCATCCTCGCTCTTTGCGAAGCCGTTGGCGCGATGAAGCGCATCTTGAATAGACGAGGGCTCGTTGATCGTCATCTCCTTTCGGAAATCCGAGTTGTACTATAGGGATTTTCGAAGCGCGCTTAGTGCGGACTGGTCGTCAATCCTCTTCACTTGAGTAAGCATCGCCTTAAAGCGTTCGATGAAAACTCCCTAGGGTTCGCTGGCCGCTTGAGAAATAGTGTAAAGATCAGCCTCGGACGTCCTGCGCTTGATTAAGATTGCGTATTGCTTTAGGAACGCTTCGGAGAGCTACGCAAAGCTGTCGATCGAATTCTTCTTCATTCCCGTGAACCAATAGAGAGCTGCCCCCTTGAGGTGCTCCACGAAGAGGAGGCAGCAGCTAACGTCAATTTCGTCGAGTCGGAAATTAGCTCGCCCCATAGCGATTGAGACAGCCCTAATGTGCTCCGTTGGGTCGCCCTTTCCATCATAAATTGGAAGCCTGAGCTTCCCCGGATCAGATAGACGTGCCTTTATTATTCGTGCGGTGAAAGGAGTAGTGCGAGCTTCTTCAAGGACGCGGTCGATCTCCGACTCCTTGCTGGTGGCGCGGTGGACCTGTGACCTCATATCCTTGAGATTGAAGGTTGTCTGCTGCATGATGGCTTTGAGCTCATCCATTCCGTTTCCTGTGAAGTGATAGCTCTGCGATTGGTCGGGGATTCGGCCTGCTCCGTCCATCGCATATTCTCTGCGATTTCGCCCTCATCCCTACTTTGGATACGACTCGTCGGTCGACTGTGTCGAGCGGCTCCGAATTCGCGTCCTTCCAGATCATCTGCGATTGCCACTATACCGCCAGTTGCACCCGCGACGAGGATGGTTTCGTCTCTGAGAGGCGTTGGTGTATGATCTTCGCGAGCTCCACGAGTTGAAGGCGAGGCCGCTGGGGAGAAGTTAAGGGCGACCGGGGTGACGCAAAGCGCGGCATCTTGAGGAAGTCTTCGAGGTTGACGGGCTGTCGACAAGGCCCTGATTTCCGCGGTCAGGTTGCTACTGATAGTTTCCTGGTTCTGCGATTGCTTGAGCAACTGCTCGAGCATTGCCTTCAGCTGATCGAAAGCTGCCGAGTTGGTATTGGCGGTTGCCAGGTTTCTTGGTTGGGCAGGTCTGCCTGCTTCCGCCTCCAATGCGGAGTAGTTGCTTAGCCCATCCACAATGGGCTCGCTCGGACCTGAACTACCGTCGGCCCCTGGAGATTGCGGGTTTGTTATTGACATCTTGACGGGTTCGTCTAAGTGTTTGTTTCGTGTATGAAGCTAGTGTTGTGAGTAGATCCCCTCCTTCTAGCGCCAAATTGTGCGTGCTAGATTTTCACATAATAGAATTTGTGAAGATTCTTTGAAATAGAGCTTCTTTAGGTTTTCAAATACTCAGAATGAAAGAGATTTAGGGTTCTTGAGATGTTCTTATTAATTAGCTGAAAAAACTGTTTTTGTCTTATTACAACTCAGAATTTTGGATCCCCCCAAATGAGAGGGGTTCATGCTTATTTATAGAGAATACAAGTCGGTTTAGACAAACAGTGTTGGGCTTTTAATGGGCCTCTTTCTTCTGGGCTTGACCATTGGGCCGTTTAACGTATACTTAGTCGATTTAAGCTTATTGATTCTTCTAGGGGAGATTTGACCCCTACAGATGAAAGGAATTTCGGTAGACGAAATCAATCAAAGGAAGCTTCCAAATCAGAATCAGAACTTATTCGGACAGATGTACACAGGCCCTTACAGTCTAGTTACATCACCCATGATGCAACAAATGCCTGAGACAACAACACCAGTTTTGGAGCCTAAGAAGGATAAATTAATTGTATTGATAACTGCATCAAGTGAGAGCAAAATGGTTTTTAATATCAATAAGCCATTGTTTCATATGTGCTCTTTTATTTCTCTATTGCAGAAAAGGGCTGATCCTATTAGAGCAAAGCGTAAAGCTGAGGATACTCAAACCCGTGTTGAAAGAGCGAAAAAGCGTATAGCAGACAATGTTGGTCTTGCTAGAGAAGAGTGGAATTGCACTCTCTTGAAGGAACATCTTCAAGAGAAATTGCACAAAGAAAAAGAAGCCAATACAACTGCGGAAACCGGAGAAATAGTCTCTTCGAATCTTCCTTGCTTGGAGAAACTTGCCAGTGAAAAGCCAAAAAGAAAGTTTAATTTTTGGTGCGACGTTTGTAACGTTGGAGCCTATACTCAAACAGTCATGAGGGATCATAAGTTAGGAAAAAAAACATATTGCTGCTATGAAACAACAAAATAAGACTCCTGCTTCCGCTACATCGCGGCCATCATCAGAAACTATCACAATACTCCAAAATGCTAATGTGGAGGATGAAAAAGTAGCGGCAAAAGAAACAGGAAAGAAGACAGAAGGTGAGAAGAAGAAGAAGAAGAAGAAGGTAATCATTCGGTGCGAAACTTGTAAGATTTATACATAGTTTGAGCAGGTGATGGAGACTCATAAGCTTGGGAAAAAGCATAAGGCTCTACTTGAGAAGCAACAACATAAGCCTCTAGCTGTTTTAGATACCAATGTCATTACTGCCCCAGAAAGGACCAGTTGATAATATAAAAGGTAAGGTTCATTGCCTGCTAGGTCATGAGACTCATCATGACAAGAAATATATGGCTGAAGAATTAGAGATTGAACTTGTTTGAGTCATGAATAAATAAATGTTTATGTTTTTTCCTGTGAAATTTGAAATCTTGAAAAAATCAACAATTTCTTAGACTAAAGAGACAAGAACATGGATTTTGTGTAAGAATATTTCCGTTAGTGTGGCCGAAGTATTAACGGTCCAACTATTATAGTTTAAGTTTAATGTACGGCTTAAGGTTTCCGGTATATAATGGGATACGGTGATGGACTGAATCAAAGAAAAGATACCGGAACGGGTTTGATGTCAACCCTCTTATTCCGCCCAATAAAGAATCTAATCTAAGGTTCATATACATTTATATATAATGGTTAACTTATATAAATGTATATGTATTAAAGTATAGTTTATGTGTCATATTTTAATGAAGGGGTGTCTCATTAAAAGGCACAACTCCTCCCTCTTAATGAGAATCACGTGGGCCTCATATCAAAAAGAAGGGGAGAGAGTTATTGTAAACACAAGTTCTGATTTCAGAATTGAGACAAGAAAAGAAAACACATAAACAGAAAAGAGAGATTCGAGATTGTGATAAGAATCGGAAAACCCCGGCTCCGTTGAAGGGGAGATCACAGTAAGGAAGGAAAGGAGAAGATCAAACAATCATCAAGGAATCATCCTCATGCCTAACAATGCAATGGATCAAGGTTAGGCATTCTTCCTTATCATAACCGAAACCTCCATCAATATGAAATTGTTGATTCATTTGTTCTAGTGGCGATTATGGGATGGATTACAAGTATGTAATCATAAGGATAAACTTTCATGTGGTATCAAAGCCACCCTAGAATCATTTGTTTCTCTATAAGAAATTCATCAATGCATTGAATCTGAAGATGGTATAAAAATTATAGCAATGTGTAGAGGATGAAATTATCTATCCATCGGTATAAATTTCATTAAAATCCATCGAGTAAATCAAAAGTTATGGGTTTTTAAAATTTTTGAAACTAAATTTTTTTTAAAGACGGTGAACAGTAATCGTAATGAACAGTAATCACAGTGAATAGTAATTGCGATGAGCATTAATCACGGTGAAGAGTAATCGTGATGAATAGTAATCACAGTGAATAGTAATTGCGATGAACATTAATCACGGTGAACAGTATCGTGATGAACAGTAATCATGATGAACAGTAACCGCGATGAACAGTACCGTTAAAAAAAAAAAAAATTCTGGAAACCGGACCGGTCTGTCCATGTGTTGGACCGGTCGGTCCATAAGGCGCAGAAAGGGCTCTGGAATCGGAACCGGTCGGTCCATGTCCCGGACCGGTCGGTCCATGAGCCGCGTGAAGGGCTCTGGAATCCGGACCGCTCGGTCCATGTCCCGGACCGGTCGGTCCGTGAGCAGCATAGGGTCTCTGGAATATGGACCGGTCGGTCCATGTCCAGAAAAAAAAAAAAAAAATTTTAAACCGTAAACCGTTTTCGCTGCTTTCTGAAATGTGAAAGGCTATTGTATTTTGAAATGTTAATACAAACATATAAAACCTTTTATAAGAGTCTATAAGAAAAGAGTTCATAGTACGTATAACTTGTTAATCACCAAAGTGGTCTGGTTATATTTAATGTGACGGTAAAGTAAAGATTCATAATTGATCATGATTAAAGGATGCTAAATGACATGAAAAGTTTATTGATTGATCAATTGCTTACTTAGTATATCCTAGGAGATCACCCAAAGGTGGATCATTGGGTGTATTAAATAACAACTAAAGTATTAATCACCTGTATTGCGGTTGATGGTGTGTATACCCAAAGGTTGCATTGCTATCATTTGTAACTATGGATTGATTAATTATTAAAGAAAATCTAAACAAGCATCAATTTAATTGTATGTGTTTAAAGTATTGCCCAAAGGTTGCTTGAATACATACAAATGAAAGTGTTTAGATTATTTGTTGTCGATGAATCTATTAAAGTCTCATAGAACTAATGGTAAGCATATCTAAAATTTTCATCCTGAAAATCAAAGAACAATCCAAATCGGATGTCGCTGACAAATCGATCGTAGGTAGTCTCATGAGTGAGTTGACTACGAAAAGGTTCGATTGGTCTCAGACAATCCATGATCATGTTACTCACATGTCAAACTTGGCATCAAAGTTAACGTCCATGGGGATGGAAGTGCATGAGTCCTTCTTGGTACAGTTCATTATGAACTCTCTGCCTATAGAGTATGGTCAGTTCCAGGTGAATTACAACACCATTAAGGATAAGTGGAACTTTTGGGAATTAAAGGCCATGCTCGTTCAGGAGGAGGCGAGATTAAAGAAACAGAAGGACAACATTGCACTCATTGCTGGACTAAATAGTGCCATGAGCAGCTCCAAGAAACCAAGCAAGGGCAAAAAGAAGGATAAGGCGGTCTTGAAGACTCCTGAAAGTAAAATCCATAAAGTGGTCAAGTGTTTCTTCTGCAAGAAGGAGGGACACATAAAGAAAGACTGTCCTAAGAGGAAGGCATGGTTCGACAAGAAAGGTAACGAACATTTATATGTTTGTTCGGAAATGAATCTTGTAGAAGTGCCTAGAAATACTTGGTGGCTTGATTCTGGAGCTTCTACTCATGTATCTCATATTGAACATGGATTCAGTTCGATCCAGCCTTTAAAAGGAACTGAAAGGTACTTGTTCATGGGAAACAGGATGAAGGCGCAAATAGAAGGCATTGGGACGTATAGATTGATCTTCAACACTGGATGTTTTGTAGATCTTGAAAATTGTCTCTTTTTACCTGAGTGTGCTAGAAACCTTGTTTCAGTAAGTATGTTGGATGATGTAGGTTTTAACTTTGAGATTGGTAATGGTGTGTTTTCGTTGTACCGTAACATATACTTTTATGGTAAAGGTACATTGTGTGATTCACGTTATAAGTTCAATCTTGATAAAGTCTTCTCTGAATCTTTGTTTAATATTGAGTATCAAGGAATTAAACGTAGTGCAACTAGTGAAAACTCAGCATTTTTGTGGCATAAAAGATTGGGTCACATATCCAAAGAACGGATGATGAGGTTAATAAAGAAAGAATTATTACCTCCATTGGATTTTAGTGACTTAGATGTGTGTATAGAATGCATTAAGGGAAAGCAAACCAAACACATCACAAAGAAACAAGCCACAAGAAGTAATGAACTCTTAGAGTTAATTCACACAGATATTTGTGGCCCTATAGATGCTCCGCCATGGAGTGGTGAGAAGTACTTCATCACTTTTATTGATGATTACTCACGGTATGGATATACTTATTTGTTGCATGAAAAGGCTCACTCGGTGGACGTACTGAAAGTGTTCATTGGTGAAGTAGAAAGGCAACTTGAAAAGAAAGTAAAAGTTGTGAGATCTGATAGAGGTGGTGAATATTATGGTTGATTCACCGAAAGAGGACAATGTCCAGGGCCATTTGCTAAATTTCTAGAAAGTAAGGGCATTTGTGCTCAATACACAATGCCCGGAACACCTCAGCAGAACGGTGTAGCTGAAAGGCGTAACCGTACTTTAATGGAAATGGTTAGGAGCATGTTAAGTAATTGAAAACTACCAATGTCAATGTGGACATACGCATTAAGGACTGCGACATATATTTTAAACCGGGTTCCTAGTAAAGTGGTTCCAATGACTCCATTTGAACTATTTACGGGAAGGAAACCCAGTTTAAGACACTTACGTGTCTGGGGATGTCCAGCTGAAGTAAAGTCGTATAATCCGCATGAAAAGAAATTGGACTCTAGGATGGTCAGTGGATTTTTCATTGGCTATGCAGAAAAGTCAAAGGGGTTTGTGTTCTACTGTCCTAACCACAGTATAAGAATTGTCAAGACTGGTAATGCAAGGTTCATTGAAAATAGTGAATCTAGTGGGAGTTCAGAATCTAGGGGAGTGAACATTAAAGAAATTCGGGTAGAAGATTCTTCACCCGTAGATCCAACCCAAGTGGTTGTTCCTATTGTCGGTGGACAGCCTAATATCGAAACAGAACAACAGAATGAAGAACATACGGACCCACTAGTTCAGGAAACCGAAAATGAACAAGTCGTCATTCAAGAACAGGACGTTGTACCATAAGAACAATTAAGGCGATCTGGAAGGGAAAGAAGATCCGCCATTACAGATGACTATGTGGTTTATGATGTTGAGAATGAATGTGACCTTAGTCTTGATGAAGAACCGAAAACATTCAGAAAAGCCATGGAAAGTGAAAATTCTGAAAAGTGGTCGAATGCTTTAGATGAAGAAATGTCTTCTATGGAAGTGAACAAAGTGTGGGACCTAGTAGAGTTGCCTGATGGTTTCAAAACCGTTGGGTGTAAATGGATCTTTACGACCAAACGGGACTCTAAAGGTGACATAGAAAGGTACAAGGCTCGCCTTGTTGCTAAAGGGTTCACTCAAAAGGAGGGCATTGACTATACGGATACCTTCTCTCCAGTTTCTAAGAAGGATTCCTTAAGAATTGTCATGGGATTGGTAGCTCATTATGATTTAGAGCTTCACCAAATGGATGTTAAAACCGCCTTTCTCAATGGAGAGCTTGAGGAAAAAGTTTACATGGACCAACCAGAAGGTTATGTGGCTGCAGGAAAAGAAAATCTTGTGTGTAAGCTGAGGAAGTCAATATACGGATTGAAACAGGCCTCCTGACAATGGTATTTAAAGTTCAATGATATCATTTTGTCATACGGTTTCATAGAGGTCATCGTTGATCGATGTATTTATATGAAAGTCAGTGGGAGCAAGTTTATCATTCTAGTATTGTATGTTGACGACATACTGTTGGTTACAAATGATATGAGTATGTTGAGTGATGTAAAGAAATATCTCTCCAAGAACTTCGAAATGAAGGATATGGGTGAGGCAAATTATGTGATAGGGATTGAAATAATCAGGGATAGATCACAAGGTTTATTGTTTGTCTCAGAAAGGATACATAGATAAAGTCTTGAAGAGATATGGGATGGAAAAGTGCAATAAAGGTCAATGTCCAAAGAATGAACTAGAGAGAAAAGAAATGGAGATGATCCCTTACCTATCAGTGGTAGGAAGTTTGAATTACATTCAAACATGTACTCGACCAGACATCAGTTTTGCGGTTGGTGTCTTGGGTCGATATCAAAGTAATCCTGGAATGGACCACTGGAAGGTTGCAAAGAAAGTCCTCAGGTACTTGCAAGGCACCAAAGAGTTTATGCTTACGTACAGGAGATCCGATAATCTAGAAGTAATCGGATACTATGATTCAGACTATGCCGGGTGCGTCAATACTCGAAAATCGACGTTTGGCTATTTGTTCCTATTAGCTGGGGGAGCAGTATCATGGAAGAGTGGAAAGTAGTCCGTCATTGCTACTTCCACCATGAAAGAAGAATTTGTGGCATGCTATGAGGCCACAGTTCAAGCATTGTGGCCGAGGAACTTTGTCTCAGGACTTGGACTTATTGACAGTATTTCCAAGCCGCTGAGAATGTATTGTGATAATTCCGCAGCAGTCTTCTTCTCAAAGAATGACAAAAGTATTCGAAATGTGCTAAGCACATGGAGATAAAATACTTGTCTGTAAAGGAAGAAGTGCAGAAACGCAGAGTAGCAATTGAGCATATAAGAACGGATATGATGGTTGCGGATCCGTTAACGAAAGGACTCCCTCCTGGTATATTCGTTGACCATGTAGAGAGGATGGGAATAATTGATAAGACCTTGCTGTATTGATATTATGCTATTGTAAAGATGCTAACTTAAGTAATTTGAATTCAATAAAGTTTAAGTGTTTTCTGCAAATCTAATATGTTATCATTAGGATATGTACATGTAGTGTTTGGATAACATATGAGTTGAGAATAAAGTTATATCTCAACATAAAGAAATTTTGAGAATTAAGTAACCTCTCAAATATTAAAGAAGTAGTAAAGTTGGAATTGGTTTGTGGTGATGGAAGGGAACTTATCGCAGTAAAAGATAGAGGACCGCCTCATTCGATCAATTCTGATTTTATGGTACTTAAAGGAATTATTAAGCTTAATGAAAGGGTGCACATTAAAGGAAGTTGAACCATTAAGTTAATACACGGCCAAGTGGGAGAATGTAAGAATATTTCCGTTAGTGTGGCCGAAGTATTAACGGTCCAACTATTATAGTTTAAGTTTAATGTACGGCTTAAGGTTTCCGGTATGTAACGGGATACGGTGATGGACCGAATCAAAGAAAAGATACCGGAACGGGTTTGATGTCAACCCTCTTATTCCGCCCAATAAAGAATCTAATCTAAGGTTCATATACATTTATATATAATGGTTAATTTATATAAATGTATATGTATTAAAGTATAGTTTATGTGTCATATTTTAATGAAGGGGTGTCTCATTAAAAGGCACAACTCCTCCCTCTTAATGAGAATCACGTGGGCCTCATATAAAAGAGAAGGGGAGAGAGTTATTGCAAACACAAGTTCTGATTTCAGAATTGAGACAAGAAAAGAAAACACATAATCAGAAAAGAGAGATTCGAGATTTTGATCGGAATCGGAAAACCCCGGCTCCGTCGAAGGGGAGATCGCAGTAAGGAAGGGAAGGAGAAGATCAAACAATCATCAAGGAATCATCATCATGCCTAACAATGCAATGGATCAAGGTTAGGCATTCTTCCTTATCATAACCGAAACCTCCATTAATATGAAATTGTTGATTCATTTGTTCTAGTGGCGATTATGGGATGGATTACAAGTATGTAATCATAAGGATAAACTTTCATTTTGTAGATCAGAGTGTTTGCATATTCAAGTGTGTTGTCATATATTTACATTATCGTGTTTAGTACAAGAGGAGAGTAGTTTTATGTTTGTTTTTGGACATGGAAGATATCTCTTGTTTCTTTTGTCCATTACTCTAAAATAGATTATTTGTTTGTTGTCATGTATTGCATTAGTTTATAGGTCATTGTGGATTGGCCTCAATTTTTAATTGATTTTTCGCCTAAACAATTTACTGATTCATATCGATAGTATAAAGTCATTATTAGAATTTTTCGAAATTAAATTATTACATACGCAAATATGTGCGCTATGTAGTGAGAAAGATACTCTAATAGAATTGACTTTGACGATGCTTTCAATAGACAAGTTTTACTCGCTAACGAAGTACTAAATCTGTTATTATCCTTCTTTGAACTCAATCTTACTCTGATGCAATGACTAAGTAACATTTCATGGCTAAACCTTGGATTTGTACACATGACAAAACACCATGCTTTCACAAACCACTCTGAAACTTAGAAAGATGCTCTATAAGAATTAAGTTTGAAGATGCTTACCACAGACAAGCTTTACTAAATCTATTATTACCTTTCTCCGAACTCATTCTTACTCTGATGCGATGACTAGATAACATTTCATGGTTAAACCTTCGACTTGTACATCACTTGACAGAACACAATACTTTCACCAACCATTCTGAAATATGTGGACAGGCTCGGGCCTAATGGGTTGTCATGGTTTAAGGGCTCCAAAATTTTAAAAGTTAGCATGGTTTAAGTCAGTCAAACATTTAAACTACGGGTCCGAGTTCGAAACTCCAACACAAAAAGGCCTCTTTTTATCAATTTGTCTTGAACCTCTACAAGTCTAGGTAATATTATTAAACGATACGATAATAATAAAATAAAAACAAAACAATTTAAGCTCAAAGGTATTATTATTAAGTGACGTGACAGTAAATCATTGGTTAAAGAGGTTGGAAAAACACAACTACACAAGTAGGAAAAGAAATTAGGTAATTTCCTCTCCTCCACTTTATCTTGTCAAATTCGCCCCCTCCAACAACTCAAAGAAGCAACAATGGCGTCGACCACCGATTTCACCAAATCTCTCCTTTCTCCTTTCTCCCATGGTCCGTCTCTCTCTCGCCACTCTCTGTGTTGGACTGATTTTCTTCTTCTTGCGTTTGGGTTTTCATCTGAATATTCTTAATTTGATTCCAATTTCCACTTTTTTACTTCAATTTTATCTTCAATTGTTGTTCTCTTGATCAATTTTCAGGAAATGCGAGCTTGAATCCCCAGAGAACTTGTAGACAGAACGCTACATGGCTAAGACAGCAGAAACCTAGCTACAGGTCTCTTCGTGTGAATGGTTTATTCGGAGGGGGAAAGAAAGATAATAATGAAGATGGCCAATCAAAGGTACATACTTTATAGTAATAACTGTTTTACAAGATGAGAATGGGTTTGGGTTTGGAACTTGATGAGTTTGTTTTTTTCTCCTTGTGATAATTGTTCCTAGGCAGGGATTTTTGGGAATATGCAGAATATGTATGAGACTGTGAAGAAAGCTCAAATGGTTGTTCAAGTGGAAGCTGTAAAAGTGCAAAAAGAGTTAGCTGCGTAAGTTACATTTACCATACTATACAAGAAGATTTTCGGTTTTGTATGTGGACTGACTTGAGTTTGATACTGCTTTTGTTTCAATTTCTCAGCGCAGAATTTGACGGTTATTGTGCTGGCGAGCTTGTCAAGGTTAGTGCAGATGTTGTTTTTTTCCTACCAGTGCTTGTCTAGAACAATAATTCTTGATTCTTGATGGATTAAGAAATGTATTGTCTGTTTTGTTAATGTTTTAGATGATTTTGCAAGAACCGTCGGAAAAATTTTGTTGTTTCTGTTGCGAATTCGTATGACTCGACACGTTTATTCTTGTTTCAGGTTACGTTGTCAGGTAACCAGCAACCAATCCGTACTGATATAACCGAGGCAGCAATGGAATTAGGTTCCGAAGTAAGTAACAATCAAACTGAATTTTGCTTGTGTTAATCAGAATGGTTTCTTATGTTGTGTTTTCCTTTGGCAGAAACTTTCACTACTGGTCACCGAAGCATACAAGGACGCGCACGCCAAGAGTGTGTTGGTAAAGCACTCGCATACCATTTCTCACAATTCAACTTAGTATTTGTGTTTCTTCTAATTGTACCTTGTAAATGTCACAGGCTATGAAAGAAAGAATGAGCGACCTTGCGCAGAGCTTGGGCATGCCTCCTGGCCTCAGCGAAGGACTAAAGTAAAGAACTTGTTTTGTTGTTTTCTCATTCAACTTTCAGGTCTGTTTTCAACTTTTTATGTATCAGTCATGCAAAAGCATAGAGCTTTCTACTCTTATGGAATCATATATAAAGATTTGAATCCTTTCCCCACAATACTTCTTATATCAAAATATCTCCCTCGAATACATGAATGCTTCAAAATCTTATCGGCATCTTTGGATTGCCGGAAATGAATTGATTTTAAAACAGAAGACTCGGGGGGTTTATCTGGGAAGCTCTTTGCCAGCCAAGAAAGATCTTAAAAGAATTAAGGCACCTTCCGGTTGGAACAATGGAACCTCGTGGCCTGCCCCTCTTACCGTCACAAATGTAAGCCCCTCATATACTTCTGTTCGTCCTCCTACCTGTTACCGCCATAAAAACATCACTAACTCTGTATAATAAGCATATACTACTTAGAAATATATATATATATATATATATATACATATGTGTGTGTATGTGATGAAAATACCTGGTTCCCAGAGTACCAAGGGTACCAACGGGTTTTAACCGGAAGACTGAGTTTGCTGAGGGAAAACCGAGTCGCTGTCACTGGCATAACCGAATCTGTATCGCCGCTGCATTATCATAAGATCGAAAATTGTGTGACCAAGAGACTTGTTACCATTGTGATCTCAATATACAGAAATATAGTGTACCTGAAGACCCATATCCTCAGGCCAGTAGCAATGAGCTCCTTATATATCGGCAACATTGAATCGTCGGATTCTCTCCAGTTCCAGTTCTGAAAGACAAAGTCACTGCAGCAACATGGAATAACATACAGCTGTTATTTTGGTCCAGTTCAAACATAGGGCATGCAGTTTACACGGAGGGTACCTGCAAGCGGTCCACTTATAAGGAATGGCAGTGTGGTTTGCGTGCATAGCTCGTTGTACATCAGGACGATTATAGTAAATCTCAGTGTAGCTCACGGTACAAGGGTCATACTCTGCTAAAATCCAATTAGGTAGGACCGTTGCGTGCCTTTGCTTCATCTCCACAAACTTGGCCTGGTCAGTTTGTTGTGGTGGTACACACTTTGGTGTGTAGATGCTGTACTGATCGATGTCGCCAAAGTCAGCTGCAGCATCGTAAATGGCCGAATTGCACTCATTGGAGAATATTTCCGCCGTGAAATTGCAGTTTTGAAGGATGGAATTGTAGGAAGCGTCGGAGATCATGGCGTGTGACCACCAATACGTAATAGTTCCTAACCTGTCCTGGTTTTTGTCCATATCAGGGTTTCCAACCTTGAAAAGGAGAGATTAGAGACATAAATTCCTTACGGTTATGGAGTAAATAGTTTTAGAAATGTGATAAATAGACCTTAGGTCCATTTACCATGAATCCTTTGAGATTGATAATTGGTTTGTTAAGGGATTTGTTGTAGTCATGAATCTTTTTGGCAAGCTGAGGAATATAATGTCCTGTAAAAATAAACATCAGATTGAAATGATTTTGTTAACCAAATAAAATCGGAATCGGTCCAAGAGTATGTATATGGTGACATTACCGGCATAGCTTTCGCCACCAATGTAGAAATCTCTGTATTGATACTGAGGAAATCTTGACATCCATTTAATAAGAAATATCAGATTTTCTTGAGCTGCAAAACACAATGAATCAGTTAATTATTTCTCTCTAAACAAATCAAAATCAAATTATGCTTGTGTATAATATGCTATGTTGGTATGTCTAGACTAATTTTGAGGTTTTTAGTTGTCATGTGAATTTTCTAGTATATCCAGTGATTAACTGATTTCTAACATAGTATATGTGGCTAATAAAAACTTTGTAAACAAACTGAGGCCCTGGATGGTTACTTACACCGGACGAAATGTACCGAAAAACGATAGTATAAAAATGCATTGTATATGTGCCACTTTTTGTTCGTTTCGCTCCATACGGTATAACCATTTGGAACCAAATCTTTTACCTGTACGTTCGTCTCCGGTCTCTTTCAGATCGGAGCTAGTGTTAGTGTATGAAAATCCAACTCCAGCGGGAGAGTCGAGAAACAAAAGGTTTGCCTCTGTTATATATACAATATTTATATTGTAACAAATAATTTTGATAGTTGGATTTGTAAAACGAAATTACTCCATTAAAAAAAAAATAGAAAGAAGATTAAAAAAAAATAAGGTTTGCCTCTGTTCCAAGAAAATTTGTTGAGATAAAGATTGGAACCGGTTTTGTTGATCCGAAACGGTCCAATTTCCTCCGAAGCACCATAAGCAATCGATGAGCAGCCTGGTCCTGCGGATTGAGTCACATAACATTAGATCATACACATAATTATTCCCCTTTTTTTTCCCTCATAAAGTTTCTTATATATAATGTTTCGTCATTATATATACACATAAATTATAAGGTGCTTTTGTTAAATACCCAAAAGTTTGGTAGAAATTAGCCAAAACAAAAGTGATGGCAAAACTATAAATAAGGGATATGCTGTTTCGCTTGTGTTTTGAACATATAACGTTTTTAAAATACATTATTTCAAAAGAAACATACGATAAAAGGTCTACATTAGTGGAAATGTGGACAATTGCAAATACGATATGATTATCTATCCTTTTTGCTAATAATATGGTGGAATTTGCTTATTGGGAAATTAGCATATATACCCAAAAAAAACTATAGCGAAAACCCTAACCAAATACCCTAAATCCAATGGCTATTATTTGGCTACATGGGTTAGTTTTAGTTACTCACCTAAATTTGTTATTTGACAAATTAACCTTGCTTATTTTAGTGTAATTTACTAAAATAAAATAGAACATCAAACATCATTCTAATATGCAAGAGAAACGAAAATAACTAGTATTTCTACTTGAAAATGCAAAAAAGTGGTGAGTCCTTTTGTGCTTGTTTCTGTCATGCTTTCTTACCAAATGTCAAACAGAAGAGAAAAATAATTGAAAAGTTGATGTTCGAAAGTGATCATAGTTGTTTGGCCAATCATATTTTTGTTTTCTTTCTTTTTGGTCCTGATCAATGCATCTTCGATCAAATCCTACTTTTTAACTTTTGCCCGCTTTTGTTTAGTTAGTAATTCTTTATCTAAACAAGTATGTGGGATTCGTCGAAACTTCAGTCTAATAAGTAATAGTGGACTATTTTATAACGAGTTTTTCGTAAATCCACCACAGAAAATATTCTAACCAAAAACCAAGTGATCAACTGGTTCACATGCAGAGTTTCTAGACAGTGAAATCGAATATAGAATACACTATTATATAGTGAGTTTACGTTTTGGACCCTAAACCGGTTTATATTTTCTAACTTATTTTCTAATACTTTTGGTCATATTTTCCCTTTGTTACATAAAGCTTGGTTAGTTTTGTTACTTTTGTATGCTCTTAATATAGGCATATAGACGGCGTGAAAAAGGTTGTAAATTAATGTATTCATGTCGTTGTCGTGCACATGCACTCAATGATAGCATATTCCAATATTCCTTAAGGCTTATTTTAGTGACAAATGGGGGACTTTTCCTCCAATGCAAGTAGGATTGGACTAATCCATATTAAACAACAAAAGAAAATATAATATAATTGCATATATCCTTTTTGTTTCTTTTCAAACAACAATTGCATGTTTCACTTAAGAGAGTCATATTGGGTTGTTGATGCTGTTTTGGTGGACATCGATTTGCTTTAATGACAATTAAAAAAATATAATAATAAGACATAAAGTATTAGCATATATAGGTATTTTTAATACTATGACTTTTGGTTAGTCTAATTAATAATAGTTATGTTAATGAAATTTGACGTCTTCCGTTTTTAGCATTGACGAGGATTTAGGATTACATTGTGATGGGAAGAATTGTTATTGACTATATTGGGTTATGAAAGAGACTTATCAAGTCTACAAACCAGAATTGAGATTTGGTTATGAAAATATCGTAAATGCTAATATCTTAGTTTATCAAACTTACGTCTGAGCTAGTCAACCATGTGTTCGATGTGAATTGTATCATCGCATTTGGATTCAACAACCAACTTGTGTGTGATGTGAATTGTAGGTAAAGGATGCATACAGCATACTCACTTCTTTTAACAAGATCTCAAGTACCTAGAACTAGGGCTGGGCACGGAGCGGATCGGTGGAAAAAATTCGGTATCCGCGATCCGCTCCGTTTTTTACGGATAGTTGTTTTTCCGATCCGATCTGAACCGTTAAATTTCTGAATATCCGAAAATTCGGATATCCGACTTTTTTTAGGATATCCGCGAATATCCGATCCGATCCGTTATCCGAATTTTTTTTTAGATATCCGATCTGATCCGTTATAAATCGATCCGATCCGTTAAATTTTTAATTGTTATTTATTTATTTTATTATTTAATCATAATAAAAATCAAATATTTAACAAAAATGAATGAGTTGAATATAATTTTTCACGCTCGTACATCTATAATAACAAAAAAATAATAACTAATCATATACATTAGATATATATTTTATATTATAATATATTTAACGGATCTGATCGGATATTCGGTTTTTCTAAAATGATATTTGCGATTTGCTTTGTTTTTTACGGATCGCCCAATTTAATATTTGCTTTGCTTCAAAACTTTACGGATATTTGATTTTTTCGGTTCGGATCGAAACGAATCGCGGATTGAATCGGATTTAACGGATTTTTTGCCGAGCCCTACCTAGAACTAAATTAAGTTTAGAAACAAGCAGTATGTATACGGCCAATTAAAAAATATGATACCACTACGCAACAAATAGTTTATTATATTGTTCTTAGTTCTATATATCTTGTCAAAAACATATTTTGGCTCAAGTTCAAATAGTACGGACCAAATGATTTCACTAATTAACCAAATATATTTGAATATTTTTTATAATTTTTTCAAAACATTAATATATTTTTTTATCACAAACAAGATATAACGCTAAATAGATGAAAATACACTAGGGGGTGATTATTTGGCGTGACAACGGTTAAGACTGTAGGGTATTTTACAGTCCACACAGTCATTTTTAACCAATCAGACTTTTAAGAGTGTCCTTATTTTTTAAGTCTCTTACCTCTAACTTTAGAACATATAAAATTTTTAAAACTTTATTTTTCTTCTCCCCATAATAATTGAAACCAATTTTAAATCTATACATATTTTATCATAAATAATTTTTGATAAATTAATCAATAACTTTTTCTTCCCGTTCTTTTGAGATCCATTTATCCCCACATCCTTACTTAAATACAATATGATTTTTGGTCAGTGGCTTTATATTGGTAAAACAACAATTTTTCACCCAACATAACTAAAACTGTGTTTCATTAAGAAATTTATCTGTTTAAATGTGTTAAATTTTCAAAGATTTAAGATGACAAACGAATTTACATACGAATTGCTTCAACAAATAGTTATGGAGAACCAAAAACAGGATAACGAAGGATATCGTTTGACTCATCTTCAAAGAGAAAATATTAGTATGGACTGCAACAACTACATAAAAAAAACCCAGAGGATCCAATAAATAGGGCAAATTTTCAACAATATATTTCAATTCTTGATGCAGTTTTTGGTTATTAAACCTACACCTGGAATAATAAACCTAAATGAATTTCATTTGTGTCTTTTATTTTGAAATTTATTTTTCAGTTTCATATTTTTTGGTTTATTTAGATTAAATTTTATTTTGTATTTTATTTAAATTGGTAATAAATTAGTTTTGACAATAATAAATAAATAGTTAGTTCTTCAAATTTTGTCTTTTTGTAATTACCAAATATAATTTTCATAATTTACATTTTATTTTTAATCTCCAAATTCTAAAATTAAAGCCTACGGCCACAGTCCTTAGCAGGCCCTAGAAAAATCCATGTGTGGATATAAATAGATGAAAGGAAGTGGGGGGATATAAGAGAATCTAACCTCCATTGAGCCAAAGAAGAAGCGGTTTGGTGTGATGAGAAGGAGAAGGTGACTCGGTGAGCCAGTAGAAGAGTGATCGACCGTGTGACTCGTTCACTGTCACATAACCTGAAAACTGTGAGAACCCTACTTTTGGTTGCCCTGGAAGTGCCTTAATCCTGTCCTCCTCTTGCTCTCTTGATGATGATGATGATAATAATGATGCCGATGTTAATGATGTTATTGAGATCACTAGTAGAAGATATATTAAGTGGGTTCTTGTCATTTCTCTTCCTCACACTCTTTCACTATAATCTCTCGTTTTCTTCAATGGGTTTTATTGTTATATCAACAGAATGGAGAAGGACGTGTTACTACCACTATATTTATATTTATATATAGATATTTGTGTGTGTATAATATGTACATATATTTGTGTCATGTGTGGAAGAGACATTGGGATGGATGGATGGGGTTTTGGAGGTTCTCAATGTAATGTGTTTTGCTGAGTCAATCATTACACATAGTGGACCTCTCTCACTCTCTCTAGATAAAAGTATAGTAGTGTGGCATTTTCACCAGTTTATGATTTTGTAATATCAAATCTACCAAATTAAATATAGGCTCCATCATTTAGATTATATATATATATATATATATATATATATATATATATCAGTGAAACAAATGTATTTTCCAATGATGAGAGTTAGAATAAAAACACACAAAACTTAATGGTCATTGAGCTGATAATTTTAAATAATGTAAAATATTATAATAACAGTAGTGGTTTTATTTAACAATTATCATTTTGTTGCTATTGGGACATCCTCACTAATCTCCTATATATTATTAGGGAAGTGATTTTGGAGAAAATGCTTATGTGTCATCTCCACAATTATTTTCACCAAAAGAATTGTGACATGGCCTAATTTTATTATGACATGACTACTCAATAAATTACTACCACCAATTCTTTTATGACATATATGTTTAAGTTTTAAAGTTAATATTTTTGTTAAGTTTTTTCAAAATTTTAATATTTATGTTTTAAGTTTTTTTTAAAATTTTAAATTATCCCCTATATATTATTAGGGAAGTGATTTTGGAAAAAATGCTTATGTGTCATCTCCACAATCATTTTCACCAAAAGAATTGTGACATGGCCTAATTTTATTATGACATGGCTACTCAATAAATTACTACCACCAATTCTTTTATGACATATATGTCTAAGTTTTTAAGTTAATATTTTTGTTAAGTTTTTTCAAAATTTTAATATTTATGTTTTAAGTTTTTAAAAAATTTTAAATTATAACAAATCCTTAAAATATAGCTTCTTCACATAAAATAGATTAACTAAATTATATCGATGAACCAAAATGCAATTGTTATATAGAAAACAATTAAATAAAAATTTGGTTTGGAAACATTATTTGTATGATTTAAAAAAAATG
The DNA here is from genome assembly GCA_963576765.1 of Draba incana. Taxonomy (NCBI): domain Eukaryota; kingdom Viridiplantae; phylum Streptophyta; class Magnoliopsida; order Brassicales; family Brassicaceae; genus Draba; species Draba incana. The sequence goes on along the minus strand of OY755214.1, from coordinate 26,207,341 downwards.
AGTGAAAGTTGAAATTATCATATGAAAACTCAAAAATTCTTTATATAGATTCATAAAATATACGAGTATGTACAACTTATTTTAAGTAAATAATTTCAATGGTTTTTTTAATGTTTTGTTGAAAGTTTATGTATCTTGATTATATTTAAAGTATATGTATTATATGCGTAGGTCTTTTATAAAGATTACAAAATATAAATACGAATTATTTGCAGATATTTAGTTAGAAAGAGTGCAAAACGAAATTTGTTTTAGCATGTTCTAAGACTTATGACCGGTTGTGGAGATCTTTTGTTGTTATTATTGTCTGTTTTTCTTACAAGGTCTTACACTTTATTTTTAAAAATTATAAAAAAAACAGGATTTATACCAAATCTACATCTAGAATAAACACTATTCACAACTTTTAGTATAAAGCAACAATTTTCTGATTTATTTCATACTTCAAATTTTAAAAATATTTAATCCGCGTATTACGCAGAGAATCATCTAGTATTTACTAAAAGCTAATATGGATTAGTGTTTTTAGCGTCTTAGATTGGTCAAAACTATTCTAGTACTGTTGCCATGTCCAATTTGGAAAATAACTAAACCTCATCTGATCATATCAATTTAAATTTGTGGGTAAGAGATCGACCCGCATATCGGTGAAAAATTTGGTACTGGCAGCGATAATGTATCAATAGGTGATTCATCCGGACCAAATAGGGTGATGTGTCATGCATCGTTAAGAGGATTGATACGGCTTCGTTCCGGTACCTAACACACGGTTGGGCTTGCGATCAGTGTGGATAAGAGCTATGACCGGTTTACGGTCAATGTGGCATAGCGTAAAAATAGGTTCAAGATGATCCAACTGTGGGCTCGGAGGTGAGGTTGGATTGGGACTTAGCATGACGAGGTTGGTCTTGACGAGTGACTCAATCTATAAGCATGGTGGGTTATGGTTAGGGTACATGTAGCCATGTGTAATCCATCCATGGGACTCGGCCATAATCTCGGGGAACCTCAACCCAGTTATGTTTGGATCAAGGATGACTTCTTGTGTGGTGAGACTGAGAAAGAGTTTCGTTTAAAGGTTTATGCCCTAACTCACATTTGCATGAAGTTTATGCTATGATTGTTTAGAAGTAAGGATGAATGGTTTAATCCGAATGAGTCTTGTATTGGCAGATTTGTACGCTATGAAAAAAGTTATGGGCCGAATAAGAAGTTAGTCGAGTAAACCGGAAGGTTGATCGAGTAATCATCATTAAATTGTGAAATAGAGCAATAGTGAAGTTGTTATTTGAAAGAAAGTAACTATACTCGAAGTTTACGTAATTATTTGTTTTAATAACTCTAAATTAGGCAGTCGTAAGGTAAATGAGAATTGGTCCGAGGACATTGAAATGTTGCTCAAGGGAAAACCATCAAACGTTCAGAAAAGCTAAGGTGGAATTCTTGCTTGAGAGAAATCATCTTTCACTCGATGATTCACTTGTTTGTTCACTAGGGGTTGTCACCAGACAGTAAATGACTCGAGTAATTGTGATTGATGCTCGTCCATTCCTTAGTCAACCCAACATAAGACTATAGGTGAGACCTAGTATGAAAAGAGGTAAAGTAGATAGAGGAACTCGAACTTAAGACTCATACAACTTCAAGATTAGAGGAATGACGGTTACAGTGACCTCAAGCCAAATTGGATCATGATTCTTTCCACCATTAACATATGCTTTGCTATGTGTGTATTTATGTTGGGACAGTCATTGTATGGCTATGTATGTTGTCATGGGTAATGTATTGGAATAGCCATGCTTATTTGGGGCCAACCAAACGCAGCAGAAATATTGATTGAAATGCTTCGACTATTGCTTGAAAACGTAGATTATATTACTCGGTTAATCTAAAAGTAGTATGCATGATTGTAAACCTTAGGAGAGTCTACATGCGCATTACAAGTTGGTTAGGATCGGATAGTAGGTTCACAATGCCACATTTAAGTATATTTCATAGGGGCATGTGTATGGGCACATGATCGCCGACTTATTTGTGTTTGGCCTGGAAAAAATGGCATTAAGACCTAAATGTATATAGATACTAGCTAGAGGGGCAAGAGGTCAACTTGATCCCTTCGGTGGTGGATAAAGTTTGGCTAACGGTCTGTAACTAAGTGTGTAGTATGATAAATTGGGAAGCCGAGATAGCTTACCAATCATTGTGTGTGTGGTGCGAAAACTAAGAGGTAGCTGATGGGCTTGCTCAGTTATTATTGTGTGTGGTAAGTAGCCATGGACTACCGGTTTTTCCGGTTTGTTCAGTTTTTGTTTTTCGGTTTTTCAAAAATGTTGTCGAATTAAAACTTAGTTTTGGCTTGGTTCGGTTTGGGAGTCGGTTTTTCAGTTCGGTTATAAAAAAAAATAACTATTGAATGGTACTGAATTGTTGTGAACTTCTGTTTGTTCAATTTAATTAAATTAGGGGTGGGCGTTCGGGTAACAATTCAGATTTTGGTTCGGTTAATTCGGTTATCGGGTTTTCGATTTTAGGAATATAATACCCATTTAGGTATTTAAAAATTTCGTTTTGGTTTCGGTTCGGTTAGTGTCGGTTTCGGTTGCCTGAAATACTCTTAATTATGTTGTGTTTTTCCAAAACAAATTCGATTTATTTATTTTTAACTCAAATTATCCAAAAAATAAATAACGAAATTTCAAATTTCAAATAATATACCTAACTAAATTGATTATTTTAGCCAAATATACCCATAATTCTTGAACTGACAAAAAAAACATTAAAAACTATCAAAATTGCCTAAACTATATGAACATATGCGATCTTATATGTGTATATATATATAGTTAATTTTATGTTTCGTGTAATTCAGATACCCGTTCAGTTTTCGGTTCGCTTCGAGTTCGGTTTTGGTTTTTCGGTTTTAGGAATATAATACCCATTTGGGTATATTATAAAATCGGGTTTGATTCGGTTCGGGTAATTTCGAGTCGGGTTCGGTTCGGCTTTTCGGTTTCAAATATTTTACCACTCCTAAATTAAATAGATAAACAATAATTAAGTGGGCCAGAAACTAACCTAATAACAAAAGTAAACCCAATTACAGATAAAGAAAAAAAAAATTACAGATTTTTAGGTTTTATCGGAGGTTTTGCGCTGACAGTGAAGAAAAGTAAAGTGAAGATAGAGAAATCTCATCAAAACCGATCGATTACTGTATACCAAACAAATTGAACCAAAACCAAACAAATTGAACCAAAACCAAACAAATTTTTCAAAGTTACCAATCGGTTCTTACCCCCAAATCGAATTGAAATCAAATTTCATAGATGTTGAGTGATGAGGAGTAAGTTTGGATAGTTCCGTATAATGATTGGCACACGATTTGTGTCCCTTATGTTTTATATTTCGAAACAATGTATTAAAAAAATCTTTTAACAATGAAACATTGACTAATCGTAAAACAACAACCATTGGTTCCTTGTAAGAAACATCGGCCGATTCATCCACTAGTAGACCAAAAAAACCGTGATCAATTTCTTAAATAATAGATTTCACAACTTCTTCCGCAAAATAATGTACAATATCTTTCTAAATCGGTGGACAAGTCATTTGCTTGTTTTGGAGCATTCTCCAAAACAACCTTACTTACAACCTCGTTCCGATTTGCCGTGTATTGCAAGAGTTGTAAGAAATTTCCTTCATTACCAGACTCTTCTGACTCATCATGAACACATAAAGATAATCCTTGTCGCAGCACTAGAAGCATCAATTGAAATATTTAACCGAATACGGTACTCATTTTTTTACCACATCATCATGTTTATAAAAAGCTTGCATGATAGAATAGTCTTGCTTGCTCAAAGAATCACATTTCTTAACATCAATATTGTGAAAGTTATTCGCTGCACCCATATGAGAAGCTAATCGCTCAAATTTATTCTAACTACAAACGTCTTTCGTCACAAATGCACATCCACACCTTGTTTTTGTATATCATTTCTAAACAAGTAACAACACAAACATAGACTCTTTCTTTCGACAAGTTATACTCAAGCCAATTATACTTACTAAACAAAGTTGGATTTAATTTTTCCTCTGAATTTTCGATCTTTCTTTTATCAAAAGGATGACCATAAGGCTTACAAGGACCTCTAGCTATATATGTGCATCTTACCTCGTCTCTTTGGTTTGGATAATATTCTAAAATCTTTTTCCTTTTAGCGGGATTCCTAGACTTTAAAAAAAAAAACATTTTCATCGATCTTATAAAAGATAAGAGTCATCAAATCACTTTAAAGGATACAAAACGTAAAAGAAAGCTGATAAAAATTCACCAATTGATTGAAATGTTGATCGAGTGCTAATTTCGTATGAAGATATTGTGGAAACTCAAAGGTCGAAGAAGCAAACTGTAAACAATGTTTAAGCTACTTTATTGTTTAGGTTTTGTTATCTTTTTGTCAAAAATAAAACTAAATTTTTAACTAACTAAATTATTATTTTTGTTTATATAATTATGCATCATGTTCAAAAATGCGGCCGCGGAGGCGCCAGTAAAACAGCCGGCGGAGGAGACTTGCTGGGATTATGTCCAAATCAGGATAAAAATCGGAGACAATAAGAAAACATTGATTTAGTTTGATTTTTTTTTTCCAAAATATGATGTAATATGTGAGATCTAGAATATTTTTTTGTTGTATTTACTTCAAAGGGAGAAAAAACAATAGAAAACATGTGAAAAATGATCAGCGGCCATGGATTAGGGTTTGAGAAGCTATAACAATATTGTCGTTTGAAGATGATAAGAAAAATAACCATTTTGTCTTTTACTTAAATATATACGAAAAATTAATAAAAATGCATACCAACCACTCAAACTCATCATGAAACAACCAAACTCCATTTTTTTAATTAAACAAGTAAATAAATAATTAACCCGAATTTAGTATTCCCATAAATACTAAACTCTCAACGGTTAATTCAACAATTACCAATACGGAAGTCCCATAACTTAGTTCCAAAATCACAATTCCATAAAACAGAAAAATAATTCAATAACCAAATCCAACTCAAATTCAATTCTAAAATTCCAAATAACCAATCAAATAACTCTAGCAACCTAGACACGAGATTCTACTAGAAAATCAAGCACATAGAAAGATTCCTAATCATCCTCTTCCTATGTCATGATTCCGTGATCACACATTCCTTTTACCTGTAACAAATGGAACAAAGATTTGCGTAAGTATTATCATAAACACTCAGTGAGACGGTCATCCCGTCAACATGCTATTTATATCAAAACCACAACATGCAAATAATACATTCAATACATTCAGCACAGGAAAAGATCTGGTGTTGATCGACACTACCACTAGGTGTCGATCGACACACGAACAACAGTGGTGTCAATCGACACAACCACTAGGTGTCGATCGACACTCGGTTGCAGATAATGCAGAACGAGTCTCTCCTCTCTTGGCTCGTTCTCGCGACAAACACAACCGAAACCTGCACGAAAAACACAATCCACAGGCACGCAAACAACACAAAAACCACATAAACATCACAATTCAACCATCATTCCATCAAGAGAAACATATCAACAATCATTAACCCGTTAATGGCTTGATAAGACTACGATCACGCACTCACATTAGCTATAAATGAAAATTGAGATCGAGACAGCAAGAACACAACGAGAACAGCCTTTAACTACACTAAAATCCTCTGATTCCTCGGTCGAAAACGTCAACAAACCCTCCTGAAAACTCTAGAAACGAAGAATGAACCAAAACTCTTAGAACTATCGAAAATTCTCAATCTTTTCTCTCAAAAATGATCAACACACGAAATTTCTCTTTAAAAGTGAAAAACATGCCGTTGGGTCCTTATATACGAAGACCTAGGGTTTCTCCCTTAAACTACAGTAAAACCGCACGATTAAAAACTCAAACCGAATAAAACCAAAACAGTGGTGTCGATTGACACACATATAGTGTCAATCGACACCCGTACCAAAAATCCTCATTTCGGTTTTGGGATGCTACAACTCTCCCCCACTACTCTGGATTCGTCCTCGAATTCCGACAACCCGTCTACTAAAGACCCAAACCCTGTCCCAAACCGGTCAACATGACCCGAGATCATCACTCTCGATCTCTGAGGCTCACATCTAATCCCATGCTTACTTACGTTTTCAGACATCAATTACTCTTAACTTGTTTCATTACCCCTTGCACTCACAGGGACACACCCCTTGCACTCACAGGAACACATCCTTTGGGCAATCGGTGTATCATACCACTCACACTCTCAAGAACAAATCCTTCGAGCTATCGGTATATGGGGCACTCGTCATCCCCTTGAGAGAACTTGACATCTCTCGATACTTATCCTGGGAACTCGACATCCCAAATAAGTATACAGGACAACTCGTCATCTCCAAAATAAATGAGTTATTCGGGGACACCATGGCCCTTAGAGCAATCAATTCTTAAATGCCACTAAGCACCTAATGACTAGAACTACCTCAATGGTCTAAAACACGATACTCCCTAACACGGAATACCAACACATATAAGAACTGCTCATCTAATTAAACATCAAAATATAAGAAAAACTTCATCTTATAAATCCAAAAAATGTATAATCTTTACAACGAAAATAAAAAATACATTAATCAACAGTAACAACATGCTAAAACATCTGAAACTAGAACCACAAAGATAAGTAAAGCTCACACCGCGACCTGCTTGTCAAACCACTTCCCAAATTTTAACTTCATCTTTGCCTCAGGCTCAAGTCTCCTCCTGCGTACCAGCACAATCCCACAAGACTCTCAACAATGGAATCTTCTTCCGACGCAGCATCTTGACTCTCCTCTCGAGAATCCTCACTGGTCTCGCCGCCACAGATAAACCAGGCTGAAGATCCTCCGGAATCTTAGCCACTAACTCCTATGAAGTATGCAGGCTCTTCCTCAACATCGATACATGAAATTTCTTATGAACTGCCTTCATAATCGGAGGTAAATCTAACCAGTACGCGATCGGTCCAACTCGCTCCACCACCAAAAACGGATCTATAAATCTCAGACTCAGCTTATTCTTTGAAATCGACAAGTTAGGACCTCGCAACATGGCCATCTTGAAATACACTCTATCTCCGACCGCGAACTCCAACTCCTTCCTTTTCTTATCAGCGTAGCTCCTCTACCAATCCTGAGCCTCCTTCATGTTCAGTTTTAAAACACGGATCTTCTCCGTCGTCTCTTGAACAAAACTTGATGTTAAGAGCCCTTAAAACAAATAAGTGGATCATGATTCGGTTCTCTCTCTAAAATTACTCTCTGCCTTATCTCTAAAAAAAGGGGAAAAAAAGTTTCAGAGTTTTTTTGCCCTGCGTCCGGTTTTTTGCCCGCGTCGTGGCCTGTTTATGTATAATTATTAGTTTGTAGTTTTGTGTTTATATGATCTTTTATTTCTTCTGATCTATGATCAGATTTGTTTTTCGTTTAACGAATTTGTCTTCCGACGAGACCGGATTTTGCTTTCCGATTGAATTCGGAGTTGTTATATAATATGCCCTTTCACATCTTATTTAGATCCCGTTTAGGCTTTAGATCGGATCACATCTTTCACTGGTTTGCCTTGAACTCTTTCTAGGAGAATCAATATTTGCTCATTCTCATTTAAGTGGAGCCGTTAGAATGGCATTGGAGTAAAGTCTCTCCGATCGAAGGAAGGATGGTGTTGATGGATTTCTTCGGCTAATTTGGAATAGATCCAGTAGCGTCGGTGATTCCTAGACGGTTTGACAAAGGATCTTTCTCCGGTTGTGTTGAGTTTTCCTTGAATTTAATCTTGTGTTGACTATGGTGTCCTGATTTTTAGTTACGGTTGAAGGTGGAAACAACTTCAAAATCTAGCAGTATATACAAGATCTATACAGCTTGAAGGAAGTTTTCTTGATGGTGATGGACGATGAAGCTTCACCGGCGTTGTTGCTGTGATCGGTCAAAGCGGTGGAGATTGTTGATGTCGTCATTAATCCAGAAACTTCCACATAATTGAAGCTGTTTCTTTACAGGCTTACACGTGTGTTGTTATGTTCCATATTTGTTAGTGTGTTGGGCTTGTGGGCTAAATCTTGTATTTACTGGTTTCAGCCTCTTAGGCTTTATGAAATATAATGGTTGACAAAAAAAAAAGCTCTTAAAACACACCATTGGAGGTGGTCTAATAGTCGTATAGATGATTGAGTATTTGTTTGATGACTCTTATCAACATGGTTATCTGGGTGTTACACTTTGGTTGGCAGTTGGCAAAATCACACCAAATAAATAAATATATATATATATATATATATATATATATATATATAACGAAAAATACATATCTATATGTAAAAAATTGATTTGTTTTTTTTTCTATAAATAAAGTAGTAGCTTGTTTTGCTCAAAAAAAAAAAAAAAAAATAGTAGCTTGTTATTGGATCAACAGATGTATCTTTTTAATTTTCTGTCCTAACATCTTTTTTGTTGGCGATAAAAATTCTTACATGATGTCTAAATCCTGAAGTCCTGATTTAATTATATGTTGTACTAGTAATGTCATATTGGGATAATTTAATTATCTGATGTACTAGTAATGTCATATTGTCATATTCCCTAGTTTATTAATAATATATTTTCATGAAAAAAAGTTACGGTTTTAGTTTATGAGTAGTATAGTTCAAGTTTTTTTTTTTTTTGTCACGGACACACCTCAGTATCGATTACGCAAATACATTAAATGCAAAAACCAATACGGAACCGAAGTGCTAATAAAGGTAAAAGTAGTATCTCGCGTACGCGCATTCATCGCTAGCAAATCTGCTCTCTTATTATTCTCCCGTTGCCGGTCGATAAGATCGAATTCGGGGAAAGATTCCCGGAGGTTGGCCAAATCACGCAACTCTGGTTTAAAGCTGGGCCACTCGTGGGGAGACTCCACCATCTTCACCAAATCTGTTGAGTTGGTTATGAATGTAGAGCAATAACGTCTCTTCCGAATTAAGCACTGCATGGCCCACATCAGACCATGTAACTCGGTATGTAGGGGGAAATACTTCGTAGGTTCCCCTGTAGACCTGGCAAGTCAGTCGTCCCATCTTGAAGCTGCAGAACCCATCCTACTCCACTTGTTCGATTCTCCTGCTTCTGCGAACCATCCACAAAGCAAGTGAATGTGGCGGCCGGAATGCTGGTATCCAAATCAGGTTGGGAATCGACTACATGTTCATTTGTAGTTGCTTGTACCCACTCCCTTGAGAGCATAAGCCAAACTCTCAGACGGTAAACGGGTCACCGTGTTGAAGATCTTGTCGTTCCTTGCCTTCCAGATATACCAGAGGAACCAGGGGAATGCCTGACAGATCGTGAAATGGCCATCAGACTAAGCTAACCGCCAGAAGAGAGTATCGAAATTAGACCGTAAACTCTCCGAGGGGAAATGTGGAACATGTGTAGTAATTCCGGACATAGCCCACGTCTCCAACGCCTGCGAACATGTAAAAAGCGCGTGATTAATAGTCTCAAATGGAGCGCCACATCGGGGACAATCCGCCGAATCCCGAATATGACGATGGTTGAGTCGCTCATTCACTACAATCGTCCCTACTAAGCCCTGCCAGAGAAAATGGCGCAGCTTATTTGGAGCTGATAGCTTCTAGACATGAGCCATAAGGGGAACATCCGATAGCAGTTGCAAAGAAAACAGGGTCTCCGCATCTGTGTATTTCCTAGCAAGTTCATATCCCGATTTAACCGTATGTATTCCTGACTTGGTATAGTGCCAAGAGAAACTATCATCCAACATTTGTGAAGAAATCTGAAGGCTGAGAATCCGCGGAATATCTCGCGGGTGAACATGGGCCTGGAGTGCCTGAGCACTCCACGTCGAAGTACCAGGATTGAGAAGGTCTGCCACCCTAAGTAATGAGTTGGTTACACTGTGCCGGCTAACCGGGGGGTCTCGGCTCCGAGTCTGGTATCTAGTTGTCAGTCCAAACTGTTGTGTTCCGTCTATGACCATTGATGCGCCGCATGCCCTTATTAATCAGGGGCTTTGAGGTCCAAATATTGCGTCAACTATAGGAGGGCCGATTAGGCTTTCATGCATTTAATTTAAGTTTAATTGTTCTATATGTCAACATATTGAATATGATTGGTTGGGCTGTAAAAACTACTTCCAATCCTTTTTTTTTCTACAGCCATAAAACCCACCAATCAAGCTTTATGTTAATTTTCAAAGCTAAAGACCAAAAAAAAAGTGGCTGTAAAGTAGCGGTACAACCATATTTTCTACAGCCTTCTTTTTGGTGTTGTAGAAAAAAAAAGGGCTGTGAAATTTTTTGTTTCCTTCTTGATTCTCTTTCGTTTCTTTCTTCCTATATATATATATATTATATTATTATATTATATTGTACTACACATAATGCATATCAGATTTATTTGGCCAACTTATAACTACGTAAATTGTACGTACTGAAACGTAATAGTATATTATATTTCTCTATATACATAATGGTATATGATAAATATATATTATATTAATCTTATTATTTATAAATAAATTGGTATTATATACGTACTACTATTTTATAGAATAAAATTGTACATAAAAAAATTACATTGTTAAATATTTTTTCATATATACATAATATCAAATTAAAATTAATAACTATAAAAAATATATATAACAAGAAAGTATTTCACACATACTTTTATTAAACCAATCGTGTTTTAGCTTTAAAATATACAGCCAAATTTCTACACCTACAGCAAAAACATCTACAAACTAAATTTTACAGCAAAAAAATAAATTACAACTACAACCCAACCAATCACCCCAAATATTTTGTACTGAAAACCTGATTTAATTCCAAGAAAGAAATTTACTATAACAAAAGGAAAAGACAAAACAAAAATCTTCACAATTAAGAAATACAGATTTTTTTTCCTCAAAAGCAATATAATCCAACAAAGACTGAATCTGATAACTTGGCTAATTGGGAAGATTACATTGCATATCTACAAGACCATATTTGACCACAAATCTGGTTCGGATACTTCGAACCTAATTTGCGAACCTTTTATAAAACCCGTCTCAGCTCCAAACCATAACAGTCTAGCTTTACTCCTTCAAAGAGAAAAAAAAATATTTGAGAGTTGGTCTTAAAAAAAAAATGGCGTCTTTGATTTCCATTTTGCCCCTAATATTTGTCTTATTTACGACATTGAACCACCTCAGTGAGGCCAAAATCTTTGTTGTGGGAGGATCATTGAACGCATGGAAGGTTCCAGAATCTTCCAACGACACTCTCAACCATTGGGCTGAGAAAGTCCGGTTCCAAGTTGGTGACATTCTCGGTAAGATCTCATTCATTCTTCCATTTTTATATATTTTATTGTTATATGTATATGTTTTTTTGCTGATACCATAATTTCTTTAATTTTCTGGTCTTCTAAGTTTATTTTGTTTTTAAAATTTGATTCAGATTCACATGAGAAATATGTATTTTTTTGTGAATTTTTGTTTTAACACGATATCACATCATAATATGAGTTTGTGGCAGGCTATTTCTCTATATACACACATGAACAAAAAATTGTAAATACTCACTAAATAGTCGAGGCCATTTTTCATTAATAATCGAGACTAATTAATTAGGTATATTCAAGGAAATTAACCAAGTACATGTTTGTATTAATATTGTCACTATTTTTGTATTAATATTTTGGTTGTGTCAACATATAAACATTGTAAATTGCATTTTATTATGAATAAAGGAAAAAAGCTTCACTTGTTTGTTTTTTGGTTTTGGTCACAACAAGTATAATTTCTTCTTAGTTTACAAATTAATACATCTGTATAAAATAGTATTATAAACTAACCATCATTTTTGCATGTGACAGTTTTTTACTACGATAACAAGAACGATTCGGTGTTACAAGTGACAAAAGAAAACTACGAAAGCTGTAACATAGAAAAGCCAATGAAAGAATACAAAGATGGAAATAACAAAGTGACACTTGATGTCTCTGGTCCACACTACTTCATTAGTGGAGCTAATTCGACCGGTAATTGCGGGAAAGGAGAGAAATTGGACGTTGTGGTTCAGTCACCTAACCACCCACCCATGCCTAAAACCGGACCCGGTGCTGCTCCACCAACTCCTTCTGCAAAACCGGCTACTTCTCCGGCACCAGCTCCGGCCAAGAACACTGCCGTTGAGTTGGTGGCTGGAAGTGGCATCTTCTGGGCCTCGATTCTTGTTGCTGTCTTTGGGCTCATTTGGGCTTAAGCCTCTCTAAGAAAAGAAAGAAATTGTTCAAGTTGAGATCTTTGTTATGCATTTAAATTAGACAATAATAATTATCTGAATTCATGTCGTTTTTCACATTTCCTAATAATTAGTTTTCTTGTCATTAATTTATTTTACAAACATGAAATGTATTGTTTTCTTAGCAATATCGTTTCTTTGATTTTTTTGGTTTTAACTTTTCATTATTGGATGATTGTTTAGGCAACAAAAAAAATATTCAAATTCTTCTCTAACCATACAAACTTTAGTTTTTTTTTATAACGCAGCACATAATCAAACTTTGGAACCACACAAAATAAGCTTAACGTTTAGACAACACCGATTTTGAAAACATTGTTTTATGTTCAAATTAATTTAAAAACGCTATAAAAACAAAACTGCGTCTTAATCAAAATTATACAATAAAATATTTAAACTCGACCCAATAAAAAAATGACATGAAACGTTTTTATTTTTAATATAACCCAATTTTGTACATCTATACTAAATCTCATCCAAACGAAGGATCTTAAAAACGAAATCGAAGTTCAAGATGAAAAAAGTCTAAAATTATGAGCTTGATTTGGGGTTTGTGTGTTTGTTTATAAAATGAAGAAAGCTCAACTTCAAAGTTTTGTTATAATGCTTGATTGAACAAGTTTGAGTTTGTTATCGATTTTGTAACATCTAAAATTTTGGTTAACTGCCTCGTTTTATGTACGTTGAATTCCGAGTAAAATCATGAGCATTTTACAAGTAGGTTCAAGTGGATCGGAACATCAACTCTCAAACGAGGTGAAAGAGTTGTAGACGTCCCAAAGAAATGTTGGTGTGAACAACATATCGTTACAAAGACCTCAAAAACATATTTAATTCGTATTGCTGATACTACCATTGTGCTTATATTGAAACTAAGTTCTCTCTTCTTTTTTTTCACAGTTCGGATCATATATTTAACATTTGAATATTTCATAAATACAATTTGCTAATTTTCTTGTCCGGTCAATTTTCTGAAGCAATTATTTGTTGGAACTAATTTTCAATAAATAAATAGGCCATTAATTTGGCATTTGGTTTATGAAAAATTGAGTTAAAAGTTTGAATGAGAAATTGATTAGGGCCATATTGGAAAAGCCCCAAGTGGTGTGGAATGAGAAATGTGTATGTAAAAAGTCTCACATCCCTTAGGGAAATTTTTTTCAAGTGGTATATAAAGAGTTAAAGATATACCTATGATTAAAACATAACACTCACATATGGAGAGACACAAGGATACCACGCGCGCACCACCACCACCACCGAATCGGGCTGGGCCGGGCCGGGGCCGGATTTGGGTTTGAGTTTGGGTTTGGTCAATTAAACCGAAGGTCCATTAAAGACTATTTTTTTTGGGGAAATTTTTATTAAAAATTTAACTGAATAATTGCACCCATTCGGTTCATGGTGACCGAACAGTCGCGACTCAAAATCGCAACCCTTCGGTTCATGTTAATCGAACAGTCGCGACCCAAATCGATCGCACCCGGTCGGGTCTTTAAAAAGTGGCGCGCCATCATCGTCTTTCTCAACCTTTTTTCTTTGCGAATTTTTTCTTCTCCAGAAAAACTTCGATCTTCCACAAAGTAAGTCTCCAAAGTATTCATAGATATTTGTGTTCGTCAGATTACGATTTTGAGTGTTGTGAAATCGTTCTTCCTTACGGTTTTATCCTAGGATTCGTAATCGTATCAAACCGTCTCACTACGGGCGATTTTTCGAATTAAGAAAAAATAACAATCTCGACTCCGTATTCGTTTTCTGATCGAGAATTTCTTCTTCTTCTTAATTCATATTCATATTTTTTTCGGATTTCTCAATTCGGTTTTCGCGGTTCCTACACTATTGTGTCTATACATTTCTAAAATATTCTGATTGTACCGGTTAAGTTATTTGCAAAATACTAGATTTCTTTGTATCGGTTAAAAGTACAATCATAACTTAATAGACTAGTGCATTTGCTACAATAATAAATTTGAATTTTCAAATGCTCGATTGGATATATTTTCGTAATTTGTACTTGCTAAGATGAATTGCATTTGAGAATCAAATGGATCTTCGAGTGATAGGTTATCTTAGGTAACATTTAAGCGATTCTTTTATTGAATGTGAATCAAAAGTATATTTTTTCTATGAACTCTCTCTTCTCTCTTCAAAACTTTTGAGAGGAGAGATTTTTCCCTTTTGTTGTTCGGAAAGAAACGCTTTATGATAATTTTCGGTAAGAGAACTTTCTTAAAGAGTGTAAAATGTGTACGAACACATGGACTATTCAAATTTTTTTTCTGATAATTTTCGGTAAGAATGAGTTCATAATGAAATGTAAATCATTAAGTTATTTGCAAAATACTTTTGCTGGATCAAAGTCTTGATAAAAAAAATTAAAAACTCACAACATGGCACAACAAAGATTAATATTCCACATGAGCCATATTTTGCTACATGACTGAGAGGGCTCTGGAGATACGATTACATGACTCTAGATGTTTGCTAAAAGTGGAAATGTCACATCTCACATTTTGTTATTCTAATGATTATTCACATTTGTATATAGATTTATTTAAACTAATGAAAAACTAATAAAAAAAATAGAAAATCTTCAGCGTAACATGAATATTTATTTATCTAATTTCTTAAAAAATCATTAAAAATGGCATCAAGGAGTTATAAAATCTCGAGATATAGTTGATAAACGGGTTTTTTTCTTCACTAAACCTCTATAAAATGTAATTTCATTTTGATTATTATCAATTTCAAGATCTCCAATTTCGGCTTATACTTTGTAGTCAGTGATGATTTTTTTTTTTGGGTCACAATAGTGATTAAAAAGTGTAGATATATTAATCATTTGTAAATGTTTACGAAGAGGAAAAAGAGGAGACAGCAGAGGAAGCGGGTGGACCCAACCCACACAGCAACAAGAAAGAAAGTCAATTTTTTTGACAGAAGAAGACACCTTCCCTTTTTTTTTCTTTTTTTTTTTTTATCACAACTTGCTCTTGCTCTCTTGCTTTCCGTTTTTCTTCATCGCCGTCAGATTCGACTGTAAGTTCTTCTTCATGTTCCTTCCGATCTCAGCTGCTGAATCTTTGGCAATGAACTTGGCTAAAGTTTGTAATTGTTTGAATTTTGATTCTGTTTTGTCTATTTTAGGGATTTTATAGCTAAAGTTTTGATTTTTGGATTTTGTAGTTTCTTGAAATTTATCCCCTTTCTCGAATCAATCACTTCAAGTAACTCTATTGATTTCCTTTTGAGGTGGGTTTTGTGTAACTCCTCTAATTATAGCTTAAAGTGTTAATCTTGACTGATAATTGTGTCTAAAACAGGTTAATGTAATAATCATGAGTTGAATCTTAGATAAAGATTATGTTCGATTGTGGCACTAAAGGAGTCAAGTCTCAAGTAATCAGTGGCCAACGCGAGAAATTTGTGAGGTATCTAATGAATCTCATGATATAAGAATTGGATAAGATTCGAATATTGAGTAGTATTTCTTGATTTGAATAGGTTAGATAGTATGGACTCGAGTTACTCGCAAGGCTCCGATGCGGGTTTAAACAAGTGCACATTAAATTTACAAGGACCACCTAAACGTTTTGCTCAAGGAAGCAAAGCAGCGTCTGGATCTTTCAAGAAAGGGTTTCGTAAAGGTTCCGAGGGACTTTGGTCTATAGGTCGGTCTATCGGACTCGGTGTATCGCGTGCTGTTTTCCCGGAAGATCTTAAAGTATCTGAGAAGAAGATATTTGATCCACAAGACAAGTTTCTTTTGCTATGCAATAAGTTGTTTGTAGCGTCGTGTATTCTCGCTGTATCCGTGGATCCGTTGTTCTTGTATCTTCCGTTTATTAACGATAAAGCGAAATGCGTTGGTATAGATCGGAAATTGGCGATTGTGACGACCACGTTGAGGACGGTTATAGATTCGTTTTATCTTTTTCATATGGCTTTAAGGTTTAGAACAGCATATGTTGCTCCTTCGTCACGGGTTTTTGGTCGTGGAGAACTTGTGATAGACTCTGCACAGATCGCGAAACGGTATTTGCAACAGTATTTCATCATTGATTTACTTTCCGTGCTTCCCGTTCCACAGGTATAACCCGAAACTTCTCTCAATGGTAAAGATTTAACCTTTCTTTAAATGTTTGTTTTGTCGATATGTTTTCAGATTATAGTTTGGAGGTTTCTATACACCTCGAGGGGTGCGAATGTGCTGGCAACGAAACAAGCGCTTCGTTATATTGTATTAGTTCAATATATACCGCGTTTTCTTCGTATGTATCCTTTGAGTTCAGAACTGAAGAGAACAGCTGGCGTATTCGCTGAAACTGCTTGGGCCGGTGCAGCGTATTACTTGCTGCTTTACATGCTTGCAAGTCATGTTAGTACTAAACTTTTGGACCATACTATATTTTCTTTGAAGCAATTTGTTCTCACTATCGGTATGTGTATGCAGATTGTTGGAGCTTTGTGGTATTTACTTGCCTTAGAACGTAATAACGATTGTTGGACTAAGGCTTGCAACAGTAACCGTCAGAACTGTACCAGAAACTTCTTGTTTTGTGGTAACCAAGATATGGAAGGTTACGCCGCTTGGAACAGTACTAAAGAGTCATTTCTTCAGAAATATTGCCCGGTCAATGTCACCGATGATGAAGATCCTCCCTTTGACTTTGGAATCTACTCGAGAGCCCTCTCCTCGGGCATTGTGACATCTAAGAGCTTTGTCTCTAAGTACTTCTTCTGTTTGTGGTGGGGATTACAGAATCTTAGGTACTATGCACTATGCAGAAATCTATTTGCTATAGTGTCGTTACGATGAGTCTTTTTCGGATTAGTAAACTCGATTTTTCTTTGTAGTACGCTTGGTCAAGGGCTTGAAACTAGTACATACCCTGGAGAGGTTATATTCTCGATAACGCTTGCTATTGCTGGACTTTTACTCTTTGCCCTTCTCATTGGAAACATGCAGGTAAAAAAAGAGCTTGTTCGGTTTTTTTTATTTTTAACGATTTCATAGTTATATAATCTTGGCATTTTGATAAATCTGTGACAGACTTATCTTCAATCGCTTACTATACGGTTAGAAGAAATGCGAGTCAAAAGACGTGACTCAGAACAATGGATGCATCATCGAATGCTTCCATCAGAACTACGGGAACGGGTCAGAAGGTATGACCAGTATAAGTGGTTGGAGACGCGTGGAGTTGATGAAGAGAATCTTGTTTCGAATCTGCCAAAGGATCTTAGAAGGGATATCAAACGTCACCTTTGTCTCGCATTAGTCCGAAGAGTAAGTTTCATTTCTTGATTCATCAATGAAAGTCACCGTTAACGTATCTTTAATTCGTTTATTTTTCGTGGAAAAGGTTCCGTTGTTTGATAATATGGACGAAAGATTGCTCGATGCAATCTGTGAGCGGCTCAAGCCATGTCTATTCACTGAGATGTCTTACTTGGTTCGTGAGGGAGATCCGGTTAATGAGATGCTCTTCATAATCCGTGGTCGGCTCGAGAGTGTAACCACAGATGGCGGGAGAAGCGGATTTTTTAATCGTAGTCTACTTAAAGAAGGAGATTTCTGCGGTGAAGAGCTTTTGACATGGGCGCTTGATCCGAAATCCGGTTCTAACCTCCCGTCTTCAACAAGAACCGTAAAGGCCTTAACCGAAGTAGAAGCTTTTGCTTTGATAGCCGATGAGCTGAAATTCGTGGCGAGTCAATTCAGGAGACTACATAGCAGACAAGTACAACACACTTTCAGATTCTATTCACAGCAATGGAGAACTTGGGCTGCTTGCTTTATCCAAGCCGCGTGGCGACGGTACTCGAAGAGGAAGAAATTGGAGCAACTTAGAAAAGAAGAGGAAGAAGAAGAAGAGGCGGCTTCGGTTATTGCAGGAGGAAGTCCGTATAGTATCAGAGCGACGTTCTTGGCTTCAAAATTTGCTGCGAATGCGCTTCGTAACGTTCACAAGAACCGGACTGCGAAATTGGCTTTGGCTTCTACTAAAGAATTGGTGAAATTTCAGAAACCTCCAGAACCAGATTTCTCTGCTGAATATCATTGACCATAATAAATTGATCCAAATCACAATTTCTCCTTTTTTTTTAACTTGTACACAATCTCTAAGAACACAACAACTCATAGATTCAGTTTTGTTGTTTGATTTGTAATATAAAGGATTATTTGTGATTTTCCACATCTTCATTATCATTATAAGTAGATAGAGATAGTCCATGAAGAACCAATTCTAGTAGCATTTGTTCATTGTTTAACTGACGTTAAACTTTAAACTTGCTCGGATCGTCCTTTGAGAAAGTTTTTGCAGAGAGTCTGCCATTGTTTCCTATCAGGTTCCGCGTCCTCCACCGTTGCCTTTGCCTTATCCGCAAATTCTTGCTGCATCAACTTCATATTAACGACACGGTCAATGATCTCGAAAAGAATCTCTTTGTTGTACTCAGGATGGCCTTGGATGCAGAGGAAGTGATCTCCAATTGAGCACATTTCGACGTTGCAATGGTCTGAATAAGCAAGCAATGTAGCTGATTCAGGGAGTTCAAAGACTTCGTCTTGATGACATTTTATAATGGCTAATGATTTTGGAATCTGGTTTCCGAAATAACCACCAGGTTTCACTGCGTTTTTAGCTATCGTTATGGTTCTTAGTCCCATGTCCACACCGCTACTCGCTCTTCCGATTTTCCCTCCTTTGATCCTGCTTAGTATCTAGCTTTTTCAACAACAGAGCAAATCTATCACTCAATTGAATGAAAACCGTTACCGTTGCACGAAAAAAAATCGATTTTGAAACTATTTCAATATTAACTAGCCAATGAAGAAATCCACAATACCAAAAAATCTAAACTTTCTTTGATCATGACAATCTCAACTTCAACATATCAAAACCAACACGTCAATGATACTAAAGAAACTAAACCAATAGGGCTATGCTTTTGTCTGATGTCATTAGGCAATAAAACGACACTGACCCACTATGGCCAATTCATTCACACGTAACTATACCCAAAAAATAATCAAAATTCTGACATTATCAATTTCAAAACGTATACGCAAACAAACAATCTATACCCTAAATTAAATAATAATGGTTAAACACATTCCAAATCCATATTAACCAAATTACTTAGTGTAAAGAGTGTTGAATCTCAGTGATTATTGAAAAAACCCTAATTGAAATCAAATCAGGAATCTCATCAATGTATATTAATAAGATAAATCTGGAATCTGAACCTGGTGACCGAAGCAGATACCGAGAACCTTCTTCTTCATGTCGTCGAGTTTTCGCAAAAGTGAACAGAGCTTAACGATCCAATCGGCGTCACCGAAAGCGTCATGGAGACTACCACTGATGACGAATCCGTCGTATTTTTCCAGATCTCCATCCTCCGGAAACTCGCCGTCGATTACTCGGAATAGATCCCATTCTTCGCCGTCTTCGCCGAATGTGGAAACGAAAACGTTGAAATAACCACCGTACGTTTTCTTCACGAACGTCGAATCGCTTGTCGCTAGAAACAGAGCGAATCGCTTTTTTTGCTCAACCATTTTTTTTTGGTTTGGAGACGAAAACGCGAAAAAGGTTTTGTGCGTTTAGACGGCGATGAAACGCCAGCTGGAGTGTGGAGATTTTGGAGTAACAAACTTAAGAAGATGATGATGATGATGAGATACTGGTTTAAATATTGGAAAATTTTTACATTAAAAGAAAAAAGATTTTAAGGTGATTTTAAGACGACACTCTAGTTGATAAATATATCATTAAGAAAATCAATTTGCTGATTTGGTATTGTTAGTGTAAAAATAGAGAAAACTAATTCAAAGATTTTAGGAGATTATAATTCCTTATATATACTCACTTACTCAACTGAAATCATATGGACGTTAAAGGTATCAAATAGCTAAATATGGAAGTGAATTTGTATTTGTGGCCGTTATATCTCAATGATCTCTATCAAAATGTAAACAAATAAAGTTGTTTTGGCTGTTTAGTTGTCAATTATATTGATTCAAAAACACATTCTATTCCGTTAAAGTAGTGAGATATTTACTACTGTGATATCAATATTACAATATTCGAGAACATTATAGGGATTATATGAGGTCAAAGGTGTAACTCATAAAGTAATTCTTTGACTATATAATAAGTTATGGAGGGAAATGTATTTGATAAAATTTATAGAGATATGCACGTTATTATATTTTATTAAATGTTAACCATATTGCCAAGTCAAATTTTATTATATGAATAGAATAGTGTTCAACATAAAGATGACATGCACAAAATTATTATGTACTAGATATTAACAAATATTATTAGTAATTTAGATTATGAAATGTGTTAACATAATAATAATTTGTAAATTAGCATCGTAATTTTTTTTTTTCATCTAAAGATTATAATTATAACCATTCATCGGAGAATTACACAAGCAAGATACACAGTCCCAAAAAGGAGTATCCATGCTCAAACGAGAAAACTAACTAACTAATACAAGATGAAAAACTAAGCCATCAAGGTAGCAAATTTAACAGAGACGAATCGATGCATAATCCTTTTACGCATACAACAAATTTGGGACAAGACGAATCACAAAACGGGTATAGAATCATGACCCTCCTTACCATACAAATAATACTGATACGTTGCTACCTAACCATCATAAGCTTCTACGACTTAGCGGAGCTTGCCGAGGCGGCACAGTCAAACAACACCTAGAGACAACCATTGCCTCTTGAACAAATTGCAAGGAGGAAGAAAGCACGATGGTGAACACTCCAAATCCGAGGTGAGGAGATAAACAGGAATTCGCCTATGCCGAAGAAGAACCGGCCAAATCTGATACAAAGACTGAGAGATCCGCATAGGAGCCAAAACCCAGGATAGAAGATTTAGACA
Organism: Draba incana; assembly: GCA_963576765.1. NCBI lineage: Eukaryota > Viridiplantae > Streptophyta > Magnoliopsida > Brassicales > Brassicaceae > Draba > Draba incana. The sequence goes on along the minus strand of OY755214.1, from coordinate 26,186,030 downwards.
AGCATAAAAACCGCAAGAATCTGAACCAAAATCATGATAAATGCATATTGAAACCCACATAAGCAATCGAAATTGAAATTGGTGAGAACCCTGGAAACAAACAGCGAAAAAGACAAAGCTTGAACAACCAGAAGCAGAGCACAATCCCGAACTAGACACATCTAACCAAACGACACCGACAAAACCGAAAAACCCAACAAATCTATCCTAAATCCGGGAAAGCACCAGAACTGCACTATGCGTCTAGGGAAAGCGGAGAAAAAAACTCACCGAGACCAACAATCGCGGATCTGCAAACACCAACCAGAAGGTGAGCCGCACCACAAGCCAAAATCCCGATACCTCAATGGATCTGAATTGAGCAATCTCGAGACCTGCTGAAGACGTCGACTAAGAGCCAAATCCACCACCCAAGACCATGACGAAGCCTATCCTCTACCCACAGCCCGAGCCATAGCCAAGGGTCTAAACCCTTACCCATCAGAACATACTTTGAAAGGACTTATAACTAAAATTGACGAAAAAGAAACAAAGAACAAATATACACGGGTTCCCGCGTCGATGCTGAGTGAGACGGGACTTGTTAGTGAAGGATAAAACCCGATCCAGAAGCTTACCAAAAGCTCGGGGAACGGAGCAAAAGATTCGATGATGAACGATGATGATAAGTTATGTAATAGAGAAAGATGATTGAAGAAGATTACTATTAGGTTGAAATCTATTGTGCGGCAAAGCCATACACATATAGTAAAGTTGCAAATTGGAAAAGGAAAACCAAATAAGTAAACTATAAGAAATAGGAAAATAAGAGATACGCGATTTCTATCACAATATTCCCTTCTTCAAAGAATCCTTGTCCTCAAGGATCATGCTCGAATTTGCTAACAAAATCCTGATGATACCCCCCATGTAGCTTGATCTGGAGGTTGGTCTTTCCATTGAATGATAACTTTAGTGGCTCGTTTGGTGTACCGTTGAACGGTTTTTCTGTCAAGAATGAGTTCTGGTTCCTTTGAAACATCCACGTCCAACATAAATTGAGGGAAGGAAGGATCAGACGTGGAAGGGTCATGATTAAGTAAGGAACAACTGTCGATGCTTAAGAGCTGAAGCATTGCAATTTGTGGTTCTTGAAGCAACAATTTATTGAAACGACCACCTTTAATCAACGGACAACCGGATTTTGTAACTCCTCGCATGCTAAGTTTAACGCCTTTGAAAATGAACTCCATTCGCAGTTTCAAAAAATCCCACAAAATAGGACCAAGGGTACCAAGCCACTGCATTCCCAACACTAAATCACAACAGTCGAGGGATAAAGTTCTCACCTCTGTAGTGAAAGTATAATTCTGCATAGACCAAGTGAAATTACTATACTTGAAACCAGTGTGTGAATTGTTGCTACCATTTGCTGTCGCTACAAACATTGGTTTGATTGGTTCTAGTAAACAACCCAAGTCTTTAGCTACATTTAAATCCAAGAAGTTGTGTGTACTACCGGAATCAATCAAAATGTGAAGCTTTTTCTTCCCATATTAACCAATAATTTGCATACAATTGAATGTAGCAGAGCCGCTCAAAGCGTTCAAGGATATGGTTGGTGTTTTATCACTCAAATCGTGTGTTACTTCTGGTGTGATGTTTGTAACTCTCTCGTCATTGGAAACAGTATCTTCGTCACCTTCCATGTAAAGGTCCTCGCTTATATTTTAATTGATGTCCAGGAGAAAAAGGTTCATCACAAAACATACATAGACCTTGTGCCTTCCGGTCTTGTATCTCTTGATAAGAGAACTTTCTGGCAGATCTCTCAAAATTAATTTGAGGTGTAACGGTAGGTTTGGGTGATGGGAGGAGGGGAGTGGTGTTTGGGTTAATAGTGGGGTGTGGTTTGTAGTATGGGTTAAAAGGAACTTGGTTTTGATTGGATGGTGAGTGTTGGAGGTAAGGTTCATGTAACTTTGCATGACAAGCTGCTTCAGAGATCATCTTAGCTGAAAATTATCGCACATGTAAGGCTAGATGGGGTTTCATATTTGCCAAAAAGAAACTCAGCGCATATGAGGGTGATAATGACAGCCTTGTAAGTGCAGATTCAAATTTATCCAAATACACATCCATAGTATCACCAACTTGCTTCAAATTAACCAACAATGCCAAAGGATCTTGGTAAAGCTCACCGAAGCGATCCGAGATGGCGATTATGTATTCTGGCCAGAGAGGAAAACCACCACACCTCTCGTGAATGTAATTGTGGTACCACTGTAAAGCCTTATCTTGAAGATGGATAGAAGCGAGACGAACTTTTAGCTCCGGCGGTGTGTTGTCGAGCATGAAAAACTGTTCACACCGATAAATCCAATCAGTGAGCCCAGTACTGTCAAAAGATGGGAACTTGGTTTTGATTGGATGGTGAGTGTTGGACGTAAGTTTCATGTAACTTTGCATGACGAGCTGCTTCAGAGATCGTCTTAGCCGAAAATTGTCGCACATGTAAGGCTAGATGGGGTTTCATATTTGCCAAAAAGAAACTCAATGCATACAAGGGTGATAATGACAGCCTTATAAGTGCAAATTGAAATTTATCCAAATACACATCCATAGTATCACCATCTTGCTTCCAATTAACCAACAATGCAAAAGGATCTTGGTAAAGCTCTCCGAAGCGATCCGAGATGGCGATTATGTATTCTGGCCAGAGAGGAAAACCACCACACCTCTCGTGAATATAATTGTGGTGCCACTGTAAAGCCTTATCTTGAAGATGGATAGAAGCGAGATGAACTTTTAGCTTCGGCGGTGTGTTGTCGAGCATGAAAAACTGTTCACACCGATAAATCCAATCAGTGAGCCTAGTACCGTCAAAAGATGGGAAACTAATTTTGGACAGCCTTGTAACCATTCCATTAGGCAACAAAGGCGTTCTCTCTTTTGCGGGTTGCATCATACCGGAGAGACATGAATAGAGTTAGGAACTGAGTTCACCAAACTCTCAATTTGTGAACTGAGTTTGTCCGTGACCTTCTTCTGATCATCAATTTGCTTGGCCATGGTTTGGAGTCTAGTCGATTCTGCCATGATTGATGGTCTGAGGTTCGTTAGGGCTTCGATACTAATGAGACGGGACTTGTTAGTGATGGATAAAACCCGATCCATAAGCTTACCGAAAGCTCGGGGAACGGAGAATCTCAAGCTAGAAGGTGAAAGAAATAAGAATATAACCTCGGAGCAAAGGATTCGACGATGAATGATGATGATAAGTTGTGTAAGAGAGAAAGATGAGTGAAGAAGATTATTATTAGGTTGAGTTCTATTGTGCGGCAAAGCCATACATATATAGTAAAGTTGCAAATTGGAAAAGGAAAACCAAATAAGTAAGCTATAAGAAATAGAAAAATAAGAGAAACGTGATTCCTATCACACTGAGATAGCCACCGGACGCCGGAGCCAAACTTACAAACTGAGAAGAAGAAAACTGTAGCAGGCGGCGGAAAGTTGAGAGACAAAATTAGGTTTTTTTTTTTTTTTTTTTTTTTTTTTTTTTTAAAGAGAGGTCTAAAGTCTTGTTTTGATTGAAGTAGTATCGTAATTATGCTATGATAATTTGTAAACATTATAAGATGTTACTGATATTGTCCTGGTTGAAATGATATATAATAATTAAAAAAAGCGTCTGAGAGGTTTTTAAATAGACGATAGGAGAGAGAGAGTAAATAGACGATAGGAGAGAAGGGAGGGAAGAGACGAAACCGCGGTAAACCGTCATAGAGTAGCAGCCGAGTTAGTAGGATAGTGATCAAATAGAAGCAAAGAGTTGGACGAAATTCCGACATGTGCGTTAGGAGCAGAGCTATGCCTAATGTGTAAAAAAATAGACATGTGCTTAGGGCCCCCAAAATATATATACTTTTAGGGGCCTTTTTTTTTGTCGAAAACATAGTGTAGCCTAATAGTTTTAGTACTCAAATTTCATTAGTAAAATAGAAGTTTCATCCGCCACAATCATCTTTTTCTTCAATTTAAGGTTATCACTTACTATTTTGTTTTAAATATTTTATATCGCTAAAAATTTGATATTAAGGGGCTCCTATTTTTAAATTCGCCTTGAGCCGCTACGGAGCTAAGCACGGCACTGGTTAGGAGGAGGGGAGACGACGAAGTTTTGGAGAAGGGAAGCCTTTATTCATGAAGCAGATCTGGTAATTTCTAGATTTAAGGGAAGTGGTGGTGATGTAGCAATTTATCGTGTGCTAACCAAATATTTAGGTTACACTAACAAACGACATAATTCATTGTAGTATAGCTTAAGGATCGAACACAAAAGATGGTATGATTCAAAGTACTAAACTATGCTAATTCAAGTTCTAAGCTAAGTAGAACCTTAATTTGGTTGATGGTTTAACAAGTTCAGATGCAAAATGTAAAATACGATTAAGTAAAGATGTTATTTGATAATGTTATAAGGATATTGAGCCATGGGCTTAGAAATTTAATTAGTGGTGTTTTACGACATAACTAATGGTGCGATGTTCTTCATTAAAACCCAATCCTTGAACATGGATCACTAATACAAAATTAGCCTACTTTCGTGGCACTAATTACTTAGTTAATCACCGCAATAGCTAAACGCTCATTTGCAAATTTGGTGATCTCCAAGCATGATAGGTCGAGTTCCATGAAAAGTTCGCAAATCACCCTAGCATCAACTTTCGTTGGCTAGGGAAGAAATGCCAATTTAAAGTCTTTCAAGTATTTCCACAAACACATTTTGGGGGAGAAATAACCCAAGATCAAGGTCATGATTTGTCAAGTCAAAATCTCTAACATTAACCATTACCTATATTGATGATACTAAGCATAGAGCCTTAACCAACATTAGCCGACCCTATATACTCCTAAGTCCACAACTCAATGAGATTACTACTCACTCATTGTTATATGAAAAAGACATAAATGAAGCTAGATTAAGCATTATGAAAACGAAATACAAAGAAAGATTAAAACTTTAACGGATAAAAAAACGAAATAATAAAACTGTGTGGATGGTCATAAAAAATAATTCATGTTTTGAAGTTTCTGAATTTGAGCTTCTAGTGATGATAATCATAATGTCGTTGGACATGTTTAGTGTTAATATTGTTAACAAAGATATTAATATTGTCATATCATCACGGACAAGTAATAATGGACACATTGTATTCGTCGAAAATTACCACCAATAATCCCAACTTCGTCCGTAAAAAATTGTTTAGTTGGGTTGGGTACAACATATTGATCATATTCTTGGTAATCTAAGTATTTTTGTTTGTATAATCTTAAGTATTTTTGTTTGTCGAAGCACATCTTTGTGTTCTCAAATACAACAATGTTTGCAAAACGTATTTTTGTTACGTTATTTTTATATATAACTAAAGATAACTAATAATGGTGCTCAATAAATATATTTTTCTGGTAGTGATGATGCTCAATGAATATAGTGACAACTTTTATGCTTTGATTATTATGGATACAAAACAAATAATAATATAAAGTGGATATATATAGAGTTCGAATAATATTTGAACAAAAAATAATGATTGGATAATATTCTGTTGCAAGCTTTGTGAGTCAAGCTAATGAAGAGGGTTGGCCTTTGAGGAAGTTCTTGCAAATTTTCTGCCAAATTTTTCTGTCTGGTTCATTCTTGTCTATTGTTTCCTTTGACAATCCCGCATAGTCTTGCTGCATATTTTATAACCAACCAGTCAATAAATATTTATATATCTAGTGGAAATGAATTGATTAAGAAAAAGAAGATAACAAAAAAACCTTATTGTAGCTTGTGTAGCCTCCCGCAAGAAGACGATCAATGACATCGAACAAAATATCATGGTTATACTCAGGATGTCCCTGAATGCATAGGAAATTATCTGCGATTGAATACATCTCTACCTCGTACCTGCTTGAATATGCAAGTACTTTTGCATTACCCGGCAGCTCCAAAACTTCGTCCCGATGACATTTTATGATTCTCAAACTATCCGGAACTTCGTCGCCGAAGTATTTTTCTAGTGTCACTGCCTCTTTAACGATGGTTATGTTCCCAAGACTAATCTCTGGTCCCTTCCTTGCTCTTCCTACTTTTCCTCCCTTCACTCTAGCTATTAGCTGGATATTATCCAATAATTATTTTACCATATACTATGTAGATGCTACGAGAAAAAGTTATATGAAATGGAAAGTTGGCAAGTGCAAGGCATGATTGAATGAACAACCATTCTAAGAACGATTAAAATATGCCGACAAAAAATTAAAATATTATACAAGTTATTTGTCTACACATTAAAAAAACGTTCCAATCAATAACCATTCAAAGAACTAAGGGTGTTATTCAATAAATGAATTTGAAGGAATAGAGCATCTGCATCGGCAAAATACCCCTTGAGTCTCTTCTTTTTATATTTTATTTGTTTATATTAAATTTACTTATTAATTTAAATATTAAATAATTGAAAACACTAAACCAATCAAGTTAAAACAAGAGGCAAGTAAAGTCTCTAAATTTTTGGAAACTATATCAGCGACTTGAGATGCATTTCTCAAATTCTCTTCTACTCTTAAATTACTTTTGGTTTTTTAATAACTAAGTTAAAAACAATGAGAGAAACCCCCAATGGGGATGGTCTAAAATCATAAATGATACTAGCTTTTAAAGTATTTTCAAGGTTTTTATGGGTCTTTTAATTCATTCCACCAAAATAGCAAACAATCTGTTCTTCACAATTTTTTTTTCCAATCATTATTTTCCCACGCCTTACAAAAATGCTATCAAGAACCATTCCAAGAGTTATCAAATTTTCGTACTCTCAGAAAAATCATTTTAATTCGTATAAGCGAAAAATATATGGTCAATTAATTTACATACCATCAAATCAATCAAGATGAGAAAAAGACATTTATATCTAAAACGTAAAAAAATGGTTAGAAATCATGAGGCAAATTAATATACCTGGTGGCCAAAGCAGATACCGAGGACTTTCTTCTTCATCTCATCGAGTTTCTTAATCATATCACAAAGCTTCAAGATCCAATCAGTATCCTGAAAGGAATCATGAGAGCTCCCACTAATTATAAATCCATCGTACTTCTCGAGATCTTTCTCGTCTGGAAACTCACCGTCCACAACTCTGAAAGAGTCCCATTGCTCTCCTTCGTCGCCGAGCAAAGAAACAAACACATTATGGTATCCTCCATACGTCTTCTTCGCAAACTCGGAATCCGGGATAGCCAGAAACAATAAATACTTCTTTTGTTCAACCATTTGATTGAAAATTAACAAAGAGAGAGAAAATTTGAGAAAGAATTATGAAAAACGAACAAGGATGAAGAAAGAAATGATTGGTGGATATACTTATAAAGGTGGGTGGGGTGCACCAATAATGTGAAATCCCTTGGAATGTAGCGAGACTTGCTGCTTTATTGTTCAATTGTTTATATTTTCACGTTTATTTTCACGTGGATTAATTATAGATTTTGTCGGTTGCTTTCAAGTTTCAACCAAGGAGAGTGTGGCTGTTAACCATTATTGTCCCCGTGAAAAATCTACCTACATGTTCAAAATTTATTTGATCAAGACATCACGTTACGTACATATATTTATTACACGGGTTTTTTTTTCTTTTCCATTTGGTTAAAATTGATACGTATAACAGATATACATACAATCAAACGGGAATTTTCAGAGATTGAGCCCAACAAAATACAACAACAATAAGTCAAAGGATACAAAAACCTTAGACGAGGGAGGAGAAAAACATAACCGAACGCCAAACCAAAATCTCACATCGATACCACAAACTTCTAATGGCGGAAATAGAAAAGTGATGGTACCTTTAATGTTGCTCCTAATGGCGGAAATGGAAAGTGAAAACAAAAGAAAACGTTTTTTTCGGTTTCAAGGACAGTGTCATGTTACCTAGATGTGCAATCGATCGGTTAAGAGGGGCGATCGATCAGTTGTTAGCTCTCTGGAAAACTTCGTATTTTCGCTTGGTTCGGCGATCGATCGGTCCCAGGGGTTGATCGATCGGCCCCAGGGGTTGATCGATCGGTTGTTAGTTCTCTGGACAACTTCGTGTTTTTCTCAGCTCGGCGATCGATCAATTTGTGGTGGTGACCTATCGGTTGTTAGCTCTCTGTCAGAGAAGTTCTTCGAATTTCTTCACCGATCGGTCGGTCTTAGGGGATGACTGATTGATTTCCTTGAATTTCGGACCAAAACACTTTTCTTCTTCTGAAATATTAAGTAATTTTATCAAAAACAAAAGAAAATTTAAAACATAAGCTAGACTCTTACCGATAGGTTGCCTCCCATTAAGCGCTGTTATTTAAAGTCGTTTAGCTCGACTTGGCCCTTTTCTTAAGCGTGAGGGGAAGATTCCGAGGAATTCGCGATTCCTCTAAAGTCAAACTCTTCCCGGATGCGTACTAGATCGAGCTCTCTTCTACGCATAACCTCCCTTCCAAAAAGGCTTTACTCGTGTTGTATTTCATTTGCTCAATTTCTTCCAAGGTGGTTTCACATAGCCTCGAAGGAACTACTACTCTAAGATTCTTGAGCATCTTGCCTTAATACCAAGTTGAATGAGCAAGCATTTTCAATTTCTCCTTTGAATTTTTAGTAGTTGGTTTTGGAACCACTTTCTTCCCTGTATCTATTCGTGCAAAGAGATTGTTTATAGGAGAAGCTGGATAGAATTTATATTTATCGATCTTGTTAAAGCATATTTGGCGATTGAAGAAAACAATCACGGCTCCTGTTATGGCTAGAAAGCTCCTCCGAGTATTAGTTGTCTCTCTCCATTCATTTCTAGGACATAAAAGTCGGTAGAATGACGTGTTTTCCGATTCGAAGTGGTACATCAGGAGCTATGCTTTTTGGGGCTTTCATTGATGAGACTCCGAGTAGCAATGTGGAGTTAGATGGATCAAGCCAGTTAATCTAGCTAAAATGCAACATATGAAGACATAACATTAACATTAGAGCCAAAATCACAAAGAGAGTTAAGAAATTTGATGTCTGAGATTTTGCAAGGAATGTTGAATTGTCATGGATCTCTTTATTTTGGAAGTGGCTTGATTGGAATCCGTAAATTGGTAACTTTGTTTCCTACGGGTCCCAAGTTATTAATCTCTATGTCTCTTTCTGAATAACACGACAAAAGTTCCTTATCTATCCGTAAATGATGGTGGCCTCATGATTTCTTCGATTGCATTGCAAAAATTATTTGGATTTTCCTCGACCTTTCGAGGGGATACTCTATTTTCTCTCTTTACGGCATCTACTGTTTGTGCAACTTGGACATCCATCTTCTTCACATACAAGCCTAATGAATCAAGCTTGTGGTACATATTATCCGCTCTTCCTCTAAGCTCCTTAGCTAGTAGCTCTTGATTTTTGATAATCTGGTTAAGCATAGTATTGATCTTATCTACGCGGTCCGTCTAATTGCTCTTGCTCCTTTTGTCCATGAGAATTACTAAAAGGAATTATGCCAAAGTTAACATTTCTTCCAAATGAAGTCTCTTGGAAGTTGTTTCCTCCACGTCCGAAAGAGTTTCCTTGTTGGTTTCTTTCTTAGGATGGGTAAAATTGATTTTAAGGTTTTTATACATTGGAATTCATGTATGATATATAAGAACTATTTATGAAATTATTGAAATTTGGTTTTTATAATAACTTTGTGAGCCAAAGTAGTTGATCTCCTCATCTTGGTCATCATTTTCAGGTTGTTATTCATTCTCCATTTCGTTGAAAGCTTCACATGAGTTATAGATCGTTGTTGACCTTTCAAGAGTTGGTTCATCATGTTCTTAAGCTCCGAAATTTGTCGTGATTCTCCCTCATGGACCTTAGTTGTCCGATCGAAATCGGTAGCTGGTGTGCTAAAGTTTTAACCCAAAATAATTCTGCAAGTGCACAGACAATCGCAGTAGTATAATAGGTATCGAATCCACAGAGACCAAGGTTACACTATGAAACTATAGATTTTAAATTAAAGCTAAGATAAAATATGAGTTTTTGATTGTAATGAAACAATGAACGAAACAGCAAATTAAACGATATGAAATTCAATTAAAACAAGCACTAAATCGAGGTCATTCTCTGGTGATCTCGGATTAAGGACTGAGCGACTATTCATGAATTAAACTAAGTACGGTCTAGAACTCAAACACAATGATAATATTGCCCCACTGTCGTGATGCATCAATAACTTTGTCTAACAACCTAAATGCCTAAACTGTCGTTTGAATTCAGAGATGTTAACAAGTATTAAGAGTTGGTTCAATTTGTTCACAATTGATGGTAACGATCAACTGTCTTTGGTTACACACAAATTGCTCACCAATGGTTTATCTAGCAACCTAGAGCACTGTCGTGAATAAGTTTAACTTGTATTCATAGATTAAGTGATCAATATTAATCTAAGCATGAAGAATCCCTATTGATGAAGACATATGATTATGCAATCCTATTTGGCTCAGTCGCTATCATCCTAATTCACCATTGAAAACCTCAATCTAGCTAAAAGACTACTCGATCATGGAGAATAAAAACGCAGCAATCAATGGAGAAAAATTCATAATGATAATGAAAGAGATAAGGGTTTTAGAATTCTTCTCAATAGATGTTGTGCAATGAATCTCCAAATCTTGAATCCAAAAGCAAAGAACAATGCAAAGAGTCTCAAAAGGTAACGTGAAAGAATGGAAAATGAATCGCCCCCTTGGTTTTGAGGTGGCTACCTCTTATTTATAATTAAAAGTAGGTTAAAATCGGATCTGGGTGTCCGACCTGTCGGTTTGGTCTTGGACCGGTCGGTCCGTCTTCCAGCAGCTACGGTCTTCGGGTCTTCGAGTGTCAGGACCGGTCGGTCTTCTCATCCGGACCGGTCGGGATTCCAGGGAGCCTTCGTCTTCAAGTCTTCGAGTGTCGGGACCGGTCGGTCCCTGGAAGTGGATCGGTCGGTCCTGTTTCCAGGGAGCTGGATTTCGTGCTCTTCAATGTGCGGACCGGTCGGTCTCGATTCCAGGGACTCCGAAGTCTGTAAATCCCCAAGCGAGCAGGTGCTCAGAGCGGACCGTGCAGGTGCTCGGTTATGAGAAAACGCATTTTCTCTCCAAATTCATCCCGTTTGCTCCAATGACCCCCAATAACTCAAATCCATGTTTCCAAGCCTCCTTTAGACCTAAAATGACTCAAAAGAGAATGAAAGACTCGATAAAACCCCACAAAACAAAGGTTAGAATGCGCCAAAAACGCATTATATCAGTAGCGTTGTTATTGTTATTAGCCGCGAGGTTGTCAATAAGTGCTTGTCCTTCCTCAATGGTTTTATTCGTGAAATTACCATTGCTTGCTGTATCAAGAGATAATTCATATTTTGGTCTATTCCCCTGTAAAATGCACTTAAAAGATTAGCTTGAGTAAACCCATGATGCGGGCAATCTCTCAAGTATTCCTTAAAGTGTTCCCAAGCATCATAGGAAATCTCAAGAGGTCCTTGTTGGAACCCTTGGATTTTATTCCTTAAGAGGTTAGAACGAGATTTTGTATAGAAATGGTTCAAGAAAGCAGATTACAACCTTCCTAAGTAGTGATTGATCCTGGTGGTAGAGATTTAGCCACCTATGAGCTTTATCAGCGAGGAAAAATGTAAAAAGCTTACACTTTAAGTAGTCGGGTTATTAAAGAATTCAATATGGTCCATCGCATGCTCAAGCAGAAAATCCATGGAATTGGTTATGTTTCACTAATATGAGGCTTGATCTCGTAATCGTTCCGATGAGGAAATTGTGGCCGGATTTCAGCGCGATCATGGAAGTATTGATCGGGTGCATCGAAATCGACACTGGTTTGGTGTAGCTGGAATTGTCTTCCTTGTTTATTTTTGGGTGCTTACTGGTTTTTGATATTGCGAGTGCTTCCTTGTTTGATCGTGTTATTCTCTATGATGTTAAAAAATGGGTTTCCCTCTGCATCTAGAAGCGGTTGTCCATGTTCGTCGAGACGAGGTTCTCGAAAACTACATTGCCATCGAGATTGGTCATTTGTTCTCTCACTCTTCTTTGGGTTTCTCTTGCAAGTTTCTCTATCTCCGTTTCAAGCGGGATTAAATTGTCTGAGCCTTGGCTTCTGGTCATACATCTAAAACAAAGTAAAAAGGAACTTAGTCAAAATTCTCAATATAAAACTAACGGTACTGCGCAAATCCTCGGCAACGGCGCCAAAAACTTGATGAGGTGTAAATTTTGCCCTAATAAAAATCAATAAAGACCGCAAGTGCATAGTCAAATTGATTGTAATACTTATGGATCGAATCCATAGAGATTTACAGCACGTGATATGCTATTTAACAAGTTTTTCTATCGAAAGAGGTAGTTTTCTCGTATATGTGGTTTTCAAGAGTCATATAGGTTAAATTATCAAAAAGGATGCGAAAATGAGTAAAATGAGTATTCTACATTCTAAAACATCTTATCAAAGTCAAAAGAGCCAATCCAAGTTCCCAATCTTCAAGTTATCACATTTCCGCAAGTTAGACAGAAGATATACATCTGAAAGTTAGCCACAAACGGAGTATCAAATCTATTTGGAATGAGATGAAATTTTATATGAAGATAGAAATTTCAGTCAGCTTTCCAATGGAGTTAGAATTACATCATTTGGAGTTCTAGTTTAGAAGATATACTCAATTTACCAAAGACGTGTCAAATTGCCTCGAAAATGAAGCAAATGCAGAATCAACCTAGACACCGAACGGACTCGTGGTCCGGTGTCCATGGTCGTTGCCAAGACACAAAAGAGCATTTTAGGCCCAGAAACCGGACCAAATCTCGTGTGTGGTGTGAGTGATCCTTATTTGAGCAGTTTCGACCAAAAAAATGTTTTCGCCCGAAGTAAAACCCTAGAAGATCCAACGACCTAGAACCTCTTGTATCACTATATATATATTTGCTTTTAGCCTCTATAGAGAGATAAGAAGCCCTAGGCATCACACAAATCAATAATAAAACATGTATTTTCGTTTCTCTTTTGTTCTTCATTAATATGTCTTGTTAAAGAGCGATGAAGGATCGATGTTCTTCTCTAGCTTTGTTCTAAGAGATCCATCCATGCCTAGCACTTTATTTATCACGAATTTACTATGTTTTATCTTCTACTCTTGCTGATACATGTTCAATAAACATGTTAGAGTAGTTGCTTGTTAGATTTAAAGTTATTCGTAAAGTTCTATGTTGCATATTTTACACTTTTCATTGACTTTGGTTCTAGATTGGTTATGTATCTTTATTTATGCTTAAAGCTTAATCTAGCGTAGCTAACTAGTGATTGATCTAAGGTTGTTATATTTTCCAAAAGCTTTTATATCGCCGGATCTAGTATTTGATAGGAGTTTAGTGAATAATCGAATATCGACCTTATTGCGTGTTTCACCTTGTAATAACCTGTGATAGTTGAGTCTATTAGGGTAGAAAGCATAAGGATCGGAGCCACGAAAGTGTAAAGATTCTACCTCTTTAAAACCGGTCTAGTTTATGTTGCATATGTTCTTTAAATAACTTTTATCTTGTGTGTTTTGATTTATCTATCCCTTTATTTTTTCTTTTGTTCATCGTGTTTTACCAAACCCAAAAACCAAATATATTTTTACTTAGCTTATTATGCATCATATAGATTTGTAGCGTAATAATTTAGTCTCATGTGGATCGACCCCTAAGTACTACAATTGTCAACTGTGCACTTGCTGATTAGGGTTTATAAATTATTAAAACACTATGCATCTCTTTTCGTGAGCATCAGCACGCAGAGTTCATGGATTTACAGGGGATATGGTTCAAATTATTCAGGAACTCATAGGGATCTAACAGATTATTTCCTAGAACATGAATAGGAATGCGAGATATTCCTAACTTTCGCGGTAATAACTTCTATGATCTAAAAACCTTTTAATTAACTTTCACAGTCAATAAGCAGAAAACCAAGCATTAAAATCAAATTCAATTGTTCAGGAGCTCAACTTTCGTAGGCTAAAGCACTAGACTTATCAAAGATCGCCAATCGCGACAATTAATGGAACGGTTAGAAGCCAAGAATCATCAAAAATCAGTTTCAAGGTGATCACTCATGAAACATGCATTAAAGAACATACTGAGATAAAAGAACTCCCTAAGAATCAATCCTATCTACCGAGCCATAAATTTCTCGCTTGAATGTCCCCTAATCCCAACAATAGAACTACTCAGACATAGCAATGATAACCAAAGCAATCATTATCGTAGATGAATAGTAAATAACAAGAGGGTTCAGAAAACTTCTCAATGAGACACAAAGAGGCGAGACTTTTCTCCCTAATGCGAAAACAATAAGAATAGAAAATCCTTGAGAATTCTTTAGTGATGAATCTTCAAGGTATGAGTGATGAATGTGATGATGGTGTCTTGCTTCGTGGCTGCTCTTGTGTTTATATAGTACATGAGAGACTCTAGGATGAATCCCGTGAAGATTGCATCGAATAACAAAAATTCCTTATTTTTCGTACATAGGCAACTGATCGGTTACCTCCTGCAACCGGCCGGTTGTTGTGTCTCAGGAAAGACCCGTAGTGTAAACGTGATAGGTGATCCATCCGTTGCCTCTTGCAACTGGTCGGCTGTTGAGTCTCAGTAAAAATCCCTAAGTTTGTAGGCTTGAAGATCGACGGTTGCCTCTTGCATCCGATCGGTTGTAAGTGAATATTCTTCAAATCTTCTTTGTCGCTCCTCACACTCGCATATTTTCTTAAAATGAAGATATCTCGCAATCTACCCGTCGGATTCGAGCAACTAAATATGATAATTAATGCTGAGATTCTCCTTTATCTCGTATCAAACTTTGAGAGCAATTCAACGGTGGGAACTTCTTCATATGGAACAAAACATTCGATGGCCAAGATTCTTCTTTCTTTAAAAAGGCTTGATTTCACTCTTTTTGGCCCAAAATGCTATATTCCTTGAAATGACTCTCAATTCCAAGAAAACACTAAAAGCAGCCTTTTAAGTCCACATTCAGATCATTTCTTTGTTAAAAACATAAATAATATATATTAAAAAGTAGTAAAATATTGCGTATATCAAAGATCAAAATCTTTGTCACTAAATCAAATAAAATTGTAAAAGCCTCATCACGAGATCTTTGCATAAAGACGATTTGTTTTGGAAATAGGTAAATGTTGGGTTTGAATCAAAGTAGTGATAATGAACTAATCAAATGATTTAACCAAAGAAAATGAGACCAAAAGGTTGAGCTGAACCTACTAGATGACCTAGCTAGCTGAGCTCAGAGCTCACTGAGCTGACTGGCAACTCAACTTTGTTGAGTAAGCTAATCAAGTACTAATTCTACTGCATGGACTGTCAGCTTGACATTAAGTACGATGGACTAAGGTAGTTGTGTTATATGGTTGGATCAACCATAGGGTGAAAACACCAAACATGTGAATAACCCAATATACAAATTCTTTCACAGAAAGTAGGTGTAATGAATGTGTAAAATCCCAAGAGACGCATCCTTTTGAAGGGGTGGGAGTTAAAGGTAGGGGAAACCTTCTCATACCCTATACACGGGTGGTGGTTGATAGGAAAAAAGAATTCCAGCCAGTTTTTGACAAATGTATGCATAGCTTGAACCAAATCTTAGAATAAAAGAGTATAGTTAACTTTAGACAAATTTACCCACAACCATGCCTAAATCTTAGGACAATGGAATTCCGGCCGACTATCGAAAAAAGGTATCTAGGTCTGACCTGAATCATAAGACAAAAGAATTTTGGTTGGTTATCGACAAAGATACCCACAACTTGATCCAAATGTAGACGAAAGATTTTCGACAAATTTCGACAAATTTATCCACAGCTTGACTGAAATCTTTGGATAAGAGAATTTCGGCCAGTTTTCGACAAATGTATCCACGGCTTGACAAAAATCTAAGGACAAAAATCAACAAAAGTACTCACGACTTGATCAAATCTTAAGACAACAGAATTACAACCAAGTTTTGACGAACATAGGACAAAAGAATTTCGGCTGGTTTTTGACAAATGTATCTACAGCTTGACCAAATTTTAGGAGAAGAAAATTATCACCAATTTTCGATGGTAGTACCCATATCTTGATCCAAATCTTAAGACAAAATTTTTTTGAAACAAATATAACTATGGTTTGATCCAAATATTTAGACAACAAAACTTCGGCCCATTATCGACAAGGTACCCTTAACTCTACTAGAAAATCTTAGGCAATAGAATTCTGGCCAATTGTCGACGAATCTAACACGGCTTGACCAAAATGTTACAAGAAAACATATACATTTGTTGATGGAGAAGTAGACATAATAGAGAAAGTGAAAAAAACTTATAATTGGTAACTAAGTAAATTTGGTTGCATGGTTGTGTGGTTTCGTTAAGGATATAAAAGTTGAAAACGCATAATTCTTTTTAAAGTACCTAATGTGTAAGATATTGTTAAAACATACTTATTTGTGTAATCTAACTCTTTTCCTTCGTCGACGGAACATCTTTATGTTCTCGAATACAATTTTTCTAATGTATTCACAAATCACAAACGTATTTCTGTTACATTATATATTTATATATAAGGAACACTGATTCTCAATGAAAATGGTGAAAATTTTATGATTTGATTATTATGGATGATATATCATGGTTTTTATGGTTTTTAGCCATGATATAAGTCCGTTTATCTAGAGTCTTTTTAGTATTTTTTGAGTCTTTTGTGTTTATTATTAGGTACAAGGACGTTTGGAGCTTAATTGATGTTTACTGGAGCATTATGGAGCTAAATGGAATGAGGAATCAAAGTCGCAACGGAGCCAAGGTAGTTGCTAATTATTGTGTTTTATTTTGAGTTTTTGTGTCAGTTTTCAAAATTTCGGGTCAAAACTCCCCTTTCAACTTGCTTTGAACAGCACTCAAGGACATTACCAATGCAAGTTGGTTGGTTTTACTGAGGTTGGTAACTGGAAGTGAATCGGTTTAACGGAGCGAGTTCAGATTTTTTGAGAACGCCAGAAAAGATGTTGCAGACCCCGCCCCTAATGAACTTTCTTGTCTTGGGCGTTGGTAATTGCGGACTTGATTCCTCTTTCAGTACTAGCAAGGTTAGGATAAGCTCCTTTGGTTTTCCCTTAACAGAAAATAAAAATTCTTAGATAGAAAAGTGCAAAGATACTCGCGACCCTGTCTTCTCACAAGAAACCACAATAGTGCAGTCCTCATGACTCTGTCTCCCACAAGGAACAACAGTAATGAACGCTATTCTAAGACTTCATAAGTGATCCTCATGAGCCTGTCTTCCACAAGAAACAATAGTAATGAGTTGAATCCTATGAAACCATGAAAATGGACAGAATAATCTAAGGGAAACGAAAAAGGGAGCAGTGCAGAAAAGTGTAAGTAAGGGAAATAATCTAAAAAGTCCAGCGACCGATATTCCCTCGATGAGACCGCACCTAATTAATGAAAGGGGTTTTGCGACTGAAAGTTTGAGTTTCTCTAAGAGGTTTGGAATCAATCTGGAGAACTGCTAAGCTTCTAGGGACACATCGAAGTATTCACCAGATTGGCTTTGCAAGGTATGTGGTTCCAGAAGGAGTGAGTACAACTGTTTTGCTTAAGGAAAAGCAAAAAGCTAAGTCTAGGGGAGTTGATATATCATGGTTTTTATGGTTTTTCGCCATGATATAAGTCCATTTATCTAGAGTCTTTTTAGTGTCTTTCGAGTTTTTGCGTTTATTATTAGGTACAAGGACGTTTGGAGCTTAATTGGTGTTTACTGGAGCATTATGGAGCCAAATGGAATGAGGGATCAAAGTTGCAAGTTCGGATTGAAATTCTGAAGACTGTGTCGAGCGACGCACTATTCGTGTCGATCGACACGACCAAAATGGCGACAGAATAATATTTTTTGGAAGATTTCCGTTTTCGCGCCAGAAAAGCCCAGATATTTGCAATTGGGCCCAGACGTGTTTGTACCCTATATACAGTACTTTTAAGCCATTGTTTAGGCTAAGCGTTATTTTACTTTGTTTTAGAACCTACTCTTAAGAGATATCTCTAATAAAGATGTTTCGTGCTTCATTGAATATGTCTGAGTAGTTTCTCTGTTAGGTTTAGGGTTATTTAAAGGTGCTTGATGAATTGCTAGGGCTGTTCTTAATTGTTAGGATAATATCATTAGAAGTTTTTCATCTTAACTTGTGTTTATTGCTGATTTTAGCCTCGCGAACTGAAATATGATCTTAGGTTAATTAATAGAAACGACAATTTTATTAATTTCTTGAACTAGTTTTTGATGAGCAAAATTCCTATTTGCAAAGACATTTGGTTTAGGGTTTTGTGAACAATTGAACCTGGATTTATTGCTTGTTTAAATTAATCTGAATTCGCAACGACAGTTTGTTTTCTAGGATTTAGACATAGATAATCTTTGCAGCGACAACTGATTGGTTTTACATTCGCGTTCATGTTTAGGAACTATGCTTTAATAATCCTAATTATTTGTTTATGCCTGCAATTCTGATTCACTGGAGATTTCTCTGAACTTAGCTTTTATCTTCATTGTTTTAAAGCTTATCTTATCATCCTGCTTATTTGTTTTACTTGCTTTTTCATACATTATATTTTGCCTAGCTTAATCTGAAAGTATATAATCTATTGTGTCCCTGATTCCCTGTGGATTCGATCCCCAAGTGCTGCAATTGATCTCTTAATTTGAGAGAGTAGCTCATGGTTAAATTTGAGCATATCATTGGATACAAAACAAAGATGATTACATGACAAATAATAATATAAAGTGGATACATAGAGTTTGAAGAATAAAACCAATGGGTAAATATAATATTGGGACGCCAGATGGGTTTTTGATATAACGTGAATTTGGAGTTTCCTAACCATGTTCTTAATGAATTTTCGGAGTCTTTCGAGTGGTTTTGAGTTGATTATTAGATCTATACTCGAAGATTTGGAACCGCACGCATTTGGGAAGAAGATTCGAGCAAAACGGGCGAAAACCGGGTTTTCTAAAGGTGGGACCGACCGGTCCACGAAGAACGACCGATCGAAGCACTCAAGACTCGAAGAAGAAGCCACTGGAAAGTGGACCGGTCGATCCACTATCGGACCGACCAGTCCACCTGACGGCAATTTGAAGACCTCTCTGGAAACAGGACCGACCGGTCCACACGAAGGACCGACCGGTCCAGTCACTATGAAGAATCGAAGATTTTGGCTCCTAGAAACCGGATCGACCGGTCCTGCTTCCAGACCGACCGGTCCAGTCCCCTGATTTTTAGGAACTTTTCCTTTTTCCGTTTTTCCTATAAATACCCGTAGGGTTTTGTTATTTTAGAGGGAGACACGACTTTTATCACTTTTTCTGAGATTTTTAGAGCTAGAGAGTTGTAATCAAGGAGAAGATTTCATCATCCTTTGGAGAAGATTTCTAAACCTTATTCTTATTTCTATTCTATGATTATGATTCATTCAATTGCTTTTGCTTTGTCTCTTATCATGTCTGAGTAGATCTCTAGTTAGGTTTTAGGGTTTTTCGATGGATTTCACAGATTGAATCAGACACAAATAGGTTGCTTATCAATTACAATCTTCATCACTGTTAGGCATAATGCTAGGATTGAATTGGCCATTTAATCACTAGATCTTAGGTTTATACACATTCCAAAAGCTTGTGTATTGCTAGAACTACTGTTGATGAGTAATGCATTATAATAATCGAAAGTTTAGTTATAAAGTATTATGAACTGATCAAACCTGAACATATAATGCTTGTCTAGGATAGCCGTGACCATGCGAAAGTATAGGTTCTCGGATCTCTAGGGAAAGTAACTGTTATCACGAAAGTGAAGTAGTTTATAAAAGTGTTTGAGTTTAAGATGCATGCATATTAGAATCTGAATAGTTGTCTGGTTCATTCAAGTGATTTCCTGAGAATTCCCTATTGCCTAACGCTTTTAATTATCTGAATTTACATCGTTTTTAAATTGCTTTCTTGTCTTTTAAGTTTTGATACAATCTACCATCTTGTTCCTGCTTAGCTTAATTTAATAGTCTATAATCTGTTGTGTAACACTTGGTCTCTGTGGATTCGATCCCAGAATATACTACTGTGATTGCTGTGCACTTGCAGTTTTATAATTGGGTAAAACCTGACCGTATCAAGTTTTTGGCGCCGTTGCCGGGGACCATTGTGTTTGCCTTCAGATTTGATTTGCAAATTTCGTCTAAGTATTTTATTAATTTCTTTTTGTTTTTGTTTTTGTTTTTGGTTGTGCTTTCAGGTGCATGCAGAGGAGAATTAATCGTACTGAACCTCTAATATCGCACTCGAACGAAGAACTAGCCAGAGTAGAAAGGGCTAACAGAGCTCAAAGGAACATCATGCCAGCTCTGGAAGTAGTAGAACAAGCTGAGAATGAGGGTCTTCAGGCTGCCTTGTTTGATCAGATAGAGCAGATTCGGGATGCTACTGCAGCAAACGCGCAACAGGCGCAACAGCAGATGCAGCAGATGCAAGAGCAGTTTACTAGGATGATGGCACAGCGGATGCCACCAGCAGGTCAGAATCCTCCGCCGCAGAGAGGAATTGGAGAAGGGGACAATGTCCACCAGTACTACCAGAACAGATCAGCCATTCGTTTCCCTGCAATTCAGAGGAATGACTTCGAGATTAAGGCACAGTTAATCAATCTGGTGGAAAGACATGTCTTCCATGGGTTAGCTTCTGAGAATCCCATGGATCACATAGAGAGTTTTGAAGAGGTCTGCGAGACGACCAAAGCTAATGGGGTACCATCTGACTACCTCAAATGCAAGCTATTCAAGTATTCTCTCGCTGATAAGGCTCTAAGGTGGCTCAAGTCACTTCCTCCGAATTCTCTGAATGGCTGGGACGAAGCTAGAGCTGCTTTCTTGGACCACTTCTACACTAAGACCAAGACAACTCAGCTCAGAACCAGGATCAGCAACTTTGCGCAGAAGGGTGGAGAGTCATTTGCTGAGGCCTGGGACAGGTTCAAGGAGTACCGTAGAGAGTGCCCTCACCATGGATTCACTGATGAGCAGATGCTCAGGATTTTCTACGATGGAGTCACCTGGGATTACAGGACAAGTCTTAATTCAGCTAGTAATGGTAATTTTATGACTCAGAGCATAGAAGGCGCGTACAGGTTGATTGAGAATATGGCGCAGAACTCTAGCGATCAATGTTCTGAATATGATCGGTCGAAGAGGGTCTGCAGTGTTGAGACGCCATCTGCAGCAGAGATAGCAGAGCTGACAGCTGCTAAGATCAGGAGCTTTATGCAAGGAAGCCATCAAGGCACTAGTATGGTTGGAAATGCTTCAGATGCGATCTGCTATTCAGAGCCAGCTGCATTGGTTTCAGAGGGCACTCATGAGGTTAATTTTGTAGGTGGTCAAGGATTTCCAGGCTACAATGCAGGCTATCAGAGGCAGTATGGACAGAGTTCAGGTTCCGGTTACCAAAATCAGAACCAGTACCAGCCTAGACAACAAGCTCCTCCACCTCCAGCTACCAATCCCAATGACGAGCTGAAAGCTATGATGCAAATGATGCTAGCTAATCAGCAGAGGACTTCCACTGACATTACAAACATCAATGGGCGTTTAGAAGATGTCACTACCCACCTGAAGATGCTGGACACTCAAGTGGCACAACAAGCAGAAGTTGTTAAGCGCCAACAAGAAACTCTTCCGGCTAAAGGAGAGCAGAATCCGAGAAAAGAATGTCATGCCGTTTCTGTCATGGAAGATGAGTCTCCGGTGAACAGTGCTCAGGTGAACAGTGCTCTGGTGAACAGTACTCTGCTGAATGAGCATGTTCCCAAACATCTCAGGGACTCCATATCTCCGAAGCAGCTGCTTGGATTTCAGAAGATGGTACGAAGGATTCCCCATGCACTATCCTTTGAACAAGCTCTAGAGTACCGTCCTCTGCTGAGTCACTTCCGAGATTGCAGAGAAAGTATAGAAGAGATCGAAGTACTGTTTCTCGAAGCAAGACATACGCCACCGCTGAGGAAATTAAAGAAGACGGCAGTGAAGGAAAAGGTCGATTTTGCTAGTATGACTGAGGAGGAGGAATATGTGGATGTAACTAAAGGTGTTCTCCCTGCTAAGACTAATGCTAACCCCATGAGTGCTTGCAATGCTGTTCTAGCCATCGAAGAGGATTATTTCGCGGAGTTCGAAGAGATTTTTGGGCCTGCAGAGCCAGTATCGATCAATACTGAGGAGTGCAATGCTGTGGAACAGAGCAGGACAGTACCAAAGCTTGGAGATCCTGGGCGCTTTGAACTCTCAGTTCAGATCGACTCTACAGTCTTTCCTCGCTCCCTCTGCGACACAGGCTCCAGTGTCAACCTCATGCCATACTC
Source organism: Draba incana (assembly GCA_963576765.1). Taxonomy (NCBI): domain Eukaryota; kingdom Viridiplantae; phylum Streptophyta; class Magnoliopsida; order Brassicales; family Brassicaceae; genus Draba; species Draba incana. The sequence goes on along the minus strand of OY755214.1, from coordinate 26,163,520 downwards.
CACAGCAAAACAACTGGGCTTTAACGATTTCTCTTTACCCAAATTTTCTTTGAAATTTGCTGATTGTTATGTTAAACGTCCTTTAGGCGTTCTTAAGGACATACAGCTTCTAATTGGTGGTGTTTATGTTCCTGCAGATTTCGTGGTGCTTGACCAACCTGAAGATCCAGGAGATCCTCTCATCTTGGGGAGACCATTCCTTTGCACAGATGGTGCAAAGATTGATCTTAAGCACAGACGCATTGATCTCTAGCTGGGAGACAATGAGATGACATTCAAACTGGACAAGCTGCTGGAAAAGCCTGTGATCGATGACCCAGGCATTGTGATCCCTCTTGATGTTCCACCTGAACCACCTTGAAGAGCACACACGTCGAGCTAACGACGTTAAACAAAGTGCTTGGTGGGAGGCAACCCACTTGTAAGTGTAAATACGTTCTTTTGTTTTTAATTCTTTTTCAATTTTACGGTTGTTTTCGTGTTTCTTTTTGGTTTTCCTTAGGATTTTTCGTCATAGAAATTTTGGGATTCAGCACTTTCAGACCGACCGGTCGGTCTACTATTGGACCGGTTGGTCCAACATCATCACATGTCACGTCCGAGGCCTCTGGAAACAAGCCCGGTCGCTCCTGGTCCGAGACCGATCGATCGGTCATCAGTACTAGGACCGGTCGATCCTATCCACCGACCGGTCGATCGACCCATCATTCCACGGATCGGGACAGCGTCGGGCACCAAGAGCACGTATCAGCACTGACCGGTCGATCCCTTGTAACGACCGGTCGATCCTCCCGTCTCCGGATCGAGTCCAAGTCCACTGGGATCCCAACCGACCGGTCCTATACATGGACCGGTCAGTCCCGCCTGTTACCCGAGCCTGTCCCGCGCTTGTCCCGAGTGTCCCATACCCTGTACCGTGCTTGCCCCAGGACCGTACCAGGACCATGCAATGTCCCGTGCCCAAAGTTCCACTGTGACGAAGTTAGTTTTTCCTACTTTTCTTTTTCATTTTCATTTTATTTTCTTTCTCTTTAATAGTTCTTTCCTTTGGATTTAATTTCACACCGGGTCGGTGTGAAGTAAGTCTGGGGGGAAGTACTATTCGTACTAATTATGCTTTGAGTTTTCTTAATTTCAGTTTTATTTACACCTTTGTGGTATGAATGTGATTCTAGGACCACATAATGTTTGCTAACTCTGTTTTTAGATGAACAGTGACTAACCAATGCAATGGGAAGATTAAAAACCCCATAGGCGGATCAGTGTTACCAGAAGGCTCCCGTCTCCTTGAAAGCTAACGCTGATACTAATATACTATTCTGTTTTTCTTAACTCAGGGAATTCGAAATCACATAAGAAGTAGCAACCACGTTAGGAGTCCTATCCTTTTTCAAACACTATCCTCTCTTCAGGACTCCTAATGGCCAGACTCATTTTTAGTCTGGTACCACACCCTCACGCTTACCTTTCTTTTAAGCCTCATGCATTCTATTGAAGACATTGACATGCACTCAAGCGCAAAAACTCCGGAGACGTAGTCCGGCCAGCTGATCATCCTAAAGACCTTATGGTACCACTTCAAAACTTTCTGCTTAGGACTTATATATCTGCATTTCCATATTTATTTTTAATTTTCGTTTTTGTCATCACGTGTGCTTAGAAAAGGCTAGAACTAATCCCCAACTTCATTCAAAAAAAAAAAAATCCATTAAAAAGAGAAAAAAATACTAATAGGAGTTGAAAGGGATTAGAATAAAGCCTCTGTTTTTACATGTATATTTATAAGCACACTTCTGTTTCATATTCATAGCATTAGTTCTTAGATAAGCACAAAGTTTTTCATCTAATAAGAAAAAGGTTTTAAGTTTGAAAAGTTGTGCATCATCCTTGGATTTAGTTCTCTTGAGTTTTTGTACCATGACTTGCATTCGGCCGCGACTGAGGTTAGCCTAAACACTTTTACACCACCATTAAATAGCCCAAATCCTTAACCCTTATGCGACGGACATTTTCCCTCTGGTAAGATTTATGGACCCTGGTGTAGAAGTCGCTGAGACATAGGAACTTGAGTATGGTAACATTGCTATGTATTTGGCAAAGTACATGAAGTACCATCTTGGTTTTTGATCTGTTTATGAGTTTTCAGGCTTTTAGCATTACATCTGTGGGGTCCTACAGGATTGCATTCAGCTCACAAAGGTTAGTTGGTTTTTATAGCTTCCTTGAACTTATTCCTAGTTTGTCTTCACTTGAGGACAAGCAAAGATCTAAGTCTGGGGGAGTTGATATAACGTGAATTTGGAGTTTCCTAACCATGTTCTTAATGAATTTTCGGAGTCTTTCGAGTGGTTTTGAGTTGATTATTAGATCTATACTCGAAGATTTGGAACCGCACGCATTTGGGAAGAAGATTCGAGCAAAATGGGCGAAAACCGGGTTTTCTGAAGGTGGGACCGACCGGTCCACGAAGAACGACCGATCGAAGCACTCAAGACTCGAAGAAGAAGCCACTGGAAAGTGGACCGGTCGATCCACTATCGGACCGACCAGTCCACCTGACGGCAATTTGAAGACCTCTCTGGAAACAGGACCGACCGGTCCACACGAAGGACCGACCGGTCCAGTCACTATGAAGAATCGAAGATTTTGGCTCCTAGAAACCGGATCGACCGGTCCTGCTTCCAGACCGACCGGTCCAGTCCCCAGATTTTTAGGAACTTTTCCTTTTTCCGTTTTTCCTATAAATACCCGTAGGGTTTTGTTATTTTAGAGGGAGACACGACTTTTATCACTTTTTCTGAGATTTTTAGAGCTAGAGAGTTGTAATCAAGGAGAAGATTTCATCATCCTTTGGAGAAGATTTCTAAACCTTATTCTTATTTCTATTCTATGATTATGATTCATTCAATTGCTTTTGCTTTGTCTCTTATCATGTCTGAGTAGATCTCTAGTTAGGTTTTAGGGTTTTTCGATGGATTTCACAGATTGAATCAGACACAAATAGGTTGCTTATCAATTACAATCTTCATCACTGTTAGGCATAATGCTAGGATTGAATTGGCCATTTAATCACTAGATCTTAGGTTTATACACATTCCAAAAGCTTGTGTATTGCTAGAACTACTGTTGATGAGTAATGCATTATAACAATCGAAAGTTTAGTTATAAAGTATTATGAACTGATCAAACCTGAACATATAATGCTTGTCTAGGATAGCCGTGACCATGCGAAAGTATAGGTTCTCGGATCTCTAGGGAAAGTAACTGTTATCACGAAAGTGAAGTAGTTTATAAAAGTGTTTGAGTTTAAGATGCATGCATATTAGAATCTGAATAGTTGTCTGGTTCATTCAAGTGATTTCCTGAGAATTCCCTATTGCCTAACGCTTTTAATTATCTGAATTTACATCGTTTTTAAATTGCTTTCTTGTCTTTTAAGTTTTGATACAATCTACCATCTCGTTCCTGCTTAGCTTAATTTAATAGTCTATAATCTGTTGTGTAACACTTGGTCTCTGTGGATTCGATCCCAGAATATACTACTGTGATTGTTGTGCACTTGCAGTTTTATAATTGGGTAAAACCTGACCGTATCAGTTTTTCAGCTTTGTGAGTCAAACTAATAAGGAGAGTTGACCTTTGAGGAAGTTCTTGCAAACTTTTTGCAAGGTTTTCCTGTCTACTTCATTCTTTTCCATTGTTGCCTTTGACGTTTCCGCAAAGTCTTGCTGCATATTTTATAACCAGTCAGTATATATATAACATGCATTAAAAACTAGATAATAGCAATAAACTCACACAAAAAAGAAGAAGAAAAAATGCAGCAGATTTGTGTGTCCGATCCTTGATTTTAGTTAGCATTTAAAAGTCAGAATGTATAATATGGGGTTTTGATATGGACTTTAAAATCATTGATCAAATAATACATGATTTTGCTTGGATTTCAAATTCATATAAAATCCATGAACAAATAACTCTCTCCCACCTAAATCTAATTTACTAAATCTTGTGTGTAAGGGTTTTAGGTTTCATCGGTTCTTCTACGGGCCAAATCTTAATGTACGTTATAAATAGTCAACTATACCCAACGAATGGGTATGAACATGTGGTTAGTATCATAACCTGGATTTGAATATGAGAGTGTGAACCACAAAAATTATAGTCCGTCCATTTTATAGTATATATATCGTGGAAATGAATTTATTAAGAAAAAGGGAGATAAAAAAAAACCTTAATGTATCCTCCAGCCTGAAAACAATCAATGATATCGAACAAGATGTCACGGTTATACTATGGATGTCCCTGAATGCATAGGAAGTTATCCGCGATTGAATACATCTCTACCTCGTACATGCTTGAATACAGGCCCGGCTCAGTTGAAATATGGGCTTTGTGCCAAAAAAAAATTTGCCAAAATTTAGGGTCTTTTTATAAGTTTTATAAAATTTAGAGCATTTTTTACAAGTAACTAAAAAATATAGGGCCCTTTTTGCAAAACAAATTAGCTAAAAATGTGGATCCCACGCGTGGGGCCCTGTGCACATACACATCCTGCACAGCATGAGAACCGTGCCTGCTTGAATATGCAAGCAGTTTTGCATTTTCCGGCAGCTCCAAAACTTCATCCTGATGGCATTTTATAATCCTAAGACTTGCCGGAATTTCATCTCCGAAGTAATTTTCCGGTGTCACTGCCTCTTTCAAGATGGTAAGGTTTCCAAAACAAAGCTCTTGTCCCTTCATTGCTCTTCCTACTTTCCCTCCCTTCACTCTAGCTACTAACTGCATATTATCCAATCACATTATATTAGTATATAATAATAAATGAACCGTAGATATTACTCGGAAAAGTTATATGAAATGTCAAAATGTCAACTGCAAGATCGAATCAAGAACCATTCAAAGAACTATTTTAATTTCGTACTGTATTAATATATATATATATATACACGATAATTTGCTATATAACCAAAACAAAAAAATATTTTAGCTTGTACCACTTTTTTAAAAATCTACCACAATTTCAATTTTCTTATATTTGAATACCACATTTTGTCTTTTAGTGAGTGTTAGTTGACACAATTACCTTTTATCATCAAATATCTAATTACATTTCGTCCACAAACTATTTTTGTCCACTGATTCCATTTACACCCACCGTCGTCATCTTTGTTTTTGACAACCGTTGCCGCCGTGTCCACGGCCAACGTAACCGTCGTCATCTTGTCCACCGTCGACGTTTTGTCCATGACCACCGTCGTTGTTACCGTTTTAATCTACAACCACAGTCGTTGTCGTGTCCACCGTCGTCATCTTGTCCACGGTCATCATCTCAGCCTCTGTCGTCGTCGTAGTCGTTGTCATCTTGTCCACAGTCGTCGTCTTGTCTACGACCGTCGTCTCCGTCTCCATCGTGGCCACCATCGTTGTCGTCTTGTCCACAGTCGTCGTCTTGTCTACGACCGTCGTCTCCGTCTCAGTCTCCGTCGTAGCCACCATCTCCGGAACCATCTCATCGAGTTTCTTGATGATATCACAAAGCTTCAAGATCCAATCAGTATCCTGAAAGGAATCGTGAGGGCTTCCACTGATTACAAATCCATCGTACTTCTCGAGATCTTTCTCCTCAGGAAACTCGCCGTCCACGACTATGAAAGAGTCCCATTGCTCTCCTTCGTCGCCGAGCAAAGAAACAAACACGTTATGGTATCCTCACAGCCTTCTTCGCAAACTCCGAATCCGGTTTAGCCAGAAACAATAAATACTTCTTTTGTTCAACCATTTGATTGAAAATTAACAAAGAGGTCGAAATTTTGAGAAATAATTACTGAAAAACGAAAAATGATGAAGAGAGAAATGATTGGTGGATATACTTATAAAGCTGGGATGTGAAATCCCTAGGAATGTAGCGAGACTTCTTGCCTGATTGTTAAATTGTTTACAAGGTTGGTTTCAACAAAGGATAATGGCTGTTAACCATTAATGGCATTAAATTTTCCCGTAAGAAATCTTACATACATGTTCAAATTTATTTGATCAAGACATCACGTTACATACATATATTGATTACGCGGTTTTAGCGTCTAATAAATTCCATTAAATTGAAAAAATTTTACATGATTTGTTTTATATGTAAATGTTATTTTATATTTGTTTTTTTTTATAACAAAATTCGGACGTAAATCCTAATTTTCGTGGATCCGTTTTTAATCTATTCTCTTTGAGAATACATTTTCTTCCAATGGTGACTGAACTAAAAGCACAAAAAAAAACCAATTCCAAACAGCGTCGTGCCTAGCTTTTACAAAGTCTAAAGCGATATTCGATAATATGGCTTAATTTAAAGTAAAAATGCATGATACAAAATATGAATTTCGATAGAAGTATTGTTAATATAGTATATAATGCTATAAAATAAAATGGGAATACTTATCATGAAGATAAATATAGATGAAAAAAAAAAGTGATATCGAGTGTAGAATAGTCTACTGAAAAATAAGAGAAAGAGAGCGAGTGAAATTTGGTTATTATCAATGTTTTTAAATTCGAACCGGATTAAACCGGAAACCGGCCACTGGTCCGGTCCGGGTTAACTTAAAAATCTAATTATAGTTAAACCAGATAAAAAAACCGGGTCGAATCGGCAAAAAACCGGAAATCGATATCAAACCGGGTTTAATAATTTTATTAATTAAAATTTTTGTTTTCATTTTATTTTCAATGAGTTATAAGTTTTTGGCCAAATTTTTTTGATAAGACTAATGAAATAGTAAACTTTTTCCATATAAAACATTTTTAAATTATAAAACGTTTAAAAGTTTAGACCAAAACGCTTAAATTTGCTATAATTGTGTTAGTGTCTATAATTTAGTTTTATGTTGCTATTGAAATTTTTTATTTTTTCAAATCTTTTTAATAATTGAAATGTTTTATTTGATATTTGGATAGATATGGACATGTAAATAGAAAATGACCAAATATATATAAGTTAATATTTTAAAAAAAACTATTAAACCTGGTTAAACCCGGTTTGACCATATTAACCTAGGCTTGGGCGTTCAAGTAACCATTCGGGTTTCGGTTCGGTTCATTCGGTTTTAGGAATATAATATCCATTCGGGTATTTTAAATTTTCGGTTCGGATATTGTCGATTATTGTCGGTTTCGGATTCGATTTGGGTTACCCGAAATTTTCATAATTACATAAAAACTTTTCCAAATTTGGTTCGATTTAATTATTTTTAACACGAATTATATAAAAATAATAAAAAGAAATTGAAATTTTCAAATAATAAACCTAATAAAATTGATTATTTTAGTCAAATATACCTATAATTTCCGAGTTGACCAAAAAACAAAAAGAAAACTATAAAATTTGTCTAAACTATATGAACATAGGCAAATCTTATATCTAAATATATCTTGGTTAATTTTATGTTTCGGATAATGCGGGTACCCCTTTGGTTTTCGGTTCGGTTCGGGTTCGGTTTCGGTTTTAGATATTTAGAAACCATTCGTGTATTTTTAAAAATCGGGTTCGGTTCGGTTCGGATAATTCCGAGTCGGGTTCGGTTTGGTTTTTCGGTTTTGGATTTTTTGCCCACCCTTATATTAACCCATGACCCTCGAAAGCTTTTCTGATTCGGTCGCCGATCCGGTTTGAAAAACATTGGTTATTATTGAAGATGTTCAGAGTAAAATGATTTTTACAAACGGATGAATGCGTCTCTTTAGGTAAAAAGTGAAAGTTAATGTGTATATTGACTGTGGACTCCTCAAGAAATGAATTTTACCCCATTTTACTCGTCAGTTTTTTTCCGACTTTTGTGAGCATTCTTTATCTGATTTTCATTCCTGACAAAGTGAATCATCTTCTAGTATATACAAAAAAAATTATGAATTTAAAATATTAATTTGTGCAATTATAAATGATATAAAGGTACCCACCGATTTATCTGAATCCTAAAACAACATTTTAACGACCATCTTTCGATAAATGTATCCATGAAAAAAGAATTCCAGCTGGTTTTTGATAAATATACCCACACTTTGACCAAATTTTAGGATAAGAATTTTTTTGCATATTTTCGATGATTGCACCCACACACGGTTTGACCCAAATCTATACTATATAAAAGTTGATGTTATAACGCTCTAAAGGTGTCCACCTATGATTTTAGAAACGCCATCCGATTGGTCCATGTCGTTAGTTAAATTTATTTTCTTTCTTCTTTTTTAAAATGTTAGATAATAGCAACTAATATTCCATATTTACTTCTTCTTTTTAATCGTCTAGAATTATTATATAGAGATTACAATCATCATTAGACTAATTTGATCAAACTTTTTCTTTTAGATATCAATATTAAAAAAATTAAAAAACGAAACTGTAAATTTATTTTTTCTTCTTTTTAAAAATTGATGATAAAACTAATAAATCTAAATTGTAATTTTATTTTTTCCTCTTTTTGAAAAAAATCGATATTACAATTAATATGCATTTTTCCTTTTTCCTCTACAAAATCAATATTAAAAAAAGATAACAACAAAAAAGATAAGTTCCTATTATTACTTTTTGGAAAAGAAAATTCTAAAGTTTCCAATACTATTGCAAAAAAGAAATTAATCGGAAAAACAGAACTGTAAATTTATTTGTTCTTCTTTTAAAAAAATTGATGATAAAACCAATAAATCTAAACTGTAATTTTATTTTTTCCTCTTTTTGAAAAAAATCGATAATAACAATTAATATGCATTTTTCCTTTTTCCTCTACAAAATCAATATTAAAAAAAGATAACAACAAAAAAATAAGTTCTTATTATTACCTTTTGTAAAAGGAAATTCTAAAGTTTCCAATACTATTGCAAAAAAGAAATTAATCGTTGCTTCTATATAAGCATTCCATCCCATCCCCACCACCACAAACACGAAAAAATTATCCATAACTGCTTAAACATTGTTCTGCTTTCACACCATCGTCATTGTTTTAGTTTATAGTTTTGTTTGTTGGTATTCATGTTGTCAAAATATTTCATGCATGATTGATTATTTTTTTCTTGGCTTCTCTTTTTGTTTCTATAGGTTTTTTCAACGGTTTGGTGTGTGTCACGCGTACGAGTTCAGTTTTCCAAGAAGGTTAGTTCGTTTCTTTTAGTAATTCGTTTGATTTGTGAACGTTGTATCAAGCTTCTTCGAAAAGTGTTTTTTTTTTGCTTTTATAGTTGTGTACCATGATTATATCTTCTCATGCATCGTATATTGTTTAAGCTTCAATTCTATATATGTTGCTATTATCAGACTATTATCAGATTGCAAGTTTCATTGTTGCAAAGGTATGAGTTTGTTGTTGTTTGATTATAGATCCCTATAATTTTTTTAAAAACCATTATATGATGTGTTCTCTTCATCGTCTGATGGTTTTGTTTTGACTATTGTTTTATAGTTTTTATTTTAGAGCTTCTATAATCACGTGAAATCTTATTCTCCATTTGTTTTACTAATAGTTTGATTCGTTAAATCTTTCTTAAGTTTCTTCAAAAGGTTTGTTACTTTTAACCATATATATGTTTTGTATCTTCCAATAATTTGGTTTTGTGTCTATGATTATGATACTGTTTTCTACTTCTTTAGGACAGGTGGGAACATCATGTCGACAGTTTTAGGTAATTCTTCATCCAATTTATTTTGCCCCTTTCTCACATCTACAATCATGACCTGATTATTTATTTCTCCTTATATATATTTGTTTGTTGTGTGTTAATGTTTTCTTCTCTATTATCTGATGATGATTGTGTTGATTCCCATGAAAGTTGATGATTACTTTGATTCCCATGAAATTGACGGTGGTTTTGATAGTTCTAAGAAGGACAAAGAACCACTTTTGAGATTTGGTATTTTTTCTAAACTTTTGTTTGTGTATTATGCAGAGGCAATATATAAACTAATAATCGTTTAAGAGCATATCTTCTTAATAGATGCTTATATTTTATAAGATTTTGTAAGTAATCTCATACATATATTTGAAAAAGGAATGTATGTTTGGCTTTGTATTATTTGGATTTTGAATTAAAATTATTTAATAAATAATGCATTCAAATCAAGTTTTATTTTGTACTTGGTATTTCTTCAGAAAAATTTAGTTGCTAATATTTGGAGAGAAAGTAATTTCCATCTGGAGGAACTTGAGCACCTCCATGTGAAGACACTTTAAGGTTGAACTGTCTCTATATTAGGAGCATAACAGATTCCCGTGATAGTATACCGAGTCTTGGTAAGATGGTGAACATCATGAGAAAGTTTTACATTGGATACGAATTCTCTTATGAAGTATAGATAAACAATTCAAACCTTCACATATTTTGGCCACCAACAGGTTGATACAATGCATATCGTAGATCCACATATTTTGGCCATAGCAAATTCTTATATCGAATTCTCCACATATTTTTTCAAAGTTTTTTCTATGTATTTTTTTAATTGACATCAACTAAAATAAATTTACCAAAAATCGTATTTTTATTTTTCCCTAACAAATATCGTATTTCTATTATCATAGTAAAAGGAGATGAGACAAAAAAAAAATTAATCAATTTTTTCTGGAATGGTATCCAATTCATTGTGTAAAGACTCATAATCTTTAAAAGAAATTATATTTGTGTAACAATGCTCTATCCCAAGAGGAGAGTAAAATATGTTTTTCAAATATCAAGATGTAAGAACTCTATTTGATGATTTGAGAAAGTTACAGACATGAAACATTCTTTGAGCATAAAAAACGTCATATTGTAAGTTGATGAACTAAACTGTTTAGGCTAATTTAGGAAGTAAAAAAGTTGAATGGAAATCTTTTGATGTTTACCAATTTGGTGTTGCTCTTTATGTTTACGACAAATCTGTATTTTATTAATTTGACTCTGGCATATCTATATATATAAAGTTAGCTTTTTTCTCTTCTCCTTAAGCCACCTCATCATCCACATCATTAATTCTATTTCTTTTTTCTAATTTTAAATTTGATTTATAAATTAATTAATTTTAACATAAGAAAAAGAATTTGAAAAGTCATCATGTTATGACAATATGTATAGATATATCTATATATAGTTACTAGATTAATAGCATGTTTTATAAATTTTGTTATATTTAATATATTTTACATCTCATATATATTCAGTTAGGTTAAATTATATTTGCAAATATTATAAAAAAATATATAATATCAAAAGAGTCATAACAATTTACAAACAACTTGATCTACAATTAAATCATATCGCAAAAACATAATTTGCTACATCTAAATCCAAAACAAAAATGAAAATATCATTAAAACAATAAGGGTAATTAATTATACATAACAGAAGTAAAAATAAGAAGAGAAAGTATCGTTTTTCTAAGAAAATATTAAAATTATTTACAAAAATATAATATAAGTTTAAATAATTAGGAACGTAATGTTTTGTGATTTTATTTTTATCAAATAATAAATTTTAAATACAATTGTAAGTGGAGGAGAAATCTCCATGCTATTAAGCAACTGAATTTTTTGATAAAAGGTGTAATTAGCATCTTAACTGAAATATTTTGGGTCCAATACGTGGTAAAATTTTAAAATCTGAATATTTCACATTCTTTATTTTTTTTAAAAATGGTTATACTATATATTATAATACAAATATTTAATTAAGTAAAGTTTTATAGCAATTTTTACAATCAATTTATAAAGCAAAATATAGGTTGATAAGTGTTACATTTTATAAAGAGAAAATAAATTAAATTCAGCTATAATTAAAATAACTATTGCAATTATACATAATTAAAGGGTAAAAGAGAACAAGAGAAATTAATGGGTACTCACATTAGAAATATTTTCTCCAAAAATATTATTAGCTTAAAAAGTTAAAGATTTTTTTGTGTTTTTCTTTTTAACCCAAAAATAGAATGTAACTATAAGAGCATGAGGACATACTTGAGAAATCTAAATACTTTTCACGCGAAAGAGAAATATTCATATGTAAATATGACATATATCATCTAAGAATATCTTGAAAACAATAGAAAATTAAATTACTATGTCGGTGTATGAAAAACAAACTCATATTTTTAACTTTACAAATACATTGTATTTTTAATTTTAAATCACTAAGTTTTTTTATTCAACAAGTAGTTTCATATTAGTAATATTACTAATCAAAATTCAGACTAAAAAATATCTAAAAGCTTAAAAGAATAATATACGTAAAAAGTGTATTGTTATATGATAAATAGAAAATAAAATGATTTATGTTAAAATGATAGAATATTTGTACATTAAAGTACTATAATTTGACGATAAGATATACGAAAATATCAATTTTATATATACAACTAACAAAGTTTTAAACAATGATATACCATTTCAAATAGTAATCAATAATGTCTAATTTTATATTCATGCAATATCATATAGATAAAAGAAAAACACTAATTCATTTCAAACCAATCACTATTTTTTATTTCTAAAACATTGATTGGTTTTGTTATATATAATTATTAAATTATTAGATAAATCAAATTAAATGCTTTAAATGTAATGAAATTGTAGAAAGCTACTCGCGCGTAGCGCGAGCCAATTCTAGTATTGTTTATAAACTCAGTGGTAATACGGGTTCTATCGCCTATACGTGGTCTGACCCGCCATGAAATCCAATGTTGAAATCATCCATATAAAATTTTTAATTAAAACCGATTTAAAAAATCTTCTTTTCGTTTTGGCTGTAGTTTTGGTCATGTTGTGGAGTTAGTGCCGCAATTAACGAATTTTTTTTTTTTTTTTTTTTTGAAACCCATGAACGTTGTTAGTTAAGCAACATATAACATCATTGGCTATAACTTATACATTTTAGCTACGCTATATGTGAATCTTAAGATAATACTTGGTCGGGAATCTTTTGTTATTTTTTACATTACTAGGAAAGTTTTTTATGATACTTCATCAGATGATTATACTGCCTTCGCGGTTCGACTTTCTTTTCAGGCTTGACTCAACAAATGGGATTAGATACCCCAGTAGTCCTAGCCGTAATTCGGTCTATACCAGCACCATAATATCAGATTGGGGAGGCAGGTTAGAATTAGAGATTGATAAAAAAGCAAGTGAATGCTTGTCAAAAAGCTTTTGTAATTATTTTTTTACATATTACATACTTGTGGATTAGTGTATATATATTTTTGATCACCATCCACTATTCTGCAATGTGTTTCTAATGATTACTATTAATGAATAAAAATATATAAGTGGGAAATTAAAAAAAAACAAGCTACATATTATTATTTGTAGTAAATTAATTATTTAAAATTTATAAGATTTCATAATTAGCATGTCCATATATATATTAAATTTTTTTTTTTTAAATCCTACACGTAGTGTGGGTGTAAAATCTAGTCTTAAGACAAAAGATTCTAGTTAGTTTCGACAAATGTAACCACAGCTTGATCAATTCCCGGTCATCGAAGGCAATTTTGGCAAATTTCCAAAAACATTATTATCATGTTTTTCCAGAAAAAAATGCAAGTAACGACGATTATATTATTTTCCACCAAAAAAAATATCACTTTATTTTATATGACTACATAATATTATGAAAAACATAAGTGTTATTACGTATATAGGTATATAATCACGAGAAATTAAATATGCAAGTGTTATTATTTTTTTTTAACCCAAATCTCATTGCAAATATATAAATATAGAAGCAAGTGTCACGCTTTCAGAGATAACATCAAGGATTAAGTCAGAGATTATGCATCTTTATTGGAATCATTTGGAAATTGGAAGCTTATGTTAACAATAATCTCTCTCTTTAAAAAATTGACTATACACATTTGATTCTCGTGGACTGTCGGCTAGTTGCACCATACTAATTCGATTTCAAGGAAAATTGAATAGTATATGCTTCTTTTATTTAGAATTTTACATTAATGGAAGAAATGGAAGACGAGTAAGCAAATTATCAACCATCGTGGAGGACTACCACTGGCCATTATAATCTAAACAAAGGAGTTAGGGTTTAGGGTATGATTATTATATAGATAAATGAATGTAGACTTTTGGCTTTCAGAAACTAGATAAAAATTTTGGTGTTTGATTTAGGGTATAGGAATTCACAATTGTAAAATATCTTTTTTTAAAATTTCTCAGTTAAGAAAGAGGTTAAAGGGGGTGTATTGGATGTGGTAATTTAATGGATTTGGTGGAGTTTGTGATTTGATGGGATTTTTAGGTGGATTTTGAGGATTTGTTGTGATTTTAAGTTTTAAATAATTAAAAAATAGCAAATCCTTTTGTGTATTTTGGTGTGGGATTTTGATTGTTTAGTGTGATTTGCTTTTATTTTTGAGAGGATTTGTAGTGATTTGATATTCCTCCTTATTCATAATACTCTCATATTCAAGAGATTTTTTTCTTCTCACATTATTTCTAGTTTTACTTCGTTGTAGTTCATATAAACTAGTAACAAAAATAAAGAGAAATATCTAAAACCCAACAAAACAAAGTAATCGAAAACCTAAAGAAAATAACTTTAAAAATAGAAAAAAATCCACAAAAGATAAAACCCAAGTAATCGAAATATAGAAACACAAACTCATGAATATTATAATGATAGAAATCTAATCGCTAATTAATAGCGAAATTCTAATAAGAAGAACACTTATTGTGGTGGAGGTGAAGAACCCTAGACCAATAAGAGAAAAAGAGAATAAGGATTGAATGCAAACAAATGTATATTTTTTTTATGTTTTGAGATGATTCGGAGAGTTATGGTTACCGTGGTGGAGATATATTTTTTTTTATGTTCTGTTTAAATCACACATTTAGAGGTGTGATTTGTTAAGCCTAATTTATAACTAAAAATGAATCTTAAATCACTTGAAATCCTCTTTTTAGAAAACATTGTTGAATTTTGAATAACAGGGGATAAGTGTGATTTAGAGTTTAAGGATTCAATATAATATTTTAATCAAATAACAAAATCAAATACGATATTTATGCTCAATACAAATCTAACAAGCTATGGTAGTAGTTGACACAAAAATAACTAAAATTTGTTGCGACAAATTAGTTAGGGCACACATGTTGTACCATTTAGCAATAGAGCAGTAGAAATATTAGCTACATAATGTTAGAGTCAGTTTTCACCTCTCTATAAGATCAATGTCTAAAAATGATTAAGTATGGAAACTGCTGCCGGGTTGACCAGGAGAGCACAGTGAGCTCCGCGAGGTGAACTGTTAACAAGGTAGCAAGCTGCGCAAGGTGAATTGCCAGCAAACACTACAAGAAAACTACTGATTTGCAATCCCCAAAATGGTCATAAAACAGTGGCAACAACATGATTTGCGACTATATTGCGGCCACTAAATATAGTCACAAATTTTTTGTCGCTAATTTGAGTGGTCGTAGAACAGTCACTTATTTGCGACTAAGTTGTTACCGTTTGTTTGAGTCGTAAATGTGCCACTGTTGACAGACCAAAATGTGTAGTCGCTAAAATGTCACTATTAAATGACACATGTTTGTAGTGGTAAATTAGTGACGGTTCAATGATGATGTTTGTAGTCAGAAATGTGCCACTATTGACAGACCAAAATGTGTAGTCGCTAAAATGCCACTATTTAATGACACATGTTTGTAGTGGCAAATTAGTGACGATTAAGTGACGCTCTTTGTAGTCGGAAATTTGAGACTATGATTATGGCAGTGGCAAACGAGTTTTAAAAGAGTGACTCATAAGTAACTGTTTTATTACCAATATTTTCACTCTGAATCGCAAATGTGGGACATTTATGCGACTCCTTTATTTTCAAAACATAAAAATTCATAATTAATTAATATATAAACTATTTGTATTAGATTTTTGAAATTAAAAATCAAAAACAAATAGAAACAAAGTTAAAAACCTTAGGTTACACCAAAACACATCATTCTTGTTCACAAAAGATACACAAACATTAAGAGTAGTGTCAAACATTTAAACATAGTTTCAAAAACATAACTTAAAACATAACCATAGTTCAAGCGCAGAGTACTTAATAAAGTTATTGGCTAATCTTGGTTGGCAGGTTCGGTGATCGGTGTAGGTGCAGGTGCTGCAGTAGCTAGTGAAGCGGAAGGAGGGTTGGCTGGAGAAGTCTCCAAGGCTACTTGTTGTCTCATATAAGCTTCGGCCCGTGGATCGGTTTTCTTGATGAACAACAAGAACTTTTCCATCTGAGAGATACGAGCCTCGCATAGAATGTTTTCCTCTTCCTGGACCGCTACTTTACGACGAGCAGCTGTTGGATCTCTGTAAGATCAGGCGATGAACTTGCTTCACACATCTTCCTCTTCCCTTTTCTTTCAATTTGATATGTTAGTTGTCCAAGTCCAAAGAGGTTCCCCCTTGGATCAGCCTCAATACACCACAAGAACAAATAGCAAAATAAGACAAAGCCACCAAATACACAAGTAATTATTCAAGCGGATCCAAACAAAGTTACTTAGCTATCCAATAGAGGAATGGAGGGTTGAAGTGACTACGGCGGGGGCAAATAGAGGAGCAAATCGAATAGCACAGAGTGTAACCAAAGACGGTAGGATTCATTCCTATGTATCTATTGGTTATCCTTTGTGGTTACATGATTTGTTTTTAGAGGAATCTTTGTTGATTTAGGTTTTTGGGGTTCTTTCTTTTGCTATTTTGATTAGATGATGGCACTGGTGGTTTTTAACACCATTTTGCAATTTTTAGATGCCGTAACTGGTGGGCCAACTCATGTGGTACCTCTCTTATTGGGTTGTAACAGTACTTTAGGACTTAGGTCCTATATATATAATATTCAGATGGCAAAAAAAAAAAGTAATAAATTTATAATTGTGTGTTAGTATAGTTTCAATCCCAAATATCCCAAACTTTTTGAGTTTGAAAAGGTTGATTGTGTTTTGAATTTTGTTTTAGTTGACAAAAAAAAAATTGAGTTTTAGTTAGTGATGGTGGGTTTGGGTCTTTAAAGTAAAAAAGTGGTAGTATGATAGACAGAGACTTTCCAACTCTTCTCGTATACATAAAATAGGAATATGGATACTACGATATGAGGATATATAATATACATTGTCCGTTACCAAACATGCTATAATCTTTACGTGGGCACGTGCGGACATCAAGTTATCATGTTCGCAGTTCATCTGCTCGGTCAGGCCATCAACGTTACCATTTCCATCCCTTTCCTCAATATTTATTAAACTCTTCTCTCGATTTTAGAAAAATGGAATACACTGAATTTAGTGATCTGTCACTTTTCAAAAGTATTTAGGTAACTACTATGCTTTCTTTGTTACTAAGATCAACGTTTTTAAAATATGCTATATGCATCGTACACCAAAAGATTTGCACAACTGTTTTTACGAAATTGTAAATATATATATATATATATATTTTTTTTTTATTGGATTTTGGGGAGAAATTTTGACGGTTTCCGTTCATATATTTTCTGGTGATCGATTTCCGAAGACTTAAAAATCACATGCGGATGTATAATTTTATTGCACAAATAAATACCATAAAAAAAGAAGACATGAAAACGAGTATTCCAGTAATTACCCACAAGAAAAAGCGACATCTTTTTGTATGATACAATATATACACATAGTATATACGATGCTTTTTTTCTAATACTAATATATTGTATATCATGAAAGGGTATGATATTCACGGTATATTGTATATAGGGTAAATTAGTATAGATAGTTGAATGAATCGTAAGCTAGAACAATGTTACAAATGGCCGTATATGAAAAACAGCAAATAAAAAAAGGTTGGAGATCGAATGGGGTCTCCACATGATAAATTG
Source organism: Draba incana (assembly GCA_963576765.1). Classification (NCBI taxonomy): domain Eukaryota; kingdom Viridiplantae; phylum Streptophyta; class Magnoliopsida; order Brassicales; family Brassicaceae; genus Draba; species Draba incana. The sequence continues at coordinate 26,145,654 of OY755214.1, read as the reverse complement.
GATAAATTGCAGAAAGAATAAACGCACTCCGACGAAGATTTGCCGCCTCTCTCTCTCTCTCTCTTTCTTTTTTATTACTTTTACACTTTTACTTTTACCTTTTACTTTGAAATATTTTTGTGGGATTTTCAGAATTCCAAAGCCAAAACGCGAGTGTTGCTTGCGGGGTTAGTTCCTTTTCTCGCACTTCTATAAAAAGACGAAAACAGTTAATTGGTTTTTGTGGATGTTTATACGCAAATCTTTGTGTTATTTGTATTTAAAGCTTTTTCTTTCCCTTTCTCTTTTTGTTTTAGAGTGTGAGAAATGTGAATCGCTTGCAACCGTGAATGTCATGTTAATTAGTCTTCTCATTTCATCATACAAGTCTTCTAATACTAATAGATTGAATAGTTTTACTTGTTCCAATTAAAGTTTTGATTTTAGCTCTATAAACTTTTAGATCAAACAATAAATAGGTTTTCTAAAACAAAGGGAATTTGTTATATGAACTAAAGACGCTGCTTGTAAGAAAACTTCACAAAATTAAGAAGTCTCATTAAAGTCCATTTAAAGGCTTTCAAATCAGTGGTAACTAATTTTCAATTTAAACAAAAAAATAAGATACATTCAGCAGGAAAAACATATACTCCTATAATTTTTTTACAAAAACGAAACATATAGGTTTGATAGATTGAATTATTTTGAGGGAAAGTAATGTAGTCCGATGCGATTGCTTTCAATTCCCATGTTTATCAATCTAATGTTCTATTTGATACACTTAAGTGGATTATGTAGCCTACTACTAGGAATGTACGTCGCATATGCTATTAATGCATTTTTAATAGAATTAGTATTCTTTATATCATACATATTTTTTTATTTGGTCACAATAACATACATATATTATACGGGCGTTTAACAAACTTTTTATATATTTGGTTTACCGCGATCGAATAGTGCTAATTCATTAACCATTGTGCTTAGATCTTTTTACATTATATGTATACGGGTTCAATGTTGGTTTAATCCGGTTATCTTATTTAGTAGTATAAGTATGAACAAACTTTGTTAATTACGTTTTAATGAAGCTTTTATAAAAATCTTAACAAAAGTTTGTTATATGTTGAATTGGTATCAGAGCATTCATTTGCTCAAGCTTCATTCACACTCTCTTTCCGTTGATTTCTTCGAATTTTCGTTGATCTTCTTCGTTTTTTCTTCATAGATTCTTCTTCTCCGTTCAAATCCTTATCGATTGATCGGCAAATTTCTCGAATTGGATATCTTTCGCGAATTCTCCGATTTCGATTTGCTCGTTTTTCTTCAGATTGAGTGAGTTTACTGTTTCGGTGTTCGTCGCAAGCTCAGAAATGGCAGATCCAAGCTCAAACAATCCTTCGAATTCCAATTCTACAGCTCAAATCATTGTCAATGCGGATCCATACTCCAATCCGTTGTTTCTTCATGCCGCTGATAATCCTGGTGTTTTCCTTGTATCAGATAAGCTTATCAGCGAATCTAACTACCATACGTGGCGCCGATCGATCGTCAAAGCTCTTAATGCCAAACAAGCTTGGCTTCATATACCGTACATTCGAAAAACCTCTGGAATCGCATGTAGACTATGGATCTTGGAGTAGGTGTAATGATATGGTCTGTACATGGATTACGAATTCGGTGTCTAAGGAAATTGAAGCGGGTACAGTCTATTTTGATGATGCTAGAACGTTATGGTTGAATTTAGAAGGGAGGTTTAAGCAGAATAATCGTTCAAAGATTTACAGTGTTCAAGATCAATTGGATCGCCTTCATCAAAGATCTTTAAATCTCAATGCCTTACAACACTCTGGGAAGAATTAAAGAATTATAAGGAGTTACCTTCTTGTCTTTGTGGTCAATGCACTTGTGGATCAAATGCAAAATGGCTTCAGTTGTATGAAAGAAGGAATATTGTGAGATTCTTGATGAGGCTCAGTGATTCGTTTGCTCAAACAAGAAAGCAGATACTTATGATGGATCCTCTTCCAGCATTCACCAAGGTATACAACTATGTTGCGCAAGATGAACAACAAGGGATCATTTCTCCTGTAGTGGCACATTCACTAGTTTTTCAGGCTTCAGTAACACAAGGGGGGACAAGCTCAAGGCAATGTTTATCAAGGAAAGCCTCGTCCTGTCTGTTCTCACTGTGGCTTACTTTGTCATACTGTAGTCCGATGCTATAAGAAGCATAGATTTCCACCGAGATACAAGGCCCCTGCGGATCGTTCCAAGAACAAGTTTGTGCCTAAAAATGGTGTTCACATGGTTTACTTTATTCCAGAAGAACAAGTTTCTAAAGAACTATCTCATATTCACTTCATCTCTTACAATGGAACTCAGTATGCTCCTGTTAGCTCTTCTCATAATATTTCTTCTGGACTTACACATGTGAATCACACTGTCAACATGGTGAATGTTGGATACAATATTGTTGGTGGAAGTCAAGAAGATGGTAGAGCTCAGATTTTTCAGTTGATTACTCAATTGAACAAATAGCTCAAAGGTTCTGTGTATCAAGTCATAGGTCCACCATCCACCTCAGGGCACACTAGTTCTATCTCAGCACAAGGTACCACTCTAGTACCTTCACATAAAATTTCTCTTGAATAAAGCCTTAAATTTCCTGAAACGCTTTGGATTCTAGACTCTGGTGCTAGTTGCCACATTTGTTGTGACCTGAGATTGTTTTCTAACATCAAAACTACTACTAACACCACAGTCACCCTTCCAAATCAAACAACCATACCCATAAACATCTCTGGAACAGTGCATCTTAGTAACATGCTTACACTTCATTTTGTGTTTTATGTCCCCTCATTTAGCTTTAACCCTATTAGTGTTAGCTCTCTCACAAAGAAAAACAAAAACAATTCAGTGCATTTCTATCATGATTTCATTCAGGATCATTCACAGGACAGGATGATTTGGTTAGGCTGATCCATTACATGACTTGTATCTCCTGCATCAAAATGACTCCATTTCTCTTGCTAGTCATGTTTCTTTCTTGGTTGCATCACCTGAGTTGTGGCACCAGCGTCTTGGTCATCCTTCTATTTCAAGGATTCTTTTTTTATCTTCTACTTCAAATGTTCCTCAGAAACTTGAAAGTTTTCATTGTAAAATTTGTCATTTGTCCAAAAAGAAAAGATTACCATTTGTTTCAAATAATAAAATCTCTGAGGAACCTTTTCATTTGATTCATCTAGATACATGGGTTCCTTTTCATGTTACTTATGTTAAGGGTTTTCGTTATTTTCTCACTATAGTAGATGATTGTACTAGGTTCACTGGGCTATATTTCTTGAAATGTAAAAGTGATGTTTCAAAAGTGTTTCCTGAATTTTTGAACTTGATTTCAACACAATATGGTTCTAAAGTGAAAAATATAAGATCTAATAATGCACAATTCAAAGAATTACTTGCTAGTCTAGGCATTTTTCACTACCATTCATGTAGTTATACACCACAACAGAACTCCGTGGTTGAAAGGAAACACCAACATCTTTTAAATGTTGCAAGATCTTTGTATTTTAAATCCAATATACCATTAGCTTATTGGCCATAATGTGTTTCTACAACTGTTTTTCTGATCAATAGAATTTCAACTCCAGTTTTAAAAGATAAATCTCATTATGAAGTTTTGACAAAAAAATTCCAGATTATTTTTTTTAAGAGTATTTGGATGTTTGTGTTATGTTTCTACACATCAAAAGGATAGGCATAAATTTACAGAAAGAGCTAGGCCATGTGTTTTTTTTGGATATGAAGCTGGTTATAAAGGATACAAAGCATTAGATATTGCATCCAATAAAATTTCCGTTTCAAGAAATGTTGTTTTTCATGAGAACATCTTCCCTTTTCATGATAAATTTTTACCTAGTACATCTGCATCTACATCATCATCTCAGGATTCCATTGTTGATCATGAAAATCAAAACAATTTTCCTTTTTATGAGGAATTTTTAAGTTTCTCCTGTCACTGAGACTGCGTCACATGTTCCAGAGGTTTCACATCCATCTCCCACACATATAACAAATCCATCACCTCAAAATCCATTACCCAATCCACCCTCTGATACATGAAATAATCTCAGGCAACGCAGACAGATGAAAGCACCGAGTTACCTTCAACAGTACAACTGCTCTAGTGTCAATCTAGAGCCTTCTTCCTCTTCTTTTTCTTTCTCTGGTACTACTCGTCCTCTCTCCAATTCTTTGTCTTACGATAAACTCTCTCCTGAGTATCGTCTGTTCTGTTTTGCCATTCTTGCTGAGAAAGAACCATCTACATTTAAAGAGGCAGTGATGGTGTAACATTGGCTTGATGCCATAAACCTAGAGTTAGATGCTCTTGTGAATACATCTACTTGGGATATTTGTTCTTTACCAGAAGGAAAACATGCCATTGGGTGCAAATGGGTGTATTAGATCAAATTTCTTTCTGATGGAACCATATAAAGATACAAAGCTAGATTGATAGCCAAAGGATATACACAGCAGGATGGCATAGATTATGAAGATACATTTAGCCCTGTTGCTATGCTCACTACTGTTAGGTTGTATCTAGCATTGGCTGCTATACATGGTTGGAGTATTAACCAGATGGATGTAACCAATGCTTTTCTGCATGGTGATCTAGACGAAGAAATATATATGTGCTTACCACAGGGCTACACACCAAAACAAGGGGGAGTCTTTACCACCTAGAGCTGTTTGCAGACTCAGAAAACCTCTATATGGTTTGAAACAAGCTTCACGTCAATGGCTTCACAAGTTTTCTGGAGTTCTTCTTTCCTTTGGTTTTGTTCAGTCCCAGTATGATCCAACACTCTTTGTTCAACACCGAGGTGACTTGTTCATTGTTCTCCTTGTCTATGTGGATGATATTCTCCTAGTCAGCAATAAAGATTCTTCTATCCATGATCTTAAGTTGCTTATGGCTAACGAGTTTGAGATCAAGGATTTGGGTATTATGAGGTATTTTTTAGGCCTGGAAGTTGCTAGGGCTACTGCAGGCACTTTATTTCTTAGCGCAAGTACACCCTTGAGCTTCTGGAGGAGTTTGGATTTCTTGGAAGTAAACTTGTTTCAACTCCAATGGAGCTCAATCTGAAGCTCAGTGAAACATCTGGTGCTCTTTTGACAGATTCTTTTATGTATAGGAGGTTGCTTGGAAAACTAATCTACCTCACAGTCACAAGACCAGATATCTGTTTTGCCGTTCACAAGCTCAGTCAGTATCTATCTGCTCCTAGAGAACCACATTTGGATGCTGCACACAGAATTCTAAGATACCTCAAAGCTGATCAAGGACAAGGGGTCTTTTATTCATCAACATCCAGCCTTACTCTTCGGGCCTTTGCTGATGTTGACTTCAGTACTTGTCCAGAAACTCGAAGGTCCATATCAGGGTCATGTGTTTTCTTGGGGGATGCTCTAATCTCTTGGCGATCCAAGAAACAAGATGTTGTAAGTAGAAGTTTTGCAGAGGCTGAATACAGAAGCATGACAAATTCTACTTGTGAACTTCTCTGGATTAGTTATCTTCTTGAAGATTTGAAAGGTGTCTCTGGATGATACTATTGTCCTCTATTGTGACAATGAAGTTGCCTTACACATTGCAAGAAATTCAGTTTACCACGAGAGGACTAAACTTATAGAGCGTGATTGTCATGTGGTAAGAGAACGTGTAGCTTCAGGATTCATGAAGACTTTTCATGTAGCTTCTGAGCATCAAATCGCTGATTTGATGACTACACCCCTCACTGCTTTTCAGTTTCGTCATCCATTTTCCAAGATGGGAGTACATAGCTTGTACTCTCTATCTTGATGGGGAGTTTTACATTATATGAAGCTTTTATAAAAATCCTAACAAAAGTTTGTTAGATGTTGAAAGATCTCTATGTTATCGTTATGCTAAAGCTATCAGTAACATAACGTATATATGGATTTGGATTTTTGTTAAGCATAACCTAAGGTAGATAAGCAGCGTAGCATAAAACAACATAACATAATATAACATAACATAACATAACATCCATCCTATCATTAATTAGTCCACATGAGGATAATTAATATACTTTTATGATCCTTTATGATTCCATTTTGAGAAACTTACATATATTATAATTATTTATAGAAACAATTTTCTAAATTTTAGTTGATAAATTGATTCAACCATCAATTCTATATTTAGCTATACAATCTGCTAAGCCAAAAGTAGATAGGGTAAATACGCAGCGTAAGAGTGTGAATTCATCTAACATAATCCTAAGTACAAATTGAAGAAGTTTTGAAATATATGTCGATGAATAATAAAGATATCATCAATCATAATTCAAATTATTGACGTAAAACAATACATAAATTTTCGTATAACTGAAAGTACTAATCTTAATCGAATAACGGATCGAATTAAAGTGTTGTTTGCCATTACCTTCGAATTTTTGCTAGATTCGATTTTTCATTTCATCGAATTTTTTGTGAATAAAAGTATTTATTCTATTAAAGCAAAGAGAACAAGTTCGGGGGACGAACACAATAAGATACAAATGTGTAGCATATGAATTTGAAGCATATATAATTGGTGTAATTTGTGTTTGTGAGTATATTGGGCCACATGATATATAATTTATATATTTATTATTTTTCTAATTGGTTCAAAGTTTAATATCAACATGCTTTACAAAAGAAGAGCGGCAAACATCAACTGTTGATGTAAGCTTGACACTACAAGAAAACAGCGAGAATCCTACGGATATATCCGTCGGAAGTCTGTCGGAAAACGCATATTCCGACAGACTTCCGACGGATATATCCGTAGGATTCTCGCTCGGAAAACGCATATTCCGACAGATTTCCGACGGATTTGTTTGTCGTTTCTATCTTGTCGGAAATGGTAATTCTGTCGGAAATCCGTCAAAATTTTCCGACTGATTTCCGACGAGTTCCGATTACATGTAAACCGACGACTTTCCGACAGACTTCTGACGTATTTATTTCCGACAGATTTCCGACGGTTTTATTTCCGACAGCTTTCCGACGGATCTATTTCCGACAGATTTCCGACGTATTCGTAGAAATTATTAAAAATTATAATAAATTAAATAATAATTAATTTAATATAAATTTAAATTTTAAAATTTGAATTATTTAAATTAAAAGTAGAAATTAAAATAAAATTAAAAGTAGAAATAAAAAGTAACATTGTTTTACAAAAACGTTGAAAATAAAAATCTAAATGGTGGGCCCCCCCGGAAAATCCGGGTTGCGGCCCAAGTACTCCATCATCCGTTGCATCTTCTCCCTGTCCTTGTCCCACTCGGCTCTCTCCTTTTCCCGCTCGGCTTCTAGGGCGGCTTGTGCATCTCGTATCTGTTGGACCGTCGTCTTCAAATCTTCAATTTCGACGTCCTTTTCCTTCATCTGGACTCTCAGGTCGGATGTCTCGCTATAGTAACAAGAAGACCCCGATGATCCCGCATCGTCGGGAAGACCATAAAGCCGCCCTTTGCTCTGCGGAGCAACCTGCGGAACAATTAAATTGTAAATGAAAAAGACTTGAAAACTATTTTAAATTTTACATACCTTTAAGACGAATTGGTTGATGATGTTGTCCGGAGCTTGGGTGATGGGAGGGGTTCCTTCGACGGATGGCTGAGACATAATGTACTCCTCTTCCATTCTTTGGACGCTCTCCTGAATCTCCCGAGCTACCTGATCCTGGACAACACCATTCTTGTCGGTGTGTGTCGCTAGCAGAAGTTCCAAGTTGTTGGGATCCCGACCCAACTTCTTAGTCTGCAGTTGTTAGATATTTATTTAATAATATAAATGTATAAAACAAAAAAAAAATTAATAAAAATGAAGACGTACATAAAAAACTTACCATATCCCTAGCCTTTGTCTTCTTGCTGATAGCTCCAAGGTTGTGGGTGGAAGGTCCCTTGCCGTTGCGCTGGCTGTTCCGGTTGCTAGAGTGATATGTAGAGGTGTCCTTGGTAGCCTTTAGTTGCCAATAGGCGATGAACCCGTTCCACAAGTCCGGCTTTTCAACCATCTCCTTTGGCACCTCACCGTGTAGCCACTTATCCTTCCACTCGAACACCTTCTTCGAGTAGTGCAGTGCTGCATAAGAGTCGAATTCCCGCCTGACCAGAGCGGTCATGTGTGGGTCCCACCTAAATTCTTGCTGCAAAAAGAAAAATTAAATATAAATAATAATAATTTAAATGAAAGTAAAAATTGTGAAAACAGATGACTTACCGCAAATTGGCGAAACCACATATCTTGATCCTCCAGTGGCATGGCGGTGTACGTCGCATAAGGACGGCTGAGCATAGAGTTTTCCATCTTGTTGAGGGACTTCGAAATCCCGCTGCGAGAATCACCAAACCTACGGGAAAAAATGTAACATTAGTCGCAATTAAATTAAATTTGTTAAAAAAAAAACATAAATGGAACAAAAAACTTACCATATGTCTCTACCTAGCTGGTCTGGATGGAGTCTAGTCAACCTCTCTCGTCCAGGAAGACCCATGAAGTCCTCGACGCTAATCTGCGACAGTGCTGTGGTGGCTGCTGGTGTCACCGGCGTCTCTAGAGGTGTAGACGACGGTGCAGGTGTAGACGTGGAAGTCGAACGAGATCTACTCACACGACGACGACGTGATTGGCCGCTGCCAGATGCAGCAGCGAAACCACCGTAATCCCTAGATTTATATGATAATGTATTTTAAATATATGAAAAATCTATAATTATAAAAATATAATGGTTTAGAAAAACATTGCTTTAAATTTCCAAAATTCTAAAATTTAAATTTCCAAAATTGTAAAATTTAAAATTCTTAGGTGGAATTTAAAATTTAAATTTCCAAAATTTTAAAATTTAAAATTTAAAGTTTTATAAGGTTTTTAAATAGTGTTATAAGGTTTTTGTAAAGTTTTATAAGGTTTTTAAATAGTTTTATAAGGTTTTTAAATAGTTTTATAAGGTTTTGTAAACAATCTTATAAACCTTTTAAAAATTTTCCTAAATCTAATTGTTTAAAATTCTATAAAATATAGATATAATTCAAAAATTAAGTCATTATCTTTAAATTTACAATTATTTCGATTTTCTAAAATTCTTAAGTAATTGTTACATAATTTAAAATTCTAAAAAATTAAAATTCTAAAATTTTAAATTAATCGCTATAATTGTTTAAAAATTAGTAAAACTTGCTAACAATATTCTAAAAATTTATGGAAAAAATAATTTCCCTAAATCAATTTCCCTAAATCAATTTCCCTCATTTTTCCTAAGCATAAATCTAATTTTTCATAACAATTTAAAAACCCTAACAATTTAAAAACCCTAACAATTTAGTAAAAATACTAACAATTTAGTAACAATTTCATAAAATTAGTAACAATTTCCAAATTTCATAATATAACTTCCAAAACCCTAAATCTAACCCTAATCTTAATCCTAAATCTAACCAAAATCAATTGATACTTACAAATGACTTGGGATTTCCGACATGGGTGGCGATTTCCGGTGGCGAGGAGGAGCGGAGGAGGCAGCGGCGGTGAGCAAGAGGAGGAGGCGGCGTGGAGAAAGAGGAGGAGGCGGCGAGAAGAAGAAGAGACGAAATCCGGTGGATTTCCGGCGAAGAAGAGAAGAAGAAACGGCGAAATCGGAGGCGGACAGCGAAGGAGGAGCGGAGGAGGCGGCGGATTTTCCAGAGAAGAAGAAGAGAAGAAGAAACGGCGAAGAGAAGAAGAAGAACGAAATCTGTTTTATTCCCAGAATTTCCGACAGCTTTAAATCTGTCGGAATTCCGTTGGAATTCCAAAAAATTGAATGACCGCGTGTAATTGGACCGACTGATTTCGCGGTGTTTATTTTTCATTTCGCGGGTAAAAATTGGCAAATCCGTCGGAAATCTGTCGGAAAAATGAATATTTTTCCGACAGATTTCCGACAGATTTGTGGTTTTAGTGTATGAGAAATTTAAAAAATGTTTTTTTGTTGGTTTAGGGTTAAGGAATTGAAGAAATTTAAGAAATGTTTATTAAATTTAAAAAATGTTTTTTTTTTGTTTAGGGTTACGGAATTGAAGAAATTTAGGAAATGTTTATTAAATTTAAGAAATGTTTTTTTGTTGGTTTAGGGTTAAGGAATTGAAGAAATTTAGGAAATGTTTATTAAATTTAACAAATGTTTTTTTTGGAAATTAATGAATTAGCATTTTGGAAAAATTTGGTAATTTTTAAACAATATTTAGCATTGTTAACATTTTTTTCCAAAATGCTTATTTTGGAAAAATTGTTAGCATTTTGTACATATTTTTACCTGAATCTCCAATTCTGTCGGAAATCAGTCGGAAAAATATATATATTTCCGACTGATTTCCGACAGATATAAGGGTAACACGTGTCGTCTTTTAAGGTTAGCATGATATGAATATTGCGTCGGAAATCTGTCGGAAATATATATATATTTCCGACAGATTTCCGACGGATACTTCAAAATAAAAAAAAAGCTTATTTATATATATATATTTAATATAAAATGATTTATATATATATATATATATCATTTTTAAAAAATATATATATATATATAAATCATTTTATATTAAATATATATATATAAATAAATATACAGATAAGTCGGAATTATATATATATATCATTTTAAAAAAAAATAATATATATATATATAAATAAATATACAGATAAGTCGGAATTATATATATATATCATTTAAAAAAATATATATATATATATATATAAATTATCCAACTTCTTCGTCATCAAATTCTCCAACTTCTTCTTCTTCATCAGATCCTTCCGAAGGAATTGTGTCTTCGTCTTCATCAAATTCTCCAACTTCTTCTTCTGATTCTGAATGTACGATATTATCACCAAATTCAGTGAAATCCACAAAAAGGTCCACCGCTGAAGAATGATCAACTAGAGCCATCGGAGTAATTCTAGTTGGTTGCATAACATCTTGCTCAGCAACTCCATATAGTCTCCCTCTTGGATTAATTGGAGTCACTGTAATCCAAGGATCTCCTCGATGTGTTACCCTAGGATAAGAAATGTAGCATACCTGAAACAAACATATTTAGTTTAGTGATATAACGTGAATTTGGAGTTTCCTAACCATGTTTTTAATGAGGTTTTAGAGTCTTTTGAGTTGTCTTGAGTCATTATTTAGGTCCATACATGAGGATTTGGAGCTACACGCGTTCGGGAAGAAGATTCAAGCAAATAGGCGAAAATCGGTGAAATAAAGGCCCTGGACCGACCGGTCCAGTGGTAGGACCGACCGGTCCCCTCCAAGACACGTGAAGGCCGAGACCGAGGCATATGGCTCATGGACCGACCGGTCCCCTCCAAGACACGTGAAGGCCGAGACCGAGGCACATGGCTCATGGACCGATCGGTCTGCCCGGTCGGTCTAGCCACTGGAAGACATGGACCGACCGGTCTGCTCGGTCGGTCTAGCCACTGGAAGACATGGACCGACCGGTCCGTCTCTCAGACCGACCGGTCCAGGCGAAATTCGAAGACTTTGATATGAAGTGGACCGACCGGTCCGTTTCCCTGATTTTAAGGGATTTTCCTTTTCTGCGTTATGTCTTATAAAAACCCTATTAGTTTCAGACTTTTGATATATCTTTTTATCTGCACGTTTTTACTAAGACCTAGAGAGCTTTTTGAGCAATTGTAAGCGAGGAGAAGAGATCATCTACTTTCTGAGAAGATTTCTGAACCTTTACTTGTTTCTATTTATTCTATTATGCAATTCTCATCTTTTGCTTTTGCTTTGCTTTCAATTATGTCTGAGTAGTTCTATAGTTAGGTTTTAGGGTTTCGATGGATTTCACACAATAAATCAGACACAAATAGGTTGTTTACTCTTTATCATCTTCATCACTGTTAGGCATAAAGCTAGGATTGAACTGATCACTTAATCCCTAGATCTTAAGTTGATTTACATTCCAAAAGCCTGTGAATCACTGGAACTACTGTTGATGAACAATTAGGTTCTAGTCTCGAAAGTGAATTAGAAATTGATTGTGAACTAATCAAAACTTGAATTGTAATTCTTGCCTAGGATAGCCGTGACCATGCGAAAGTATAGGTTCTCGGATCTTTAGGGATAGTAATTATTATCACGAAAGTGGAATGGTTTATAATTGTGTTTTGAGTTCTAGATGCATGCATATCTGAATCTGAATAGTTGTCTGGTTTGTTAAAGTGATTTCCTGAGATTCTCTAAAGCCTAGCGTTTTTATTATACTGATTTAAAACCGTTTTTATTTGCAATATTGTCTTTTGAATTCGATATCATTACCATCAATTCTTGTTTCCTGCTTAGTTTGATTCAATCTTCTATAATAAGTTGTGTAAGCAATTTGGTCCTTGAGGATTCGATCTCTAAATAACTACTTCGTTTGCTGTGCACTTGCAGTAGAAATATAGGGTTAAAACTCTGTGTATCAAGTTTTTGGCGCCGTTGCCGGGGACCAATTGTGTTTACCATCAGATTTGATTTGCGAATTTAGTCTAAGTATTTTTCTAATTTCTTTTTGTTTTTGTTTTTGTCTTTTGTTTTGATTCTAGGTGCCATCTATGGAAGTAGTGAAGCAAGCTGATAACCAGGGTCTTCAGGCTGCCTTGTTCGACCAGATGGAGCAGCTCCGTGCTGCAACTGCTGCGAGCGCGCAACAGGCGCAACAACAGATGCAGGAAATGCAGCAGCACTTTGCTAAGATGATGGCACAACATATGCCACCAGCAGGACATAATCCTCTGCCGCAGAGAGACGTGGACATGCACCAAAATCAGCCACAAGCTCCCCCACCTCCAGCTACAAATCCCAATGATGAGCTAAAAGCTATGATGCAGCTCATGCTAGCTAATCAGCAGAAGGTTTCCAGCGATATCTCGACAATCAATGGGCGGCTAGAAGCAGTGACCACTCACCTGAAGATGCTTGATACTCAGGTGGCACAGAATGCAGAAGCTGTTAAAAGACAGCAAGGAACCCTTCTAGCCAAAGGAGAGCAAAATCCAAAAAGAGATTGTCATGCCAATTCTTCAACGGAAGTTGACGCGATCACCACTCAGAGTGATAAGAGCAGGACAGTGAAAAAGCTTGGAGATCCTGGACGCTTTGAACTTTCAGTCCAGATCGACTCTACAGTTTTTCCTCGCTCACTCTATGACTCGGGCTCTGCTGTCAACATCATGCCACACTCCGTAGCAACACGACTGGGTTTTAAGGATTTTAGTCCTCCTAACTTCTCTTTAAAATTTGCTGATTGTTTGGTTCAACGTCCTATAGGTGTTCTTGAGGACGTACAACTGCTAATTGGTGATGTTTTTGTCTCTGCAGATTTCGTGGTGCTGGACCAAGCTGAAGATCCAGGAGATCCTCTCATCTTGGGAAGACCGTTCCTTTGCACAGCTGGTGCGAGGATTGATCTAAAGCATGGACGCATTGATCTCCAACTAGGAGACACTGAGCTGAAATTTGAGATGGATAAGCAGCTGGAAATCCCTCCTGACCCACCTGACGCCGCAGACAGAAACTTCCATCCAATCGGCATTGGGACTTCATCCATCACAGAGGGTGCTGAGATCCCTCCTGATCCACCTGATCCACCTTGAAAGGCACACACGTCGAGCTAACGACGTTAAACAAAGCGCTTGGTGGGAGGCAACCCACCGGTAAGTGTAAATACTTGCTTTCATCTATCATTTTTTTTTCAATTTTACCTTTGTTTTGGTTTTTGTTTTTGGTTTTCCTTAGGATTTTTCGTCACAACAAACTTGGAATCAGATTTTTAGTCTGGACCGGTCGGTCTCCCACAGGACCGGTCGGTCCGGATCCATCACGCGACCCCTCTTGACTCTCTGGAATTAGGCCCGGTCGGTCCCCTTAGACGACCGGTCGATCCTTGGCGTTCCGCGGATCGGCATCGAGACCAGGTCCCGCGGATCGGTCTGCCTCGTCCTGCGGATCGGGCAAAGGAGATGAAGTCCCGACCGATCGGTCCCACACATGGACCAGTCGGTCCCAAACCATACCCAGTCCGCGACCGCCCCTCTCCCTCAGGATCGGTCGATCCCAAACATGGACCGGTCGGTCCTGCCTGCAACCCGAGCCAAGAAAGCACCTGTCATTTCCCTGTCCCACCCCTGACCCGCGTCTGACCCGTGCCCAAGTTTCTGTTGACGAAGTTAGATTTTTCTTAACTTTTCTTTTCATTTTATTTTCTTTCTTTTAATAGTCTTTCCTTTGGATTTATTTTCACACCGGGTCGGTGTGAAGTAAGTCTGGGGGGAAGTACTATTCGTACTAATTATGTTTATTTTCTTATTTTAAGTTTTATTTACACCTTTGTGGTATGAATGCGATTCAAGGACCACATGTTGTTTGCTAACTCTGTTTTTAGATTAACAGTGACTAACCAATGCAATGGGAAGATTAAAAACACCATAGGCGGATCAGTGTTACCAGAAGGCTCCCGTCTCCTTGAAAGCTAACGCTGATACTAATATACTATTCTGTTTTTCTTAACTCAGGGAATTCGAAATCGCATAAGAAGTAGCAACCACGTTAGGAGTCCTATCCTTTTTCAAACACTATCCTCTCTTCAGGACTCCTAATGGCCAGACTCATTTTTTAGTCTGGTACCGCACCCTTACCTTAACCTTTCTTTCAAACCTCATGCATTCTATTGAAGATATTGACATGCACTCAAGCGCAAAAATTCCGGAGAGATAGTCCGGCCAGCTGATCATTCTAAAGACCTCCCGGTACAATTTATCAAACTTTCTGCTTAGGATCTTGTTAATAGTGGCATTTCTTTATTTATTTTTCGTTTCTCTTTTCATCATTGTGCTTAGAAAAAGCTAGAACTGATCCCCAACATTTTCATTCAAAAAGAAAAATAAAAAAAAAATAATAAAAAAAAAAAATCTTTAAAATGCTGAAAGGGATCAGAATAAAGCTTAGATTTTAAAAGAATATCTATTAAGCACATTTCTATTTCTTGTTCTCCGCATTATTTCTTTAGATAAGCAGAAAGTTAGTTTTTTTTATAAAAGAATAGGAGGTCTTAAGTTTGAAAAGATGTGCATCATCCTTGGACTTAGTTCTCTTGGGTTTTTGTGTCATGACTTGCATTCGGCTGCGACTGAGGTTAGCCTAAACACTTATTTCCAGCATTAAACAGCCTAAATCCCTAACCCTTATGCGACGGACATTTTCCCTCTGGTAAGATTTATGGACCCTGGTGTAGAAGTCGCTGAGACATAGGAACTTGAGTATGGTAACATTGCTATGTATTTGGCAAAGTACATGAAGTACCATCTTGGTTTTTGATCTGTTTATGAGTTTTCAGGCTTTTAGCATTACATCTGTGGGGTCCTACAGGATTGCATTCAGCTCACAAAGGTTAGTTGGTTTTTATAGATTCCTTGAACTTATTTCTAGTTTGTCTTCACTTGAGGACAAGCAAAGATCTAAGTCTGGGGGAGTTGATATAACGTGAATTTGGAGTTTCCTAACCATGTTTTTAATGAGGTTTTAGAGTCTTTTGAGTTGTCTTGAGTCATTATTTAGGTCCATACATGAGGATTTGGAGCTACACGCGTTCGGGAAGAAGATTCAAGCAAATAGGCGAAAATCGGTGAAATAAAGGCCCTGGACCGACCGGTCCAGTGGTAGGACCGACCGGTCCCCTCCAAGACACGTGAAGGCCGAGACCGAGGCACATGGCTCATGGACCGACCGGTCCCCTCCAAGACACGTGAAGGCCGAGACCGAGGCACATGGCTCATGGACCGACCGGTCTGCTCGGTCGGTCTAGCCACTGGAAGACATGGACCGACCGGTCCGTCTCTCAGACCGACCGGTCCAGGCGAAATTCGAAGACTTTGATATGAAGTGGACCGACCGGTCCGTTTCCCTGATTTTAAGGGATTTTCCTTTTCTGCGTTATGTCTTATAAAAACCCTATTAGTTTCAGACTTTTGATATATCTTTTTATCTGCACGTTTTTACTAAGACCTAGAGAGCTTTTTGAGCAATTGTACGCGAGGAGAAGAGATCATCCACTTTCTGAGAAGATTTCTGAACCTTTATTTGTTTCTATTTATTCTATTATGCAATTCTCATCTTTTGCTTTTGCTTTGCCTTCAATTATGTCTGAGTAGTTCTATAGTTAGGTTTTAGGGTTTCGATGGATTTCACACAATAAATCAGACACAAATAGGTTGTTTACTCTTTATCATCTTCATCACTGTTAGGCATAAAGCTAGGATTGAACTGATCACTTAATCCCTAGATCTTAAGTTGATTTACATTCCAAAAGCCTGTGAATCACTGGAACTACTGTTGATGAACAATTAGGTTCTAGTCTCGAAAGTGAATTAGAAATTGATTGTGAACTAATCAAAACCTGAATTGTAATGCTTGCCTAGGATAGTCGTGACCATGCGAAAGTATAGGTTCTCGGATCTTTAGGGATAGTAATTATTATCACGAAAGTGGAATGGTTTATAATTGTGTTTTGAGTTCTAGATGCATGCATATCTGAATCTGAATAGTTGTCTGGTTTGTTAAAGTGATTTCCTGAGATTCTCTAAAGCCTAGCGTTTTTATTATCCTGATTTAAAACCGTTTTTATTTGCAATATTGTCTTTTGAATTCGATATCATTACCATCAATTATTGTTTCCTGCTTAGTTTGATTCAATCTTCTATAATAAGTTGTGTAAGCAATTTGGTCCTTGAGGATTCGATCCCTAAATAACTACTTCGTTTGCTGTGCACTTGCAGTAGAAATATAGGGTTAAAACTCTGTGTATCATTTAGGCAATTACAATATCATTATTTATCTATAAGGCACGTATTATAAAATTTTAAAATCAAACCTGGTCTGCCTGTGATGCTAGGATGAATGGGTCATACTTTTGCAGTCTCCTAGAAGAATTTACTGAAGTGACGCCAAATTGGCTCACCTGGACACCTTCTGGATATGACGGATCATACCACTCACACAAGAAAACAATGCACCTCATGCCCAACATTCTTGGATAGCGCACTTGCAATATTTCTTTCAGAATCCCGTAGTAGACTACATCACCACTTGTAGCTGAAATACCATAATATGCAGTTGCCCTCGGCCTTTCTTCATGAATCCTAAATGCAAATCCCCTAGTGCAATACCGAGCGTATGAAATTGCTTCAAAGCTTGGGCCTGAAACTATCTCTTGTAACCATGTCGGAAACCTTTCTCCATTATTCATTCCTTCAGAAACCTGAGATAATATTTTAGACAAATTAATAAACAAACATTTAATTAAGTAATAATTAATTCACTAATTTTAAGAAATGTAAGCGTTTTTTTAAAAACTTACGTAATATTGCAGCCAATTTGGAAACTCGTTTTCCTTAGATTCTCCAAGTTCGTCTTCTGTCATTTCTGGATAATAGCGACGTATTGATGCAATGTAAATCCTGAAAGCAAACAAAAATATATAACATATGAAACCTATATATTACTTAGGTATTAAAAACAAGATGTATTTAAATAAGTTCTGTTTTTACCTTTCGTACTCCGCCATCTCCTCACAATTCGTTAGGATATACATATGTAAGTGACTCCACTCTGCTTGTGATAGGAAGCGTCTCTTCCCTCTCCCAATCACTCGCCAACTTGCGAAAACATCTCAGAGACAATCGCGGCATACGTGACTCTCTCACCTTTATCATCATAACAGCAGGACGTCTACTCTTCGTACTAACTTCCCGCAGAAAGTAATATTCCGCAAACTGTGATGATTCTTCATTGATACTCTGTGCGACAATAGAACCTTCAACTCGAGCCAAATTTTTGACCTTCTTCTTTAGATGGAACATGTACCACTCAAAAGGATACATCCAACGAAATTGAACGGGGCCACCTAGTTCGGCTTCGCGGGGGAGGTGTAGGGGAAGATGTTCCATAACATCAAAAAAAGACGGCGGAAAGATCTTCTCAAGATTGCAAAGGATCACTGGTATATTGACATCTAAATTACGGATCCCCTCAACTGTAAGTGTCCTCGTGCACAAATCCCTAAAGAAAGCACCAATTGCTGCAATAGATTCGTGGACAGTTTGAGGAAGAAGATGGGTAAAAGCAAATGGAAGAAGCCTCTGCATCAGTACATGACAATCATGACTCTTCAGTCCCAAAAACTTTAGGTATCGCGAGTCTACGCAGTTACCCAGATTAGCTGCATATCCATCAGTGAATTTAACTTCGTGTTCAATCCACCGGAAAAATTCTCTTATCTTTTGTATTTGCAATCGGTATGGAGGAAAAGGATATGTACCATCGGGAAGACGATCAAGATAAGCATGGTAGCAAATCTTTGAAACATCCATCCTAGACTTCACATTATCTTTTGTCTTTCCCGGGATGTTTAACACCGTATTCATGATGTTGTCAAAGAAGTTCATTTCAATATGCATCACATCGAGGTTGTGCCTTAATAAATGATCCTTCCAATACGGCAAATCCCAAAATATACTCTTCTTGTGCCAGTTGTGAGCTCCTCCTACACCACAAAGCGGTTCATGCCCATTACCCCCCACAATCAGGAGTCCTCTCAGCACCAAAATCTCTCAACTGCTCCAATATAGTACGACCGTCTATCTCATCAATTGGAGCATCAAACACTTGTTTATTTTTCTTAAATAATCTTTTAGACCGACGATAGGGATGGCCGTCCGGTAGAAACCTTCTATGGCAATCAAACCAACATGGCTTTCTTCCATTCCTCAATTGGAAAGCGTCAGTGTTGTCTTGGCAAAACGGGCACGATAATGTTCCATGAGTAGTCCATCCAGATAGCATACCATATGCTGGGAAATCGCTAATAGTCCACATAAGGACCGCACGCATCAGAAAATTCTGCTTCCGTGAAACATCAAATGCTTCGACACCGTGACTCCATAGCATTTGTAACTCATAAATCAATGGCTGGAGGAATACATCAAGTGATCTCTTCGGATGCTCAGGGCCGGGAATAAGAACGGAGAGGAATAAAAACTCTCGACGCATGCACATACCAGGGGGCAAATTATACGGTGTTACGATTACGGGCCACAAAGAATACTGCCTTCCATGCTTCCCAAATGGATTAAAACCATCCGTACTTAACCCGAGGTACACATTTCTTGACTCGTATGCAAAATCCGGATACAACATTTGAAAATGTTTCCACGCTTTTGCATCTGAAGGATGTGTAATCTCTCCATCTTGACGATGCTCTGCATGCCATCTCATTTGTTCTGCCGTTCGCACAGATTGATATAACCTCTTTAACCTCTCTGTCAATGGTAAGTACCACATACGTTTATATGGAATTGGAACTCTCCCACCAGTTTCCTGATACCGCGGTTTACGACAAAATTTACATCTTCTCCGGTCTTCGTCTTCTCTCCAATATAGCATACAGTTGTCGATGCATACATATATCACCTGATACGGCATACCAAGACCAGCTACAAGTTTCTGTATCTCGTAGTATGATGCAGGTGCCTGATTATCTTCAGGCAAAATATCTTTCACAAAATCTGCTATCGCATCAACACACTCTTCCGCCAAATTGAAGTCTGTCTTAAGGGTCATCAGTCTATTAGCAGTTGATAAAGGGGAATGTCCGTCTCTACACCCATCATATAATGGTTGCTTCCGTGCGTCTAACATATCAAAAAATCTTCTAGCTTCTTCATTTGGTTCTTCTAGTCTATCCTCCCTTATTACGATCGATGGCAAATTCTCTCTAAACGCATCATGAACCATCTCAGCGGTACCTACACCAAAATCTACTTCCGTTCTATGTTCGCCTAAGCTATCCGTTCTATGTTCACCTAAGTTATCCATTCTATGTTCGCCTAAGCTATCCGCAACATATGGTGCACTGCTACTACTAGCACCATCATTATTAGTTTCTCCATGAAAAAACCAAATTTTGTATCCCAGCATAAAACCAGCGGTATACAAGTGATGTCAAACTTGTTCTACATTAACATTACGAGAATTGCAACAATTTAAACATGGACATTTTATCACCTTTCGATTCTCGACAACTGCCATGAACTCGCATATACCTCGTGCATAACTTGGATTTAATGTATTCGACTCCGGATCATACATCTCTTCATCCATCCACGATCTATAATATCTAGAAGATGACATCTCACTCTCTTACGATTTTTTTCTAACAAATATTTGGTTGGAAGTTGTTGTTGTTTTGTGAGTGAATGAAGATGTGTGGAATCATATATATAAATACGCTGACCGTCGGAAATCTGTTGGAAAAGCGTCGGAAAAACAACGGATATAATAACGGCTATATAACGGTTATATAACGGCTATTTTTTCCTACAGATTTCCGACAGACTAGTTGGGAGTCTGTCGAAAATCTGTCGGAAATTTATATTTTCCGACGGATTTCCGACAACTGACCGGAATCTCCACCATTATTAGTTTCTCCATGAAAAAACCAAATTTTGTATCCCAGCATAAAACCAGCGGTATACAAGTGATGTCAAACTTGTTCTACATTAACATTACGAGAATTGCAACAATTTAAACATGGACATTTTATCACCTTTCGATTCTCGACAACTGCCATGAACTCGCATATACCTCGTGCATAACTTGGATTTAATGTATTCGACTCCGGATCATACATCTCTTCATCCATCCACGATCTATAATATCTAGAAGATGACATCTCACTCTCTTACGATTTTTTTCTAACAAATATTTGGTTGGAAGTTGTTGTTGTTTTGTGAGTGAATGAAGATGTGTGGAATCATATATATAAATACGCTGACCGTCGGAAATCTGTTGGAAAAGCGTCGGAAAAACAACGGATATAATAACGGCTATATAACGGTTATATAACGGCTATTTTTTCCTACAGATTTCCGACAGACTAGTTGGGAGTCTGTCGAAAATCTGTCGGAAATTTATATTTTCCGACGGATTTCCGACAACTGACCGGAATCTCCACCGGCGTCGGCAACGGCTAGTTACACGGTCCAATAATCCGACCGATTTCCGACGGTCTGTGGTCCGTCGGAAATAATTCCGACAGATTTCCGACGGAATTGAAAAATTTCCATTCCGTCGGAAATCGGTCGGATTACCGTCGGAATTTCCGTCGGATTTGCGGCTGTTTTCTTGTAGTGTGAAAATAGCTTGAGACATAAGCTATTAACAAATAGGAAAAGATCTATATTTAGGTTGAGTCTAAATATGTAAGTTCTCCTTTAAGGATTAGGAAATATTCCTAGAGAAAAAAATAATATGTTGTGTTCTTGATCTTTATAAGGAGATACCAATGTGTGGTATAACTTAAGAGATCTTGAGAGATTAAGAGCTTTATTTTTTGAGTTAGTTTTCTAAAGCAATAAAGTGTGTTTTGTGTTCTTAACCTAAAGTGTTTGATTCAATAATTGGTATCACAGCATCTATTGATTTAAACACTCTAGGTACCCTTAACGAGAAAGGATTTCTCGTTTCCTTTCTCGTTTTTCGGAAACAGAGTACACATACGGTCGTCTTCACGAGCTCAAGCAAATTACGAAGGAAGAAAGATAGAACGAGAGTAGACGTTCTGTGATTTTTTTTTTGAATCATGGGTGATATCGTTCAAGTAATCAACAAACCAAAGGAGAGTGGTCCATCGTCCATTCAATGTCCTATGCTCAACAATACAAATCACACGGTTTGGTCCATGGAAATGAAAGTAGCACTCAAAGTACACAAATTTTGGGAGTCTATTGAGAAAGAAGAAGCTGATGGAGATAAAAACGACATGGCCAAAGCTCTTCTCTTCCAATCAATTCCAGAGTCGCTGATCTTACAAGTCGGAAATCTTGAAACCGCAAAAGAGGTTTAGGAGGCAATTAAATCAAGACACGTAGGAGCCGAGAGAGTAAGAGAAGCAATACTACAAACTTTAATGGCTGAATTTGATAGGATGAAGATGAAAGAGACAGATAATATCGATGACTTTGCTGGTAAACTCTCTGAATTATCCACAAAATCGACAGCCTTGGGAGAAAGTATTGAAGAGCCAAAACTTGTTAAAAAAATTTCTCAAGTCACTGCCTCGGAAGAAATACATCCATATTGTTGTTGCACTAGAACAAGTTCTTGACCTTAAAACAACTAGCTTTGAAGATATAGTTGGGAGGTTGAAAGCGTATGAGGAGAGAATTTGCGAAGAGGAAGATCAATCTGATGATCAAGGAAAACTCATGTATGCCAACTCAGAACCACAAACTTATCAAAACAACAACTATGGCATAGGAAGAGGCAGAGGACAAGGTGGGCGTTTTTATGGTCGTGGAAGAGGACGAGGACGTTATGGAGGCTATGGAAATCAACAAACTGTTGGTTATAAACAGGAGAGAGACAAGTCTAAAGCGATGTGTTACCGATGTGATAAGATAGGTCACTATGCAACTGATTGTCCAGATAGATTGCTTAAACTCCAAGAGACACAAGAGAATGGAGTAGATAATACTCAAGAAGCTGATCAGTTAATGGTACATGAGGTGGTGTACCTTAATGAGAAAAGGGTGAAGCCAAGCGAGTTTGAGACTCAAGGAGACAATGTTTGGTACTTAGACAATGGTGTAAGTAATCACATGTCTGGAAACCGTGCTTACTTCTCTAAGCTTGACACGACAGTTACGGGAAAAGTAAGGTTTAGAGATGACTCACGTATAGATATAAAAGGGAAAGGATCGATTCTCTTTATCAGCAAGAATGGTCAACGTAAAGTCTTGGTTGATGTTTACTATATTTCAGAGCTTAAAAGTAACATTATAAGTCTTGGACAAGCATCGGAGTCGGGATGTGAGGTAAGAATGAGGGAGGATTATCTCACACTCCATGATCGAGATGGAAACTTGTTGATAAAAGCAAACAGATCAAAGAATCGGCTCTACAAGGTAATTATGGAGGTTGAAGATAGTAGGTGTCTCCAATTATCAACCCTAAGCGATTCAACAAGATGGTATGCTAGACTTGGGCACATTGGCTTTGAAAACATGAAAACCATGCTAAAAAAAGGAATTGGTCATTGGATTGCCAAATATTTCAGTTGAGAAAGAAACATGTGCTTCGTGTATGCTTGGAAAGCAAACAAGAAATGTTTTTCCCGGAGTAACTTCATATCGTGCCACACAAGTACTTGAACTAGTACACGAAGATATTTGTGGACCTATTACACCTCCAACGGCCGCGGGGAACAGGTATATTTTTGTGCTTATCGATGACCATTCTCGATATATGTGGTCCATTCTCTTGAAAGGGAAAGATGAGGCCTTTGAGAAATTTAAGAAATTTAAGGTAATTATTGAGCAAGAAACGGGAGCAAGGATCAAAACTTTTTGAACAGATAGGGGAGGAGAGTTCTTGTCTAATGAATTTTAGGAGTTATGCGATAGCTCAGGTATCACAAGACATCTAATGGCGCCATACTCACCGCAACAAAACGGATTTGTTGAAAGACGAAATAGAACACTAATGGAGATGACTAGAAGTATCTTGAAGCACATGAGTGTACCGAATTACCTATGGGGAGAAGCAGTGAGGTATGCTATATATCTCATAAATAGAGTAGCAACAAGAACTCTGTTTTCATCAACACCGTATGAGGTTTTTAAAGGAAAGAAACTGAATGTTGAGCACTTGCGTATGTTTGGGTGCATTAGATATGCAAAGATCTTAACTTTGTATCTAAAGAATCTGGATAATAGATCACAAGTACTAGTCCACCTTGGTACGGAACCGGGATCAAAAGCTTATCGTCTACTCGATCCATCAAGTCATAAAATTGTGGTGAGTAGAGATGTGATTTTTCGATGAGAGTAAGAGCTGGAAGTGGAGAAGTATGGAGAAAGAAGAAAGTGGGGGTACTGGAACGTTTATAGTTGGGCTTGGAGAATTTAGAGAGAATAAGGATATTTTGGAAACAGAGGAGGATAAAGAAGATGGTGGTGAAGATGAGGATGTTTTCGAGAGTGAAGCTATTCCTCTAATCGAATATGAGGATGATGCTGAGACATATGAAGAATCTCAACCGGTGTTGAGAAAATCTACAAGGTCCAGAAAGGCACCAAGCTACTTAAGTGATTCTATCTTGCTTGCCGAACTTGAGAGTGAACGTCTCTTGATGATGATCAATGAGGAGCCGTGGGACTTCAGTGAAGCAATGAGTTTGAAAGAATGGAGAGATGCATGTGGAGAAGAGATACTATCCATAGAGAAGAACAAGACATGGAATCTAGTTAATCTTCCTAGGGGAGCTAAACCAATCGGTCTCAAATGGGTATTTAAGCTCAAACATAACTCGGATGGGAGCATAAACAAGTATAAAGCAAGGCTTGTGGCTAAAGGTTATGTGCAAAGACATGGAATTGACTTTGATGAAGTGTTTGCTCCAGTAGCACGTATCGAAACCATGCGTTTTATCATTGCTTTAGTAGCATCAAACGGTTGGGAGATGCATCATCTTGATGTAAAGACTGCGTTTCTTCATGGCGAGCTAAAGGAAGTGGTATATGTCACACAACCCGAAGGATTCATAGTTAAAGGAAGTGAAGACAAGGTTTACAAGCTTAATAAGGTTCTCTACGGTTTGAGGCAGGCACCGAGGGCTTGGAACAACAAACTAAACGAAATTCTTTGTGAATTGAACTTTGTGAAGTGTTCAAAGGAGCCGTCTTTATACCGAAAACAAGTAAAGGAACATACTCTTATGGTAGTGGTGTATGTGGATGACTTACTTGTCACGGGATCAAGTTTGAGTATGATACTTGAGTTCAAGAAAGGAATGTCAGCTAAGTTTGAGATGAGTGATCTTGGAAAGTTAACTTACTACCTCGACATTGAAGAGTTTCAGCAAGAAGGTGGTATCGTGTTAAAACAAGAGAGATATGCGGCTAAGATTTTAAAGGAATGTAGAATGGATGAGTGCAATGCAGTTCACATACCAATGGACTATGGCTTGAAACTGTTCAAAGCAAGTGAAGAAAAGAGTATTGATGAGAAGGAATATAGAAGAATGATCGGGTGTCTTAGATATTTGCTTCACACACGACCATATCTTTCGTTTTGTGTTGGTGTGCTAAGTAGGTATATGCAAGAGCCGAAAGAATCTCATGGAGCAGCTTTGAAACAGATTTTGAGGTATTTAAAAGGAACTCTATCACTTGGTCTTGTGTACAAACGAACAGACAAAACAGAGTTGGTGGGTTACAGTGATAGTAGCCATAATGTGGATATGGACGATGGTAAGAGCACGACGGGACATATTTTTTATGTCAATGATTGCCCAATTACTTGGTGTTCTCAGAAACAAGGAACCGTGGCTTTATCATCATGTGAAGCAGAGTTTATGGTGGCCACTGAAGCAGCAAAGCAAGCGATATGGCTCCAAGAGCTTCTTGCTGAAGTCACCGGAAAATCATACGAAAGAGTGAAGATTAGAGTTGATAACAAGTCTGCAATAGCACTCACAAAGAACCCAGTGTTTCATGGACGAAGTAAGCATATACATAGAAGATATCATTTTATACGAGAGTGTGTGGAGAATGAACAAGTAGAGGTTGAACATGTTCCTGGTAATGTTCTAAAGGCTGACATTTTAACGAAGGCGCTTGGGAGAATAAAATTCAAGGAGATGAGAGATCTCATTGGAGTTCAAGATGTGTCAAAGGAAGACTTCAAGCTTATAGGGGAGAATGTTGATGTAAGCTTGAAAATAGCTTGAGACATAAGCTATTAACAAATAGGAAAAGATATATATTTAGGTTGAGTCTAAATATGTAAGTTCTCCTTTAAGGATTATGAAATATTCCTAGAGAGAAAAGGAATATGTTGTGTTCTTGATCTTTATAAAGAGATACCAATGTGTTATATAACGTAAGAGATCTTGAGAGATTAAGAGCTTTAGTTTTTGAGTTAGTTTACTAAAGCAATAAAGTGTGTTTTGTGTTCTTAACCTAAAGTGTTTGATTCAATATCAACTTTTTCCGTAAAGGCAAATTTCAATGTTTTAATTCGGCCACTTTAATTAGTCTTCAAATTTGATGTGGCGCAGACTATCGAGCAATATGATTCTGCTTCTAAAATAATGGCTCAAATGATAGTATAGAATCCGATTGAGTACTATGTTATGATACAATAAACTAATTTCATAGGAAAATCTCGAACCGAATTTTTAAACTAATAATATATATAAAGTAAAAAATCAGTATACTTTTATTGTTATAACTAAAATCGTAGAAGAAATATTCAAACTTGGCTATCGATCCGCTAATCGAATCTTCATGAGTATTTTTTTTTTTTCGTCAACGATATATATAGAACTTAATGGTTTTACTTTGATATTTGTTTTGGAAATATATAGGATAAAAGACTAAGCAACAAAAATAGGGAAAAAGGACAAATAAGCGTTACGTAATGATCACTTATAATGCGTGAGAAGGAAAATAGGGAGTTTGGTTTCAAAGCATCTCGTTGCTGACGTCAACTTGATCTCCCTAAATTGGCATTGCTCCAACCTAAATTCAGTTTTTATTTCCTGTTGTAGTTAAGCAAAATCAAAAGACTTCATGCTTCTCCTTTATTCCTGTTATATCCATTTTGCATAGCTTTTTACTTCTACGTATGATAACGTGTTAGTAATATAGACTGTGGAGATTATGAATGTAAGCCCCGGAATTTCTTAGTTATCCTAAATGGAAAGCGAACGAGAGTAAAATATATGAGAACCAAATCAAGCAAAAAAAATATTTATCAAAAAAGAAAAAAAAAGTAGAAACAAAACGTACAATTACATAAATTGACCTGGATCTCTCTCTGCACGGTACTTGAGGACGAGTTCGCCCTAACAACAAAGGCCAAGCTTCTCCGAAATGAACAGCCCCAGTTGCTCTGCCTCCGCCAGCCTCTTCACCATGACTGGAGATCACTTCACCTGAAGAACGTCCCACCTTTTCCTCCGTTGGATATGGCATTCCGGTGAGTAATTTCTGCTCCATCTCTCTTACTCCTTGGGAGAAATGTAACATCCCGTGTTCACGGATAAGGGTGAAATTGTTACTTAGAAAAATATAGAAGCTTTTTGGCAGTTAGAAATATCTAAGGAGTTTCAGCAGTTTAGTAAAATTGGGTTTAAATGAATTATGGGATTTTAGGGAAGGGAAACCTAATTAAGGCACATGATAGGTAATTGGGCCGTCCATGATTAAAAAGGAGAAGGAGACAAAAACCCTAGATTGATGAGGAGCGGCCGCCGACTTGAAGAGAGAAAAGGAAGGAATTATACGGGCTTGGCCCGTATGGTAAGGAGGTGGAGAAAATTTAGAAAAAGGAATATTCTCCTAGGAAAATTTGGTGGCCTAAAAATAGTGAGCAAGGAGAGCTCAATATTCACACCACCGAATATATTCTAAACTCCAGAGCCAAAGAGAAACGCTTAGGGGCTAGAGAATAAGGAGGAGCTTGAGAAGGAACTCAGTGCCCATAGTTCCTAGGAGAGCGGTTCAGAGCCAAGGTAAGGTGCGATCCGTACTTAATATATTCATTTTCCTCTTTTCTCCATTGTAGTGGTCATGTAGTAGTTAATAGTATGGGTTAAGGGTAGAGTAGATATGGGTCGAGAGAAACTCGGCGTGGTTCTCGGAACCAGCCAAGGGCTTGATCCATGTATGTAAGTGGTACGTACAAATCAGGGATCCGTGCATATGCTTACGATGGAGGGTCATTCATATGACTGTGGTATGATGATGGATCACGACGGACAGTGGTTCAAACGTACACGGTGGGATGGTGAATGAAAATTCCATACGTCCGTGGTACAAAGAAACAGATGGGATTCGTACGTACGTGGTACGATGGTCCGGTACGTGAAGGGTTCATGTATTGGTTATATTGGTACGGCCTCGGGGTTGCCTCAGCATAATTATCTAGAGATGATACCGGTATGGCCTCAGAGTTGCCTCGGCTCATCTCATTTAAGGTCAGTATGGGTAGTGTAGGAGCAGAGATCGCATCAATGCTAACCAAGAAAGCAGATGTCCGCGGATTGGTAAGGTCTTGATCTGGGATCAATAAGGACTTCAATATTAAACCAGCACAAGGCCGTAATGATAAGCTTAAGCTTAACCATAGGCGCAGTGACAGAGCATCCGGTTGAATCATGGCGATTCAACTAAGGACTAGTAGGTGTTCATGGTATATGGTCTAGACATAGACTTGATCTATGAATATGTTGGCTATGGATTGAATACATGCGCCAAGGACACGCTATGGGATCTCAACTATATGCTCGGAGAAACTTGTCATAGCTAAGGCTAAGGCAAGAGTGACTCATTGTTTGGTGAGAAGGACAAGAGCTCTGGGAGTTCTATAGTCCTAATCACATTTTATATTGTTAGGATTGTTTAGGAAATAGCTATACCCTTTTAGGGAGCTACCATGAGCCAAGTGTTGATCCGATCGCAGTTGTTGGTAAATGAAATGATCGATCATCTCTAAATCATGGAAATAGAGCTATGGAGATAGACAATCAAGTGAGGATTGTGTAAGATAAGGAAGTACTTGTTCATAAGTTTTGTTCTGCAAAAACTATACTACCACAAGGTAGAATGAGATATTGACTCATGTAACTTTGTGGCTACCTCTGGGGACTTATTATATGGATAAGTGTAACTAAAATAAGGATTTTGATCGTAAGAAATGTCTTAACCCGCTGGTTCGCTTGTTTTCCGGGTTCCTTTACCATTATGGTAAATTACTTTAACATGATTGGGATGAGCAAATGTATATGTTGCTCGATCGATCCTTAGTCAACCCGACAATAGGTCTATTGGTAAGATTAGTTTGAGAAGCGCTCGAGAGGTTCAAGCAAAATCAAGCTAAGACTTATACGATCCAGGGTTAGAGGAAGAACATATATCGAATGAGAATACAATTTGGTATCTGAGTCTTCCATAATTAACGGTTAATCTTATGTGTGTATTTCTGCAGAGATGGCTTCCGTATGGTCATAGATGTGTCATGGGTAACGTATTAATGTAGCCATGCTTACCTGAGGCCGACTATACGGGGGAAATGTATTGTGTGAAATGCTTCGGCTATTGTTTGAGAACGTAGAGGTATTAAAGACTAGGTTAAAATAGAAGTGGAAACATTGCTTGTGAAATGTAGGAAAGAGTCTAGAGTAGAATGCATGTTAAAATGTTAGGATAGTCAGTTCACAAGGCCACCAGAATTATATATTGCATAGGGTGTATGTATGGGCATGCGTTCCGCCTTGTTTGTGTTTGACCTGAAAAAGTGGCACGAAGACCTAACTTGACCACGGGTTAGTAATTCACAGGCTGAATAACGGGAATTCTCGTGAGAGATTGCCGAGAGGAAATGAAAGTTGTTTAACCAGTGGATAAGAATGTTCCTGGTTACTCAGAAATGGATACGGACCAAGCGTTTCTTAGGACGGAAATGAAAGTTGAAAGTGGAAATGGATAATTGTGAAGGTCACTTGTGAAGTGCCTTGACACATAGTAACTATTACTATGTGGGGATTATAATGGTTACAGGTAGATTAGGATGTGTTAAGTCATGGAAAGGAGAAGATCGTTTTACTGAGTTTTCAATACTCACCCCTTACCAAAGTGGCAGGATATGTAACCAAGGAGGTGGACCAGAAGATGGATAGGATGGAGCAGCGGTAATGGTGAAGACTTTCCCAATGCAGTGTAGTATTTAGTCTAAAAACGTTGTAATTTACCATACAATGTAAGAAAACTTTTAAGAGCAATAAAATAATATTAAGTTGACTGATATTTGGCCGTTGACTTCTAGTCAATAAACCGGGTGTTACAAGAAACCTCCTTGGGTTTAGATCAAACCTCTTATGGCTATGCTTTCTCTTTCCTTTGTGGTCGGATCCATGCCAAAGCACCAAATTTATGGAAGACTCTCTTATATCGAGCAATTGGGACATCGCTTGACCTTCTTCAACCTTCGATGCTTTCTGAACCGCCAGTACTGCCGGATCCACTGAATCTGGTGGTCCCGTCGTCTAGCGCTTGGATACCGTATTCTGTTCATGTCTTTGTCAATCTACAATCCATAGGAACAACAACCAGGTATAAGGATCCCTCGACCTTTTCTCACTAAGCATCGTTGGTCATGCCGTTATATTTTAACCGATGATCTTTGCCTATGGGTTACCAATCCACTCATTGTGGTGTATTGTTGATTTGGACCATTGTGCAATCCAATTGGGTACATCGGTACCTAGTCCATTGAAGCGCGATGCTTCTACTCAAACCTCCTCCATAAGGGGCATGGAGAGACCTATTTCCTCTAACTTAAGCGATCTCCCTCTCATCGAAACAGCGGCGTTAGCCGATGCTACACCGACTGTGAACCCATCTCCGTTGTCGTCTTACTCCGTCTTGCCGTGGACTTGTTACTCTGACCATTTGCCACTGTCGAAATCTTATCTCCAACTGGACATCATTTATCTATGGGTCTGGTCCAACTTGAGTCTTAGGCTTTCTAGCCTTTTAAAATTAAAATTTTATGTTCCTCCGTCCGTTACTTCAAGAAGCCAAATCCAATTGATGATGTTCTTTGTTTTACAAGGAAGACTGTCACGATTTATATAATGATGGATACACTACAAACCTCTTCCATCTCTTTGAGAATGGTCGTAATCCCGAACTTTGTGCCATGAACTTTGAAGAACATTCTCACCAGTTTCGTTTCAACAATTACCCGCGGTAGTTTTTCGATTACAAAATCACTTTGGAAAGTGACCAATTTGAGACTGTGTGGCATGCTTTGCCGCAAAGACCCTCTTGACGCATTCAAAGCATGTCTTGGATCCGCTGTCCATCTTTCGCGATGATCTATCCGCTTTATGTTTATTGTGTTTCAATTTCAATTATGTTGTAACAAGATTAGAGGATGCTTAATTCTTTCTATTTGTACTTTGCAAGTTTGCGTTAATGAAAGATTGTGCACACAAAAAAATAGATTGTGGACTAGAATCAAATAAGATTTCAAGTCTTCAATGCCAATTTATGAACTAAGATATTTCCAAGATTTCCTATGTACGGTGGATAAAAATATAAATTACGTAAACATCGCTCTATGTAGAACTTTATTAACTATGAAATTTTAAGTTATTTATAACACAATTTTGCAAGCATCCTATCAACAGACAAAAAGAATTGCAGAAGGGTAAAAACATGCAAAAACACAATTTTGCATTCTAAATTAAAAATGGAAGAAAAACTCTTTAAACATACAAACGGATATTTTGTAACTTAATTCATGATAAGTTTTTGAACATTAATTTTTTCATTTTACATTTTTACCCCTGAAAAAAACCAACTATTGAAAATAATTGCTTTAAATAATCAATCAATATTCTTAATAAAAAAAATTCTTTTAAAAAATAACCAGTATGTTACCGACTAGTTTTCTTGTTTAGTTCTTGCAAATCATATTGAATCAAGTCCTTCGAGTCTGGTGCCAAGGCCTAGTTGAAATTTTGGTGAGGACAACTTTCACTATCAGATTGGCTCATCTAATGTCGTGCCTACGTTCTCGGAGGCATAAAACAAGTTCTAAAATATCATATTGAAAACTATGAAGAAATTAAAGTGCTTGTTGTGAATCAAAAGAATCGAATGGGGAAAATCGTATATTATTTCATTAGGGAAGAATCATTTATATAAGGATCAATACATGAGAAAAAGAAATTCCTTTTCCTAAAGGGAAAAAGAAAGTACATAATAAGTAAATCCTTGTTCAACAAGGAATCATTAAACTGGCCCTAAAGACTAAGTATAGATGGGCCGTAAATGGGCCAGAACTAGTTATGACAATCCACTATGATTTATAACACTCCCCCTTGGATGTCATAACTCTAATGGGCTTGTAATACGCTTTGGATGTTGCCTCATAAAAACCTTACCAAGTAAAACCCAATTGGGACAAAACCATGGTGAAGGAAAAAGAGTACAACACGTATTACTCCCCCTGTTCTGAACCTCACTGAAGGTCTCTCAATCGACGCATTCCAATCTGATAAGTTAGCTTCTTGAACGTTGAGGTTGGAAGCGATTTGGTGAATAGGTCCGCTGAATTTTCACTTGACCGTACTTGTTGCACTTGAACTTCTCCAGCTTTCTGCAAATCAGATGTAAAGAAGAACTTTGGCAAGATGTGCTTCGTCCTATCACCTTTGATATAACTGTCCTTAAGCTGTGCTATGCATGCTGCGTTGTCCTCGTACAAAACGGTTGGTTCCTGCTTTCCTTCGGTCATCCCACAATCAACTCTTATGTGTTGGGTCATTAGTCTTAACCAAACACATTCACGACTGGCTTCGTGAATAGCTAATATCTCCGAATGGTTAGATGATGTAGCTGCAATGGTCTGCTTCATTGACCGCCAAGATATTGCCGTTCCTCCATGAGTAAAAACATAACCTGTCTGAGACCGAGCATTGTGTGGATCCGAAAGGTAACCTGCATCAGCAAAACCAATTAAACCATCTTTGGATTGGTTAGTATAAAACAGACCCAAGTCTTTCGTTCCTTGTAGGTAACGAAGAATATGTTTAATCCCGTCCCAGTGCCTTTGGGTTGGACATGAGCTGAATCTAGATAGTAAATTCACGGAAAAACATATATCTGTCCTAGTGTGGCTTGTCAGATACATTAAAGCTCCTATGGCACTGAGATATGGCACTTCGGGACCAAGGACGTCTTCATCGTCTCTTTTAGGACCAAACGGATCTTTCTTTAGATCAAGAGATCTCACGACCATTGGGCTGGACAATGGGTGACATTGGTCCATATTAAATCGCTTGAGTACCTTTTCTGTATATGCCATTTGATGCACAAGGATTCCATTGTTAATGTACTCAAGTTGTAATCCCAAACAGAACTTTTTTTTTCCTAAGTCCTTCATCTCAAATTCTTTCTTGAGGTATTCAACTGTTTGGGCGATTTCTCCAGAGGTTCCTAGGATAAATCATCCACATATACTGCTATGATTACAAACCCTTTGTTTGCAAACTTCTTTATGAAAATACATGGACTGATGGGATCATTCTTATAGCCTTCTTTGACTAGGTACTCACTCAATCTATTGTACCACATACGCCCATTTTGCTTCAATCCATAAAGGGATTTGTTCAGCCTTATGCAGTGTTGTTCTCGAGAACCTTTCTTATCTTTGAGCTCAATACCCTCTGGTAATCTCATATAAATTTCATTATCCAATGGACCATATAAGTATGCGGTGACTACGTCCATTAGCCGCAAATCCAAATTTTCTCTTATGGCCAGACTTATTAGGAATCTAAAAGTTGTAGGATCCACCACAGGGGAGTATGTCTCCTCATAGTCTATTCCTGGTCTCTGTGAGAATCCTTGTGCAACTAGCCGTGCTTTGTATCTCACGATTTCACCATGTTCATTTCTTTTCCTCACAAAGACCCATTTATGTCCAACTGGTTTAATCTCATAGGGTGTCCGAATTATTGGACCAAAGACATCCCTTTTCCTTAATGAATTTAACTTCATGTTTATAGCTTCTTTCCATTTAGTCCAATCCTTACTTTGAGTGCACTCATATATTGACGTGGGTTCTAGATCCTCGCTTATATCCATAAGTTCAAGTGCTACCTTTAATGCAAATATATCATCAATTTTCACACACTTTCTATTCTATTGTATTCCAGACATAATATAATTTAGTGAGATCTCATTATTATCAGGAACTTTAGAACCATGAAACTCGGCGTCCCGAGTCTCATTGCTTGGTACTATCGGTTCGGTTATGTCTGGGGTTCCATCTTCAACCACGGTTTCAGTACCTTTCTTTCTTTTATGAGGATTCTTATCTTTGGAACCTATTGGCCGGCCACGTTTTAAGTGTGTTTTTGACTCTGTAGCAACTTGATTGTGTCCCTCTTGGACATCAATACGAATTGGTGCATTAACAGCTGGTATATATGATTTAGTTACTCTTTTCGGGTCAGCAAAGGAATCTGGCAATTGATTAGCTAGCTTTTGTAAATGGATTATCTTTTGGACTTCTAATTTACATTTTTGAGTTCGAGGATCTTGCCATGTTAAGGACGTTTGATTCCATGTAATTTCCTTTACCAGCTTGTTATTATCTCCTCCTAATGTTGGATAGACGGATTCGTCAAAATGACAATTCGCGTACCTGGCCTTAAATAAATCACCCGTGGTTGGCTCAAGGTACTTAATTATAGTGGGAGAATCATATCTAATATATATCCCCATCCTCCTTTGAGGTCCCATCTTTGTTCTCTGTGGTGGTGTAATCGGTACATAAACGGCACATTCGAATGTTTTAAGATGGGATATGTCTGGCTCTCGACCCGTAATCAATTGTGATGGGGAATACTTATGTTCACTAGATGGCCTGATGCGAATTAACTCTGCTCCATGTAAGACTGCATGTCCCCAAGCTGAGACTGGGAGTTTTGATCTCATAAGCAACGGTCTGGCTATTAATTGTATGCATTTAATAAATAATTCTGCCAAACCGTTTTGTGTATGTACATGTGCCACAGAATACTCAACACTTACCCCCATGGACATACAATAATTATTAAACGCTTGGGACGTGAATTCACCAACATTATCAAGGCGTATAGTTTTCAAAGGAAAATCTGGAAAGTGTGCCCTTAACCGTATTATCTGGGCAACTAATCTTGCAAACGCCAAATTTCTAGTTGATAATAGGCAGACATGTGACCATCTCGTGGATGCATCAACAAGGACCATAAAATATCTAAACGTCCCACAAGGTGGGTGTATTGGTCCACAAATGTCTCCTTGTATTCTTTCCAGAAAATTTATTGTTTCCTTAGTTACTTTAACTGGTGATAGCCTAGTAATGAGTTTCCCTAGTGAACATGCTTCACACGTGAGATTCTTTGGGATAACTCTCCTTTCTTTCAAGGTGTGCCCATTAGTACTTGATAATATCTTTCGCATCATGTTAGAACTGGGATGGCCAAGCCGGTTATGCCAAAAAAATGAAATTTTTGGTAAATTCTTTGTTTACCATGGCATTTGCTTCTATCATTCCGATCTTAGCACAATAAAGGCCCGCAGAAATGGCAGGTATAGTCTCTAGGACTTTCTTATAGCCTTGGGTAATTTCAAAGATTTGAAGGAACTCTTTGTTACCTTCGTCCGTAGTTTCAACATGAAGACCATTCATTCGAATGTCTTTAAAGCTCAATAGGCTTCTCTTTGAACTGGGTGAATATAAAGCATCAGAAATATCTAGATGCGTGCCCTTAGGTAATAAAACATGGGCCTGGCCGTGGCCTTCAATCAAATTTGCTATACCCGCAATAGTGGTTACATTTTCCCTTTTAAGTATAAGATCAATGAAATATCTTTTATCTCTTAGAATCGTGTGGCTTGATCCACTATCCACAATGAACACATCCGTATCTTTCATTCTTCAAAAGAAAGTAATAATCGGATCTTTAGAGACTTTTATCATAGCATCCTTTTATTCCATTAAGTTTAAATGAAACCAATAACATAAAACCAAACACATAAAGTAGAAAACGTAAATGCAAGCAAAACACAAAACAGAAAATCGAAATCAACTTTGTCACTTAAGCAAATCTGAGGTTTCATAGTTTATCAAGTCATCTTGCTCATGATCAAAATCTCCTTCAATTATTTTCTAAGTATCATGAAAATTAAAGTCCAGGCGTATGATGCAAAACAAGTCGTGGATGCATGATGCTTATTAAACAAGTTTTAAGTTTCTAACAACCTAACATAATGTGTCTACATGTTCAGGATGCAAACCTATCAAGCAAATTCTAAACCGTTTATGATGATGATTGATTTTAATATGTTCGGATTTTAAGCAAGGCTTGTTCGGTTAATATGATGCAGATTCAGGTTCAGGATTAACAATCAAACCAATCGATCAATACAAACAAACAAACAAATGGAATCAATTTAAACCATGCAACCAAATTCGGACAGAAGGTTCTCTGTCGATCGACGGGTGCTTAGTGTCGATCGACACGGTTTAATTAAAACAACAGATTCGGGCAGAAGGTGCAGTGTCGATCGACAGAGACTAAGCGTCGATCGACACGGGATTAATTCAAGCAATAGGTTTCCGATTTTAATCAGTCTAGGTTAGATACAAATTAGGGTTCCATTTAGGTGATAAATTATGAAACAGGATGGAATCACTTAAACAATCAAACAACAAGAACGAGCATAATTTAGGATTCAAAACGAGCATGATTAAAACGAGTAAGATTTAGGATTAGGGTTTCTCATAGTTTCGATTTTAACATCAATTAAACGAACATGATTTAGTTTTAGGGTTCTCTCGGATTTTAATGATTTTAGGGTTTTGTTGTTCTTAGGATTTCGATTACTTACCTTAACCTCGTGATTGTTCTTCTAGTTCGCTGTAACCGTTGATAGGCTGTATGAACTACTTCTAGTTCGCCGTAACCTTTGATAGGCTGTATGAACTATGAGTTTGAGCTCGGAATTGAACAGTAACGCCGGATGAACAGTACGTCGATGAACAGTACCGATGAGCAGTGACACATGAACAGTACGCGTGAACAGTACGCGTGAACAGTACCGATGAATAGTACGATGAACAATAATCGCGTTTTTGTGTTTTTAGGGTTTTAGGGAGCAACTCGTGCTGATAACGTGTTGTGAATCAAGAGAATCGAATGAGGAAAATCATATATTATTTCATTAGGAAAAGATCCTTTATATAAGGATCAATACATGAGAAAAAAAAATTGTTTTTCCTAAAGGGAAAAAGAAAGTACATAATAAGTAAATCCTTGTTCAACAAAGAATCATTAAACCGGCCCTAAAGACTAAGTATAGATGGGCCGTAAATGGGTCATAACTAGTTATGATAATCCACTATGATTTATAGCAGTGCTGAATTTTTTGGTATTTATAAAAAGTGTTTACGAGATTATAACACGTCATATCAATTTTCCTGTTTATAAAGAATTATTTAGATATTCAAATAAATTTATTGTAGTTTGTACGTGTGTAGGGTAAATTATGTAAAATAAGTTTAGAAAGTAAGGATTATATATAAGATTAATAAGTTAAAAGTATGATTTAGAAAATTCATTAAAAATGGAGGCACAAATAAATGCCAAAAAGTTGAAGAAGAAAATATATATATATATATATATATATATATATAAACAATAGAATTCATACACAAATAAATACAAACACTAACAATAGAATTCATAAAAAGAATACAAAAGTAAACACTCGTTGACAAAAAAATTATATAAAAATAAATAAATACAAACACTTCTTACAACACCCCATGAAGACATAGATCAATGCATTTTTCTATAAGTGGAGCCTCTACAAAATTTGATGAAATTGGGAGCCGAGACTAATTAGAGTCAAAGTAGTGTTCATGTGGACAAGATCGATGATGTGGATGAAAATAGGCGATCAACAAGATTCATAAACCTCTTGTGGGAATCAAGTCTTGGAAATCTAAAAGAGGAGATAGCCATGATAAAGTTGAATATGGCAATCAAATTTCAACATTTCTTAACCTCAATTAACCGGCTCAAAATGACATTTAAATGTGTTCAAAAACCTTGGCATGACCAAAACTACATGAACCACTGAATAAACCGGACTAACTACTACGTCGAGACCATAGCTAGAAGCAACGAAAGCTTTTTTTCTATACGACCATGGGCTCACCCTTAAGATTTGTCAAATAGTTTAAATTTAATGTTGTTGGACATTATTCTAAATAGACCTCTAGTTCGATGATCAGATCACCCAAAATTATTTAAAATAAATTACACTGCTTACATATGAAGAAGGGCCATTGTTATTGCAAAGAAAATTACATGGACTAACAAGGGAAGAAAACAAAAGTAGAGGGACTTGTCAGAAAAAATGTAACATCACAAATCACACCACATCAGGCAATGCAAAAGCAAGCAAGCCTCTTTCTGTATTCCAGCCTTTTCTTACTATCCTTATATCAACAATATTTCGAATGACCTAGGGTTTTTTAATTAACGTTTTTTAGCCTCCAGAGTCTAGAGGTTAACATTTTCACTTACAATATTTTTTTTTGATCAAACTTACAATATTAAAATAAGGAAGTAAATAGGGAAAAAAGACCCAAAAAAACAAGAGAGGTGCATGTTAGCGCAAACCAGTCTCGTCTCGTACGCACTGCCACTGGTGGTACCGTGTTGTTGTTACAAGTGGTGGTAGTAGTAGTACACTACACACGTCAATTCTATGCTTTCTATATATTTACTTTATTTTCTTTTACTCGAGCCAATTATATTGTTCAAACTATAAAATCACGAGAAATTCTATAATATGCTACCAACTTTTTTTAATTCCAAAAATACTATTTTTTCAATAGTTTCAAAAATATCACAAATACAAATATTAATTTTTAATAAATTGTAATTAAAATTATTGGTTTTGGGTTAACTATTCATAAAGTAGGATATAATTTTAGGGGGTAGGGTTTGAGTTTGGGATTTAGGATTGAGATTTAGATATTAAAACTTCACTTTAATTTTGTAGTATTTTTAGAATTTTGAACAAAAATAGTATTTTGTAACTTTTCAGAAAAAGGGGCATTTTTGAAAATCGCACTAAAATTATCTTCATATTGGTTATATTGTCGAGAAATAGCTCTTCTTAAAAATGGTATAAAATTTTAAAGTTTACCCCAAAACAATGTATAATTCTTTACTAACTAGCCAAGTTGTTTTGAATTAAAAGTCAATGAAATTTAACACAAATTATCATAATTTTTTATTTTAAAAAAAAAACTGTATTGATAACATGCATATTTTATTTCATCTTCATATTGGTTATATTGTCAAGAAATAGCTCTTCTTAAAATAGTATAAAAGTCAATGAAATCTAACACAAATTATCATATTTTTTATTTTTTCCAAAATTGTATTGTTAATATGCATTATCAAGAGTTTGAATTTTGATAATTACACAACAAATACATTAATACAAACCATTATGCTACGTGTTTTGGTTGAATTCTCCAAATATAGAACAAGAGTCTAATTTGTGATCCTTCTCATTTTATTCGCATACCAAAATTCAAATTAAATGATAAAAAAAAATGTTATTTTGTTCTTTCTATTCCCACCCAAAAAATTAGATAAAAATGGAAAAAAAAAATACTCTTGTTTTGTTTACTTACGTCAATCTTCTCATCCATTTGCCAATTATTATAACAGACTAGGTGAGTATCCGCGCATACGCGTGGGTTTGCTAACATACAATTTTTTTTTCAAAATTAAAATTGGTTTTAGAATTTGATATTATATATCCAAAGTGTTTTAACATTCTTGTCAAATAAAGGTAAATTCACTCGTAACTTTCCATGGAAATGTAATGTGTTTGTCAATCTAATATTATTTTTAATCATAAACCAAACCAAAAGATAAATGGTCCAGCGTGGTTTTATGATCAGTTTGCTCAAGAAGCAGTTTTGTGGCATCATTATTCCTTTCACTTTATGATGTTGGTGCTTGTTTTTATTTATCTCTATGTTGCGTATGGGTTGCTCTGTTTCATGTGGAATTTGGGTTGCTTTGTCTCATGTTGCTCTGTTACACAATGTTAAAAAAAAGAAAAGATATTGGCCTACATAGGTTTCCATCATTTTCTTAAAAAATATGTTGGGAGTTTTTTGAACAAAAATTTGAAGGCAATAATGAAATTTGATTCGACCAAAAGCCAGCTCTCGAATGCAACACTTTTTTTTATATGATAAATAAACTGACGACACATACTCGAGAACTTAATTTATGTATTTCAAAAACCTGACTTATTTAGTTCAGAAGCACAAGATGATCATCGTCCACTAATTAACCCACATTTTACTTCACTGCTATTGATTCATTTGTTCTTACCCCCACCATGCACTCTGTTAGGAGACTACATCCATTCTTATTGTTCTAGCCAACAATCCTTTCCAAATTGTTTTTTTGCTTTAAAATTTAAGAGCTTGTAGATAACTGATATATATGGTGTACGAATTTTCATATTTAAGTTGTAAAAGTAAATGAACAAAAAGATACATCACAAATCCATACAACCATTTCAAGACTATATTCCTCAACTCATTTACAAACATCTATTGGTAAAATTTTATCTCGGATTCAAGCCTTGTTTTTTGACCTATGAATCATAAGAGGCATTGAAAGAGACCAACAAATCACTATATATATATTTATCCGTTGACTTGAGATATTGGACCATGTACATAATCGCTTGTAGTACTATTCAAAAAAAATTGTGTGCGGTATGATTCGTTTGAAGACGAGATTGATGAAGCAAAGTTAGGTCACCTTTCCTCTCCTATTCCTCATTTGACTCTCAAACAAAGTTCAGCTTCTGTGAAGGGTTCCATGACAATATTCAAATTAGTACTCATTTAAATAAAAAACGGAAAGGTGATTCTAATGAGGAAGGAGATTTATAATAGAGCGCAACTTATCAAAGGACATGCATGTTTGTTGGGGCATACGTTAAAGAAACCATTGGGATAAAATTAGGGCTGGGCAAATTATCCGTTAGATTTGCTCCGATCCGTGATCCGTTTTGATCCGATCCGAAAAATTCGAATATCCGTTATAAATCAAAACAAAGCAAATAGTAAAATCTACGATCCGTCTAAAGCAAAGCAAATCATAAATACTAATTTTAAAAATCCGAATATCCGATCCGATCCGTAAATTACATATATGTACATATAATATGATATACCTACAACATATATTTGCATTTTTTAACCTTTTCAATACATTGAACGGATATAGTTATAGTAAATTTACGTAGTTACTAATTTTGTAAATCAGTTGTCTCATATTTTTATCTAAAAATAATAATAAATGTTTCGTAGTCCACCATTTTTTCTTTCACTTTTCATTTTATTTTTAGTTATATCAAATAAAATTATCTAACTTATATTATTTTTTCACTAATTAGTTTATAATTTATACTGAAAAAATAACTTTT
Source organism: Draba incana (assembly GCA_963576765.1). Lineage (NCBI taxonomy): Eukaryota > Viridiplantae > Streptophyta > Magnoliopsida > Brassicales > Brassicaceae > Draba > Draba incana. The sequence goes on along the minus strand of OY755214.1, from coordinate 26,104,395 downwards.
TGAAAAAATAAAATATTTTTCTTTCGTTTTTTTCAGTTAAAACAAATATCCGCAAATATCCGAATATCCGCAAATATCCGGAAAAAAATCCGGATATCCGTAACTCCAAATATCTAAAATTTTCAAAGCAAAGCAAATCGGAAAATTTAATATCCGTGAATAACAAATCGAATCACAAATACTATAATTTTTCCGGATATCCGATCCGCACCCAGGCCTAGATAAAATACATGAGCAGTTTTAGAACATGGCTAGTTTTGCAGTGCCATGATCTGTAACATTAAGTTAACAACAATTGATCAAGATTCATAGCAAAATAAACAAAAGTTGACAGGAGAAAATATAATAGACCTAGTTTGTTCTTATCCTCCTCAAAATTTTATTTCGGCTAGTAAATCTTCGACTTAAACAAAACTATGATTAATTCTATTAGCACATATATTGAAGACTGTTGAAAACTAAAGTGGAGATATAACAATATACCATCACGTTACATATTCTCTGAACAAATAGCAAAATATACCTACTCGAAAGAATCTCTCGGATGGTGGCACTGGCCATACATGCCGGTTGACGATGGTAGTAAGTGGGAACCCTACATGACAGATGGACTTATGTCATAAGAGAACATAAAGAGAGGTGAGACTTCCTAGCCTCAGAGATAAATAAACTTCTCAACCGTTGATGCCTCTATATACAAATTCTCAATTCCTATATTAGTTCGGAGCCTCCATTCCAAATCCCAACTAAACATTTAACATTATATGATTCGTATGAATAATCTTGATTTTTGTTTTTCCAAAAATCTGAAATTGAAACATAGATATCGAAGAGACGGACCAATGTAATCATTCCTTGAATGGCGTAGAAGAGCTTGTAGTTATCTAGATGGTTCACCTCGTGATATCGACCATTTGCAGAGTTATGCACCACATTTTCGTCAGCACAGTCAAATGCATGCGTTTGAGTCTCTGGACAATGCGAAATCGCAAAGTGCCACCCTCCCTTTGAGATGGCTTCCTTTCGATCACTGCCACAGCTTGTAAAAGTTCAGGACCGATTCTGTAAGAGAAGTTATTAACTTTGGTAGGAGATCTCAGTTGTTAGATCGAAATAGAAGACTTACCAAGTGATTCACAAAACCGGGGGAGAGACAACGGAAAGGAAAAAAAATCTAAGAAAATCTGATATCTCTACAGCTCTGAGATCCAGAAGGGTAATGTCAGGCTCGTATTTTACCCTCTTGCTTTCGTCCAGCTTTGTGCCCTACTCAGATTTTGTTAACATTATTGAAGCGTGTTGTTTGATATTACGAATCCACTATATAATGTCTGCAAATAAGGCAAGAAAACAGGTCTAAAACAAAGCAGAATGTAAGACCAAAGATGTTATGTGTAGATATAGAAGAAAATTTACTGTTGAAGGATGACTCGTCTGTGACATCATACACAAGCAAAATGCCCATTGCCCCTCGGTATTAAGCTGCATAAGCATAAACGAAAATAAGAAGTGAACACAAAATTCCGAAAACTGCTTGCAACAAAAGAGACTTATCAATTTCAATCCCCAAAGCATCAACTATACAAAAACATCAGCCATTATATTAAGTGACTTTTAAGTCTTAATTCTGTCTAGTTCAATTAGTAGGACAATGCATGGTAAGTACTCTATTAGAGAAAGCAGGTCATCTGAAAAGAGGTCTCACTAACCAATAGTGATGGTTCGAAAACGTTCTTGACCAGTGGTATCCTAAATCTGGAGTTTGATGCGTTTTCCATCAAGCTCAGTAGTTGTTATCTCAAAATCAATGCTGCATCAAAAATTCCAAAGAGAAAAGAGTCAGTGATACATCTAACATACATTCACGGTCTCTAATCTCTTTACATGGGTAAAACAATACAAACACAATAGTGGTGATGAAGCTAGTGCTGCCTCAGGCTCAGGCTCCTATTTCAAAAGAAATAAACTATAAAAACAGGATTCGAGCAACACGATGATGATGAATAAGCAACACGTAATTACATCGTCACTGAAGTCGCTGTCAAACTCATCAGCAATTTCACCTTCTGCTTCATAGTTATCATCATGTTCTTCCTGCACAACATTCATACACACAAAAGTTTCAACATTTGCAATTACAAATCAATTCCAATCTCTAGCAAAAGGAAAATTAACCTCTTTAAGAGCTTCTTGATTCCAAAACTGTTCATCTTCTTCTACTTCGTCATCGAGCAACTTAGTCATCCTACAAACAAACAAAAAACTAATGAAGAAAGATTCCAAACCATATGTCACATAGAAGCTTAGTTGGAGTGGTGCTTACCGTTTACCCCGTGTTGCTCGGGTTGTACGGTCCAAGAAAACCATTTGCTCTTCTTGATCGCTTTCCATTGATGATAGCTTACTTGTGATAAGACCCCCTTCTAAGACCCGGCCGATTTGTCGTTTAATCTCTCATCGTGACGATTTTGATCAAGTAGGGTATGAAATTCAAGTAATGGGCGAAAAAATCGTGGTAATCGGAGCTCTAATCGGTATTTTTTCACCTTCAGATCGTGGCCAAGGGAGAGAATGCACGAAGAAGACGAAGCGTAGTCCTTCTCATCATCGAGAGTAATTTGGCCTTTTCGAAATCATAAAGAAAATAACTCTTTTCAATCTGAGGTTACGGTCGTATAACGGAAAAGAGGAGAAATTTACCCAGAAATGTAGGCTTTTGAACATTTATTTGAAGAACGATTTAATATCTTAGCGTAGAGAATCTCAAAGGTTTTTTTTCATCACGCGGAAGAGAAGTCGATTCCTTACCCAAAAAAAAAATATATATATATATATATATATATATATATTTGCCACGTGTCAATCTCTGGAGAATGCTAGGCAACTATTAGTTAATGCTCTATCTATTAACCCAAGCTGCAAATGCCAACATTCAAGAAATTACAAGAGATTCAGCAGCAAAAGACAAAACATAGGTACTACAACACACTTTCACCTTTACCAAATTGAATTTTTCGTCGGTTGGGATAAGGTGTTTAGTACAATAAACAGAAAATCTAACTGAGTCTCTTTGTGTTCCCATTCCATTCACAAACATAAGAAAAACTTCATTTTTGATTAAAAAATTGCTCAAAAAACTTAATGATTCTCCTAAAAGAGCATTACAAGCAGACTGAATACAACATATTTTAGACAGTTATCACAATACGAAAAGAGACACACCTGTTTATGGAATCAATGGAAGTACTGACATGATCCTAAAGATGACGGAAGCAGTGTAAACCAGTTAGCTCATCCACAACCTCAGAAAACGAAAAACCATTTTAACTTCTTAAGAAAGAACACCGCAAGCATCTAAAAGTATCCAACATCAATCGCAGATGAACCCACCAACAAACCCAAGAAAAAATAGATTAAGAGGAGTTGCATATCTATTAGTAGGAGCTTGGCAGGAAAGATTAATGAAGGTAAACCCAAAAGGATTCATGATTTTGCAGTTTGGAGGAACAAAATTTATAGCTTTCTATGTAAAAATATACACTCAAAATTGTATCAGCATAATGCACATTACATTGACCACCAGGTCCACCGCCATGAATATTTACCTGCAAATTGTAAACAAATGAACTAAAAGACTCCATTTTTCTTGCCGATTGATTTATAGATAACAAAATAGAAGAAACTAAGCTTAGAAAGAAATCTTTTTTCAATAACCAAAACTTTGTAATCAGGTGAGAGAGTTTAGCCCTAATTGCTCTATAAACTCCATGTGCTCCAACATTAACAACAACCAAAACCTCATTATCATCTTTTCAACCTTTTCAATTTTATTGAGTATTCAACATATTCAGAGAAATAAAACTACGAAATTTCAGGAATATAGTTCCTCCATGAGATTCATAAATTTTTCGTCATAAGTTACGGTTACAAGAGCGTTTATGCAATACAACGCTTGATAACTGACATGAAAGACTCAGTACCATCCCATATAATTCTCATACCTTCCTCTCCTACTATGGGAAATTAGTGTCTAATATTTTAGAGAGTTAATTGAACTTAAGCGAAATTTTAAATAGGAGTTAAAATGGAAAATAAGATACCAAAAAATGATTTTGCCATCGTGACTACAAAGAATTTAATGGTGGTTGGATACGGCCACGCTTATTCGAAGCTTACATGATAGATGTGTATGGTTTCTCTTGAAGCCAAGTGAGACTAAGAGTTCAATCGTTAGGTTTGGAAAAGTGAAGACTAATAGAAGATGAAGGAAGACGAATGGAGATAACAAAATTTTAGTCGACTATTAGCCAATTTATTTGCTCTGCAAGTGAACCTTTCATCGTCATCGGCGTTACATACGAGAAGAGAGTTAATATTTAGGGGGTTTTTAAAAATAAAAAAAAAAGCAAAAGTTGATGATGCCACGTGCCAATCACTTAGAGTGCCACGTGTCCTCTCCATGGAGAAAGTTGGCCTCTTGTTATATAGTAGTAGATTGAAGTTTTGGGTCTTCGGTTTATAGTCTCTCCTAATATCCCAAATCAAGTTTTAGATGCCGATTAAAAGAATAATTTTTCATCCTAAAAGAAAATTGAATCCAAAACACAAAAGTAATCAACCATTTATATTACCACTCCACTAGACCATCATCTCTCTAAAAGTTTGTCACTCTTATTGAAATGAAAATTTTGTATACATCCGTATTACCAATTTTACATGAAATGAAGTAAAAATGAAATAAGACTTTTTCCCCCGGTTATGCTAGCATCCCATCCCAAACCAATTTGCCATCTTTATTTATGCCTTATTTATGTGTAAAGCAAGTTTTCACAAAATTGGCATAAAACAATAAAGAAAAATAGCTCAACAGAGAAAGTATCCACCATACGGGTCCGTATCAGCTTTCCTACCTGATTCTCCCTCCCCACAAACCACAACACAACCTACACTCTCTCTCTCTCTCTCTCTCTTTCTCTCCACATCAATCCAAGAAAATGCTCTCTGGTTTTCACTTTTCTTCTTCTTCTTCTTTAAATTCATAGCAACACATACATAATTCAGTGGAAAGAAAGAAATTTTTAATAAACCCAAGAAATAAAAAAGCATTCATTTTTCTTCTTTTGTTGCTTTTGCTTTTCTTTCTCTCTTTTTCCTTTGTGGGCACAAAACATCAACAAAGTAATGATTTTTTTTTTGTGTTTCTTCATTTTTGGTTTGCTAAACTAATCTAAAGCTTTCGTTCATGGTAGTGATGAGGATAACAATGAAGAATCCTTATGTTCTCATCTCTTTCTTGTTACTCTGTTTCTCGACTTGTTCTCTCTCTTCTCAACCTAGAAACCCTGAAGGTAAAAAAAAAGCATCAAACCCAAAAAAAAAAGATTCCTTTTTTTATTTCAAAGTTTCAAAATTTACAAACCCAAATAATCGATTTTTGGGTTTTTTTTTTTGTTTACAGTGGAGGCTTTGATAAATATAAAGAACGAATTACACGATCCTCATGGTGTGTTGAACAACTGGGATGAGTTTTCTGTTGATCCTTGTAGCTGGACGATGATCTCTTGTTCTTCTGACAACCTCGTAATTGGCCTGTGAGTAATTTATTTTTGTTTTTTGTTTTCATTTTGTATGAAACTCCATTAATGGCGCTTTCTCCAATTGCAGAGGAGCTCCAAGCCAGTCTCTTTCGGGTACTTTATCTGGGTCAATCGGAAATCTCACTAATCTCCGACAAGTGTAAGATTAAGACAGTCACTCTCTCTTGTTTCTTTCTTCATAATATTACAAAACCCAAAAATATCTCACCTTTTTGTTTTTTTTTTTTTGTTGTTTTTTGGATTTTTGAAGGTTATTACAAAACAATAACATCTCCGGCAAAATCCCACCGGAACTCTGTTCTCTTTCCAAATTACAGACTTTGGATTTTTCCAAGAACCGGTTTTCCGGTGAAATCCCTGGTTCGGTTAACCAACTTAGTAGCCTCCAATATCTGTAAGTCTCTCTTTACAAATGATGTTGTTCTTTAAATCAAACAAAGTTGGTTTCTTTAACCTCGTACGATTCTGTAATGATTTTGTTTAGGAGGATGAACAATAACTCATTATCTGGGCCCTTCCCTGCTTCTCTGTCTCAAATCCCTCACCTCTCGTTTTTGTGAGTCTTTTAGTTTTTCTTTACTTTCTTCTTCTTCCTTTTTTTTTTACTCATGTGTGTTTTTGATTTTTGTGTTTCAGAGACTTGTCTTATAACAATCTCAGAGGTCCTGTTCCTAAATTCCTTGTCAAGACCTTCAAGTAACTAAAAACTTTTAACTTTTCTTTTGAGCATTTCAAGAAATTCTTCTTCTTGTCAAATATTTATAATTTTTTCACTGTTTTAAATGTAGTGTTGCTGGGAACCCATTGATCTGTAAGACTAGTCCACCTGAGATTTGTTCTGGATCAATCAATGCAAGCCCTCTATCCGTCTCTTTACGATCATCTTCCGGTACATCCTCGCTTTGACTATCTCGGTTTGTTTTTCGGTTTATAATCCGTTGTAATGAGTTTTACGGTTTGGGATTTGTAGGACGGAGGACTAACATATTAGCGGTTGCTCTTGGCGTCAGTCTTGGCTTTGCTATTAGTGTAATACTCTCTCTCGCGTTCATTTGGTATCGAAAGAAACAAAGACGGCTAATGATCCTTCGCATAAATGGTTCGTCAATTCCAAGATTGTGCTTTTATGTTAAGATTTTGTTGTCCAAACTTTAAAATTGTGTCTTGTTTTTGTAGACAAGCAAGAGGAAGGGTTACTAGGATTGGGAAATCTAAGAAGCTTTACATTCAGAGAACTCCATGTAGCTACGGATGGTTTTAGTTCCAAAAACATACTTGGTGCTGGTGGATTCGGTAATGTTTACCGTGGAAAGCTTGGGGACGGGATTGTGGTTGCGGTGAAACGATTGAAAGATGTTAATGGAACCTCTGGGAATTCGCAGTTTCGTACCGAGCTTGAGATGATCAGCTTAGCTGTTCATAGGAATTTGCTTCGGTTAATCGGTTATTGCGCAAGTTCTAACGAAAGACTTCTTGTTTACCCATACATGTCCAATGGCAGCGTCGCTTCTCGGCTTAAAGGTACTATAAAAACCGATTTTTGTATTTAATTACAGATTGAAATGAGTTAATTTGATTTTGTTACGGTTACAGCGAAACCGGCATTGGACTGGAACATGAGGAAGAAGATAGCGATAGGAGCTGCACGAGGTTTGTTTTATCTACACGAGCAATGCGATCCAAAGATCATTCACCGAGATGTGAAAGCAGCAAATGTTCTCCTAGATGAGTTTTACGAAGCTGTCGTTGGAGATTTCGGGCTTGCGAAGCTACTCAACCACGAGGATTCACATGTCACAACCGCAGTTAGAGGAACGGTCGGTCACATTGCACCCGAATATCTCTCCACCGGTCAGTCATCTGAGAAAACCGATGTCTTTGGGTTCGGTATACTCTTGCTAGAACTTATTACAGGAATGAGAGCTCTCGAGTTTGGCAAAACCGTTAGCCAGAAAGGAGCAATGCTTGAATGGGTAAGCCCGTTAGCCGTTAATATAAAATTTACGTCAAAAATGTGATTAAAACATGTCTTAAGAGAATGAAATTTGTGTTGCAGGTAAGGAAGTTGCACAAAGAAATGAAAGTAGAGGAGCTAGTGGACCGTGAACTCGGGACGAACTACGATAGAATAGAAGTTGGAGAGATGATACAAGTGGCTTTGCTTTGCACTCAGTTTCTTCCGGCTCATAGACCAAAAATGTCTGAAGTAGTTCAGATGCTTGAAGGAGATGGCTTAGTAGAGAGATGGGCTGCTTCACATAACCATTCACATTTCTACCATGCCAATATATCTTACAAGACTATTACCTCTAATGATGCTAATGGCAATGACAAAACTAAACATCTCTTTGGTTCATCAGGATTTGATTATGATGATGATAATCAGGCTTTAGATTCATTCGCCATGGAACTATCTGGTCCAAGATAACAAATCTTCAAACTTTTGGAGATAATATAGACATGTATATACATATTACCCTTTTTTTTTTTGTTGAAAGGTGTTTTGTCTTTCTTTCTATTTTTGTTTTGGTTTGTCTTTTTTTTTTCTCTCAAACTCATTAATACTTATTAGAGAATTTTTGTTACCAATCATATGTTTTGAAGCTTGTGGTCCTGTGGAAGCAATGTTTAGTCAAACTTATGACCTTTCATGTGTTATCAAATTTACACAGACCAACAATTTAATGATACTTTGACTTGTACTTATAATTCTTTTTCTTTATACATTTAGTTTTCAATTTTACCATGTTGCATGAGTTTCCTCAAGACAATAGTATATAATTTTGTCTTATATGAAGATGTAAAATACATGATAGTTTTTATATACATATAACCTCAACAACTTTTACTAATTATAGTCTCATGATCTTTGGTTCTTCTTCTTAGATATTACTTCTTTTAATGTTGTCATCAATTCGTTATGCTTTGATCTTTTTATTTTGTTCTTACAATCACAGTCTTCATGCTATGACCCTATCTTAATCTTACAAAATGCTATATGTGACTCTTCTTGATCTGAGTTCCCAAGTCCATGTCTCTATGTTCTGTCTGAACAACAATGGAAATTGTTTGCCAAACAGTACTCTTATTCTTCATCATTTTCTCATTCTCCTTAGTTACCGAATCCAAGCGAATGGCTATGAAGCTGATACACCGTGAATCGGTGCCCCATCTCAACTCAAAAACTCGAGTTCCGACCACTCTAGAGGATCATATCCAACACTTAGCAGATATTTCATCAGCTCGGTTTAAGTATCTACAGAATTCGATCGATAAAGAGCTAAGCAACAGCGATTTCCAAGTCAATGTGCAACAAGCCATCAAGACATCACTGTTTTTCGTGAATTTATCGGTAGGACAGCCTCCGGTACAACAGTTTACTATCATGGACAGTGGAAGCTCACTTCTATGGATCAAATGTCTTCCTTGCAAACATTGCTCATCAGATCATACGTCTCATTCTATATTCAATCCGGCATTGTCTTCATCATTTGTAGAGTGTTCCTGCGACGACCCCTTTTGCAAGTACGCACCAAACGCACAATGCGGTCCCTCAAACAAGTGCGTGTACGAACAAGCATATATAAACGGTGCTGGCTCTAAAGGTGTTGTTGCTAAAGAACGGTTAACGTTCGCATTACCTAATGGAAACACGGTTTTGACCGAACCTGTTGCTTTCGGTTGTAGTCATGAGAATGGAGCTCAGTTGGAGAGGGAGTTCACGGGGATTTTGGGCTTAGGAGCTAAACCGACATCGCTGGCGGTTCAGCTCGGGTCTAAATTTTCTTACTGTATCGGCGATTTAGCTAACAAAAACTACGGTTATAATCAGCTGGTTCTAGGTGATGACGCAGATATTCTCGGCGATCCAACACCCATAGAGAAATCAGATGGGATATACTATATGACTCTTGAAGGGATTAGTGTTGGGGAGAAACAACTTAATATCGAACCGGTTGTATTTAAAAGAAGAGGGCCAAGAACAGGGGTGATACTCGACTCGGGCACAATCTACACTTGGCTAGCAGAAATAGCGTACCGAGAACTCTATAACGAAATCAAATCCATTCTTGATCCACAGTTAGAGAGATTCTGGTTTAGGGACTTCTTGTGTTACCATGGGAGAGTAAGCGAAGAACTAATAGGATTCCCCGTAGTGACATTTCACTTTGAAGGCGGAGCTGAGCTTGCTATGGAGGCTACAAGCATGTTTTATCAGATGCTAGAGTCGGATGTGTACCATAACGTGTTTTGTATGTCGGTGAAGCCAACGACAGAACATGGAAGGCAATTTAAAGAATTCACAGCTATTGGACTAATGGCTCAACAATACTATAATATCGCTTACGACCTCAAAGCACAAAACGTACATCTCCAGAGAATTGACTGTGTTCTACTCAATGACTATAACCCATCGTGATATGTTATGTAGATAGACACATCAATGTAATAGGGATTCACAGAGCCTAGACTAGTATATCTGAGTCTAACTCTTACCAGGTTATTCGAGACATTGATTATAGTTTGTATTGTATAACGATAAAAAAAATACTGCTATTCTACTACTCCACTGTTTGTTTATCTGACTGACCAATCATTTTGACGTATGCAAAACTTAACGGTGTTCTTTCCTCAAAATCTCATTCATTACAAGAGAAATAAAGAGATGATCCAGAGTAGAAGCACAATAAGGAGAACGAAACTCGCCTATTCATCCTATCAGAGTTCATAATAACTTCGAATCTACGACGAAGTTATTTTCCCAAACAGAGAGTAACTAGCTTAGTACAAAAGAGATGATTACCAGTGATGCATATACCGAGCTAAGAAGACCTTCCCACTGGTTCAAGAGCTTCAACAGTGACAATGCTATTTCCTCTAATCACCTACACCAAAACCAAACCAAAAAGGTAAATTTCGTATAAAGCAACAAAATTTTGATAACAAGATTTTTTTCGTACACAATATCGAGAGACTTACCACCATTCCAATATCTGTTTTATCGTCACCGTTCACCTCCACCGTGTTATCAACAACAAGATTCATGAACTGGTCGAACCCGCGAAGAGTTCCAACAACCATTCGGTTCGCATTAAGCTTGACTGCATTAGAAATACAAATTGATCAACATACACAAAACAAGGTTATAAACTGATTAAATCGCTGAAAATCAAATTATAATCTAAGAAAGCTACTACAACAAACCAACATTATAAAAATTTATAAAGCAGACTCAGATTGATAATTCCCAGAATACATAATCAAATAATTAGCGAAAGATTCAAGCAAATCATATCTCAGAGAAGACTAGGCGAAACCAAAATTCCACTAAATATATAATAATAAGAAACTTGAATAAAGATAATTGAACTTACTTTGGAGCTTCTTATCCATGTATCTGCATCAAACGAAACGAAGACAAAATTAAACAAAAGAAATCAGAAACACGAATATACATATGTAAACAGAATCGAAAGAATAGGAACCAAGGAGAAAGGCTTACTTCTTGAGATCCGGAGGCTGACCTGAACGACTCATGGTTGCAGAATCGGAATTGAGCTTAGGGTTTTCTTACTCGAAGCTAGACGAAGAAGAAGAACAAGCACTCTGCACAGAGATTTACTGAAACCCTAAAGTTTTGATTTTTTAGAAGCCAATGTGATATTATTATTAATGTCTTTTTCTCTGAGCCTAATTATGGCCCAATAACTTTCAGACCCATCAACAAGTTTTCGAAACGGCCCAAATTATTATTATTTTATAGCTTGAATTTGTGATAAAATTATTCGTCTATATATAAATGGTCGAAGAAGACATAATAACTCTTCCCAGTTTCAAAATTTGATGACCGTTGTGTAACTTGTGTTGTGATCATCTTCTTCGTTTCATTCTCTCTTACGAATCCATAACAAAACAAAAAAAAAACTAATCCCATCTCTTTCATGAAAACAAAAACGGATCCGAAGGTATAATCGATCGGTGTGATAAACCGATGATCGACGAGACGTGAGTTTTTTTTTTTTTTTTTTTTTTCTCATCGTTTCTTATCTCTTTTTATGATGTTTGAGTTTTAGATTCTATCGAAACGAATTGTGTAATGATTTTTTTTTTCAGTTTTGATATTCGAGTTTCGGATGCTTTTGAATTGCTTTCAATTTTGTGGGTTTCGGTTTTTTTGTTGTTGTGACGAAGAAACATTTGTTGGTTAGGGTTATTGATTTACGTTCTCTAGGAATATTTGATTAGTTTAATTAGGGTTACTCATATATGTTCTGAGGAATTAAAATAGAAATTGCATTGATAAGAATCTCTCGATTTAAAAGCAAGAGTGGATTTTCTTGCACGATCGTTATTTAAAGAATCTTAGAATTGGGAAAAATGGTGGTTTTTGTCACTTGAAATATTCAATATTATCTTAGACCATGGTGAGATATTTCTTCATTCTACATCTTTTATTTACCCCATCAATCAACATATTTTACAGATTCGTCTCATTTCTTGTACTTTGATTTGTTTCAGACTCGTTTGTAGGTGAACAGAATTACCAGAGTTGGTCTTGCTTTTCCGGAATTTGAATAAGGTTAGTTGGACACTTGGACTTAATTTATTCGAGGCTAAATCTCTCTATATAGATTAGGTGTCCACTAGATGAGTATGAGCCAAACCAGATGAATATTTTAGATTTGCCAAAACTAATTATTGAAACTTGACTATTTAGCATAGTTGTGATAACAATTCGAACATGGAACTCTGTCAGTTTCTGACTGATCGTTAGAGGTGACATGATCGTTTTGTAGTCACTTCATAATGTAATACTGTCAAATTTCTAGTTAATATGGAAGATACCTAACCATAATGCATACCTTTTATGGAAAAAATAGAGGAATTCGTTTTAGAGGAAGATTAGATTGTCGGGTTTATTAATGAAACTTGACTGTTTAGTATAGTTATGCAAACAATTCGAACATGAAATCCTGTCAGATTCTTACTTATCGTTACAAATACCATGAACGCTTTGTTATCATTTCATAATGCAAAACAATTAAGTTTCTAATTAATATGGCAGATATAAGCTTAACACCCTCCTCCTTAACCACAATCCAAACCTCTTAGAGAAAAGAAAAGGTTGTTGTAGTCTTGTAGATGTGATTGATTGTATAGATGTATGTTCAAACCCAACGAAAAGTGATAACATAGATAGTAAGCATCAAGCACACTTTAACTAATTAGTATGCATTCTAGAGTTACGTCTTTTTAAAAAATTCGTTTTATGAATAGAATGCATCCTAGAGTTACATCTTTTCAAGAAAACCGGTTTTTTTTTTTGTGAAAATAAATCATAGGATAGAGTTTTTTGGGGAAAACGTACTATTTCACCCCCAATAGTTTCAGATCTACCCCAAATAGTTTGCTCGTATTGTAACACCACAGAATAAAATTAGTACAATTATTTTACCCTATTTTGGAATTTCGCATCCATTTCACCACAAAATAAATATGAACTCATAATTCTCCCCCAATCCGTGTAATCGTGGTTAACTGTAGACCAATCACAACTTCTGAACCGTTTAAGAAACAGTAAACCGTGACTTATCCAATTTACGATCCGATTAGAACACTAAACCGATGTTGACCATTTTAAACATAATTTGACCCGGTTTTATCAACTCTTTAACGAGAAAGAAAAAAAAAATCCCAAATTCAATCTCTCTCTTTCACCGAAGAACCCTAATTTTATCAATTCTCAAAATTCCAAAACCACATTTCGAAATCGAGCAAATCGTTGGACAATGGAAGATGAAATGGCCTTCGGGCCTCCAATTTCAACATATGATTCACCTGAGGATAAAGAAGATCGAGATGAGAGGATGCAATTCGACTTGGAGCAAGCTCTGGTCGAGTTTGTCGATGAACCGCCGATTAGACACAATGTGTGTCCTGATGCGGATAGTGATGACGATGAGGAGATTCAGCGAGAGTATACAAGGAAGCATAAAGTTAGAAGAGGCGACAGAATTTTATACGATGGACAAGTGTTCTTGAATAAAGTTGCGTTCAAGGAAGCCGTGCTTGATTATGCAATGAACACAGGTACAAATATCAAGCAATACAAGTACGATCCTCTGAAGGCTGGTTTTCGGTGTATCGGAGGAGACAAAGATGGTTGTTCGTGGCGTATCTACTGTTCAATACAACGGAAAATTGGGAAGTGGAAGGTGAAGAAATTCCACAGTAAGCACACTTGTATTCCAAATGGTAAGTGTGCTATGTTTAGGACTCCAGTTATTGCTCGTTTATTTCTCGACAAAATCAGAGCCGATGAAGCTTATTCAAACCGTTGAAGATGGAAGAAATAATTAAGGCGAATTGGAAGATAACTGTGTCTAGAGGTCAGTGCCAGCAAGCAAGGTACACAGCTTTGGATTGGATAGAAAAGGAGTATGCAGAGCATTTTGTTCTTATCCGGAATTACAAGGGTGAGATACTTGATTCAAACCCTAATTCTGCTGTTGAGGTTGAATGTATCACGAACGAAGCTGGTGAAGATGTTTTCAATAGGTTTTATGTTTGCTTTGACAATCTTAGGAGATCTTGGAAAGAAAATTGTAGGCCTCTTATAGGTTTAGATGGTAGTTTCATGAGGGCTAATATGAAAGGTCAAGTCTTGGTAGCTTTAGGTCGGGATGCAGATAATGCGATATATCCTGTAGCATGGGCTGTTGTTCCAGCTGAGAACTTTGATAATTGGGAATGGTTTTTGAAGCATATCAAGATAGATTTGGATCTAGGAGATGGAGAAGGGTTCATTATCATCTCTGATAGGCAGAAGGTATATAATCTACTATATATTTCAGCTTGTGTTGTTTTGTTTATGTGTAGGAGTAGAAGCTCATGTGGTTTCTTTTATTTGCAGGGTTTGATCAAAGCTGTGAATCTTCTACTGCCAAGAGTTGAGCATAGAATGTGTGTCAGACACATCTATGGAAATCTCAAGTCTAAATACGGGAAGAAGCTTGACATGAAGTATTTGTTATGGGAGCTTGCATGGAGCTACAATGAGGCTGAGTATAGGGTCAATCTGGACAGAATATCAGTGTATGATTCCGCTGTATTTGCTGATGTGATGAAGACTAAGCCGGAAACATGGAGTAGAGCATTTTTCAAGATTGGTGATCAATGTTGTGAAGATGTGGAGAACAACTCAATTGAGTCCTTTAACAAAACTATTGCCAAAGCTAGAGAGAAGCCACTTGTTCCAATGTTGGAGACAATTGCTACATTAGCAATGGTGAGGATCTCTAAAAGAGATGTTGAAGCATGTGTATGGACGGGTTCTTGCACACCTTATGTAGGTGAGTATCAAGAGGTTTTACATAAGGACGCAGCTCTATGCACTGTAAAAAGGAGCATTAATAACACATATGGAGTGGAGCTTCATGGTTGTGGTTATAGAGTTAGTTTACCAAATAGGACTTGCACATGTAGAAGGTTTCAGCTCACAGAAATTCCTTGTGAGCATGCTTATGGAGTTATTCTAGATAGGAAATTAGTGGCTGAGGATTATGTGTCTCACTGGTTTACGACAGCCAAGTGGAAGAGAACTTATGAGGAAGGTGTCATTCCTCTTAGAGGTTGGAAGTTTTGGCCAGATGGAGGTGAGGGAAAGGTCATTCCAAACCCTGATTTGATGCAAGATAAGAAGGATAAGAAAAGGAAGAAGGGAATGAATGAGTCTCCTACTAAGAAAGCTCCAAAAAATGTGAAAAGAACGGTGACTTGTAGTGTTTGCTTCCAACAGGGCCACAACTCCAGATTTCACAAAGACAAAGAGGTACTTGTACCTAATTATTTCTTTTCTTATGACTTGTATCTAATTCATTCATTTCTTATCTACTTCTATCTTACTGTTAGGCTGCTCCAAGTCAAGCTCCAGGAACTCAAGCTCCTCAGCCTACTCAAGGAACTCAAGCTACTCAAGCTTCTCAAGGAACTCAAGCTCCTCAACCTTCTCAACCATCTTAACCTACTTCGGTTGCATAAGGAACAACTATGTTTGTGTTTCTTATGTCTTTTGTGTTTTACTTTATGACTTTGGTTTGAATGCCTTTTGTGTTTTACTTTATGACTTTGGTTTATGGCTTTTTGTGTTCTAGTTTATGACTTATGTAATGGCTTGACTTTGGTAATGACTTTTGTTTTTTCGTTTATCATTTGGTATTGGTAGTTTGTTTATGAACATGACATGTCTTAACAAACACAAACTCAATCCGAACCAAAATATTACAACACAACAACACACAAACTTAACCAACAATGATCAAACATCCTCAATCATGTCTTAACCAACAACACACAACTTAGCCTACTAGCTTACCACAACCAACAATGATCAAACATCCTAAAAATACAAGAACCATCATCTTTTTCATTGTGCATTTGGCTTCAAGCAATGTTTCTTCTACTCTCTCAAAGATCTCTTTCTCTATCTTCATTTCCATCTCCACTCTTTTGGTCGTACGCACCAACATGATCTCATCCAATGTTGCCTCATCAACCCACTTGAAAATGTGGTTGTCATTAACAAGCTACAAGAACAAAAACCAATTTTGAAATTTTGATTATTGAAAATGAAAATTGAAATACCAAATAAACACCAAATCAACCACATTACCTTACGTGCAACAGCAAATGCACATCGATAGTATCTCCGATACGGATTAGCCTCCGATTTTGAAATTTTTTCCTTTATTTCATTACCACACCAACATCTATTTGGCACACCAATGACTCTTCCTCTCTGTCTTGCTCCTGCATTTGATGAACTAGTGGAACCTCCAGATAAATTACTCATCTTCTACGGATCAATTTCTACAAGAACAAAAACAAAATCAAAACCCAGAAATTTTAGCGACATTGATGATGATTTTGTTACTCGAATCCTCCATCGACCATTACAAACTACAAATTACAGTAAATAACAACTAACCCTTGGATTATAAGCTTCGATTTGCCGAATTGCAGAACTAGGGTTCTTGGAATTTCAAATTTGGGGATTTTTTTTTACAATGTCGTGTTGTAATAAATGGGTAAAGGAAATAGGTTTGGGTCGGGTTTTCATACCAATCGGGTTTCGGATTGCGGTTTGTTAACCGATTTACATATCCCACGATCGGTTACTGACAATAACCGAGAAAATTCTGAAATAGGGTGAAATGGATGCGAAATTCCAAAATAGGGTGATATAATTGTACTAATTTTATTATGTGGTGTTACAATACGAGCAAACTATTTGGAGTGGATCTACGAGGATATGAAACTATCGGGGGTGAAATAGTACGTTTTCCCAGTTTTTTGCGAAAAACTATTTTATGGTTTTTTAAATATCATAAAGTTGCGGCTTCTCAGGATAAAACTAATTTATTATTATTCTAATCTTTACGAATTGTTTAAAATTTCAATTTTTTAAAATTTCAATTTTTTAAAATCGTCATTTCCGTCCAAATATGGTCAAAAAGCTTAAATTCTTGTGGAGATATTTTTCTTATGATACATGTGTTCACTAGATTTTTTTTTTTTTGATAAAGTAATTCACTGGATGTATTAGGTATATCAAACCAACTTGATTGGGCTAAGAGGAGTAATATCGCTTGGCTTCTAAAAAATCAAAAACTTTCGGGTTTTAGTAAGTTTGTGTGCAGAGAATTCGTTACCCAACATAAAAGTTTCATCATAAACAAAAAGGGGATTTTCTTCATTGTAAAATTTTTTTTTGACAGATATATCGTCACAAAGCAATGCAGCTTCTTCCACTTCCACTACCAATTCATCGAACAACGACAACAAAACGAATTGATATCACCATACTGAACATAAAACATAATGTGGTAGACTAGTTATTCATAGAAAAGGAGTAAGAGCCTGTATTTGGATCTTGAACAGCTTTGAAGTTGTCTAGACTCATCCCAAATTTACCCAGGATCGTGTTTCCCATCTCCTTTAACTTTGCTGTTAAAACCCAAAACATATATATCATTATCAAGACTCATACTCAGAAACATAAAGTAAGGTCTCTATTTACCTATGGCTTCTTCTTTCATCTTTTCTCGCTTTTCAGCCGCCAAGGGTTCCAAACGCCGAATCCCTTTTCTAGCCTCATTGTTTGAAGGATCCAGTTCCATTATCTTCTTCAAGTCTGTATAATGAATAACAAGAGAGACAAAGCAATTAACATTGTGACATTACTAGGAAACTTAACAAAAATGATCACTCGGACTCACCCGTGAGCGCTTCTTCGAAGTTTTCAAGCTTCTCGTGAGCTTCTGCTCGACGAACAAACGCTTTCGTATAAATCGGATTTAGCTCTATTGCTTTAGTGCATTCCTTGACCGCTTCTGTATATTTACCCTGATAAACATTACAGAGATCACATCAGCAATCTTGAACTACTATTAATAGCAATAACCAAAATACAATTCCATATACCAATTTGATATAGCATATAGCTCTGTTCGAATGACAAATCGATCGAATCTCCGAAGATTCCGGAAATTCCTGAGCAAAGTGTAAAGCAAGCTCATATTTTGACAATGCATCTTCATAAATACCATTTCCAAATAGTTTATTTCCTTCCATTTTAGCTTCGTTTGCATCTTCCAATGCTTTCTCCTTCTAAAAAAATCAAAATTGGAAGCTAAATTATTCCAATTAACAAGTTATAGATTCAACCTAACATTGAAATTGAAGAAATCTCGAACAAACTAACAGAGAGATTATGTGAAATTTTACCTGTTTCGATTCATCATCGCTAATTGCATCCACTTGCTCTTCCTGATTCGTAATCGTCGCGTCTTCGTTATCGCTTACTTCACGTTCGCTGGCAGTTTCGAAACCATCGGAATCATCCCCGCCGACTAGTTTCGCCGCCGTTGTTTCGGGCTGCGAAGAGGAAGCGGGTGATGGTATAGGTTCTTCTTTGACGGAGATTTCATCATCGCTTTCACTTTCGATCAACACCATCTTCAAACTCAGGGAGGATCTTTGCGAAAGATTTCAACGATTCGAAGATCTAGCTTCTGAAATCCCCAACACTTGCAGAAGGTTCAAGATATAATCGAAACGGTGTCGTATTTGTTTTACCTTTGTTTGTTTTGAGCTGGACTAGTGGGCCTAATACTGGCCCACAGTGTTTTTTTTTTAATTTTTCCAACCAAACTATTAAAAATTGGTAAAATTGGTTGAATAACAAAGAAAAAAAAATATCCATTGAATTTAGGGCTTTTGGTTAGTATTTTAATTATGTTTTTTTTCTTTGTTATTCAACAAATTGACCCTTAATTTTTAAAAAAAAACTCAATCTAGAATTGTTACAAATTTGCTTAAAAATTCAATTCTAAATTATATAAATTGAAATTTAACTAGGATTTTGTGAAAAAAAAACAAAGTTATGGATTTCATACTATAAATAGCTCATACGATGCTCAAAAGCTTGATCTCATTAGCCGATCCCACATTAGCAAAATATCTTCTACTATGTAGCACATTGTATCCGTAACATTTCTAAGACTTCAACAACATTCTAATCCAATGTGGTTTGACCATGAGAACTGAGAACCTAATGTTGCAATTGAGCCATAGAACTAGAGGGAGCTTGCATTTGAGTTTTTAAAATATGTGTAACTTCATCAATTTCCATAAGTATTTGTAACTTTATATTAACTTTTTAAAATATATTATACGGTCACCTAATTGTTATCTAAATTTATAGTTTTGTACACACAAGAAGTTGATAAAAAATTGTTGACTTTAAAGATTCATTAACATTTCATAGTAAATAAAGATAGAAAAACTATGCTGTGGAATTAATAATTTGTTCGTCATTTGAGGTCTATTTATTTATTTTCATAATGATGGATTAAAAATGAATTTTAAGGTCATTTTTAGCAAATCTCTCATGTATAAATTGAGGCATTTTGTTGTAGTACCGATCTTATCTCCATAAAAATAATTTTTAAACATCATAATTTAGGTTTATAACGTATTTATGATATAACTTTGTTTTATAACTCTATCTAATACACTCTAACCGTGGGAATTAAAAGACGACATGTTATGCTGATTTCACAAGACTCGATCATTCTCTTCGTCATTGCGCGGTTTAGCTCTTCCCTCGACTTTTCTTGACTATTTTTTTGATGTTTCTCGGTTTCTCATAGTTTCAAATTTAGAGTTTCGATTTTGGGTAACCTATTCATGTCATGGTAGTTGAGACTGTATAAATGCCTTATTAAAACTCTTTTTTGCTCTTTTAAATTTTGTCTCTAGGACTTAATTTCAAAAATAACTTTAAACCGTATTCAGACTATTACTATTTTTAACTAACAAGTTTCTCTAAGATTTAACTAACAAAATTTTACCATATTTTAAAGTAAACAAACTATAATTGATGTAGGATATAAACAAAACAATATCAAATGCATTATTATTGTTCTAGCATAGAAACAAAAAAATTGATAAAAAATAAATAATATATAAGCAACAATTAAATAAAACATAAGCATAAAATAAGCAAAATTTAAAGTAAAAGATGTAAGTATGTATTTTCACTAATCTTCATATAAAGTTATTTAGTTTTCATTACATCTTTTTAAATATATGTTTTTAATATTTTTATTGTATCCAGAGTATCCAAATTTTGAAATATGTTTTTACTATCCATCTTACAACTAAGATACCAACCTTGAAATATTTACTTGGTGGTGGTTGGTACATTTCAGATCAATCCTGAAGTTACTTGGCATGGGATCGGTTCTACTTTGTATTGGGTTCATTATCTGATCAAGCCGTGCGTGCTCGCTCGATTACAACTCCCAATTCACTTCTAATGGGTCTTTTGTTGACAAAGCCCCAGATACTACTATATTTGGTTCATCTCATTTCCAAAATGTGTGCTACTAAGAGTCTTAGAGCATGCACATTGGTGATACTATTAGGGGTTCATAAAAAATATTTTAGTATTAATTTTAGTATTAGTTTATTATTTGAGACTCAATTAGATACTCTTAAAAAATTTGTCTCCAATGGTGAAACTTATATGGATTTCTTAAAAAAATGCAATGAAAACACTATGAACCTAAAGGTTGAATATCTAAAGTCTAAGTAGTGAATCCTACATCTAATTTGCAAGGCAAATCCAATTCAAAATCCTCCGTCTAATTTGCAAGACCAAGAATACAAGACCAAAATCCAATCTGATACTAATTTGAAGCAGATTGATCATAACTCAAAATCTAAACCTGTAAATGCTCAAAAACTATAACCAAATGATGTAGTCATGTTCTACAAATATTCAGCATCAATTCAAAACATTCAACACTAAACTAGCATAAAAAACATTCAGATTATCACTAAACATATTAATAAGAATAGAAGTAATGAGATAACATGGAACACATATATCTGAACCAGTTACATAAGACCAAAAACATGCAAAGAAGTGAGATTCCAAATCATTTTGAATCAATGAACCAATTTGATAGTTGCCCTGCAGATTCAATCATCTAATCATCGAAAAAATGTCAAACAAATGCACAAGAACAGTTGCAGAACCCTAGAGTCTACCATTTTGATCTTTAACACAAAACACACAGTATCTATGATGAAACTCATTATACGGGCAAGCAGCAAACAACAGTATCTATGATGCAAATAAGAACCAAACTCCAAAAGTAATCCTAGATATGAGAAGGAACCATTACTTGTAAATTCAAAATTCATAACACATCAATCTCTAGCACACATACGAATCAGTTACAACCAATTAACCTCTTTGCATCTGTCACAATTAGCCACAAAAATCAGAGTTTTGCCAAATCAAGTATGGAATTTAAACCAAAGCAACATCAGTGAAACTCGCAAAGTTTCATAAGCATTTTTTTAATATTTTTTTATTATTTGAGATTTATTATGATGCTTGTACTAAATCTGTTTCCAGTGGTGATATGGTGATACCGGTATCGGTATCATTAATTTTTTTTTTTAATTATTTGCAAAATGGAGAATAATCAAATATATAAAAACATAAGATTACAAAAGGTAATATTACAATTCATAAAAAAGTAAAATTCATTCGAAAAAAACGTACAATTTCAAGAAAAATATAAAAGGATGATGAAGTCGCCACAAGTCAGTTACTTCGGTGATGATGTTGCCAAACATGCTCAACCAAATCTTCTTTCAGTTGTCGATGCACTCTTTCTCCGCGAATTCGAGCTCGATTGGCCATCAGATTGTTCACATTTGTAGGTGTCTGTGTAGAAAACGTGTAGTCCACATGCGAAGTCTCGCTTCCTTCTCCTTGTACAAATTCGGAAAAATTGTACTGAGTCCCACCTTCTCTTTCGTCTTCTACAATCATATTGTGCAATATGATACATGCTCTTATTCTTTCCTGATCTAAAAACAGAGGTGGATTTCGAATGATAGCAAACCGAGCCTGTAAGACTCCAAAAGCTCGCTCGACATATTTTCTGACAGCTTCTTGACAATTAGCAAATAATGATGCTTTCGCACCTTGTGGTCGGGAAATTGATTGGATGAATGTTGCCCATTTGGGATATATACCATCTGTGAGATAGTAAGCCAAATAGTATTCGTGCCCATTGACAAAGTAACTCACTTCGGGAGCTCGACCATGCAAATTATCATCGAAAACCGGTGACTGGTCAAGAACATTAATATCATTACAAGTACCTGGAGCTCCAAAAAAGCGTGCCAAATCCAAAGATCTTGCGAAGCCACGACCTCTAAAACAATTGTAGGTTTTCCATGTCTGCGTGAAAACATGCCTTTCCAAGCCCTAGGACAATTCTTCCACTCCCAATGCATACAATCAATGCTTACAATCATCCTAGGAACCCCGCGACGTTCTCCAAGATTGAGTAATCGTTGGAGATCCTCCGGTGTAGGCCTTCTCAGGTATTCATCTTGGAATAAATGTATAATTCCATCCACAAAATGTTCTAAGGCTTGGCTCATAGTGGTTGCACCCATACAGAGGTATTCGTCCATCACATCATTTGCAAGACCATATGCCAGACGACGAATTGCCGCTGTACATTTTTGTAAGGCAAATAGACCCATCCTCCCGGTAGCATCTGGTCTTTGTTGGAAATATGGAAATTGACATAGGCTTTGAACAATAGGAATGAACAATCGCTTGTTCATTCTAAATCGTCGTCGGAACATCCTATGAGGGTAAATCGGCTCGTCGACAAAGTAATCATTCCATAATCGAACATTTCCTTCCTCGCGTTCTCTTTCTATAATAGCTCTTTTTTTTTGCCGCTTGACGTCTACTCTATTCATCTAGACCATCTTCAAAACTCTTTTGAAAGTTTTCATCGATTCTTTCATCAAAAGTTCCGTCATAATTCTCATTAGAAGTGTGAGGATGAGATGCCATTGGTTTGGTGGTTTTAGAAGAAAAATTTTAAAAAAAAATTCCACGAAATTTAAAAGTAATTTAGAAGAAGAAGAGAGTAATTTAGAAGAAGAAAAATTTTAGAAACTTGAAAGAAAATTTATAGAAACTTACACGAATTTTAAAAGAAACTTAAAAGAAATTTAGAAGAAAAAAACGTAAAAGAAAAATTATAGAAACTTAATGAGAAGATTGCCAAATATGCCGAATGTTTTATAAACCAAGCACTTGCAAGGGTCTTTTCTTCAGGAACACTCCATCTAACCCTAGCTTCTCTACTTATGGATGATTCAGTTGGTTTGGAGGTGACATTGGCAGCGGTTGTGGCTGTGAATAACTATATGGATTAGTGTTATCTTGTTGGCTAAACAAGAGATCGGTGAAGGTTTGAGAAGAGGGAAAAGAATTTGTGGAATCCATTACGAAACTACAAAGGTAATTATGGTTTTGTTTTTCTGAGACATATTCATTATAAAGACAGAAACTCACTAATGATACACCTAATTTGTATTAAATACTTGTTAGGTTATGTAATTAACATACTGAGACACTAGCCATCAGCCATGACTAATGTCTCATCACCATTAAATATGAGTTTCTTACAGTTCAGTTTAGTTTACAATTTAATTTAGTTTAGATTAGTTTTCAGTTTGCAGAATGAAAGTTTAGATTACAATTCAGTTTTGAAGTTTAGATTACAATTCAGTTTTCAAGTTTTCAGTTTAGTTTACAACTCAGTTTAGATTAGTTTACATTACAGTTTACAAAAGTTACAATTTAGTTTATAATTCAATTTTATTTAATTTACGATATTAAAACAACCTAATCTCTGCTTATGTAAACCAAACAATGAATGCAAACAATCTATTCTTATCTTACCCAACCGACTGCCAACTGTAATGAATGGTAAACAGTCCTGATGTAATGAATGCAAACAATCCTCCTCTCTGCTTATGTAAACCAAACAATGAATGCAAACAATCTATTGTTATCTAAACCAACCAACTTCCAACTGTAATGAATGAAAAACGTACTTTGTTTCAGTTTTTTCAGAACATAAATTAAAGAGACAATGTACTTTGTTTCGGTTTTTTCCAGCCAAGTACTTTGTTTAATTTACGATATTAAAACAACCTAATCTCTGCTTATGTAAACCAAACAATGAATGCAAACAATCTATTCTTATCTTACCCAACCGACTGCCAACTGTAATGAATGGTAAACAGTCCTGATGTAATGAATGCAAACAATCCTCCTCTCTGCTTATGTAAACCAAACAATGAATGCAAACAATCTATTGTTATCTAAACCAACCAACTTCCAACTGTAATGAATGAAAAACGTACTTTGTTTCAGTTTTTTCAGAACATAAATTAAAGAGACAATGTACTTTGTTTCGGTTTTTTCCAGCCAAGTATTACCTTATCATTATTGGACCTTCTATGCATACATTTGAAGAATTTTCTGAGCCAATCTTGTTCCAAGAGCCAACTTGATCTGCACTCAGCATCAGTTAACAATTAAGACGGAATTAGTTGAGGTTTTCCAAACAACAGTTAACCACTTGATCTTAAGATACAAAAGCAGCAAAAAAATTTCATATAAGCTAATCTTATATAATACCATTTCATCATATTGCTTCTGTGAGGTCAAATGAATAAAGATATCAGATATTTGTACTCCACCAATTCTCATATTAGCTAATCTAATTGAAAGAAAGATTACAAACCATTTACCTGAACTTTGACTCACTCCGTTTTGTTCTGAGTAGCTTTGTTTTGTTCTGAACTTTGACTCAAAACCGTTTTCATTACAAAGCATTTACCTGCAGGAAACACAGAAAATCAGATACGCACAACTATTTACAAAGGTAAATAATGAAAAGACAATCCCCAAAAACAAAATCAACAGAGAAAATCAATTCGGTTTTGTTCTCTATGTTGGAATTCATACCGGTTTATAACACTTTATAAATATTAATTCGAATTCAATTTCCAGGATGCGTGTAAATATTGAATCAAATCTAGACTACAGAGTTTTGGATATACCTGGATCAATTGCAGCGGAAAGATGGATTGAGATTGATCAAGGTTGTATAGCACTTCAAACGTCGTGCCTCTATCGGTATCCACACGCACACAAACTAAATCGAACGGGATGCTAGTGCCTTAGAGATCTATATCTCACACAAGAACTTTTCTTTAGGTTTTATTTTATCAGTGGACAAAAGGAATTATGATGATCGTTTCTTCTCATGTCTCACCTCTCTTTGTATAGAAACCAATATTTCCTTTATCACATAAAGTCAATAATGTCTGAATTACTTGTGAATCAAGTAATTCCCTTATTAAAGAGATACACAATAACTCGTGCAAAAAATATGTGTGCACTTAAAGTAATTCCATTTCAAATGGAATATTTCCTTTCTTCTTTATATATATCAAATATATATATATATATATATTTATCATTTCTATATATATAAAACCTCATATTAATTGGACTAATATATATTAGACCAGATTACATAATGATTTAGTTTGCTTAGGTGTGTGACCCAATAGAATTGTATAATATTAGTAATGAACTTTAAAGCCCATAAGTTAAAAGCGGCTTCTAGCAAAATATTATAACCATCTAATATTATACAATTGTCAAACCTTGACTTTTCAACTTTCACTAGAGTAGAGTACAAATAATTTCAGGACATTCCCAACAATCTCCCACTTGTACTGAGATCATATATTCCTATAATCCCTTTGTTTCTATATCTCGATCATAGCATAAGGCAAGAAACTGTGTCGTCCTTATTAAGCTATATCACATTTATCGAACTCCGATTTATACAGATTAAACAAACGACTGACTTTCACCTCGTTTGAGCACGGCCATGCATTTCTCAGTATCAAATCTTTGATAGGCCCAGAGATATTTATCTCCCGTTATATAGGAGGGACAAATTCCATCTTGTTCCATCCCTGTTCATTACACACTTCATAGTATGCCCAATCACTGCCTTTATAATCACCTTTTACGGCTGACGTTTGACAGAGTTAAAACAAACTAATTCATGTATAAGAAATCATGATGAACTCAGGTCAAAGGACTATACTCTATAGTTGTGATGAGAAACTCTTATGACACTCTCATAACATTCTTGTAGAATTCTCATAGCGGATCAGTCCAATACTATGTTCTCCAACACATATCTATGTGATTGACTTGATACAACATATCAATGACTTCACGAAACTTAGTCATCAGTCACCTCACATACTAGTCATTTATGGTTATTAATGTCCCATCTTAATAACTTTGACTAGGGACCACAATAATTTACATTATCTATCACATATAGGGTTTCATGATCAAGTCACGTACTTGATGACCTATAAAAATAATATAAATTATTTTGGGACTATTATTTAATTATCCAATAATAAAATAATATTGAAACAAATTTCATTAATTTGAAAATAAATCAAATGTATGTAAACATGAACATCATATCATAAAATAAAATTCTCCCACTAAAATTAAGATCACATCTTAAGAAATTTAATGCCTATAGCAGCAGTATGACTCTCATGCTTAGGCCGTGGAAGAGGCTTGGTCAAAGGATCAGCAACATTTGCATCCGTCGAGACTCTACTAATCTTCACATCTCCTCTATCAACGATATCACGAATGAGATGATATCGTCTCTCTATGTGTTTGGATTTCTGGTGTGATCTTGGTTCCTTCGCCTGAGCGATGGCTCCATTGTTATCACAATAGAGATCCACCGGACCAGATATGCTAGGAACCACACCAAGTTCAGTAATAAACTTCTTAATCCAAACAGCCTCCATTGCTGCTTCGGAAGCAACGATGTACTCAGCCTCGGTAGTGGAGTATGCTACAGTGCTTTGCTTGGAGCTCCTCCAGCTCACCGCTCCTCCATTAAGACAAAATATAAATCCAGATTGTGATCGGAAATCATCTTTGTCTGTCTGAAAGCTAGCATCGGTGTAACCATTTACAACAAGCTCATCACTTCCTCCATAGACCAAGAACTTATCTTTAGTATTTCTCAAATACTTTAGTATAGTCTTGACCGCTGTCCAGTGACTCTCACTTGGATCTGATTGGTATCTACTCGTCATGCTTAAAGCACATGTAACATCTGGACGAGTACAGAGCATGACATACATGATAGATCCTATAGCAGAAGCATATGGGATTCTACTCATTCGCTCTCGCTCATCAGGTGTCGAAGGACACTGCATCTTGCTGAGAGTTATGCCATGAGACATTGGAATAAAAGCTTTCTTGGAATTATGCATACTGAACCTGTGTAAGATCTTATCTATATAAGTACCTTGACTCAGTCCAATGATTTTGTTCAATCTATCTCTATAGATTCTTATTCCAAGAACATAAGCGGTTTTTCCCATGTCTTTCATTGAGAAACAACTACTCAGCCAAGTCTTAACAGACTGAAGCAAAGAAATGTCATTCCCAATGAGCAGTATGTCATCTACATACAATATCAGAAACGCAACTGTGCTTCCACTAGTCTTCTTGTAAACGCAAGGTTCTTCTTCGTTTCTAATGAAATCAAACTTTTTGATCGCTTCATTAAAACGAAGATTCTAACTCCGAGATGCTTGCTTCAAACCATAAATGGAACGATGAAGTTTGCATACTTTCCTAGCATTTTTAGGATTTATGAAACCTTTAGGTTGTGTCATGTACACATCCTCCTCCAGATTTCCATTAAGGAAATCTGTTTTCACATCCATCTGCCATATCTCATAATCATAATATGCAGCAGTTGCTAGGAGAATCCGAATGGACTTAAGCATTGCGACTGGCGAATAGGTTTCATCATAGTCTATACCATGAATTTGCTTGTAACCTTTAGCCACCAATCTAGCTTTGTATATCTGAATATTACCTTCCATGTCAATCTTTTTCTTGAAGACCCATTTACACTCAATGGCTTTAACACCATCAGGTAAATCTACCAAAGTCCATACTTTGTTTTCTGACATAGATTCCATTTCGAATTCTTCGGCTTTTAGCCATTTATCGGAATCAGGGCCCATCATTGCTTCTTCATGAGACGTAGGTTCATCATTCTCTATAATTAATAGATCATGATGGTCCGTCACCCAAACCCCATATCTATCAGGTTCGTGACGAATCCTCTCAGACCTACGTACCTCAGGTTCTACAGACGAAGATTCTACGACTCTTCGTAAATCCAGTTGATACTCTTCCTGAGAAGTTGGAGCATCCTCCTGTGTTTCTCGAACCTCTTCGAGTTGTACTTTACTCCCACTATTTCTATTAGAAAAAAATTCTCTTTCCAAAAAGATACAGTTTCGAGCCACAAACACTTTGCTCTCACTGGGTTTGTAAAAGTAATAACCTTTGGTTTCTTTAGGATAACCAACGAAGTAACATTTATCAGATTTGGGTCCAAGCTTATCAGCAATTAATCATTCGACAAAAGCTTCACAACCCCAAATTTTTAGAAAAGACAAATTAGGAACTTTTCCAGTCCATATCTCATATGGTGTCTTTTCAACTGATTTTGATGGACATCTATTTAGCGTGAACGCAGACGTTTCTAGAGCATATCCCTAAAAGGATAATGGAAGATCTGTTTGCCTCATCATTGATTGAACCATATCTAATAAAGTCTGATTTCTCCTTTCGGATACACCGTTCCATTGCGGTGTTCCAGGAGGAGTGAGTTGTGAAACAATTCCACATTCTCTAAGATGATCAATAAAAGTTTGGCTCAATATTCTCCACCTCGATCTGATCTGCACTTCATTCTGAAATTCTTTGAACTTTTCAAAAGATTCAGATTTATGTTTCATCAGATAAACATAATCATATCTACTGTAATCGTCAGTAAATGTGATGAAGTACTGATAGTTTCCTCTAGCACTTATACTCATTGGCGCACATACATATGTATGTATAAGGCCCAATAAGTCGTTCGCCCGTTCACTGTGTCCAGTAAAAGGAGCCTAGTCATTTTTCCCAATAAACAAGATTGATACTTCTCATATGATTCATAATCAAATGAGCTCAAAAGTCCATCACTATGAAGCTTTTGAATGCGTTTCTCATTTATGTGGCCCAAACGATAATGCCAAAGGAATGTTGGATTAGAGTCTTTTGACTTAAATCTCTTAGTACTAATGTTATAGACAGGCACACTTTGGTTAAGAACATAAAGCCCATTCTCTAATGGACCGCTACCATAAATAATATCACTACGATCAAATAAACAACACTTGTCTTTAATCGAAAAATGAAATCCTTCCAAATCCAAACAAGGAATAGAAATAATATTTCTGCTTATAGCAGGTACATAATAACAATTTTTAAGTTCTAAAACCATGCCTAAAGGCAAAGACAAATGAAATGTTCCTACAGCTAATGCAGCAACTCTTGCTCCATTCCCAACGCGCAGGTCCACTTGTCCTTTCTCCAAAGTTCTACTGTTGCTTAGGACCTGCATATTCGTACAAATTTGAGCACCACAAGCGGTATCTAATACCCAAGAAGTAGAACTAGAAGTAGTAACGTTTACTTCTATAACATAAATACCTTTAGAAGAAGTCTCAAAAGTCTTCTTCTGTTTCAGATCTTCCAAGTATTTCTTGCAGTTTCTCTTCCAATGTCCAATACCATTATAATAATGGCACTTATCTTCACCAGAAGGACCAGGCTTAAACTTAGGAGCAAGATCAGGCTTAACTGGATTCTTAACCCAGCTTGCCTTACCATTTCCTTTGTTCTTACCATGTTTCTTAAACTTTTTACCCCCTTGCACCATAAGTACATGTGGGGCATCCTTCTTGATGTTTCGCTCAGCAGTTTTGAGTATACCATGCACCTCAGTCAAAGTCTTTGTCAAGTTGTTCATGTTGTAGTTCAAAACAAACTGATCAAAACTTGACGGCAATGACTGTAGGATGATGTCAGTTGCCAACTCTTGGCTAATAGGAGAATCCAGTTTTGCTAGGTTATCAATATAACCCATCATCTTAATGACGTGAGGGCTAACTGGACTATCCTTAGGCAGCTTGCACTCAATGAGAGACTTAACGGTCTGGTATCTCTCAGTTCGCGCCTGCTCCTGAAACATCCCTTTCAGGCTAGTGATCATGTCCATTGGCGAATCCACGTTCACATATTGCTTCTGCAAGTAGCCAACATAAGGCAACACACATCAACCCTATCACTGAGATGCTTATCCCAAGCAGTCCTCTCTGCATGTGGAACATTGGTCTTAGGTTTTTCAAGAAGATTCTTCTCCAAGACATAATCCTTCTTTTCCTGTTTGAGAACAATTCTCAGGTTTCGATACCATTCGAGGAAGTTCGATCCACTCAGTTTGTCCTTCTCAAGGACAGATCGCAGTGAAAATGAACTGTGAGGGTTTGACATATCTGTCACAAAGAAGAGTAAAGATTAATATGATATTCATTCTTTCGAGAAATCTCAACAATTAAGAAAGCTCGCATTATATTCAAAACAATTTTATCCTCAAAATGAATATAATGATCCAAGACCCTCATTTACTAGAATTCAAGTGAGCTTTGGCTCATCGCCTGAATGCTAGCTATTTAGGTAAGCAACAACTTTGCTAATTATATCAAATATAATTCTTGGTTGTTGGATGACATCTTATGTCTAATCCAACCTATGCCTCTAAGCCCAAAACCATTTTGATAGCCTAGTCAAGTAAACCAATCTCAATTCATATGGTAACCATTACCATCTGCCTCACTTATGTAGAAGTGGACACCCTGCTTGACATGCCCATCGCACAACGAAATAAGCCTTGACAGTTGTAAAGATTGGGGAGGCATCAAAAATACTTGATATTAAATTGAGGAATTAATTTTTAATCCAATTTATATTTATATCATAATTTTATATCATATATAAAATATATACAACACATATCTAATATATATAATTGGATCGTAAATAATTATATTTCCTTAATCAAATTAAAGTCATTAATTATTCTCATGATTGATTCGGATTGAATCTCACATGTTCTAGATCTTTTACAACTGTGCCGTTAATCGAAAACTCAAATCAACCGTTGGCAGGGACTTTGGATCGAGGGACTGTGATTTAGTGAAACGATTAGCAACAGTGACCAAACACATGTGAACGTGACTCCATATCAATTGCATGCATATATATTATTTTAAATCAAGCCATGCATAACGAGAAGACATGTTGACTTTATATAGTTCTATGATATGCATGTAACAGAATGAAATAAAAAAAAAACCGTTTTGTCTCTGGATCTTATCAAGATTATGAAATCTAAATATCACAATTTTATACTAACCAGTAGTACGACTAATATACATATCTTTATATATATATTAAATTTATTAGACCAATTTCAATATTATACACGTACTCTCTGATACCACTGTTTGAATTCATACCGGTTTATAACACTTTATAAATATTAATTCGAATTCAATTTCCAGGATGCGTGTAAATATTGAATCAAATCTAGACTACAGAGTTTTGGATATACCTAGATCAATTGCAGCGGAAAGATGGATTGAGATTGATCAAGGTTGTATAGCACTTCAAACGCCGTGCCTCTATCGGTATCCACACGCACACAAACTAAATCGAACGGGATGCTAGTGCCGTAGAGATTTATATCTCACAAAAGAACTTTTCTTTAGGTTTTATTTTATCAGTGGACAAAAGGAATTATGATGATCGTTTCTTCTCACGTCTCACCTCTCTTTATATAGGAACCAATATTTTCTTTATCACATAAAGTCAATAATGTCTGAATTACTTGTGAAGTAATATGTGTGCACGTAAAGTAATTCCATTTCAAATGGAATATTTCCTTTCTTCTTTATATATATCAAATATATATATTTATCATTTCTATATATATATAACCTCATATTAATTGGACTAATCTATATTAAGCTCAATTACATAATGATTTAGTTTGCTTAAGTGTGTGACCCAATAGGATTGTATAATATTATTAATGAACTTTAAAGCCTATAAGTTAAAAGCGGTTTCTAGCAAAACATTATAACCATCTAATATTATACAATTGTCAAACCTTGACATTTCAACTTTCACTAGAGTAGAGTACAAATGATTTCAAGACATTCCCAACACTCTATACTATTTTCCTTAAATTACTCAGACCCAGAAAGAAAAAACCACTTATCTGAATCGGCTTGACTCAAATCTCACCTTTCTGTCGACATGCAGGAGAATCTCATACGGATCTAGCCTCCGATCCTTCACCAAGGCGACGGACAGATGCTAATCGACCACGATCGACGGAGAGAGAGACGAAGAGAAGCCGACGAGACCATAGACGAGAAGAATCGCCGGCGATTTTAGAGAAGAAGAGAAATCGTCATTGGCGACGATGAAGAGAAGAGAAGAGAATTTTTTTCCCCTTCGCAAATGATTTTTTATTTTATTTTCTTTCTCTTCCCGACCAAATAAATCACCGACGAATGAGAGTAAGCCACGTCAGCTTATGAGACCGCATCAACAAATTCATTTAGATGATACGGATCAAGCCCATTTCACTTTTCAGATCCATTTTTTAATTATATTATGGCCTTATGATACTCTAAAAAATAACCACTAAATGTGCTCTAAAGCTTTTAGTTTACTTAAATTATGGGCTTGAAAACTATGGGCTTGGCTTGTAATATTTTCATTTTATGCTATTCAATAGAAGAAATTTTTCAAAAAAAAAAAGAAAACCTTGAAATATTTACCGCTAATATTACTAACACATTTTAGTAAGGATTTATAACACCTATAGATACTTTCTAAACTTTTCCTTTCAAAAGACATACTTTTGTTGGAAAGTATACTTTTTCTACCGTTCAAAAAATTTAATGACAAAAAGAATCCTGAATCTCAAAAAAAAAAAAATTGAGAGGAAATATATTTAGTTAAATTGATTTGATTTGAGCCGTTGGTTTGAAAAACAAAATTAGGAATTGATTGTTCTAAACTTTTGACTATGTGGATGTAATTATACATCTAAGCTTATGTTGTAAAATTGCCAATGTAAAATTCTAACAGTCTAATGAAATCACTTTGCCGACAAAAAAAAAAAAAATTCAGTACTTTACAATAAATTAATATTTTTTTGTCTATGCGTATCACATTTTTCTAAATTTTTCAATTCAAGTAATTAAAAATATATAAAAATATGAATTGACCAATAAATTAATATTCTTTTTTTTCGACCAAAAGAACTATAAATATATGAATTGAAATTACAATAAAAAAGTAAACAAACTGTTCTCTTATAACATTTTAAAGAAAATTATAACATTACTTATCTCTCCCTGTAATTAACGATCAGAGCTAGCTTCCACTAACTTGTTTAGTTTCTTGTTTCTCAATCCTCTTGATAAACTTCACTTCCTTGCATCCCCCTTTCTCATAATTAAAATCATACATTAGACGGGTACTTAAGTAAGTAAAAATAAAATGTACTTTGGTGGCATATATAGGAATTAAAGGAGATAGTGTTTGGCTGTTTGCACAAGCCTGAGAGCATCTTCTTCAGCCGTGTATTACATAAAGTCATAAAAAAACCAATGTTCGTATAATTTGAGGATATCTATAAAGATACACATCATATTAATGTTTAGAGTCTAGTGATTCTTAGATCACATTTTTATCACTTAAGAATCCAATGTTACCTTGTCAAGCTAGGTGATGAGATTCATATTGATGAAGTATATATCTTATTGTATTTGATTTAGTTTTCTACAAGTTACGTTTGAGTAGTCTCCACCTCTTAACTAGGAGCATATTCCCACTCTTCCAATTCTCTAAGGGGGGTTTATTGGTTTTAGTATTTTGATGGATTTTGAAATCCATGTAGAATTAGCAAATCCATTGATTTCAAAATCAAATCATATGGATTTAAAAATCAATAAGAAAAATTTCAAAATCAAATAATGTGGATTCAAGAATCAACAAAGAAGATTTCAAAATCAAATAAAGTGCATTTTTAAATCTAGCAACAAAAAACATCATAAAAATAAGCCATCGTTGATATAGAGAAATCTTTTTGAAAGATATAGTGAGATTTACAAAAATAAATATGAACATAATATTTGTGTACTTTGATAATGTGAAGAAATAAATATGGACGTAATATTTGGGAAACTATGTGGAAGATGTTTCTAATCATTTCAAAATAACAAGTCTTTTTAAGGATTTCACTCTTCATATTTTTAACACAAAATCACTCCCAAATCCATTCAAATCCAAATCCTTATACAAAATTTTGATATTGAATAAGACTTGATTTTATTTTGTATTTTGAAATCATAAATTGAATAACATAGTATTCTAATGAGGATTTTAAAATGATTAATTGAATAACATGGGATTCTGATGAGGATTTAAAAACGATGAATTGAATAACATTGGATTTGGATGACGATTTTAAAATGATAAATTAAATAACATAGGATTTAGAGTGGATTTCAAAATCCACTAAAATACAAAAACCAATAAACCCCCCTAAATTATAGGCTCTAACTTCCATTTGTATTTCTTATTTAATGACCTTTCGGTGGATCAATGAAAACATGAAAAAGAATTGAAGTAAACTTGTGTTTTGTTCTTGTTCTTGTGTGTTCTTGATCAATAATTAATCGTCCTATAATTGGGACTTATCACTAGGAGCCTAGAAAGTTGGACGATCACTAGACGATCAAATATTCTCAATAATCATGTATGCAAATAACAACGGAATTTCATTGATTCCACGAAGCTAACATTGTATGCGGATATTAAGTCCAGTGCATGAACCCATCAGCTTTATATATAACAGCTGGGACATTTTTGCTTAGGAAATTAATATACATTTTTAGTAAGAAAAATGGTATATTGTATGATGAAATAAAATGATATTATCTCGGCCGGCAACAATCTCTAAGCCGTGCATTTGTTCAAGACAACCGATTCAATAGGAATCTTGTCAACCGGAAAAGCACAGTCCACTGGAGCTTTCTCCGGCAACAAACTACACGGTTTCGGTGTCACCTTGCTCGAAACTCCGGATATGTTCGTACAATTCCACAGCAATTTCTTCGGTTCAGCAGCCAAAGCAATGTTTATATTCGACATACATATCTTTGTGAAAGGATCGTTGCTGAGTCCATCGAGCCTTGCGGGTTGTGTAACATTATCCGCGGTCATGTCACGGTAATTAATGTTCGTAATCTCGGGCATAGCCTTAGCATCAAAACCCGAAGCGGGGTGTTGGTTATAAGCACCGCTCATCCAGAAAACGTATTTCATTGTCTTCATTGTGAACCTACGGGCGAAAATGTCCTTGACGTAACCACCACGACCAACAGCGGTTTTGATTCGAATAGCGGATTGTGTTTGGAGTAACGTAATGTCTTCCATTCTAACATCTTTGATTCCACCGGACATTTCACTTCCGAGTGCAATTCCAGCACTATCGGGGGAAATGCATGTGAGCCTTCGGATCGAGAGTTGCTGAGTTGGCATTCCAACTTTAATACCGAACTGATCCCAACCGCTCTTCACGGCGATGCAGTCGTCGCCGGAGACTACGAAACAATCTTCTATCAATGTGTTGGTGCATGAATCTAATAAACAATAATGACAAAGAAAAAAGTGTCAAAACAATGTTACGTAACATATAGAATCCATGTTAGATATATGACAATAGTTTTTTTTGTTTTTGATAAAAGGATATATATAATTAGCTATGATTGTTTGTTTTTGAACGTAAACAAATCATTATATTATTGTTAGATATATTTGTGACGTGACATTATGGACGTACCCGGGTTGATTCCATCGGTGTTAGGAGAATCGATAGGAGCAAGAATGGTAACACCTTTAACAATGACATTGGTGCAATACACGGGATGAATATTCCATGCAGGCGAATCGACGATCGTGATATTCGAGATCTGAACGTTTTGAGAGAACATGATTTCAATTGTGTAAGGTCTTGTGATTGACTTAAATCCACCACTCCGATACTTCACCCACCAGTATTTTCCTTGCCCGTTGATTGTTCCGTTGGTACCTAACCATACATATTCGATCAAATTTTGATCTAGGCTTTTAATACAATATTATTCAAGATATTGGAACACTGATTTTTGGTCATCAAATTGCCTTTTTAATTAAAATCAGATTATACGATTCGTTGTAACCAACCCGTCCGAGTAATTTAGGACTAGAGGAGTTTGCAGTATTCAATGAATTGTTTGCACACATTTGAAATTATATGTTTAAAACTCTGAAACTATGGTCAAATCGTTCCTGGATTATTAAATAATTTTGACATACCGGTGATAACAACATCAGTTAGGTTTGTGCCAGAGATTAAACTAGCAAACGTTGGTCCTGCTGCATCTCTTCCTTGTCCATAAGATGGCAAAGGGGCCACCACTGGATATTCAGATTCATCCTATTTGTTTCAACCAACAATTTAAAAACAATAAACATAAAAATGTATACTAATCCTTATACAAAATATTTATGGAAATAACTTATATATTTGGTAAATGAAAACCATCCATATATATATTCATACCTGAGAACCAAGGATAGTTGCACCTTGTTGGATGAACAAAGTGAAATGGCTGGTGAGGTTGAAACTTCCAGTAAGCCATTTTCCGGGTGGAACAATGAGTTGGACTCCACCGTCGGCCGCCTTAGGAGCAAGCTTGGTTATGGCTTCCTTAAACACTTTTGTGTTTGATGTTTTTCCATCACCCACTGCTCCAAATTCAGTTATAACTGCAGTATGTTTTCGACAATTAATGGCGGTATATTCGATATTTGCTCCCTTGGTGCCTGCATCCCGAGATTCCATCACCGAAAAACTACTTATTGCCAAAACTACTAATATACAAAAACTTGTCCGAATCATCTGTTGAAACGAAAAACAAAATCACATTTTAGATTCTCTCTCAAATTAATCGATCTTTCTACAAAATAAGTTAGTGTGTGTCATTTAAAAAAATAACATTACCTTTAGAGTTGAAGGTTTAAGAGAGAACTCCATTTCATTCAACTTGTTTTTTTGATATGTGATTAGAAGAGGTTAATTTATAGAAGAGATAAATAGTAAGAACGAAAAACACGCTTAAACTTTATCTAATTCTAGACCTTTAATCCAATTTACCAAAATAAGTAGAGCTAAAAAAGGTGCCTACAGAATTTAGATTGAGAAATTTTCTGTTTCAGTAGAAAATAGTCAAACTTTTGAAATGGTATATCTTAAATTAGGTAATGACTAAACAAACTAGGTATATATGTCAATACTCAATATGACTGAAAATTTCACAATAATGATAAGTATCACAAACAATATTTCTATTTATTTATTTGGTAAAGTATATCACAAAGATACTTGACTAAATCAAGAAGTTAAGTTTTGACCAGTGTTCTAAAACGTGCTTGGCGGCAAAGGAGGGCCTAACGCCTAACCATATATGCGGAAGTATAGGTGGGGACTTGGCGGATAATTATTTTTAGGAATATATATCTATAAAAATGAATGAATATATTACAACGAATAAAATATGAATATATCTTATACTTAGAAATGAGAAAGTAAAAATATACTCCGTAATATTAAATTTAATAAATTTTTATGTTAAAAGACATTGCTTAACTTTTTAAAAATAGTCTTATAAAATATATAAAAATAAATAAATATACAATCTCTAAATTTTTTTTAATAGAATTTAATTAATAGGTTTAATCTTTAGAGGCTAAATAAATATTGCTTATGATAAACATTTTTAATTTACAATATAATTGACAAAAAAATTATAATTTTAAAAAAATCTTTTGATATGACAGCGTAATGCCCGTCTAGACCGCGTAAACATCCTCATAGACCGCATAAATATCCGCATTTATAAGAATCGGCATAAAGCACCCCGACATCCGTGTAGCGGTCAGGCGCCGCCTAGCCCGCATTTTAGAACACTAGTTTTGACTAAGAGGGTGTTATTGGGAAATGAATTTGTATAGATTTTCAAAATTTTAAACGTTGAGAGATTTTACAAATTTTACTAGAGTTAACACAAATTTCAAAGATTCTTATCAAATATTTTTACGAATTGTTATGGATTCTTAGCGATTGTCATTGATTATTGTTTATTTTGTAAATTTTTTCCTTTTCATCTAGAATTATCTTTATAAGGTAATAATGTATATGCTACTATAGAGAATTTCCAAAATATACAATACTTTTTCATGTAAGAATATACATATATCAACCATATTGATGTGTAGGTTGATGCCAAGGTTTGTGAAGAAGAAAAAAGGGTATGGTATGGAAGATGTTATGTGGAGTATAACTGATTGAAAATGATTTTGGATATTGGGTTTATCGACGTTTTTTATGGTGTTTATATCTAAAATGTTGAGTTTTAAGTTTTTGTTTGGTCAAACAAACTTCATTATAATCTTAAGTTGCGGTTACAATCCAAAGAGAACTGAAACCACTTTTTGTTCGGTTTTTTTACGTGATAAATTATCCCTTTGTTTTGATCATCTTGTTGATATAATATGACATTTCAAGGTATTGTTGAACAAGATACACAATCGAAACGAAACACCACATTATCCAAGATGTATAAATTGTTCCAAACCCAGCTGAAAGATAAACTATAGAGACTTAATAATGGAAGCAATCATGGGATCTGACTGAGCTCCATCAGAAAGAATAGAGATGAAGTTGTGACCTAGGTAGCATATTACTGATGTCAGGACTCCCATCTTCATAGTTTCTAGTTGAATTATTTAGAATCATGTATTGGACTGTATTTTAATCTAAGTAACATTTATTTTTGATATGGTTTGATTTTTATTGTTCATATATAACAAGATAATGCTTCGTAAAATATTTTAAAAATCACTTCCGTGCTTCAACATGTTCTTTGTTTACGCATACACATTTATGATTTCATGCAATTAAGGGAGACATTTACTTACTATTTTGGATGTTCATTAGCTAAAAGCCTAAAACTCTTAGAACCCGGATGGAATGATTTATCGGAACTAGACGTTTAGGTAGTATCGAATTCCATACAAGAATTTAATCCCTCCGAGTCTCCGACCCAATTAACGGCTCGACTTGACTATTTTATGGCTTTATTCCTTCGAAAAAGTTGCACCATAATTGCATATTTTAGTTGGACTACGGTAAAGCAAAATGACTCTTTCGGAATTCGAGACTAAAAAAAAAAAAAAACTAAATATTGATAAATAAATTACCAGATATGTATTACGTGATTATTATAACTTTCTTCATTTTCAAAAGTTAGCCACTTTAAAGTTGTGCAAACGAATTATCTAATGTCCATTTGACACCAAAAGAATCATCATCCAAAGCAGCAGCAAGAATCTGAAATTGAATTTGCAAACCTTCTTGTTGTTCTCTAGTCTCTACCAATTGGAAAACCTAAAAGCTGCATTCTTTTTCGATTAAACATTATCCGATTCTTCATCGATGATCAATCCGTTATCTTAGAGGAATTGAAACCCCATCTCATGTTTTGAAAAGGTTTGAAGCAACCTGAAAGAATTGGTTAAGCTCCTTAGTTCCGCAATTCGCAAGTAGAATCCAAGAATCCAAGAATCCAAGAATCACAAGGTTTTCGCATACCTTGACATGATGTGGCATAATCTTGATATCGTAAGGAACGTGAAGCCAAGCTTCAGGTCGGTAGAACAGAAAGTTCTCAGGCTTGCTGGTGTAAACGTCTGCGTACTGATGGATGTGATAAGAGAATGCTGATTCTTGACCAGTGTCTGTGACAAATGTAGCTCCAAATGATCTGTTGAACATTTGTTTCATTGTGTCTCGTGCTTTCTGTCTCGCCTTGTTCAGCTCTTCTAAGAGAGATTGGCATGCCTCGCTTCTTTGATTGTTTGATGCAGTCGCGTGAAATCTACCGAGCAATTCTTGGATAATATGGAATTTGGCCTGAATTTAAGCACAAGGAATGATCTCATAATTAGACTAACTAACACAGGCGTCTCTAAGTTAAGGAGAGTATCTACATTCCAGGCCGTCTCTAACTACTTATGGAACATTTAAAGAAGGAATGATCACGGTACTACAAGAATGCATAAATTTAATAAGCAGAAGCCGTTTTGATACTGTACCTGCTCAAACCGGTAGCTATCGTCGTTTTGTATTCGTATCTCTCGCTGAAGCAAAAAACGTCACATAGAGAACTCAGTGTACAATGTTGGGCTTTAAATGATGTAAAAACCCTTTTTGAGTATAATAAACTAACCTCGAGCTCATGAATTATGGCAGCAGTTCGCCAACCAGCCTTTGAGGGTCCTCGTAAGTCACTAAATAAGTGATCTCCAAAATAAATCACCTATGAACAGAAGAACGTGTTGTAGTGGTCATTAAATGCATTCCGAAGTTACAAATGGAATATAACAGCTTGTTAAAGAGTACCTCAGGGCCATGCCACTTTGTGATTTGAAGGAAGGATTTAAGACAGCCATGGTAGTAAACTTTCTTTGGGTGAAATGCATCTACTTTTGTAAACGCCAACGTATCCCTCTCGGAATCGTAGCAACTACAAGGATTAATAGCAGTAAAAGAGTAAGGGCATGAAACAAGAATATAAGATAAGTGTTTCTGATTATAGTTTAAAGAAAACAAACCGGAAAGGATGCTCAGATGTGTAAAACTCTGGTTTATTTGCTTTAGCAATCACAACATCGAAAAGGTCCCGCCATGAATCTTTCAGGCCAAAAGAGTCCTAATGAAAAACAAGAATAAACTATTACAGATCATGACCCCCTTCAAGAAAAATAAGATAAAAACGCGAAACCGGAACTGGCTCTAACAACATTGTGTAGTCCAGAGTGATATTCCAATACGATATTTCAATGTATGGAATGATGTGAATCACCTCCATCAGATACCGCATTCCGCCATCGACGAAATGGTACGGAGAGTTGGTCAACAAAAAGAGCTTCTTCCCTTTATCTTTGAGCGATCTCAAGAAACGTAGTAGCTGACCCTGAGAAGAAACTTGCTGTTCAGAAAATATCAATCAAAAGTAAAATGTATTCTTAACTAAAATAACAAGTTTGAGTACTTGCACTTGCATTTTTAAGCAAATATCTGTTCGGATCAGCAAGAATTCCTCTATGGACTAAGCCACTTCTATGGACATGTTGAATAGCGCGATTTACATCATTGTAGATGTTAGATGCATCAAACTCAAGTTTAGCGTCAACAAAATATTGTACCATGTCTGCAATAAGACAGGCCTGAAAAAAAAAAAAACATTGCAATCAAATAAAACAGAGATTACGATATCACGGTTCATCTATACTGATAAAACTGACCTCGCTGAAACAAAAGAAATCCATCAATCCCACCAAACCTCTCGCTTGATCACGACCTATGTGTCGAGTTCCATACATAGTTTCTAGCTCCTCCCTACTAAGCTATAACAAATACAAAGAGAGGTCAAATCCTGCATCCGAGAAGCAGCCTCTTCAAAAGACGAAGCAATACCTTACGACGACCAAAATAACACCCGTCTGGCTCGATTGAACCGAAGAAATCCAATTTCATGAGGAATCCTTTTTGTTTATCGTAGTAGAGTCCTCGGATGGGGAACGTAGGATCATACTTAAACTTCATACAACTCTCAGGATATCTAAACTGCAAGAATCAAGAACCAATACTTGTCAACCTGAAAATCGTAACGAACGAAAAAAATGTCTTACCTCATTAACCATATGCTGCTTTGCAAGATCATAGATCAAACTCTGTAAATCAGAGGAGTAATGTGCCAATGTGTAATCATAGTCAAATCCATAAACTTGTATGTTATCCAATCTGAGATTCTTATTAACATAGATTCCTGAAACCAAAAATCTAAATCAGTGACAAAGAAACAACATCTTAGGAGGTATAGTAAACGAAACTCAATGGCGTAAAAACCTTGAGGATTCATCTTAGGCATAGTATTTAGGGCTTGAGGGATATTGAGAAACCTCTGTTTCGCCAGCTCGAATTCGTGACGGATCTTCGCGATCTCGTCTTCTTCTGAACAACATTCCGGCACTGCAATGGCGCATTTCTCCGCCAGATTAGCCAGCGACGGCTCCGTAACGGTCGCGAATCCTCGAAAACACCCTGAGATTTCAGATACGATCATGAATTCACGATTGAGATAAAAGGAAAATTCGATTTAAGAAACTCACCATTTCGGATTTGATAGGAAGCGAATCTCTCTCTCTGCAATTATCACAACGAAGTCGATCATGATCATGGATTTCAAATACGGAATATAAATGATGAGTAGTATTTGGGGAGAGAGAGAGATTTACAGTGAGCGATGATCCGAGAGGAAGAAGAAGACGGCGAGAGAAAGTCATAAGTCAGGTTTTCATGAAAGGAGTGTTATCTTTCCTTTTTGTTTTTGAGAGTGGACTTGTGAAATTTGGTTTTGAGGGGAGAAGATGATGACGTCATCATGATAGATAATGGCGGTTAGGGTTTTATCGTCGACGGCGTCGGATTCCGGGCAACAGATTTCAGATGCAAGTAATTATTATTGGGCCTTATGGGCTATATCACTTTTGGGCCCAATTAAATCATCAGCCAGTATTGGAACTTGGAAGCATACAAACGAAACTAAAATCAAATGAGAAAAATTTGTAATCTAGGATACAAACTTAAGTACCTGTGCGTAAGTACAAAATAAAGTGGAATAAAAAAGAATATTTAAGTGAAAATAAAACTATTTATATATTGGGAGTAATTAGAGAGAGAACCCACGAAAATCAGAATATCTGCGAAAAAATGTCACTCCTTTCTTTGAAAACGAAAAAAATATTTTGGAATGGATATTTCTATAGCCAAACATCCCCCTTAAAAAACATGTGTATCTTTTCTTGACCCGGTTTCCTTTGAAAAATCATAGAGCAAGTGTATTCGAATCCTAGATAGGTTGAGTTATCCGAAGATAGAGAAAAACCTTCAACCAAACAGTTTAAGTTGGAAAACATGCGGATAACCTATTTTTAAGAGACTGGAGAAAATTCGCCCGATTTTTTTTGGTTAAAAGTTCGAATCCATCTAATCAAATATGACATGTTATTCGTGTAGTTGAAATATGGAATAGGGCTAATTGGAGACCAAGCTTTCTGGCAAATACGACGAGATGTTCCACCGATGGCGCGTGGAACGGGATGGAGGTTTGAATCAAATCGGAAAGAGTTTATTGCCCAAAATTCCATGGCAATAAAATTCGTGAATTCGCCGATAGCAGCAGAAGCCCTCGCGATGCGATTGGCACTCACACAAGCAATTGAAACGGGCATGCATTTGATATTATGCATTGCCTCCGACTCAATGGAATTGATACAAGCAATCAATTCTCAACAAAATATATCGGAAATCTACAATACTTTACGAAATATAAACAATATTGCCGAGCAATTTACCGATGTATCTTTCATTTTCGTTCCAAGAGAAGCTAACATGTTGCCTGATTCTCTTGTTAAATAATCATTCTTTGACATTTCGATGCAATCGGAGTTGTATCAAGCTATTTAGCCATTTTAATGAATTTTCAGAACAAAGAAAAATACATATTTTTTTTTAACATAGAAATGGTAATACATTCCGCATAAAATCCAACACCATTTTAATATAAAAAATAGCGTAATACAATTACATTATAATATTGAGAAATTCCTTCGCTTTGAAGTTTTGTTTCCAAATATACTACCAAATTTTAAAAGTTCAAAAAATACCACTTTTTTCAAAAAAAATTCAAAAGTTCCAAAATTACCACAAACACAAAAATTGATTTTTAAAAGTTTAGAATTTAAATTTTTGGGTTTAGGTTAATTATTGTACAATTAGGGTATAGTTTTAGGGATAGGGTTTAGGATTTAGTTTTGAATATTGAAAGTTATTTTTAATTTTGTGATATTTTTAAAACTTTTGAAAAAATGATATTTTTGAAACTTTTAAAAACTCGTGGTAATTTGGGAAACAAAATTAAAAGTGTGGTATTTTCTAGGATTGCCATCAGAGGCTTATATATTCCCCTCACGCAAGAAAAACCGATTATCCCGAAGTCATATTCAGTTGATAAAAGAAAGTCGAGAAAAGGAGTCGAATATCCCCTTTTCGATCCTCTCTTGTAAAAAGCAAATAAACCAATCAAGATGTCAAGCACGTTCTTCTTCTTGGTTTGAGGAAACAAACTAAAGATAAGTTCAATTTTTGTTGACAAAAAAAAAAAAAAAAAAATTCAAGATCTGATCTCGCAATCATGCGTGTTCTCTTCATACTCTTCTTCCTGCTTTGTGTTCTTGTTGAGTTATGCAATGGAGGAATTACCAGTGGATATCTTAGAGGAACTGATTTGCCCGATGACATGCCATTAGACAGTGATGTATTCACAGTTCC
This sequence comes from Draba incana, assembly GCA_963576765.1. Taxonomy (NCBI): domain Eukaryota; kingdom Viridiplantae; phylum Streptophyta; class Magnoliopsida; order Brassicales; family Brassicaceae; genus Draba; species Draba incana. The sequence goes on along the minus strand of OY755214.1, from coordinate 26,059,778 downwards.
TTCTGGTCCTAATACTCCTCAACAGGTTTTTAAAAAAATTGTAGCTGTTTCTTTTAAATACTGCTACAAAAGTTGTCTAGTCTCATTAGTTTCTTCTCCTTGTAATGAAAGGTCCATGTAACGCAAGGTAACTATGAAGGTAATGGAGTAATCATTTCATGGGTTACTCCGGTTAAGCCCGGTTCTAGCACTGTTCGCTATTGGTATGAGAATGGGAAATCGAAAAGCCAAGCTGAGGCAACCGTTAACACATACCGGTTCTATAATTACACGTCTGGTTACATCCACCACTGCATCATCGATGATTTGGAAGTAAGTCTTTTTTTTCTGAAGACCTTTTGTCTTGCATACAATTACTTATTGGTTCTCTTTTAGTTAAGATCTTATTTCACATTTAATTTTAGGAGATTTAGAAATTAATTTAAGTTGAAAATACAGGGGAGGCTAGATAAACTTTGTTATTTTATTAATTTTCATTGTGTGAATTAAAATCGACATACTAGTTGATTTTAAAATTAGTGAGATTTCTAAAATACAGGAAACTAGGTGGATGGTACGCACCGCGTGCGGGTATGAATTTTTTAGATATAAGGTGATTTTTATATTTAATAAGGAGAATTAGCAAATTTTGAAACATTAAATATGCATGATTGCTTGTTTTTAAAAATAATATATGATGTATAATATATTACTAAGATTTTAGTGTTCTCTTGAAAATAGAGGTGTTTTTTTTTTGTAGTTTTGTATTTGTGTTGAAATAAAATGCAAACGGTAGATAACATTATGTACAATTTTGTAATCAATAAAAATGAACTTAGATATGGCGAAAAATTGAAAACACACACAAATGCAAAATTCAAGAGAAAAAACATAAAACCAAACAAAAAAATATTTTTTCTTCTTTCCGGGTGATTCACCAACATTATTATGTACATACATAAAAAATTTGTAAATTCCGTTAATGATAATACATAATTATCTACGTTTTGTTATTATTCATTAGCATTTTTTATTTATTTATATAAAATCTGTTAATAAATAATAGTATTTTTCTTTTAAACTTTGTTTAATTTCTTCTTTGTATCTTTTTTTTCTTTTCATTTCTCTTCTGGTTAGTATATAGAGATGTCTTTTGCATAGACACATAACAAAAAATAAATTATGAAAAACTCATTTCAAAACTCAAAATACATACTAATTTAAGATATGTAAATGATTTAATTTTAAAACTATTTTCCAAAATATGGTAAATGAATATGTTAAAAATATGTTTTTTAAAACGATTGATGTTTTAGTTTTCTACAAAAAAATCTTTAATTTTTTTTATTAGAGATTGGTGTCTTTATTCATATTTGGCATATCCAATTATATTGTTGATAATGAATGAAATTATAATTATGCAACTAATATCGATTTGACTATTTATTGAGATTGCCCAATAAATAACTTTCAGCAATTATTTTTATATTTCGATGATGGTGACATATATTTGGAATAATTCATGTTTTATGAGTAAGAAGATTAATTTTCTATAACCAATCAAAACAATAAAAATTGAGAATCATAATTATCCATTTACTTTTATTTTTATAGAAAAATTAATATGGAAGTGAGTATAATATTAGGTGACTATAAAATGTTTTATAAAATATGATTAATTTGTTTCTATATATTATGTATATATAAATTTTTTATTTAGATTAATATAGAGTGAATGTAAAATGTATGATAATGTTGTTTTGTTTTGTAAAAAGTTAGTATTTTTTCAAAAATGGTTTGTTGGTTGTTTTAAAGAATAAACGAAATTGTTGTGACCAAAATAAAAAAAATTCTGAAACTTGTTGTAAATTTATATAAAGTATCTAACAATTGTTTGTTTTTTTTTATATAATAATAACAAAAAAAATTAAAGAAGTAATTAGAGATTTCGATGACATGTCATCTTTTACCAAAAGACATGTCATCATTCCATGTCATAGTTTTTAGCCAATTAAATTAAAACAACTAAGTTTTTTCACTAATTGAACTTTCCTTTTAATAGTTAGGGGATTTGATATGAAACACTTATTTGTTTTATATGTGCTGCAGTTTGATATGAAATACTACTACGAAATTGGGAGTGGTAAGTGGCGGAGGCGGTTTTGGTTCTTTACTCCGCCTAAACCAGGCCCTGACGTTCCTTACACATTTGGATTAATTGGTATTAACTTATGTCTTTGAATTAGTATTTATTTACCAAAAAAGGGAGTGATGTACAAATCTTACATTTTTGATTTCATGTGGGATACCTAATATATTCCAGGGGACCTTGGACAAACTTATGATTCAAACAGAACATTAAGTCATTATGAGATGAATCCCGGAAAAGGACAGGCGGTTCTGTTCGTAGGAGACTTGTCCTACGCAGATCGTTACCCTTTGCACGATAACAACAGATGGGATACTTGGGGAAGATTTGTGGAGAGAAATGCTGCTTATCAACCTTGGATATGGACTGCAGGAAACCATGAAATCGACTATGTTCCCGACATTGTAATTCTTGGAATATTTTTAGTTTCTTGAAATGGAAACTTGCCTTCTTGGTTATTTTATTTAACTTTGAAGAGACTGTTTTGCAGGGTGAAATAGAACCATTCAAGCCTTTTATGAATCGGTATCCTACGCCGTATAAGGCATCAGGAAGTATCTCTCCATTGTGGTATTCCATCAAGAGGGCATCGGCACATATTATTGTTATGTCTTGTTACTCATCTTATGGTAAGGATTAGAGGGAGGAAATTCCTTAAGAGTAGGAGCTAATTAGTGGATTTTGTGCTTAATTGTTGCATTTGATTGATTACAGCGATATACACTCCTCAATACAAATGGTTGGAAAAAGAGTTTCAAAGGGTAAATCGAACAGAGACGCCATGGCTTATAGTTTTAGTACATTCCCCGTTTTACCATAGCTATGTGCATCATTACATGGAAGGTGAAACATTAAGAGTCATATATGAGCCGTGGTTTGTCAAATTCAAGGTTGATGTTGTGTTTGCAGGTCATGTTCATGCCTATGAGAGATCGGTAAAACTTTTATTTACTCATCCCCAATCATATTGATTTATATAATCTACCCCTCCTCCAAGTAATTCTAAAGTAATGGTGCAGGAACGTGTTTCTAACATTGCTTACAATATTGTCAATGGATTGTGTAAGCCAATATCAGACGAGTCCGCTCCTGTATACATAACAATTGGGGATGGAGGAAATTCTGAAGGCTTGCTTTATGAGTAAGGTTGCCATATTTCTGAAAACTCGTAACTCTGAATTTATTTTAACGACTGCCTTTTGGTATATTTTTGTAGCATGATGCAACCACAACCAAGCTACTCCGCCTTTCGAGAACCTAGCTTTGGGCATGGGTTGCTGGAGATTAAAAATAGAACTCATGCCTACTTCGGCTGGACTAGGAACCAAGATGGGTATTCTATTAAAGCAGATTCTTTGTGGTTGCTGAATCGGGTTTGGGGAGGTACAAAGAAGACGCATCTTGATGCATTATGAACACAAATTGACCAGGGATACAAGATTGGAGCCAAAGGTTAAAGACTTCAAGTTATTAAGTACATTGACTTTTACCCTTATGTGGTAGTTTCTCAAGATCCTCATTTTGGAAACAAATTACTACGAAAGTAAGAAAAAATGATGTTTGCAAGATAGTAAGTTAACAAATTGAGATAGACGGTCTGCGACAGCAGAGACAACGACAAGTGGAAATACATGAAACTTAAAACAATTGATAACAGGAAAGACCATGACGTCCGGCAAATCGACATGAGCTATTTTATAAAAGTATAATTGAAAGTACCACAATGAAAGTATAATTGAAAAAGTACAAAAAAGTAATATAAAATTGAGACAAATTACAAGAGCGAGTCCGTAGGCGGAAGGAATATTCAATTAGATATGCTGGATGGATGGATCAAATTGATATCCAGAGAAGAGGGGAATCGCATATTCGTAGCAGCGGAATGATCCACGGGTGTAAAGAATATCTTCAGAAGCAGAAGACAATAATTTTCAGAAATGGAAGAGATACAACGTTTGAGAAAAGAAACGACGATCAACAAAAGAACCCTTCCGGTCTTTGGGTAATATCTCAATCAAAACTCTTATTTTACTTGAACCGTATGATGAACCTTATTTTACCTGAAATAAAGCCATTTTTTCGAACAAAATTATTAATTCCAAACTATTTTATATGTCAACAATAAAATTTTACATTTCAACAAAACAAAAGTGTTAGAGTCTCGAAAAATCGTAAATATATTTACAGCAAAATGTGTATTGCCATAATTCATTAAAAAACACACATTTTATTTATTTATTAATATAGAAAGAAGAGACTGAAAAATCTCTTTCCTTTTTTAAAATACGACCACAGGAAGAAGAGACTACAAAAAAAAAAACAAGAACATGAATCACATGATTAATGTGAAAAATCGAATAAATCTTTTATGGCTCAACTCATGGTTAGAAACCTATCAATAGCAAGAAAATCACTCGCTTTTTCACAAGGAACATATATACCCTTCAGTCAATTTTAATTTTGTTTTGAATGTTTATAACTAAGTTAGAATTCAAATAAATCTTCTAAATTCATAAGAATTTGAATATTGTGTATCACTTAAAACATTTACGAATAACTACGTAAAAATATATATAATGACGTCTATAGAAAGATGATAAGAAGCAACATAGCGAATATTTTCTCAAAAATAAAACATATACTAGCAAATCTTCTCTCTTTTTTTTTTGGGAAAGAACATAGCAAATCTTTAACAAAGCAACATCATTACTATGCTACCAATTGGTTTATCATTCGTCATTTTGTAATACTTTTCTAAATTTTGAGATTATTTGTAGTATATATTGCTTCTTCTTTTTCTACAAGCAATCATTCAACCGTACGTGAGATGTCATGTGTATTAAATAGTTTATAATCTGTTGTTTACAACTTTTGAACCACTGATTTAGGGTCCATCATCTTCGGACTAACTCAGATGCCCGTGTTCCGGTTATATTTAACCGGCCGGTTCGAAAAGCGCCGCGTGAAGAAATTTAGAAGAGTCATATGTACAATTTCTCATTCTTTAGTCAAATTTAGTTCGTTTCCCTCACCATGCTGTCACACTATATTTAATTAAACAATTTTATTAGTGTTGGTTGTTCTTGGCTCTTTCGGTTTAATTGGTACTTATTTAGTTCGGAGTTTTGACTGTCAAAACTTGAAATAGTCTTTATACATGCACCGTCTTAGCCTCTTGTGAGTCCCTACCTCCACCTTTTCAATATGAATACTGTTCCAAAGCTTTGAATGGTCGGCATTTATATTCTTATTCTTCAATTTTACCCCATCTAAAAATAATATCAGTCGTATATATATATATTAAATAAGCTGTAAACTTCTTGATACGCTCGAATTATCCCTAGAGCTATTCTCTCAAATTAAGAAATCGCGTGCAGTGCTTAGGGTATCGAATCCAGGGAATTAAATCACATAGTAAATTCTAAATTCAAATTAAGCTAAGTAAAATATGATTAATGTAAAACAAGCAATTAAAAGTAAAAAGATGATGATTATGGTTCTTTAAATTCAATAAAATGAAGCGCTAGGCATCAGGAGATTCGCAGGCATGATTCAAAATCGAAGCACTAAATTACTGTCGGGATATTTATTAAGTACTGTTCTAGAACTCGAAAAGCAATTGTAAAACTAATCAACTTTCGTTGCAAAAGCTATCTATGACTAAATCCTAGAGAACCAAATTTCTTTGCGAATTTTATAAACTTAGTCAAGCATTGAAAACAGTTCTGATATGTTCACAAAATCACTATGCCAAATTTCTTTGTGAATAATTATTTTGCTCACCTATGATATAATTCCAGCTAATTAATAATGCTTTCGCATCTATCAATCAACCTAAGATATCTAAATCAGGGTGATCAGTCCTAAATCAGAATTAAAACTATCAAGGTGAAGAATACAAATTGATTGATCCTAACAGTAATATAATTCTTAACAATTTATCATCAGCCTTTGAATAATCCTAAACCTAACTAATAGATTACTCAGACATAGATAATGAAAACATCATAATAACTGAATAATACTGCATTAAAGAGATAGAGTAAGAGATACAAAAGGGTTCGAAGAAAACTCTGAAAGAGTCTAAACTTGTCTCCTTAAAAGCTCCGAATCAATCTCTTGCTAGGTCTCAATAGAATAAAGCATAAGCCTAAACAATGACTTAGAAAACATATATATAAGGTCTAAAAATGACTGGAAACAGAATTGTACATTACTGGAACTTCTGCGCAAAAACGGAAATCTTCAAACTTATTAAATTTGCTCGTCACGATTGGGTGTCGATTGATACCCAGAGATGGTGTTGATCGACACCAAGTCTGAATTTCCAATCCAACTTGAAAACTTCAACTGCTCATTCCTCATTGCTCCAAAAGACTCCAAAATCACAAGTTATACTCCAAATGCCTAAAAACCTGCAAAGACTCTAAAACAATACGAAAACACCGAAAAGACTCTAAAAATGGACTTATATCATGGTTAAAAACGGGTAAAACCATGATATATCACTTCTCTAGTTGGAAATTTGGAATAGAACCTTTAATAATGTGGACTAGAACTATGGTGGCAAAATTCAAAACAATTTTGGTTCGAAAGTTGTAATTTTCATTACTATTTAGCAATGAACTAAAATAATAGCAAGTTTTAGATCATTAAACAAGATTGTTGTAAACTATTCGACATATTTATCCACTGTGAAAATTAGTTGAGTCTGTTTGAACTATTTTTGAATAAACAAATGAGCCATTAATTTGAGTATTTGGTTTATCAAAATTGAGCTGAAGTTGGAATGAGAAATTGGTTTAGGCCATATTGGGAAAAGCCCCTAATGGTGTGGAATGAAGTGTCAATGTAAAAAGTCTCACATCCCTTAGGGGAAACTTTTTCATGTGGTATATCAGGAGCTTTAGATATACCTATGTTCAAAACATAACATCCACACATGGAGAGACACAAGGATACCTTGCGCGCACAACCACCACCACCGTCGGGCCGGACGCGGGCGCGTTGGTGGTTGGCGGTTGGCGGAATTCTCACCTCGTCCGAGTTATTTTTTGGACCATTGATTTGACAAATTTACTCAATGAATTTTCTGAAAATTTTCCATTTTTGATTTTGGAAATTTTATATTTCTGAATCTAGAAGTTTTCTTTTATTTGTAGCCGACTTAGTAAGAATCGGAAATTATTTCAAATCTTTTACTGATTCGAAACTTGCGGAATACTCCAGAATATTCAGCCCTGAAACTATAAATAAAAGGTCTCGTCTCTCATAATTCCTCACGCTCTCAAACACAGAAAACTCACATTTCTAAATTCCTCTATCTCTCTCTGTCTTCATAGCTTTACAAAGTAAGTCTTTTAGTTTTTAGATTCGAGAGTATATCGTAGATCTAGTTCGTTGAGTTCTATACCTCGGGTGCTCAAGTTATAGTTCGGATCGATTGTATCCTGGGATTCAAAAATCAAACGTTATTGCGAACACCAATGCAGTCGATTTATTGAATTAAAGAAAAAGATTTCATATCTTGCCTCCGTGATTTTGCTTATTTAAATACAGTTTTTTGATACAGTTGTTGCAATTCAGTTTTTGTTATCGTTATTCAATAAAATTCGCATGGTTTCTTAATTCGGTTTTTGCTCTCATACATAGTCTTGGTAAATTTCATCTAATTATTAAAACGAACAAATGAAAAAAAAATGGTATTGAATAATTTTCCTGGACTTCAAACTCTTTACGATTTATTTTTCAATCGAGCAAGATATTTTTCAGTACTACCACCTGGCAAAAAGAAAGTACAAGAAGCTGTGACGAAGGACTCCACGTCATCGACTAATTGCTCTTTTTACATCAAAAGTGTCAAAAGCAAATTTGATTTTATGCGTGGGACAAGCTATAGCAACGTGGTTCTTTAAATATCGCAGCTTCTTCTTTTCCACTTTTTAGCCTACGTGTTTCGTTTCGGAGCGGACAAATAAGACTCAGTTTTGTTTTTGAATAAATAAATAATTTGGATGTCCAAAAATGTTCCGAAAAAAATAATTAGTACTAGTTACTTTGAAAACGAAACGTTGATGACCTGTATGTACGTACACACTAATTTTGTATAGAAACAACTTTAAAAGTACTTTTACATGAAGTTTGATTATAATTCATAAATTTTATCAATAGGTGCATTTATATATATGTTTAGACTCGGTTATGACTTAACAACAATATTATTCGAAACTATGAAGCCATTAGTAAAACAATTTAAAAAATTTGTTTTATTTATATGGAACGTACGACAATTCAAAAACCTTCTCTTAAACACTCCACTAAAGTTAAGTTAACTCTTATGTCAAAAAGTTCAATTAATAGAACAAACGAAACAACGGTTGAGATATTTTCTTCATGTGTTTTGACGTGTGTTAATTAATTTGAACAAAGAACTGTTGAATGGCTAAAGAAGTAAAAAACCGAAAGAAAGTTCTGGAAACAACTTGACCTATCATTTCTCATTACCCTTGTCCTATAAATACATTACATTGATTCTTCAATACTCATATCAAGCTTCTACACAACACAAGTTCCAACTAAAAGTTTAATAACAACTAAAAGCTCCTCTTACAAAAAAAAAAGTTCTAGAAATGGCAACGGCAACATTTAACATGCAATCAGTCTTCGCTGGTGGCAAGATCAACACAAACAAGCTTTTCTTGGCCAGAAACATCCCTGACCTCAAGAGGAATTATCCGGTAGGAGTGAGATGCATGGCTGAGGTATGCCTACTATCCTAATCCAACGGTTATTCATCATGCGATTAGGAAATCCTGACCGTCCGATTGTTTGACTTTTGCAGAATGAGCCCATTAAGGAGGATTCTACACCTTCGACCTCGGCGGCTCAGCCTTTGCCTAAGTCACCATCGCCTCCTCCTCCTACTAAACCAATGGTATCAATTTGTTATATATTTTGTATTTGTTCTATGATTGATTTTTAATTGTTTTTAATTTAGTTATCTCCTCCTATATAAGTTTTTCCGTATATAGGTACCACGACACTTCAATACTATTTCTGATTTAATCATTAAGTTAGATGTTTAACACTTTAGACACATGTACTATTTTTTTTTGGTTACATGTGATCTACTTTTTTCCATACGAAAAATGAAACATCTATGAAATAATATTTTTCGTAAAACACATAATATCAACAAAACGGAAGAGATATTCATGACGTCAAGCGAACAAATGTTTTCATTAAACTTGATTTTTGTTACACATGTTAAACAAATTTACCTGTAGTTATATCTTATAATTTTGAGTTGGTGAAACGTATGTATAGGTGAGCACGAAGTTTACGGATTTGCTAGCGTTTAGCGGTCCAGCACCAGAGAGGATAAATGGACGTTTAGCTATGGTCGGATTCGTTGCGGCTTTGGCGGTTGAATTTTTCAAGGGAGAAAACATTTTCGCTCAGATCTCGGACGGTGGTATCTCGTGGTTCTTAGCCACGACGGCGATCTTGACTTTTGCGTCTCTTGTACCGCTTTCCAAGGGCATAACCGTTGAGTCCAAGTCTGATGGTATCATGACGTCAAACGCTGAGCTTTGGAACGGGCGTTTCGCGATGCTCGGTTTGGTCGCGTTAGCCTTCACTGAGTTCGTCAAGGGTGGGACCCTTGTCTGAGGAAATTTTTTTTTAGTACTACTTGTTTTTGGGGAGGATGATATATTGCAATTTTGCCCCTTGATTCTGTAAAATAAATCTGTGTTTGGTCTCTTTTTATGAAATACATACAGTAGTAACAATTTGCAGTGATGTTTGAAACTTAAAAAGACTTTTTAAACTTAGTAAGAATGTAAATGTTCATTAAAAAAATTAGAGCCAAGTTTTAGTACATTCCCCGTTTTACCATAGCTATGTGCATCATTACATGGAAGGTGAAACATTAAAAGTCTTATACGAGCCATGGTTTGTAAAATACAAGGTTAATGTTGTGTTTTGCAGGTCATGTTCATGCCTATGAGAGATCGGTAAAACTTTTATTTACTCATCCCCAATCAGTGTCGTGCCAAAACTTGTAGAGGCCCAAAGCGAATTAAAAAAAAAGGGTCCTTTAATAATTTAACGGTAGTTTTAAACCATAAAATTAATTAATTGAAAAATGATGATAAATAAAGTTTAAAACCAATAAGAAAAAATCTAAAGTGTTAACAAAAATATAAATGTGACAAAAAAAAATTCTTTTTCTATGAACTCTTTTCATAAACAAATTGCAGAACCCAACTCTTTTTCTATATATATGATAGCCAAGTTATTTAACATTTTTTATAAAATAGGTTCAATCATTTAGCAAAATCAAAAGAAACGTGAAACAATAAGTAATGTTAATATAACGGGAACACTAAATAAACAGTTGGTGTTTGTAAATTAAAAATCGATAGAAAAATTAAAATCAAAATCACACCACTAACATAAAATTAATAGGAGGAATTTATTTGAAATTGAAAATACAAAAAGAATTGGAAGAAAAAAACACGTGAAATCAAAATCTGACGAAGACTAACACATAAAAGAAGAATATAAATCTTAGAGTTTTAATAAATAAACAATAATACTGGTAAAAGCACAATAATAACATTGAAAAAAAGATCTTATAGGAAAAATTTAGGAAAATTTTAGAGTTTCAAACTTAGGTGGGAATATTGTGGTAGACTAACCAAATTTTGTATAACCACGACACTATGACTAATATTTGGAAAATCGAGACCCTAAAATTTTTAAATTATTTGGGGGCCCGAGGCGAATGCCTTTTTCCTAAAACTATAGGCATGGCTCTGTCCCCAATCATATTGATTTATATAATCTACCCCTCCCCCAAGTGATTCTATAAAGTAATGATGCAGGAACGTCTTTCTAACATTTGCTTACGACATTGTCAATGGATTGTGTGAGCCAATATCAGACGAGTCCGCTCCTGTATACATAACAATTGGGGATGGAGGAAATTCTGAAGGCTTGCTTACTGAGTAAGTTGGCCATATTTCTGAAAACTCGTAACTCTGAATTTATTTTAACGACTGGCGTTTGGTATATTTTTATAGCATGATGCAACCACAACCAAGCTACTCCGCCTTTCGAGAACCTAGCTTTGGGCACGGTTTGCTGGAGATTAAAAATAGAGCTCATGCCTACTTCGGCTGGAATAGGAACCAAGATGGGTATTCTATGAAAGCAGATTCTGTGTGGTTGCTGAATCGGGTTTGGGGAGGTACAAAGAAGACGCATCTTGATGCATTATGAACAACAATTGACCGGGGATACAAGATGGAGCCAAAGGTTAAAGTTATTAAGTACATTGACTTTTTCCCTTATGTGGTTGTTTTTCAAGATCCTCATTTTGGAAACAAATTACTACGAAAGTAAGAAAAAAATTATGCCTTGTGAAACAGTCGAACAAGTATATCAAAATTCGTTATAAGACGTGTAGTTTGTTGCTTGATGTGCAAGTTAGTGAGGTGACACGAATGGTAATATTAGGAATTTAGGACATGCAACATATAGTTTATGGACAACAATTTTGTCGATGGAGATGATCCAGTGATAGGTGTGAATACTTTGATCGACTTCTCTCAGCGGTTGCAATGACATCTTAATTTTTCTCACCATAATACCATTTGGTATGAAAAGTTTCAAAAAAAAAAGAAATTACCATTACTATTAAGTACAGTATTATGTAATTTTGTAAGGTCGCACGTATATGCCTAAAGTTACCTAATTTCCTATAAAAAAACTATAGAAATTACAAAAGCACAAACACAAGTAAAATGTCAAACCTTCGACCGAAAAAAAATAAAAAGTAAAATGTCAAAGCCAAATATTTTTTATTCAAAAACCTATAAGTAACCAATTTAATGCATATCAACTCCCTCAAACTTAGTCATTTGTTGTCTTCAAACAAACAACAATCCAATGACCGAAAAGATGTTTGAAAACGCATGAACTCATATATCCTTTCATAAATTTACATAAGAAAACGTTTCAAAAATTCGAAAAGATCACATAACCAAAACGAAATTAAACTAGCTCCATATTTCTTTAAAGGTAATAATAATAATAATAGCTGTACAAATTAAAAAAACTTACAAATCAATCATGTTTGTAAATCATATAAAAATAGCTAGCTCTTACATCGCGGGAACAATATCTAGTTGTTTATGAAAGAGATTTGTTTTGCATTGTTTTTTAAAATTTGTATTTACAAAAACTGATTGTTTTACCACAAAACTAAATAAAACAAACTAGTTGTCAATGATCTAACTTAAAAGAAGTCCGTGTATCGCAAGGCCATATTCAAGTAATAAAAGAAAGTTGACCAAAGGAATCGAATAACCTCGATCCATCCTCTCTTATAAAAAATAAATAAATAAACAAATCAAGATCTCTGCGTGAGAAATTTAAAACACAATATTTGTAGCAGTATATCCTTTTTCCTATGTAAACAATTTCCCTCTACATTGGGTAGCCAATAGCGAGAGTATGCTCTAAGTTTTACCGTTTGGTTGACCAATAAAAAAAAAATATTTGTAGCAGTATTTAAAGCACTATATTTGTCTTCTTCTCGGATTCAGGAAACAAACTAAAGATAAATTCAAGATCTGTTGACAAAAAAGAAAAAAAGAGTTCAAAATCTGACCTAACGATCATGTATGTTTTCTTCATACTCTTTCTCCTGTTTGGTGTTCTTGTTGAGTTATGCAATGGAGGAATCACTAGTGGATATCTTAGAGGAGCTGGTTTGCCCAACGACATGCCATTAGACAGCGATGTATTTACAGTTCCTTCCGGTCCTAATGCTCCTCAACAGGTAATTTGAAATTGTAGCTGTTTCTTTTAAATACTACTACAAACACTACAAAAAAAGGTGTTTAGTATCATTTATTTTATTAGTTTACATCATTTTTTGATTGACACAAGTGAAATTAAATCATTTCATTCAGTGACTCTAATAGTGATGACTCTAATATTTTGTATCGATAAAAAAGACTGACACAAATATTTTCATCATTTATGACAGTTGATGTTAATTTGCATCGCTTATGAAAAACGAAATTAAAGATAAGTTCAATTTGTATAAATGATTTTAAATATTTGTTTCGGTTATTAAAATTGATGTTAATTTGTTATATGGTTTATTAGTTAATAACGTCCATTTGAAAAAAAAAAAAAAATTATTTGTTGTTATTTTACATAACCAAAACGTTTTTATTTTAAATCAACTTACGATTCTATAAAATCTTGATTATGCACTCTTTGATTTTAGCTATCCATAACCTTAATAATTGGCATATCTATGATCTTATTTATAAATGAGTTTTCTCTTCAACTATTCCACAATTAACGATGTGGGAAAATATGACTTTCTCAACTTGCATCAATAATTAATATAAAACAACATCAATTTAATCTAACTGATGCAAAATTAATAAATAATTATAATTAAAAATGTATTAGTATCAGTTTTTGAGTGATGTAAAATCGGTATCATTTTTAAATGATGTTAATACAAATTAGTAAATACATCGATTATCTAAATGATGTAAATTTATAATTTTGGTATCAATTTTGTTTAAGTGATACAAACTAATATATATTGTATCAATTTTATTAAATTGATGTCAAAGTAGTTATTATCAACATCAACTAATATAATTGATACTAAATCACATATATTTGTTTCATTTATAAATAAGTAATTTAACATAGTATCACTACTTTATGATACAATTTAAGTGATACAATCTAGCTATTTTTTTAATATTTAAATATTGTCTGGTCTCATTAGTTTCTTCTTCTTGTAAGGAAGGTTCATGTAACGCAAGGTAACTATGAAGGTAATGGAGTAATCATTTCATGGGTTACTCCTGTTAAGCCCGGTTCTAGCACTGTTCGTTATTGGTATGAGAATGGGAAATCGAAAAGCCAAGCTGAAGCAACCGTTAACACTTACCGGTTCTTCAATTACACGTCTGGTTACATCCACCACTGCATCGATGATTTGGAAGTAAGTCTTTTTAAAAAAAAAATTGTATTGTATACAATTACTAGTCTTTTAGGGGGTTTATTAGTTGGTAAATAATTAAGATCATATTTCAAATTGGATTTTAAGAGATTTAAAATGAATTTAGCGTGGGTTATTGGTTTGTGTATTTTAATGGATTCGGAAATCGAGAATCCCGTGTTATTGATTTTATGATTGATAAAAGATATTTAATAACATAAAATCATTTTCAAATCCATTAAAATTCATTCTCAAATAAAATTGAATAACATTTAATTTGTAATTTGTAATTCGTAGTTGGATTTTCAAAACCATTAAAATACCAAAACTAATAAATACCCTGAAATACACAAACAAACTAGGATGTAGTGGTTTGGCAAGAAAATCAACATGTTGATTGGAGATAAAAACATGCATCAGTTTGAGGAACGCATTCTTGACTGTATCACAATCATACAAAAACTTTTTTAAAATGAGTTAAAACCTACAAACTGATAATTATTTGTTTTCGATGGTGTTGCAGTTTGATATGAAATACTACTACGAAATTGGGAGTGGTAAGTGGCGGAGGCGGTTTTGGTTCTTTACTCCGCCTAAACCAGGCACTGACGTTCCTTACACCTTTGGATTAATAGGTATTAACTTATGTCTTTGAATTGTTATTTTTTAAAATAGTCTGGATTGAATAGTCTGCTATAGAATCGTCTTTCAATTATTATTTATTTGCCAAAAATGGAGTGATTTTGATTTCATGTGGGATTCCTAATATGTTCCAGGTGATCTTGGACAAACTTATGATTCAAACAGAACATTGAGTCATTATGAGATGAATCCCGGAAAAGGCCAGGCTGTTCTGTTTGTAGGAGACTTGTCCTACGCAGATCGCCACCCTTTCCACGACAACAACAGATGGGATACTTGGGGAAGATTTGTGGAGAGAAATGCTGCTTATCAACCTTGGATATGGACTGCCGGCAACCATGAAATCGACTATGTTCCCGACATTTTAATTCTTGGAATATTTTTAGTTTCTTGAAATGGAAACTTGCCTTCTTGGTTATTTTATTTAACTTTGAAGAGACTGTTTTTGGCAGGGTGAAATAGAACCATTCAAGCCTTATATGAATCGGTATCCTACGCCGTATAAGGCATCAGGAAGTATCTCTCCATTGTGGTATTCCATCAAGAGGGCTTCGGCACATATTATTGTTATGTCTTGTTACTCATCTTATGGTAAGGATTATGAGAGAAGAAATATATTCTTTACGAAAAATTGTTATTTAGTGGTTCTTTATTTGTTGCTTAACTTTGCATTTGTTTGATTAGGGATATACACTCCTCAATACAAATGGTTGAAAAATGAGTTTCAAAGGGTAAATCGAACAGAGACGCCATGGCTTATAGTCTTAGTACATTGCCCGTTTTACCATAGTTATGTGCATCATTATATGGAAGGTGAAACAATGAGAGTCTTATACGAGCAGTGGTTTGTCAAATTCAAGGTTGATGTTGTGTTTACAGGTCATGTTCATGCCTATGAGAGATCGGTAAAATTTATGTTTACTCATCCCCAATAATATTGATAGAATCTTCCCCTCCCCCAAGTGATTCTAGAGTAATGATGCAGGAACGCGTTTCAAATATTGCCTACAACCTTGTCAATGGATTGTGTGAGCCAATATTAGACGAGTCTGCTCCGGTATACATAACAATTGGGGATGGAGGAAATTCTGAAGGCTTGGAAACTAAGTAAGCTGACCATATTTCTGCAAACTCTTAACTCTATTTTTTGTTTTTAACGCGTGGCTTTGCTATTTTTTTGTAGCATGATGCAACCACAACCAAGCTACTCCGCTTTTCGAGAAGGTAGCTTCGGGCACGGGTTGCTTGAGATTAAAAATAGAACTCATGCCTTCTTCGGTTGGAATAGGAACCAAGATGGGTATTCTATTGAAGCAGATTCTTTGTGGTTGCTTAATCGGGTTTGGCGAGATACAAAGAAAACGCATCTTGATGCATTATGAACACAAATTGATCAGTGATACACGATGGAGCCAAAGTGGATATTTATATTGAGGACACTAGCTTTCTCTTTTACGTGGTTGTTCCTCAAGTTTGTCATTTTTAAAACAAATTACAAACAAAATTCACTGTTATTCAATCAATAATTCTAAATCCTACTTTTAAATCTGGTGTATTGGATATGATATAAATCATGTCTTAAAAAATGTACTCGTCTCATTGATAAAATTTTAATAACAAAAAAGTAGAAAGATTATTAAAGCAAAATCAAATATCTGACCATGATTAAATTTGGACAAATGAGTTTCTTTATAAAACTCCAGTGAGAACTAAACTTAACAAAAGAAAACCAAAAAAAAAAAGTCAAGTAAGAAATAACTAATGTTGCTTTCTTCTTCTTGAAGCAATCTCGGAGGCCCAAGCCTTGCCTATATCAGTCTGGAACTTCCCTGAATTAAACAGCAACAAGAAGCTTAAAGCTTTATATTGGTTATGTATTTGGATTATTTTCATTTAAAACAGAAAATACCTGCCGTAGACACGAAAAACTCTTCTAGATCTTTCCCTTGCTCTGCTCAAAAATAATAAACGAGTTTTAGTTTCTGTGTATTGTCAAAATCAGGAATCACCAGACGTTTTTTCTTAGAGGAAACTATTACCCTGTTCATATTCCAAAGCTTGAAGTATCATCTCAAGCTTATCGAAATCTTTAACAACTTTGGCTTCGGGTGAAGAGTTTGCTTCGTATTCTCTCCAAAGCTCAGCGATTTCTTTCGCTGCAATTACCATTATATACATTCTTTAGACATGATAACATTATGCGAACAAGGCCAAGATTATCAAAGATCAGTGAATGGACCTCTATCTCCTCCACCCAAGAGTTTACACATATGTTCAAGTGCTTCGCTTTCTCTTCGATTTTTCTCTTCTTTAGAGATCCCACAAGATGGTGTAATGTCTCCTACAATAGCTGCTCAACGAAATCAACTAACCATTCCGCGATTATCGAGTTCAACAATACTCTCTATACAAGTGAAAGAACTAACCTTCTGCAATGTCATGAACAATCGCCATCTTCATGCATCTGAAGAAAGAAAGCATCGAAAAAGTTTAAACGACGAGTTTTTTCTTCTTCTTCTTGAAAACTAAAGAAGCAACCAAGAAATCTTACTTGTCTCTGTTAACACCAGGAATATCTGAAGAAATTAGAGCCATAAGACCCATACGATACATATGATCAGCTATTGATTCTGGATTTTGCACTTCTCTTTTTACCCATCCAGCTCTTGGAGTCGTCTATTTTCCAATACAGAAGATCATAATTCATCAAAACAACTCCACATCTATAAGAACTTGTGTAACCAAAAATCATCATAATCCGAAATCGTTTCATTTCCATAACCAATTCTAGATTCCAAAACAATCTATGAACAACAATCATCGAAATCACAGAAACTGCTGGATCTTAAGCGGATCGTTCAAAGCTAAGGTTACATTACCTTGAGACGAGTACAGAGCGAGAGGAAATCGATGGCGGACGAAGCGGAAGAAGTCGGAGCCGCCGCGACATCGCCGGAACCATCTCCGGCGGAGACAGACGAAAACGACGCCGTCGATTGAGAGAGAGGGGAATCGGTGGCCATGCAGTGAATTGATCTAGTCGGAGGTGAAGCTGCGGCGGAGGAATAGGTGAATCGGAGATGGGAACGAGTGAAAGAAGGAACGAGGAAGACGAGAGAGAGTGATTTGCAGAAGAAGATTCGATTTACATTCCTCATTTTTTTTTCTTTTCTTCAGATTTCCTTTTTCTTTATCTTGATCGCGTTTTGGGAATCGTGTTGTTGTATTGTTTCGATATCCAATTTGTTAGTTAAATTGGGCCTTATATTACGTAGACCCACTAATGTAGTGTGTCATGAACATCGTTAATGTTCGATGGGTTACAAAAGAAGCTAATGTGTACGCTTTAGTGTTTAAGTCTCGCACGAGGCTCATTGTCAAACTCCGGATCAGTTTGTAGAGGAATGGAATGATGGTACAGTTCCGCACGAGGCTTATTACAAAACTTTGGATGCTATTCTTGCAAATGTGTCATTACCTCCAGATTATATGAAAAAGGGGAAGGAATCAAGAAAATATGTTTCATGCTCCCGGAAAACGTAGTTCGAAGAAATATGTATAACCAATGTATTTTTCACATATTATTATATGAAAATGTTAGGGCACTACACATAACTCCATATGTGGTGTGTACAACTAAGTAACCAAAACATTTCCTTGGTATAACTAACATAAATTAAAAATATCGAAAATACATTTTAGGTACAACTGACAACTAAGACTAACTGGGCAGTGAAACTATATGTATTTGGAAGGATTAATTTTGGCTCTAACACGTTTTGCACTTTTTATAACAATTATGATTTCTTTTCCCCTAAAAACAAAACCTTTTGCACGTCTTCTCACTTTTTCCTTTCATTTCTCATTCTGATGTCAAAAGAAGATTTGTTTCTTCTTTCTTCAATATTCAACTTTCCTCATTTCTTTATTTTATTTCTATTTTCAAATTAGGGTTCGTGTGAAGAAGAAAAAATAAACATAATTGAACACGAAATTGAAGATAAGTTAACAATTCTTTACGAATTTAGGGATAACAAGTACATTGATTTGGGGATTTCGGATTTTAGATTAAATTGATTGGTGAAATCGATTTAGGGTTTTAGGTTCAATTGATTGGTGAAATCCTTTGGGGTTTTAGGTTTATAAATTGTGCGACGAGGCTATCGCAGAGGAGATTGATGCTGCCAAGATTAAATTGAATGACAAAGAAGCCAAGCTCGAACCATCGGTGAAGGAAATCACTCAACTGAAGGAGATGGTGGTTGAGCTTCAGGCCACAGTTATTCGCCTTCAGAGTTACTTGCTTTATGAGTTGAACTACAAGCAAAGGTTGATGAAATTCATACCAAGCTCTGATTGGGACAACTCTATGTTACTTGTTTTCTGGGTTGAACTACTAGGCACAACTAGTAGTACAAAACTAGAAACACTAAAGAAGATGATACTTATCTTCTTTCTCACCTTCTTCTTCATCCATTTACTCACCATTATCTTCTTTCTCACCATCTTCTTCATCCACTTCCTCACCATCTTCTTCTTTACCATCGGCCTCACCTTTCTCACCTTCGTCATCTACATTTTCTTCTTCCTCACCATTTTTTTCCTCTTCAGGGTTTTGGTTACGTCTTTTACTTCTTCTTCGAAGTCTTTGGTTGTTTGGTTGGTTCGGTTGCTTCTGTTACCGGTTTCAGTGGAGAAACATTGTTTTACGAGATCTCGTTCTTGTATAAATGTACATAAATTCGAACTACTACTCTTGATTTTGGACGGTTTCTCCGAGCTATCTTCTCCTTCAAACGGTTTGGAAAACAAGAGAATAAAAAAATCCCCTTTTCTCTTTTTTTCAATATTCATTTTCCAGTTGTTCCAATTGCACTTAAGTAATCCAGTTATACTAAATTTGAGACTGGTATCTGAGTAAAATGGGTGGATGCACTGGTTGGATCTGTAATTTGTGTAACTTTATTGATAAAAGGTCATTTCCCACGTTTTTGTATTAAAAAGAAAATGGAAAAGAAAACCAAGTTAGAACAAGAGTAAACTGGACATTGACTTTCCTAAGAGGAGTGTCACGGACATTGACTCGAGTACATTGGCCAATGTAATTCCTTTATAAAATTACTTTGCCAGAAAAAAGTAGCCACAGCGGAATCTGGTTGAATCTAGATGAATTGCAGAATATGGCTAAATTTTTAGTGATATTTTGCGGAATCTAGCTGAATAACTAAAAATATAAAAGTTAACGGCAGAATCTATCGGAATCTCTCTGAATTTAGAAAAAGATAATTAATTAAATAAAATTATGAAAAAATGAATTTAACAACTTTGTTACAAAAGTTAGTTAAATAAACTAATAATGTATGAAATTTGTTCGAGCTGAATTTCACCACTAGAAATCCGGCCTACTAACCTTAAAATATAATCATATTAAGTTATATTCAACATTTAGGCCTCAGACCCAAACCCGCGTTAATACTAAGAAAAAGGTCAGCAAATCATTTGATCTTGCTGGCCCGAATAATCAATTCATTAACCGCCAGAACTGAAGATCCATTGACCGAGAAATCCATCGAGGATGGACAAAATCAGCGCAACTTAACGGTTTGTGAAGAGATCCCGACATTTCCGGAGGTTGTATCAGAACATGCCTGAGATCTCTGGTGATGAGGAGAGATTCACGGAGCTTAACCGTTCAGCTCAGATGAGTATAAATAGTTAGCTTTAGAGCCGAAATAGCTAACTTTTTCCTTACATTTACACTCAACCACACTTTAGCTCATCACACTTGTTCTAGCTAAAGCTCTTTGTATACTTGATTGAATATCAATATAAATCTATTTTTTGTTATCTTGGTCTTGATTCTAGTTAGATTTATCGACATTTCTTAGGACTAAAGTTTCTTTCCCGAATTCACAAATAAATTCTTAGTGGGGAATCTAACTTCCCCATTTGGCGCCAACTAAGGGGAAGAAATACAATCGTCATACACAGAAGTCTAACCTCGAACCTTCCGCAACAAGAATGGATACCACCAACGCTCAAGAGTCAGCCCGAATCAACAACTCGTAGATTGTTGATCTAGAAACACGAGATGTATCCGAGGTCGTGACTAACAATCAACCCGTATCCAACCAGAACCAGGTAGCGGTCAACGACCAGCCTGGATTAAACCAAAATCAAGTGCTCCCGGTTGATAACTCTTCCATGAGCGCATAAACGACGGATCCAAATGCTCAGCCCGGATCCTCAACAACCACCACCATCGTGCATGCGCCCCTAGTGGCACGAAGCGTATGGCTACGTAATTCAACCACAAGTGGAACAACTTCAGCTAGCATCGCTAGCGCATTGACTAGGGAAATCCCACCGCTCCCCATGGGACGAAGGTAACGCTTCCAAGACGATTTATCCAAGATGCGCCGAATGCTTTTGACTCTAGTAGACCGACCGCAAGGACATGATTTGACCGTCCGAATAGTGGTAGCCCGCCTTGACCAACAAGAAATGACATTCATTGCTCAACTCCATGAAATGTCCCAATCAATCACCCAAGGACTCCCACCTCGCTGGACGACCAACGAAGAAGTGACTCCCTCTAGGAGCACAACCCTGAGAAGGTAATTACATTTTCAGCGATCCACATAACCCCTGCGAATGCCACATGATATCCGGCGTTCAACCCAAACCTGAGGGCAAACTTATGGACCGCAGATCTAGCTGGTCCGAGTTTACAAAGCACCTTTACATGGGTGAATGAAGGATCCTTACCACTTTATCCCCCACTGAACAAGACACAGCCAGCTCCGGCAGTATGTTAGGAGAAACATCGCTCATGGGAAACTTCCAGGGTAACCCAACTAGAACTCTAGCTGATGGAATTGAGACAACTAGAAATGTCAATCGTGCAGCTAGAGAAAACGTCTTCGACCAGAACACTTTCTACAGATATGCTGAGCGGACCTAGGTGGAGCTGCAACGCATGGGGTCGTGTGTCCCCAGAGCTACTAGGTCCGCTACAGATATCGATCGAGCGATTGAGGACACCTGACATACATCGTTTACTGACAGAATATCTAATGCACCTATTAGAGATATTGGGAAAATTAAACTCCCAGTATTCTGTGCGAGCAACGATCCCAAAGATCACGTAAAAGCAATTTAGCTTGCTGTAGCAAGGGCCTACCTGAGCGATAACGAAAGAGAGGCGGGGCACTGCAGGTTATTTGCTCAAAGCTTAACAAGACCTGCACTTGAATGGTTTGCAGGACTAGGACAGCTTCAATGCCTTGATAGCGTTATTCCTCAAACAGTACTCCATATTCATCAAAGAAAGAGCTTTCCAAGCCAACCTTTGGAAGCTGACCCAAGGACCCGAGAAACTCCTCATGGATTATATATCTAAATTCAAAGTGATCAAATCAAGGATCGCCAACCTAAATGAGGAAGTGGCACTAGAAGCGCTAAAGAACGGCCTCTGGCACAAGTCAAATTCTGAGAAGAACTCACCGTCAACCCATTCGTGCCCCTCAACGATGCATTGCATAAAGCAACTTTCTTCACTATCCTCGAAGAAGAAACAACTATCCTTGAAGAAAAATATATGAACCTCGTTGCAACCTCTGGACAACAAAAGCCGAAGAAATTTATTAAAAACTACGGAAGGGTCAATATGCGTATGCTATCGACCACTCACATCAAGGCAAAAAATCCTAGTACAATGAAACCAAGTATTGTAATCACCATGGAAAAATAGGCTATACCTCGCTGGCCTAAAGGGAAATCAAAAGAAAACTGCTGAACCAGCTCAGCATAAACCATTGGTCGAAGAAAAACAAGCTGAGATCGAACCTCCACCTCGAGAAAAACCCAAAAAGAAGAAATCATTGGCGAAACAAAAAAGATTCGTAATGAGGCCAACCAAGTTCAAACCCCACCTGCATCTAGGAAGCGAACTGACTTTATCTTCAAAGAGCTAAGCATTTACAGCAGCTTGATGAAGCCAGTCCTTACCTCGCCACCAGCCCCGAAGAAATTGGTCAGCCCTTGGATAAAGTTACCGCGCGCCCTCAAGAGTCTAAGCTACCTAGCCCCAGCTAAACGGGTCGATTTCATCCTCGAAGGATCAAAACTATGCAGAGATTTGATTAATTCAATACGAGCACACCAAACCAGAACAACACACCTCACATACCCCCAACAACATTATGGGGAGTAGATCACCAAATCGCTTTCGCGGAAAGCGAAACAACGCACCTAGACAAGCCACATGACGATGCTTGAGTAATCCAATTCGAGATATGTGGCTGTCTAGTTTCAAGAGTATTGATAGACACTGACAGCTTAGTCGATTTACTATTCTACGACGCTTATAAGAAAGTGGGTTTTAACGACTCGGATTTGTAAGGCCAAGGTACACCGCTAACTAGTTTCGTAGGAGAAACGACCTATTCAATGGGAATGGTCCAAATCCCGATGATAGCAGAAGGAGTCCACAAATTTGTGGATTTTATTGTAGTAGATCATCCAACTCTATATAACGCAATATTTGGGCGGCCATGGATATACGCCATGAAAGCCGTACCCTCAACATATCACCAATGCGTTAAATTCCCCACTCCCAAACAGAATAGCAATGATCAAAGGAAATTAAAATACATCTAGGATCTGCTACCTGAATGAACACAAGCAGCTGGAGAAATCCACCACTTAGCAGTTACTGAAGCTGGAAGAGCAAAACCTATGTTAGCTCGCAGATCATAGCAACCCTTAGCTGATTAAACCCTAACAGGATTTAGGCATCTAGGTCTGCATTGACGAAGCTCACCCCGATAAGTGCATTGGATTGAAGTCGACCTCCCGGAACCGATCAGAAAGGAGTTAATTGACTTCTTCAAAAAGAATATCAGCTCTTTCGCATGGAGCACCTCTGACATGGAAGGAATTAGCATCAACGTCACATCTCATGAGCTGAACGTCGATCCTACCTTCAAACCAATCAAACAGAAAAGACACAAGTTATGTCCCGAGTAAGTTAAAGCCCTCAACGACTGGTTGGTTAATCATGTAGTAGTCAAGAAGAAAAATGGAAAGTGGAGAGTGTGCATTGATTTCACCGACTTAAACAAATCATGTCCAAAATACAGCTTCCCATTTCCACACATCGACCGCACGAGCTACCTATCAACAATTGGTCAATAGAATATTTGCCCAGCAGCTCGAAAAAAGCATGGAAGTTACATCGATGACATGCTGGTCAAGTTAGTAGATAAAAACAACTACGTTGCCCACCTCAAGGACTGCTTCGCAATTCTTAACCGGTACGGGATGAAACTAACCCCGCCAAGTGTTTCTTCGGAATCCAATAAGGAGAATTCCTAGGCTACCTAGTCATAAAGCGACGGATAGGAGCCAATCCTTAGCAAACCACAACATTTCTAAAAATGGCATCCTCCAAGTAAACCAGGGAGGTGTAGAGATTAACTGGACGAATAGCGGCGCTGAACCGCTTCATATCCAGGTCAACAGATAAATACTTCCCATTTTATCAATTGCTAAAAGGCAACAAGAGATTCAACTAGGACGCCAGTTGTGAGGAAGCTTTTAAATAGCTAAAAGCTTACCTCAACCAACCACCGATATTAGTAAAACCAATAGAAGGAGAACCCTTATACCTTTACATTCCTCTATCACCAACTATTGTAAGTGGAGTGCTAGTTTGAGAAGAGCAAAACGACCAGAAAACAATATGTTACATAAGTAAATAATTGGTAGATGCAGAAAACAAGTACCCAACCGTGAAAAAACTCGCATTAGCAGTAGTCATCTCATGTAGGAAGCTGAGACCATACTTCCAATTGCACGCAATCGTGGTGATGCCATCTTCCCCATAAGTACAATCCTACACAGTCCCATCCAATCAGGAAGGCTAGCAAAATGGACTATCGAGCTCATCGAATACGACATTGAGTATCATACCAAAACAAGCGCCAAGGCCCAAGTTCTAGCCGATTTCGTAATCGAGTTGGCACCGTAAGCAGTCAACAGAGGTGAGCTCGGAAATATATGGACACTCCACGTCGATGGAGCTAGTTCTAAGAAACGATCCGAAGTCAGAGACATGGTCCACTGGTGATAAATCTCATGATCTTCCTGGTATAAGTAAGGAGACATGGTCCGTGATCGTGAATTTATTGAAATCAGATCAATCAAACACGATACAAACTCATTTTATATAAACCTCAAGAAGATTTTTGTATGTGTGACTCCTCAAGAAGATTCTTATATAAACCTCAAGAAGAAATAGTAAACTAAAGACATGGAAGAGATTATGGGGTCATGGGACCAAAGAAGGAGAAAATCAAAAGAAGAAGAAGAAGAGGAGGAGGAAGAACAAATGTGAAAACTTCCAGGGTTTAGGTTTCATCCAACAGACGAAGAGCTTGTTGGGTTTTCTCTCTAAAAAAGTACATCTCAAGAAACCAAGCAAGATCGATGAATTCATTACCCAAATCGATATCTACAAATACGATCCATGTGATCTTTCTAGTAAGTTCTTTTCATTAGCTCCCTCTTTCTCTTGTTTCTTGTGCTCCAAACCATGTATATAACAATTAGATTGTAGTGTTTATTATTACAAAAAGAAAAGTAGACACTTCATGTATGTTTGTGTAGTTAAATTAACACATAAACCTGTACTAATTATATGTAGCTAATGATCGAAGCTGGTAATATTTGTTTTGAAGGGTCGAGGAATACGACAAAGTGAACTATTTTTTTTGTAAGAGAGGAAGAAAGTATAGAAATAGCATAAGACCAAACCGAACTGGTTCGTGTTTCTGGAAAGCCACCTGGATAGACAAAACTGTCTATTCCGATGGATCCACCAAAGCCGTGATCGGTCTAAAAAAGACACTCGTCTATTACTTCTGAAGTGCGAGAAAGGGAAACAAGACAGATTGACGACAGAGCTATCAATCACATGACCGGAGATCGACGATATTTCTCTAAAATCAATTACTCTGTTACTGGAAAAGTTAGATTTGGTGATGATTCTTGTGTAGACATCAAAGAGAAAGAATCGATCGATATGAATGGCAAACCAAGAGCGTTGACTGATGTTTATTTTATTCCTGATTTAAAAAGTAACATCATTTGTCTCAGACAAGTCACCAAATCAGGTTGTGATGTAAGAATGAGAGGAGAATATCTTACAATGCATGATTGTCATGGAAAGTTACTTGTCAAGAAAAATAGGTCTAAAAATCGACTATACAAGGTGAATATGAGGATACGAGACATTGCGTTTTTGCATCTAACAACCATAAGTGAATCAAGCAGATGGCATGCGAGATTGGGGCATGTAAACGTTTAGACAATGAGATCCATGATACAAAAGGAACTTGTCATAGGAATTCCACATGTTAGCATTCAAAAAGAAATTTGTGGATCTTGTTTTCTTGGGAAGCACACAAGACAAGTATTTCCTCAAGTTAGCTCATTTTGTGCAACCAAGATACTCGAGCTTGTACATGGTGATCTTTGTGGTCCCATAACACCAAGGACAAGCGGCGGAAACATATATATTTTCATTCTCATAGATGATCATTCAAGGTACATGTGGACAATTTTGTTAAAAGAGAATAGCGCGTTTGGAACGTGAGAATAGGAGAGCCGCAAGGATGGCTGCTGCACCACAACTTATACTGATTCCTGGAGAAGATGGAGTTCTGCGTGATCCGGCAGGGCTGAGATACAACAGAAAAAGAAAGAGGATCGATGACGATGGCAATCTGATCGTCGAAGAGAATCAGGCGATTCATGACGAAATTGTTGAGCGTGACGAACCAGGTGTCGAGCGACGCCGAGCTCCTGTCGCTCGACACGTTCAAGACTTGGGTGTCGCTTGACACCAACCACCTGGTGTCGATCGACACCACGTACATAATCGCTAAAATGTTTTGGGGAACGAGATGAACGCTGCGCGAGGCCGCACTTTAGCGGACTACAACAAGCCTGACCAGGTCTATGCGAATCGAGCTGCGATTCGTCCTCTTGCTTTCCAGAGGAATGATTTTGAGCTAAAGCTTGCTTACTTCTCATTAGTAGCTCAACATTCTTCCCATGGCCTTCCACATGAGCATCTGATGGATCATATCGAGAACTTTGAGGGCTTAGCCTCTAGCATCAAGGCTCAAGGAGTGTCCAACGATTATCTTTTTTGCATGTTATTCCCATAATCTCTTAGTGGGGATGCTTCTTACTGGCTGAAGCAGCTTGAGCCTGGATCGCTGACTACTTGGGAGGACACCAAGAACGCGTTCCTAAATAACTTCTATGACGATGCAAGATCTGAGGACTTGAGAACAAAGATTACTACGTTTCGTCAAGGTCCAACAAAAGCATTAAGAGCTGCGTGGACGCGTCTAAAGTCCTATCAGAGAGACTGTCCTCACCATGGCTTCACAGATGTGCAGTTGCTAGGCATCTTCTACAGAGGAGTGGAATGCCGATATCAGATGGCACTGGATGCAGCGAGTAGTGGTAACTTCAATACCAACTACCCAGAAGACGCGGTTACTCTCATCGAGAACTTGGCTTCTAGCAACAGCCTGAATAACGCTAATTTTGAGAGGAAGCAGATGAGTGACAACAAGGATGGTGGGAAGCACTTGGCTGAGATGAATGCGAAACTCGATTCTATGAGAAGTATCCTTATTGGAAAGAAGTCGGTTTAGTTTGCTCAGGAAGTTGAGACAGCAGAAGAAGATGTGAACTACATCAATGGATGAAGATTTCAGAAGTACAACAATTCGCAAGGATATGGGTCGTCTTATCAGAAGTTTCCTCAAAGCTACAATAGGAACTATGGTTCTTCTTCTTATCAAAAGCCTCCAGAGCAAGATAGCAAAGTGAAGACTATGCTAGAGCAACTCCTAGAGGGCCAACAGAAGATGACCGTGAACTTAAATGGAAAGATGGATGCAATGTATTCTGAACTGGATGGAAAGATTTCAGCATTGGGCACTCATGTAAAGAAGCTGGACGTTCAAGTGGCTCAAACAACTAGTTCTATTAAAAGACAAGAGGGATTTCTTCCTGCGAAGACTGATGCCAACCCCAGGAGCACTTACAATGCTGTTCTAACTAAGGAAGACAGTTATTTTGATGAATTTGAAGAAATTTTTGGTTCTACAGAGCCAGTGTTGATCGACACTACATCTGAGTATCAATCGACACCTCTCGAATCATCGATCTAGAACTCGACACAAAAACTAGTGTCGATCGACACTAAAACTAGTGTCGATCGATACTAAGGAGAGTGTCGATCGACACCCCGTCCAGTCTTGTGCAAAAATTGCGAAATCATCAGTTGCTTCAGAGTAGAACGTCTACACGCCAAAGGTTCCTTTTCCTAGGGCTAGAAGATCCAAGCAAGAGGTTGAAGAAGCTTTTTGCAAGTAGATGATTGACAAGGTCATGGTTGAGATGCCTTTGGTCGACGCAGTAAAACTTTCGCCTGCGATAAGGAGATACGCCAAGAGGATGGTAGCCAATAGAGTTAGTCCAAAGGAAGGACCGTTGCTTACTAGAGAGATCAGGGCAATTCTTTTAAATACAACTCCAGTGCCGAAAAAGAAGAAGAAAGACGTAGTGGTTTCTGAAGAAGTTAGTGCGATGATTCAGAGCAGAATCCCAGTCAGCTTCCAGACCCAGACAACTTTGTACTTAATTGCTCAATTTCAACAGGGCAGTTTCCTCATTCCCTTTTGTGATTTAGGATCTGATATTAATTTGATACCATTATCTGTTGCTTTTAAACTGGGTATGACTAATTTCAGGGCCACTAGGATGTCTTTTCTATTAACTGATAGATCCAGGAGATTCCCAGAAGGAATTTTAGAGGACGTTCCGTTCAAGATTCAGGACTGCATCATTCCTACGGATTTTGTGGTTTTGGAATACGACGATGAGCCTGAAGATCCTCTGATCTTAGGAAGATCATTCTTGGCTACTGCTGGTGCTCAAATCGATGTTAGGAAAGGGAAGATCAGACTTGCTCTAGGAGATGTGATCATGGATTTTGACATGGAAAACACCAGAAGAAAGTCCACCATTGATGGTCAGACTTTTTCTGTGGAGATTCTAGAAGATGAAGACTCAATCAAGGAGCTGGAGTCTAGTCCTTCATCTGTTGCTGAACAGATCATTCCACTTATCCCATCCCACGAACCGCCCAAAGAGCAAAGGTATGAAATTCCTGAACCTGAATCTCCTGTTACTCAAGTTTTAAAAGTTGAAAAGGTTTTTACGTGCTTACGCAAGCATCGAGTTTCTCGTGCAAGTCTTGGTTTTTCTTCTGATGAGTCTGCAGGAATTCCTAAGGGGAGTAAAAAGACTTCAAAGCCTTTCGCGAAGATGCGAATTCTCATTCCTCAAGAGCTGAAAGAGAAAGGAGATAAAGTTATCCAGGAGATGGTGCAAAAAACGCAGAAACTCTTTCCTGGAATTATTCCATGGAAGAGTGCAGATCCACTAGACATCTAAATCCTCAAAACAGTCAAGCTAACAGACTGAAGACAAGCGCTTAATGGGAGGCAACCCATTTGTGAGTTTAATAATTATGTTTTCTTTTATTTTCTTTTACAATTTTATGTTTGGTGTTGTTTTTGGTTTTGATTTTTAGGAGACAAAAACGTGAGGATGATCTTCAGATGCCTCTATCGAGCGACACGTGCTATCCGTCGCTCGACACTTGCAAAAATTCCTTGGTGTCGATCGACACCATCGACTGTGTCGATCGACACCCCCTCCGGGTTACGTTTCTCTCTTCAAAATTTTGATTCCTTTCGTTTTATATATATTTTATTCACCAAACTCAAGTTTAATAACATTGGGGACAATGTCGTTTAAGTCTGGGGGAGGTAGTTGCTAATTATTGTGTTTTATTTTGAATTTTTGAGTCAGTTTTTCAATTTTTCGGGTCGAAACTCCCCTTTCCACTTGCTTTGAACAGCACTCAAGGACCATTACCAATGCAAGTTGGCTGGTTTTACTAAGGTGGGTAACTAGAGGTGGATCGGTTTAACGGAGCGAGTTAAGATTTCTGGAGAACGCCAGAAAGACGTTGCATACCCCGCCCTAATGAATCTTTAATTTCTTGTCAAGGGCGTTGGAAATCGCAAGACTTGATTTAGCTTCCAAACACTTGAAAGCGAGGACAGACCGGTCTTGAAACTTCTTCCCAAATGACGAATTCAATTGTCCTAGATCAAAAAGAAAAAGCCTCATGACCCTGTCTCCCACCATAAAGATGCCAAGGATCTAATAAAAAAGTCTACAGAAAAGTGTAGTTCAAGCAGAAAAGTGCAAGTCCGAAAATCAGAAAAATCCTGAATCAAAAAGTTCAAAAATGAGCAATGCATCTCTATGATATCCTTAATTGGATACAGTTTCAAAGGGAAGAGAGAGGGTGAAACGCAAGAAAGTGTTCAAGGAAGCGAAAGAATCTAGAAGGTCTAGCGATCGATATTCCCTCGATGAGACCGCACTTAATAAACTAAAGGGGTTTGCGACTAAAAGTCTAAGATTCTCTAAGGGGTTTGGAATTAATCTGGAGGACTGCTATACTTCTAGGGAAACATCGAAGTATCACCGGATTAGCTTTGCAAGGTATGTGGTTCCTAAAGGAGTGATAACATTGTTTTGCTTAGGAACAAGCAAAAGGCTAAGTCTGGGGGAGTTGATATATCATGGTTTTTACCCTGTTTAAGCCATGATATAAGTCCTATATCTAGAGTCATTTGGTGTTCACCAGTTGTTTTTAGAGTCTTTATAGGTATTTGGACGATTGAAGCTTAAAAGATGTTTAGTGGAAGCTTTGGAGCATTGCGGAATGAAGTGGCGAAAACCGAAGCGAAGAATCTGATTTTCAAGATGGTGTCGATCGACACCACCATGAGTGTCAATTGAAACCCATGTCGACCAAGCCCAAAAATTAATCAGAAGAAGTCCGTTCGAAGCCCGAAAGTTCCAGATGTTTACTTTTAGGTTTCCAGTCGGTTTTGTACCTCTATATATACGTTTTAAGGCATTGTTTAGGCTTCATGCTTTATTTTATCTTTGTTTAAGAGATATCTTCAATTAATATAATGGTTTTTGCTTCGATTATGTATGAGTAGGAACCTTGTTAGGTTTAGGAATTTTCAAAGGTGTTTGATGGTTTGCTAGATCTGATCTGAATTGCATAGGATTAAAATCTTAAGAAAGTTCTTCATCTTGTCTTGAGTTTATTGCTGATTTTAGATTCATGACCTGAAATCTGATATTAGGATAATTAATAGAAACGACAGTTTTATTGATTTCCTGATCTAGACTTTGATGAGCAAAATTCCTTTCCGCAAAGAAATTTGGTTTAGGGTTTTGTGAACAGTTGAACTTGAACTTTAATGCTTGTTTGGATTGTTAGGATTCGCAAAGAAATTTGGTCTTCTAGGATTTAAGCATAGATAATCTCTGCAGCGAAAGCTGATTGATTTTACATTCTTGTTCATGTTTAAGAACTGTGCATCATAATCCTATCTTTTATTTATCATCTGCATATCTGATTCACCTGCGATTTTCCTGTGCCTAGCTTTCTTTTAATTGATATCAAAACCGATTTACTTGCTTTATTTACATTGTTTTTCATTATCATTATCTTGCTTAGCTTAATTCAAAAGTTTAGATCTATTGTGCAATTTGATTCCTTGTGGATTCGATAACCCTAAGTACTACCGTGATCTCTTAATTTGAGAGAGTAGTTCAAAGGATAATTTGAGCATATCAGCCCCGTCCACTCTCAGGCCCGTTGGCCCACCCTTTCTGACGGTCGGTGCGTTAGTTCGGGAGGCTCGGAAATCATGTTTACTTACCCTGCAAATCACCACGCGATTTTTCCTCGTGTTATGACCTCACTCACACGATACTGGAAATGACTTCCCAGTAGGTTACCTATCTTGAAACTACTCCAGCTCAAGCACACTTAACTCTGGAGTTTCAAGACCTGTGACCGAAAAGATAAGTGCACTTTGGTGATGTAGATATCACAATCAATTCCTCTAAGCCTCTCCGCATATACCATATATGCTCTGAAACCGGGGTGTCACAGAACATCAAGTTCCCGAATCCCCGTCCCATATATTTCCCGTATTCCCATATGGGACATGTTTTCAATTCCCAATTGGGACCCGGACGGGACGGGACGGGAACGGGATATCCCAAAGTCCCGTTTGAAAATCCCGTTTGATATATAACTATAAAAAATAATTTATATATATATATATTTAATGAGATAATATGAAATATGGTTTAATGTGGTTTAATATGGGATATGGGATATATGATTCAATTTGAAGATTATGGTTTTTATATGGTTTAATATAGAATATATGAAATTATGAAATTATAAGGATAATATGAAATATGGTTTAATATGGGATATATACATATATCTATTTTTAATGGGATAATATGAAATATGGTTTAATTTGGTTTAAGTTTGATTCAATTTGAAGATTATAGTTTTTATTTTATTTAAAATTTTTAACTTTTATGAAATACAAGTGAATTTTCTTTAATTTAAACATGTTTTTCATAAATTAAAAAAGCTTGTTGTATACATATTTAAAATTTGAAGCATTGTTTAATCTAATTTTTGAGTCCAGTTATTTTATGGGATTTCTCGTACCGTTCCCGTCCCGAATTTGAAATGGGACATAAATGGAACGTATTTTTCTAGTTCCATAAGTCCCGTTCCCGTCCCTTTCCCGTTAGATCCCGTCTCATATTCCCGTTTGCCCACCCCTAATTCAGACGCATCATCTAGATGCAGTTTTCCACAAAATCGTCTTTTCCACCAAAAAGAAATTAATTTCCGCTGAAACCGCAAATTTTTATTCCTCGTCAAAACCGAAAAATTATATTTTTCCACCAAACCCGCTGACTGGGGTTTTCCGCCAAAAAAATCAAAATTGCATAAATATTTTTCTCGCCAAAATCACACAATCGCGTTTTTCTGCCAAAACCGCAAAATTGCGCGCTTAAACCAAAAAATTACATTAAAATTTAGTTATTTTGTGAGATGATAACTATTAAAATTTTATTCATAAATTAATTTGGTAATTATTTAATCACAAGTATAATTTAATTAAAAAATTGTATTGACATAAACTACAAGGGATTTTAGCCATTTTACATTAAAATGCGTTCAAATACAAATACAAAAACATAAATTAAAAACACAAACGAAGATCTGGATGATGAAATTTATGTTGTTCACATTGAGTTATGAAAAGGCTTTTGTTGTCATTTGCTTTGATATTAACTAAGGGTGGGCATTTTAACCGAACCGAACCGACCCAACCTAACCCAAACAAACCTAAACCGACACAAAGTTTACATACAAACCATTTAGTTGATCTTTCTTTCAACCCAAACGGTTCAGTTTGGTTCGGTTTGAGTTTCAACCGAACCGAACTAATAACCAAATATATTTTTGTTGATAATTTATTATTATTAATGTCTTAATAATATGTTTTAAAGATAAAGATTCACCATTGATTTTGTTTTCCTTTTCCCAGTATAAACGATTAATTAAAAAAAAAATCACTTTGATT
Source organism: Draba incana (assembly GCA_963576765.1). NCBI lineage: Eukaryota > Viridiplantae > Streptophyta > Magnoliopsida > Brassicales > Brassicaceae > Draba > Draba incana. The sequence goes on along the minus strand of OY755214.1, from coordinate 26,026,309 downwards.
ACTTATTCCGAAAAGAATTACTTCCCGTCGCTTGAGTTTAATGATTCTTTGTTTCTAGAAATGTTCTTAGCTTAATGTTTTATTCAAACTTAATGTGTTTTGGTGTTTCTCTATACTTTGGTTTTTTTTTATTGATGATAAAAAAAACTATACATGATTTATATGTTGAAATTTTATAGTTTGTTTCGTATTTTCATTTGTTATATTTTTTTATGAATTTGGATAACCGAACTATACCGAACTAATGTATAACCGAACTGAATTAAATCCAAACCGAAATAAACCGAACCGAATTCAAACCGAACCAAACTAATTTTGGTTGAGTTTGGTTAGAATTTTATCTAGGCCGAACTAACCAAACCGAACCGAACCCGAATATAAACCGAAATGCCGACCCTAATATTAACACTAAGCCTAAACATCCTTTTTTTAATTATCTATGACTCATTTTCCACGAGGCTATACATATACAATAATCATAATTCCTACATTCTTTATTTGCTCGAGGTTAACCAATGCCATATAATTGAAACTTCAACTAACGTGGATCCAATAAGAAATTGAATGCTCGTGGATCTCAAGGATTTATATTTTTAATCCAAGCATAGTGGAATAAAAGCGGATATAATAACGCGTGTTGAATATTTTTTTGGAGCTTTCCTGATTTTTAATCGAGTATGACTTTAGAGCCATGTGCAGATGTGCTTAAAGTTAAGTCATTCGGGTGTGACTTTGGAGCCATGTGCTTAAGATATAGCCATTAAGCATAATCTGAATTCAATGACTTTTACAGCAAATATGCAAGAGTTTTAGTTTGCAAGCGAGATGGACGAAGTGAACGTGGAGTTAAAGGGAAATGAGAGAAAATGGTTTTAAGTATTAATAACTCTAGAGCCCTTTCTACAAGAATCAGGACGGGAAAACAAGTAGAAATCTAGTTAAAAATGAGTAGAGTGTATATGTTGAGAATTGGTCTTTTTCTTTTCTTCTGATTCTTGAATTCATAACCAGAGGTGTGTTTAACATCTTCACTGTTCATCTTCCTTGTCTATGAACAAATCGAGAGATGATGAAATTTGTGTTGTTCACATTGAGTTCACAAGTGATACACTTTATAATACAAGTCTCATAATCTAGTTTCCTAAACTACATTAATCACAGGGAATCGTATCAAATATACAATGCTGATTATATGTCTTTGTTGCTGATCATAAGAGATATGATTGAGAGAGATTTGCATTTTTACTACCCTCCTTCAAGTTGGAGCATAAATATTATGGATGCCTAACTTGTTGAGGAAGTCGTCGAAAGCTAGACGTCCCTATGGTTCAGTGAATATGTCAGCCAACTAGTGGCGAACCCACTTAGATCAATATGGGTTCAAGTGACACCCCTAAAATTTTATATCAACTATATTTGGTTGAAATTTGTGGATTTTGTTTAAATAAAATGGTAAAAAATATTTGACCCCATATGATAGAGGTGGAATCTCCACATGACCCCACCCATTTACATTATTTCCTAACTTTGTTATGATAGTCTTATAGGTATACTAATTTTCATTTTTTGGTTATGCATATGCTTTTAGTTTTTCACCCAAAATAAATTATACTAACTTTTGGTATTATTATGACCCCGATAAATAATATTCTAGATTCGCCACTGGAGCCAACTCAGCGTACGTGAGTAGTAACATGAGCTAGAGTGATCGTACCATTTAGACATTCCTCATAGATAAACTAAATCAATCTTTACTGTGTTTTGTCCGTTAATGAAAAACAAAATTGTACCTATATAAATAGCGGACTTGCTATCACACATCACAATCATTTCCATTGGATGGAAAACGCCAAGAGTCCAAATAATTCATTTCAACTGAATGAATTCCTCGGTGAGAAAGGTCACGGCACGTCCACGAAATGATGAGTGTGTTGTCAGTGGCAGATGTCCGTGGATCAAAATGGAATTTTTGGGAATATTTACATAATTATAGATAAGGAGAATTGGTAATTATCTAGTAAGAATAAATACTCCCATAATTACCAAGAAAGGAATTTGGTAATTATCCATTAAAAAAATATTCCATAATTATTGAGAATGGAAATCGGTAATTATCCATTATTTACGTGGTAATCTAAATTGAAAAAATAAATACCACGGTAAGAAAAATGAAAGCAAAGGAGGGACGGCGGCAGGAAAAAAAGATTTGGGGAAATTTTCTTGATCATTATCAAGAAAATAAGGGAAAATATTCATTTAAGTATCCCCGAAAATAGGAGGATAATTATCAACCCATAGGCGGGGATTTAGTGAATCTTGGAAAAGGAAATCCAAGTGAATATTCTCTCGTTGAAGAGGAGGTTAGGCCGGCACTATATAAAGGGGAGGAGAGCATCACACTTTTCATTCACTTCTCAACACACTTCTTGTACTCCAAGCCAAGACCTCTCAGAGATAAATCAAGAAGCCTGCTAGGATTATGAGCGTCCAGGGATCTAGGATCCAAATCAACACTGATCCAGATTACATACCTCCACCATCGTATCGACGCCGATATGGAAGCAATGGAACTCCTCGATATGCCCCACGGCCGAGAGTGCTCAACGAGCTGCCAGTTCCAGCTGGAGCAAACCTACGGCTCAACACTATGACAATGGAGCCATCACTAGAAGAGCCTACCAAGCACACACGGGGCTAGATCCGGAGCCGCTCTGAGGTTCTGGCCGCGATTGGCCACCCGGTTATGGACCACAAGCCAGAACTCCACCCACCAAAGATCGTAACACCAGGACCAAGAGACAAGCTGATCAAGCACTAGAATGTTGGAAGAGGATTTTCGTCATGATCACACAGGGAGACCGGACTATGGAAGAGTACTTCGACAAGTTCGTACTGCTCATCCAAGCGAGTCAGCCGGGGAAACGTGCACGCTCTCGCAGGGAGGTTTTGGAGAGGTCTTCGGACAGAGTTCCCCCTAGCTATGGAATTCCCCACGTACGATTCTCTTGGAAGCTTAGCGTGTGATGCGATGATCTTGGAGAAGGCTGCTTAGGACGAAGAACCGGAAGAGGAAGATCCGGTTGAAGATGATGATTTGGATGATGGAGGAGCATTCAAACGCGCGTACATCCCTAAGTCTTACGAGATACGCTATGCTCGTGATACATACTGTAAGTACGCTGACATGCGGATCAATCTATCACCACCAAGAGATCCGGAAGCAAGGGGGACAGGTGGCTGGATCAAAATCGAATTTTTAGGAATATTTACATAATTATAGATAAGGAGAATTGGTGATTATCTTGTACGAATAAATACTCCCATAATTACCAAGAAAGGAAATTGGTAATTATCCGCTTCAGAAATATTCCATAATTATCGAGAATGGAAATCGGTAATTATCCATTATTTATATGGTTATCAAAATGGAAAAAATAACTACCACGACAAGAAAAGTGGAAGAAAAGGAGGGATGGCGGCATGAGAAGAATATTTGGGGAAACTTTCTTGTTCATTATCAAGAAAATAAGGGAAAATATTCATTTAAGTATCGCCAAAAATGGGAGGATCAACCCATAGGTGGGGATTTCGTGCACCTTGGAAAAAGAAATCGAAGTGAATAGTCTCTCGTTGAAGAGGAGTTTAGGCCGGCACTATATAAAGGGGAGGAGAGCATCACACTTTTCATTCACTTCTCAACACACTTCTTCTACTCCAGAGATAATCAAGATGCTCGCCAGAATTATGAGCGTCCAAGAATCTAGGATCCGAATCAACACTGATCCGGATTACATTCCTCCACCATCATACCGACGCCGGTATGGAAGCAATGGAACTCCTGGATACGCCCCACGGCCGAGACTGCTCAACAAGCTCCCGGTTCTAGCTAGAGCCAACCTATGGCTCAATACCATGACTACAGAGCCATCACCAGAAGAGCCTACCAAGCACACACGGGGCTAGATCTAGTCTAGGGACCCGATTCGCCGCGATTGACCTCCCGGTTGTGGACCACAAGGCGGAACTCCACCCACCGAAGATCATGACACAAGGACCAGGAGAAAAGGTGATCGAGCACTAGCATTTTGGAAGTGGAGATTTATCACGGTCACACAGAGAGACCGGACTGTAGAAGAGTACTTCCACAAGTTCGTACTACTCATCCAAGCGAGTCGGTACCAGGGAAACGTGGATGCTCTCGCAGGGAGGTTTTGAAGAGGCCTTCGGATAGAGTTCCACCAAGCTATGGACTTCCCCGCGTACGATTCTCTTGGAAGCTTAGCGCGTGACATGATGATATTAGAGAAGGCTGCTTAGGACAAAGAACCGGAAGAGGAAGATCCGGTTGAAGATGATGATTCAGATGATGGAGGAGCATTCAAACGTGTGTACATCCCCATGCCTCACGAGATATGCGATGCTCGTGATGCATACCGGATGTACGCTGACATGCGGATCAACCTATCACCACCAAGGGAACCGGAAGCAAGGGGGACAACTTCCTGGATTGAGGAGTCAGACAACGCATGGAGCGAAGAAGAGCGCACCATTGTGGCGCGACCCACCTTCTGCCCCCAGTTCGGTCAAGGATGGAAGTGGCTAAGGTACACAAGCGGGAAGAACGACAAGCTAGGTTTAGCTGAGATAGGTTTTATTTAGTTAACAAGTTTTCTTAAAAGGTTTTCTTGGTTTTGGTTATCTTTTCGATTCCGCAAGTTATGTATTCTCACCTAGCTCTAAAGGATGTCTCGCCTTTTTTATTACTCAATGAAGATATTTTTTTCAATATTATTCTAGACTAAGTTTAGGATAACCATTAGAATGAGTAGTATTAAAAAGATGACCACGTCCAGAATGGTTAGGCCCCTGAAAGAGGACTAGGAAGGAACCTAATCCATGTCTTGGATCCGAAGACGGGGGGGGGGGGGGGGGGGAGGGGGGGGGGGGATTGTAACATCCCAATATCAAGATAGGAATCGGTTTAGGATACTTACGGAAATAAACCTTGAAAACTCATTTTGACCCAAATGAGAAAATACTGAAATGGGCCTTCCTACAACCCATTTAAGGAGAGAGGGCGTTGACAAGTTCTTCTTTGGGAAGGAAAGAAGGAATCATACGGGCTTGGCCCGTATAGTATGGAGGTGGAGAAAATTTAGGAAAGTAAATATTCTCCTAAGGCATTCGGTTGTCTATAAATAGTGAGCAAGGAGAGCTCATTATTCACACCACCATAAATATTCTCACTCGAGAGCCAAAGAGAAACTCTTAGAAGCAAGAGAATAAGGAGGAGCTTGAGAGGGAACTCAGCGCCCTAAGTCCCTAGAAGAGTGGTTCAAAGCCAAGGTAAAACGCGATCCGTACTTTATATATTTCTTTTTTTCTTTTCTCCATTATAGTTTTCATGTAGTAGCTTAGTAGTATGGGTTAAGGGTAGGGTAGATATGGGTCGAGAGAAACTCGATGTGGTTAAGAGAACCGGCTGAGGGCTTGATCCATGTACGTAAGTAATACATACAGATAAGAGATCCATACGTATGCTTAAGATTGGATGGGTGGTCGTTTATACGGCCGTGGTACGATGACAGACCACGATGGACAGTGGTTCGTACGTACGTGGTGCGATGATTTATGATGATTGGGTACGTCCATAGCATGATGACGAATCCCATCGGATAATGCTTCGTATGCGCACGAGACGATGGAATGGATGTGATACGGTATTTCCGTGGTACGATGACGGACAGGTGGTTTGTTTTTACATAGTACGAAAGAACGGACGATGGTCCGGTATGTGAAGTGTTCATGTATTGGTTATGTTGGTATGGCCTCGGGGTTGCCTCAGCATAACGATCTGGAGATGACACTGGTATGGCCTCGGGGTTGCCTTAGTTTATCTTTTCTAAGGTCAATACGGGCAGTGTATGAGCCTTGTAACATCCCAATATCAAGATAGGAATCGGTTTAGGATACTTACGGAAATAAACCTTGAAAACTCATTTTGACCCAAATGAGAAAATACTGAAATGGGCCTTCCTACAACCCATTTAAGGAGAGAGGGCGTTGACAAGTTCTTCTTTGGGAAGGAAAGAAGGAATCATATGGGCTTGGCCCGTATAGTATGGAGGTGGAGAAAATTTAGGAAAGTAAATATTCTCCTAAGGCATTCGGTTGTCTATAAATAGTGAGCAAGGAGAGCTCATTATTCACACCACCATAAATATTCTCACTCGAGAGCCAAAGAGAAACGCTTAGAAGCAAGAGAATAAGGAGGAGCTTGAGAGGGAACTCAGCGCCCTAAGTCCCTAGAAGAGTGGTTCAAAGCCAAGGTAAAGCGCGATCCGTACTTAATATTTTTCTTTTTTTCTTTTCTCCATTATAGTTTTCATGTAGTAGCTTAGTAGTATGGGTTAAGGGTAGGGTAGATATGGGTCGAGAGAAACTCGATGTGGTTAAGAGAACCGGCTGAGGGCTTGATCCATGTACGTAAGTAATACATACAGATAAGAGATCCATACGTATGCTTAAGATTGGATGGGTGGTCGTTTATACGGTCATGGTACGATGACAGACCACGATGGACAGTGGTTCGTACGTACGTGGTGCGATGATTTATGATGATTGGGTACGTCCATAGCATGATGACGAATCCCATCGGATAATGCTTCGTATGCGCACGAGACGATGGAATGGATGTGATACGGTATTTCCGTGGTACGATGACGGACAGGTGGTTTGTTTTTACATAGTACGAAAGAACGGACGATGGTCCGGTATGTGAAGTGTTCATGTATTGGTTATGTTGGTATTGCCTCGGGGTTGCCTCAGCATAACGATCTGGAGATGACACTGGTATGGCCTCGGGGTTGCCTTAGTTTATCTTTTCTAAGGTCAATACGGGCAGTGTATGAACCTTGTAACATCCCAATATCAAGATAGGAATCGGTTTAGGATACTTACGGAAATAAACCTTGAAAACTCATTTTGACCCAAATGAGAAAATACTGAAATGGGCCTTCCTACAACCCATTTAAGGAGAGAGGGCGTTGACAAGTTCTTCTTTGGGAAGGAAAGAAGGAATCATACGGGCTTGGCCCGTATAGTATGGAGGTGGAGAAAATTTAGGAAAGTAAATATTCTCCTAAGGCATTCGGTTGTCTATAAATAGTGAGCAAGGAGAGCTCATTATTCACACCACCATAAATATTCTCACTCGAGAGCCAAAGAGAAACGCTTAGAAGCAAGAGAATAAGGAGGAGCTTGAGAGGGAACTCAGCGCCCTAAGTCCCTAGAAGAGTGGTTCAAAGCCAAGGTAAAACGCGATCCGTACTTTATATATTTCTTTTTTTCTTTTCTCTATTATAGTTTTCATGTAGTAGCTTAGTAGTATGGGTTAAGGGTAGGGTAGATATGGGTCGAGAGAAACTCGATATGGTTAAGAGAACCGGCTGAGGGCTTGATCCATGTACGTAAGTAATACATACAGATAAGAGATCCATACGTATGCTTAAGATTGGATGGGTGGTCGTTTATACGGTCGTGGTACGATGACAGACCACGATGGACAGTGGTTCGTACGTACGTGGTGCGATGATTTATGATGATTGGGTACGTCCATAGCATGATGACGAATCCCATCGGATAATGCTTCGTATGCGCACGAGACGATGGAATGGATGTGATACGGTATTTCCGTGGTACGATGACGGACAGGTGGTTTGTTTTTACATAGTACGAAAGAACGGACGATGGTCCGGTATGTGAAGTGTTCATGTATTGGTTATGTTGGTATGGCCTCGGGGTTGCCTCAGCATAACGATCTGGAGATGACACTGGTATGGCCTCGGGGTTGCCTTAGTTTATCTTTTCTAAGGTCAATACGGGCAGTGTATGAGCAGAGATCGGATCAATGCTAACCTAGAAAGTAAATGTCCGCAGATTAGTAAGGTCTTGATCTGGGACCAATAAGGACCTCAATCCGAAACCAGGACAAGACGGTAAGGATAAGCTTAAGCTTAGCCATAGGCGCAGTGACAAACAATCGGTTGGATCATGGTGATCCAGCTAAGGACTCGTAGGTGTTCATGGTATATGGTCTTAACATAGATTTGATCTATGAATACGTTGACTATGGATTAAATACATGCGCCAAGGACACGCCATGGGATTTCAACCATATGCTTAGGGAAACTTGTCATAGCTTAGGTCAAGGCAAGAGTGACTTGTTGTTTTGTGAAAAGGACAAGGACTTAGTCCTAATCACATTTCATATTGCTAGGATTATTTAGGAAGTGTGAAATGATGGTTTACTGTCATTTTCGAATTGAGTCTTGCATAGCCGTAGGTATACCCTTTTCAGGGAGCTACCATGAGCCAAGTGTTGATCCGATTGCGGTCGCGGGTAAGTGACTCGATTGATCATCACTAAATCATGGAAATAGAGCTATTGTATGATAAGCGATTGAGTGAGGATTGTCTAAGTTGAGGAAGTATTTATTCATAGGTTCCGTTACGCATAAACTATACTAACACAAGGTAGAATGAGAAATTGAATCATGTGACTTTATGGTTACCTTTGAGGACTCACTGTATGGATAAGTGTGACTAAAATGAGGACTTCGATCGTAAGAAATGTCATTACCATTGGTTCACTTGTTTGCTGGGTTCACTTACCATTAGGGTAAATTACCCAAACATGATTGGGCTGAGCAAATGTATATGTTGATCGATTGATCCTTAGTCAACCCGACAATAGGTCTATTGGTAAGATTAGTTTGAGAACCGCTCGAGAGGATAAAGTAAACTCAAGCTAAGACTTATACAATCCGGGGTTAGAGGAAGATTATATATTAAATGAGAATATAATTTGGTATCTCAGTCTTCCACAATTACCGGATAATCTTATGTATGTATTTTTGCATAGATAATTTTCGTATGGCCATAGATGTTATCATGGGTAACGTATTGAGATAGTCATGCTTACCTGGGGCCAACCATGCAGGGTAAAGTTATTGTGTGAAATGCTTCAGATATTGTTTGAGAACGTAGAGGTATTAAAGACTAGGTTAAAATGGAACTAGAAACATTGCTTGTGAACTGTAGGAAAGTGTCTAGAGTAGAATACATATTAAATTGGTAAGATAGTCAATTCGCAAGGCCACCACAATTATATATTGCATAGGGCGTATGTATGGGCATGCATTCCGCCTTGTTTGTGTTTGACCTGAAAAAGTGGCACGAAGACCTAACTTGACCACGGGTCTTGAAGAATGAATGAAAGGAAAGGAAATTCCGCCGATGGGCCGAATAACGGTAACTCTCATGAGAGATTGTTGATGAGAAATGATAGATGTTTAACCAGTTGACAGGAATGTTCATGGTTACTCAGAAATGTTTACGGTCTAAGCATTGCTTAGGACGAAAGGGAAACTTGAGAATTGAATAGATAAATGTGAAGGTCACTTGTGAAGTGACTTGACACATAGTAATTGGGTACTATGTGGGGATTATAATGTTTACGGGTTGGTTAGGATATGTTAAGTCGTAGAACAGATAATACCGTTTTACTGAGTATTCAATACTCACCCCTTACCAAAGTGGCAGGATAGGTAACAAAGGAGGTGGACCAGAGGATGCCAATGATGGAGCAACGATAATGGTGAAGATTTTCTCAATGCAATGAAGTATTTAGTCTAGAAACGTTGTAATTTACCATACAAAGTAAGAAAACTTTTAAGAACAATGAAATGGTATTAAGTTGACTAATATTTGGGACGTTGACTTCTAGTCGATGAACTGGGTGTTACAAAAGGGGTATACCAAATGTAATGACCCGTTCTGGGGCTAGGTATGGACTAGGGCAAGTCCCAACGGAAGGCCGGACCAAGCGAGGACCGTTTGGCCTTAGGCCAGCCCAGCACCTTGGTGACTAAGCTATGTTCTAGTCTTACTTGGTGTTTTTGACCTGTGTGTTTGACATGTGTGCTAGGCGCGATGACTAAGCACTATGCCTAGTAGCTTGGTGATTGTGTTGCATCCTTGGCTGGCTGGCTGGCCTATGATAGTGCTGGATGCCTGTCTGCTTCACGTGATGGATACCTTAGGCCGAAGGAACCTTAGGCCAAAGGAGCCTTTTGTCTGAACAGTAAGTCATAACCCTTGGTCAAAGGAAGCTTTTGTCCCATCTGCCACCAGAAGCCTGAGGTGCCTGAGCATTCTAAACAACTTATCTCCAACGCCTTGTGTTGTGATTGGAGCAACGTTTGGTGCTGCATGTTATTCACCTGCATCACCTACTTCCCCTTGCCTATATAAGCAGCCATTCAACCTAGTTCTAGGATTATATTCAAACACCAAAGCATTTCTAAAGATCCTTTATTATGTCCGAAAATTTCTTGAGCCAAGATCAGTTTTATCGAGCCAGTTCATAATAAATCCTTAATCCAATATCGAGCAAACGTAAGCTAGGTTATGTCCTGATTATCAGAATCAAATGCCAACGCCTGAGTAAGTTAGCCAGCTTGAAACAACCTAGCCCATTATTTTTAAATAAAAAAACAATTGACTTGAATTATTATTCCCATAAATAACAATTTTCAATGTTAATTTAAACAAAACAACACACAAATACAAGTAGAAACATATAAATCACTTAAACCACAATAACCAATATTCCATAATTCTAAACATCAATTCCAGGACAACTAGCAACCTAAATATCAGGTTCTCAGTTCCATAAAACAAAACATTAAGAATCGAGACCCTAAATCATCTTCTTCTCCTTGCCATGATTTCACGTTCACATTTTATCTTTACCTGCATCACATGGAAAAACAAGATGCATAAGTATTTCATAAATACTTTGTAAGACGGTCATTGCGTATGCCGGCTATACACACAAACCATACAATATACCCAAATAGAACAACAAGTCAAAACACACATGAATTAAGCGTAACTAACAGACATTCACCATTGTGCCAATCGACACCCTCCTAGTGTCGATCGGCACACTCCTAGTGTCGATCGGCACACTCCTAGTGTCGATCGGCACACAATTCAACCAATTCACCACGAACAATACTCTGTATCGATCGACACAACAACAAAGACAATGTTGATCGACACATGATTGCAGTCAATCCCAAGATCGAGCCTCTTCTCTCACGGCTCGATTCAAGGCTATGTCATATGATCCCTGCACAATACACATCACACAGAACACACGAAACCACATAGAACTCATATAATAACACATCAAGAGCCAATTCGATCACAAAACCTTCAAATCATCAATCCTAACACACTATACGGCTGAGCTAAGCCACGGTCGCGCACTCACCTCGATTATGGATTGAGAATGAGCAAAACCAGCTAGAAACCCATGAAATCAGAGACAACCATGAAATTGGGACCCTTCAAACACAAATCTTCTCTTCCTCTTGGAATCAACCCTCTTTGATCACAATCACTCTTATCTCTCTTTTTTCTCACAAAAACACAAGAAATTCTTGTTGTTCTTCCAAATGGAAAGCACACGTTTTCAACTACGGAGGGAACGATGTGTCTCAGCGATCGTGTTATTCTAAAATGTGCTCTCTATGTTCCCAATCTCTCTTGCACTCACATCTCGTTAGCTCTCCTTTAATGAGAGATGTCTTGTTATGCCTTATTCACTGACAAAGTTTATGTTATAAATGACCGTACTTTGAAGATGATGATTATAGTAGGTGAGGGGAGAGAGGGGGTTGATCATTTTTGTGAAGCACTTTCATTTACCACGAACAATACTCTGTATCGATTGACACACCAACAAAGACAATGTCGATCGACACATGCCTTGTGTCGATCGACACATGATTGCAGTCAATCCCAAGATCAAGCCTTTTCTCTCACGGCTCGATTTAAGGCTATGTCATACGATCCCTGCACAATACACATCACACAGAACACACAAAACCACATAGAACTCATATAATAACACATCAAGAGCCAATTTGATCACAAAACCTTTAAATCCTCAAAAAATCTTTGGCATGAGCGTTTGGACCATCCTTCTACGAAGATTTTATCTAGTTTTCTATCTAATTTAGTAGATTTTGATCATAGTCATACTCATAATAGTGATTTTTGGAAAGTTTGTATTCAAACCAAACAAACAAGATCTGTTTTTCATGAAACCATTAAAAAAGCAGAATCAAGTTTTTCTTTAATATACTGCGATGTCTGGGGACCTTACAAACTAAATTCTACTTGTGGTGCACATTATTTTTTTACTATTGTCGATGATCACTCTCGGGCCGTATGGGCTTATTTCCTTCTTTCCAAAAGTGAAGTTTCGGCTCACCTCAAACAGTTTATGGCAATGGCATCTCGATAGTTTGGTAAAAAGATTAAAACGATTTGGAGTGACAACGGTAGTGAATTCCTTAGTTTGTGTACTTTCTTCAAAGATCTAGGAATTAACCATTAAACATCTTGCGTCTATACTCCTCAACAGAATGGTCGTGTTGAACGTAAACATCACCATATTCTCAATATGGCACAATCTCTTCTTTTTCAGTCTTATCTTCCAACCAAGTTTTGGGGAGAAAGTGTCCTCACCGCTGCCTATTTAATAAACTGTATTCCTACCCAATTACTTCAAGGAAAAACGCCTTACGAGCTACTTCACTCTACCCCTCCGACCTATGATCATCTTAAGGTATTTGGTTGCTTATGTTTTGCAAAATGTCACTCTGCTCATCGCGATAAGTTCAAAGAGAAAGCACGAAAGTGTATCTTGATAGGTTATCCTCACAATAAAAAAGGTTGGCGTGTTTATGATTTGGAAAAGCAAGACTTCTTTGTCTCTTGCGATGTTATCTTCAATGAAAGCATATTTCCATATTTAGAACTTCAAAATGCAAACTCGCCTCCGATTCCTCCAACCATGCCTCCTCTTCCTTCTTCCGATGATACGATAATTGATAATTATGTCTCTCCAATCATCGAAGATAGGGGGAGTACCTCAACCTCAACCTCGGATCAATCTTTGGAACCGGTATCTCCAATTGGTATTTCTGCTGACTCTATTGGGCTTCTGGTTCCTTCTCTGATTCCCTCTCTGATTCCTTTTGCGGTTCATTCTCCACCAGTTGATGCTTCTGTCCAAGACCTTGATATGGATACTGATGGCTTTGATCAAGCTCTTGGGACTGAACCGTTCGGTCGCTGTCTTCGAAAGAAAACAAAATTTGTTTTTCTTAAGCCATATGTTACTTACTCCACACGATATCCCGCAACTCTCGTCTCTCTCAAGCCTAACTGTTCACCTGCATCTTCAGGTACCTCTTTATATCCTATAACACATTTTGTACCTAATGATAAGTTTAGTTCTGCACAAACCAAATTTCTTGCAGCTGAAACTATGGTGGACGAATAGGCTACGTATAAACAAGTGTTTCAGCTTTTTGAATGTTGCAAGGCTATGCGTAAGGAGATTGATGCTCTAGAACTAAATAAGACTCGAATATTTACTTGTTTACCTTATGGCGTTAAAGCACTCGGTTTTAAATGGGTTTTCCGCTTAGAGTTCAACTGGGCTGGTACACTAGAACATCATAAAGCGCGGCTTGTTGCTCTTGGTAATCACCAGTAGGAGGGTGTTGATTTTTGTGAAACTTTTGCACCCGTTGCTACAATGCAAACCGCCTGTACTCTCCTCAGTGTTGCCGTGGTTAAAAACTGGGAACTTCACCAAATGGATGTTCACAATGCTTTCTTACACGGTGACCTTGACGAAGATATTTACAATGAAAGCTCCTCCAGGTTTTCTTCCAGCTAACCCGTCTCTTGCATGCAAATTAAAGAAGTCAATCTATGGTCTACGTGAGGCTCCACATTGTTGGTTCTCCAAGTAATCTACTGCTCTTCTAGACTACGGTTTTGTTCGCTCTCACAAGGACAATTATAATTTGCTTATATTCGGGGTTCTGTGGTTCTCCATGTCCTTATTTATGTTGATGATCTGATTGTGTGTAGGAATGACTCTGCGGTTATTACATTTTTTAAAACTTATCTGAGTCGTTGTTTCAAGGTGAAGGATCTTGGTATGCTCAAATATTTTCTTGGCCTTGAAGTGGCTTGAGGACCTGATGGTATCTTTATCTCTCAATGGAAATATTGTCTTGATATTATAGACGAGTGTGGCCTCTCATGTTCTCGTCCAGCTACTACTCCTTTCGAGCAAAATCACTAGTTTTTATCTTCTACATGTGAATCTTTCTCCGTTCTTGATCGATATCGTCGTCCGGTGGGATGGCTTGTGTACCTTACACACACTCGTCCTGAGCTCACTATGCCATCAAAATTCTTACACAATTCATGCAAAGACCGCTCGTTGATCAATGGGAGTCCGCTAGGCATCTTGTTCATTACTTAAAATCCTCACCGGGTCAAGGTATTGTTTTATCTTCACATGCGTCACTTCAAATCAATGCCTATTGTGACTCAAATTTCAATACATGCCCTACAACTCGTCGGTCTCTCACTGGCTACATGGTCATGATCGGCGATTCTCCGATTACTTGGAAAACAAAGAAACAGTCTCGTGTATTTTTCTCTTCCGCTGAAGCTGAATATCGAGCCATGGCTATGATGTCTAAGGAACTTCTTTGGTTTAAGGAATAAGACTCAACAATTTCTCTTAGATTTACATTTGAATTTACAAATTGTAAAAATAACCCTAATTCTATTTTGTTTTTAAATAAACTCTTTTATAATGTGATAAGACCTTTTAATTGAGTATATAAATTACATCTTTGGTAAATTAAAATAACATATGAATAGCAGTTCTTACCATTTGAGAATATATGTTTTTATTTTAATATTTTGTTTAGATATACCATGGATTTTATTGATGGTCTAGGTAAATAGGAATGATGTTGAATTGGAGGAAAAGAAAGAAAATTTGATTCGGTTGGTGGAGAAAGCTATGGAGGAGTGTATGCATTGGTGGAATGCAAATAAACCATACTTGAGTTCTAATTTGGGTCATAATAGAGTCGTAGAAGAATAGATTAGAGAAGAACTCAACTTAATTATAGAACTAGATTAAAACCATCGCGATGCGAGAATTATTTGAGTTATTGTAAAAAGTGTTTTGGGGAAAAAGATTCAAATCATGCTTTGATGTTATGTCGTAAATTTTAAACATGTAAAAACATATCGTTAACCAATTTTTTTTTGTCTTTGATTTCTTGTTGATCTAGTTTATTCATGTCAATTATTATGTGTTATCCATTGATATATATTTGCTAAACTTCTTCATGTATATAACGATATAAACATGGTTGTTTCTACTTTTAATTATATAATTTGTTGTTTTTCTTTGCCTTCTGTTAAAATTATCTTTAAAATATATATATTTTAACTAAATATAACTATTCGTATAGAAGTTTTTTGCAATTTGTAAAATTACTTTAAGCTTCTGAATTTTTCCATTTTAATTTTTTACTTTTTGGGTAATTAACAATTTTGATACTAAATAACTTACATATTTAAATAATTGACATGTATTAGAATTTAATGGTTACTTATACACGTGTTGCGATCTTGTGAGTTACAATTTTGGCCATTCTTCTTTATATAATAAAGAATATATTTTTCAACTAAATATAACTATTCGTATAGAATTTTTGTGCAATTTGTAAAATTACTTTATGCTTGTGTTTTTCCATTTTAATTTCTTACTTTTTGGGTAATTAACAATTTTGATACTGAAAAACTTACATATTAAAATAATTGACATGTGTTTAGAATCTAATCGACTACGTAACACGTGTCGCGATCTCGTGAGTTACAATTTTGCGAACCCTCCTTAATATAATAAAAAATTACGTACTCTTTTTTAGAAGAAATAATAAAACAAAATGGTTTGGAGATGCCCAGCTAATGATAAATATAAATAAATGTTGAGTCTCATGATGAGAGGAGCACAGACTAAATAATTATTATGCCTTTCCATAAGCTGCCATTCTGTTAGGAGCTAGGCAGCTTCTTCTCTTTGCCTTTCTTGATAGTTTACTCGTCTTGCCTTGTTCATATGCGGGAGCTGGTACATGGAGAGCATCACTGTGTCTCTTCTTCCTGCTTGTCTTTTCAACAGTTTTCTTGAGTTTCAGCACCTTAATCTTGTGTATATTAACCTCCCACTCTTTTTCTCAATAAGTAACAATTTTGTTGATTGGTACGTACTGGTTCAGCTATGTGTCATCTAGAGACTATCTATTTTGTATCAAGGTGTAAATTGTTTGGTTCTACTTTGCCATACTTAAACCTTTCTTTCATATCTCCAACTGTACCCTCATAGTCTAGTTTTAAGTACCCCTCCATAATGTCGTCCTCAACTCTTTGCACAATAGATGATGTTTTTCGCTTTCTCTTCCCCTTACCAGCATCATTCCCTGCCCTTTCTCTGGCAGTAATAAAACCATTCTCATCACCAGTGAAATCATCCTCCTCATGAGCATAGAACTTGTCATCAAACTATGTTTCCATTATCTTATCATACTCCACAGGATCAAAATCATCACCCAGAGCAGAAAACACCTTCTCTATCTTCTCCATCTCCTCATTTTTTTTTGTCAACCACACATTAATTAGAAAATGCCTCGAGGATTGGTGTCCAACTTGGAGGAGAATTGTTTACAAATGAAAATTCTAAAGCATGAGAACATGCAGACCGAACTAAACAGTCTGCTCGTAGATTATTCGAACGCCCAATCTTGGATACGGTGAAGTTGGGTAGGTGCTTCGTCATTCTATGAAACTTATCAGAGAGAAGCGAAAAAGCAGGCCAATCATCTGGGTGATGTATGATATCGACCAGGTCAGAACTATCTATCAGGAACAACTAGCATTCAAGTCCTCGTCCATGTAAACACGATATCGCCCAAATCAGCGCCTCCATTTCACAGTGTAGTGGAGATCGTCGCTGAATCAAACCTCGTGCTCCTAAGAGCACATACTGATCTCCTTGATAACATATGATCTGTATTTTTCCAGGAACCATCCAGTTGACACCAGAGTTGAGAGGGTACATAATTGACCGTTCGAGATTGGTCCTCCAGGTCTGATTCCACTATATTCGTACATTGAGATGCCGTCCAAGCCAAATATTCTTTATCTGCCATGTTAATTATGTTCTCTGGTACCAGTTCCAATCCCTAAAAACATTTTTTATTCCTTGACTTCCAAATATACCATAAGACCCAAGGGAACATGTTCCGGTCGCCTTTGATAATATCCCTATCATGTAGCCTCCAAAACAGTTATCCATATTTGCATAAATAGACGACATATGTATATTGTTCCTTTCTCGAAGGGATAAGAGTAATGCCCATATATGTTTGGCTATGATACACTCAAAAAAAGTATGATTAATTGTTTCCTCTTCTAGACCACAACGCATACAAATGGTTGGGCAATTTATTCCACGTTGGTTTATCCTTACTCTAACAGCTATGGAGCTTGAAAGAATCTGCCGTAGAAAATATTTTATTTGTGTTGGGCATTTCACTTTCTATACATGAGCTTTAAGAGCAGTAAAGCTTGGCTCACTAACCAATGGTGGTTCCCTCTCTCTTGCCATTTGATTGGCCAACCAATATCCCGATTGTACCGTGTATCTCCCCGATTTTGTAAAATACCAAATATAATTATCCTTGAGAACAAAATATCCCAGATCAAGGCCTCGTATTAATGGTATGTCTTCTGGGTCCAGAAATTCATGTAATATAGGCATGTGCCATTCATGCTTAGTCCGATTATACAAATGATTCACATGTAGATTGGGGTGAAGGATGCTTGCTCGGACCCTCGCTGGTCTAGGATAATAATCAGGAATCCATGGGTCCCTCCAAAGAGATACCGTATGTCCGGAACCCAAATCAAGCTTACTTCCTTTGTATAGGAGATCTCTGGCCGATAACATGCTCGTCCACCCATAAAAAGGTGAATTAAGTGTTGGAATTCGCACAGGATTTACCGGTTTAATCTCTATTAAACAACCTAACGATCAATTCCTTTCCCTAGGATCTAGGGTTTGTAAACAATGAATCTATAAGAACAGATCTCGAATATACCTGGAGTTTTGCAGCGGAATTAGAACAGGGATTCGAGATCTTTAGCGCATCAAGTGCTGCGCCTCTACTGATAGTCCACACGCACACAAACTGGAATCCGCAGGGATGCTAGTGCCTGGAATCGAATCTCTCAGGGAATCCTGCGTTTCAGAGGCGGTTATAGACTTAAGGTTTTTTTTTAGGTTTTCGTGCCTCATATCCTATATATAGGCACGAGCCAAAAACCTAATTGACCAGTAAATAAACCGGCTCAAATTAAGTCATTAAACCGAAATCTCTATTTCGATTATTGGCCCGTGTCGATCGACACTACTCAGTGGTGTCGATCGACACCTTCTTTAAACCACGATTATAATGTGTATCAAATACATATGTCGATCGACACCACTCTATAGTATCGATCAACACATCCTCTAAAACATAATTCTTATGTGTATCAAATCCACATCATTTGATCATTACATTAATGATCATTCCCACATAAAGTAAATCCAGTTTGCTTAGGTGTGTGACCCTGTAGGATCATATAATACTAGCAATGAGTTCATAACTCATAGATCATCAGCGGCTTCTAGCAAAACGTCATGACCACCTAGTATCATATGAATGTCTAATCTCGACAGTACAACTATCTCTAGAGTGAATACAAGTGTGATTTCAGGACATTCCCAACAATCTCCCACTTGTACTGGAATCAACTATTCCCATAATCCCTTCGTCTCTATATCTCGATTATGGCATAAGGCAAGAACCGTGTCATCCTTATTCAACCAAAATCATGTTCATCAAACTCCGATTTATACTGAACAAAAACAAACGACTGACAATCACCTCGTTTGAGCGCGGTCACGCATTTCTCAGTATCAAATCTTCGATGGGCCCTGAGATATTTATCTCCTGTTATATAGGAGGGACAAATCTCATCTTATTCCATCCCTGTTACGCCCAATCAATGCCTTTATAGTCACCTGTTACGGATAACGTTTGACAAAGTTAAAGCGAACCAATTCATATGCAAGAAATCATGATGAACTCAGGTCTAAGGACTATACTCTATAGTCGTAATGAGAACCTCTTATGACACTTATATAACTATCCTGTAGAGTTCTCATTAGCGGGTCATGTCCGATCATATGTTCTCTAACATATATCTATGTGATTGACTTTAATACTCTTATTAATGACTCCATGAAACTTAGTCATCAGTCACCTCACATACCAGTCTCACGCGGTTGTCAGTGTCCCACTTTAACAACTTTGACCAGGGACAAATATAATCTATGTCATTTATCACTATAGGTTTTCATGATCAAGTCCTCAACTTGATGACCTATAAGAATGCCATAAATTACTTTGGGACTATTATTCAATTATCCAATAATCAAATAATACATGAAACAATTTCATTATGACATACCCAAAATATGTCTACATGAACATCATAACATAACTAAATCCTTTACAACTCCCACTAGAATCAAGATCACATCTTAATATATCCAATACCTACAGCAGGAGGGTGAACTCATGCTTGGGTCGTGGGAGAGGCTGCGGTGCTCTGCTTGGAACCCTTTCCAACAAACTGCACCGCCATATATACACAAGACATAACCAGATTCCTACCGGAAATCGTCTTTATCCGTCTCACCACTCTCAACAAAACCATTACTTCCTCAGTTCACCAAGCTCCTATCCTTAGTATTCTTCAAATACTTGAGAATATTTTTGGTAACTGTCCAGTGACTTTCACATGGATCATATTGGTATCTTCTCGTCATGCTTAAAACACAAGCAATATCTGGACGAGTGCAGGTCATGGCATTCATGATAGATTCCTCTGCATACACTTGGGAATCCTACTCAAACGTTCTTGCTCAGCCAGTGTCAAGAGACATTGCATCTTGCAAGATTAATGCCATGAGACATTGGTATGAGGCCTTTCTTGGAATCATGCATATTGAACCTGTCCAAGACCTTATCACCATAAGCATCTTGACACGATCCAATAAGCCTACCCAATCTATCTCTATAGATTCTTATTCCAAGAATGCACGCGGCTACTCCCATGTCTTTCATTAAAAAACAACTTCTGAGCCAAGTCTCTAAAGATTGAAGCAACGGAACGTCATTTCCGAGAAGAAGTATGTCATCTACATACACAACGAGAAATGCAACTACACTCCCACTAGCCTTCTTGTAAACATACGGTTCATCTTCGTTCCTGATGAAGTCAAAACTTTTGACAGCTTCATCAAAACGAAGGTTTCAACTCCGTGATGCTCGCTTCAATCCATAAATGGATCGATGAAGCTTGCATTCCTCAGGTTGTGTCACGTACACATCCTCTTCCAGAATTCCATCAAGAAAAACTGTTTTCACATCCATCTGCCAAATCTCATCACCATGATAAATGGCAGTTACTAGGATAATCCGAATGGATTTAAGCATAGTGACAGGGAATAGGTCTCTTCATAGTCATACCATGAATTTGCTTGAGACCTTTAGCCACCAACTTAGCTTTGAATATCTGGATATTCCCATTTCGGATCCAGCGGCTCCAAGCCACTTTTCGGAGTCTGGGCCCAACATTGCTTCTTCTAAATTCGCAGGCTCGTCATTGTCAATGATTAACAAGTCATGACAATCGGTCAGAAGAAATCCATATCTCTCGTGATCGTTACGAATCCTTTCGGATCTGCGAACTTCAGGCTCCACAGGTGTAGGTTCTACAACTCTTTGCAGATCCAGCTACTGCTCTTCCTTAACAGGTTGAGTAGTCTCCTGTGATTCTCGAACATCTTCGAGTTGTACTTCACTCCCACTGTTCTTCTTGGAAAGACAATCTCTCTCAAGAAAACATAGTTCTTAGTAACAAACATTTTGTTCTCAGAACGGTTGTAGAAGTAGTAAGCCTTGGTTTCCTAAGGAAAACCTACAAAGTAGCACTTATCGGATTTGGGTGCGAGCTTGTTAAACATTTTACACAAGCCTCACAACCCTAAATTTTAGTAAAGACAAACTTGGAACATTTCCAATCCACATCTCATGTGGTGTCTTTGCAATTGATTTTGTTGGAACCCTATTAAGTGTAAACTCAGACATTTCTAGAGCGTATTCCTAAAAGAATTATGGAAGATCTGTGTGACTCATCATTGATCGAATCTTATCCAATAAGGTCCGATTCCACCTCTTGGTAAACCCATTCCAAAGGGGCGTTCCAGGAGGAGTGAGTTGTGAAAAAATTCCACACTCTCTCAGATGATTACTTAACTTTTGACTTAAGTATTCTCCTCTGCGATCTAATCGAAGAGCTCTAATACTTTTGCCTATTTAATTCGGTACTTCATTCTGGAACTCCTTGAACCTTTCAAAGGATTCCGACTTGTGTCTCATTATATGGACATATCCATACTTACTGAATTGATCAGTAGAGGTAATGAGGTACTGAAAGTTTCCTTTAGCACTTGTGCTCATCGGGCCGCACACATCTGTATGTATAAAGCCCAATAAGTCATTGGCCCTTTCCTTTGGTTTGATAAAGGGCCCATTGTCATTTTGCCCAGTAAGCAGGATTCACATTTCTCACATGATTCATAATCAAATAAGCCCAAAATCCCATCACTATGGAACTTTTGAATCTGCTGAAGCCCAAAACGACAATGCTAGAGAAAATTGGGTTCTTAGTCATTTTACTCGAACAGTTTGGTATTTATGTTATATACATGCATAAATTGGTTTAAGACATAAAACTCATTCTCTAATAGGGTGCTACCATAGAATATATCATTAAGATCAAAAGAGCAACATTTGTCTTTTATCAAAATAAAATCATTCAAAATCACTCAAGAAAATGAAATGATATTTCTGCTCATAGCAGGTACATAATAGCAATTATTTAGTTTCTAAAACCATGCCTGAAGGCGACTACAAATGGAAACTTCCTACAGCTAATGCAGCAACTCTTGCTTCATTCCTGTCGAGTATCTCCACTTATCCCTTCTTCAAAGTTCTACTGTTGCTCAGGCCCTGCATATTTCAATAAATATGAGCACCATAACCGGTATCTAATACCCATAAGATAGAACTTGAAATAACATAAATACCTGAAGAAGTCTTATACATCTCCATTATTTCCATAGAATCTTCCATGTATTTCTTGCATTTTCTCCTCCAATGCCTTGGCTCCCCACAGTAGCTGCAAGTATCATCATCAGATGGGCCAGACTTGGGTTTGGTGAGAAACTCAGGCTTATCCTGATTCACAATCTGGACGGCCTTTATCTCACCTTTGTCTTTACCAGGTTTCATAAACCTTTTGCCCTTCTTGATATTGATCTCAGCTGCCTTGAGCATGTCATGCAGTTCAGTCAACGTCTTCGTCAAGACATTCTTGATGTAGTACTTGATGAACTTGTCATAGCTCAACGGCAGTGACTTCATAATGATGTCAATAACCAACTCTTGGCTAATAGGACAATCCAGTCTCCTCAAGTTATCAATATAACCTATCATCTTCATGACATGAGGACTTACTGGAACATCCTTTGGTAGCTTGCACTCAAATAGAGATTTAACCGTCTGGTATCTCTCATTTCGAGTCTGCTCCTGAAATATAGCTTTCAGGCTAGTGACTATCTCGATAGGCGATTCCATGTTCTCAAATTGCCTCTGAAAATCCGAGTTCATGGTATCCCTCATCAGACGATGCACATCGACCACATCATAATAATGCTTATTCCAAGCATCATATACTGCATGTGAAGCATTGGACCTTAGTTTCTCGGGGAGAGCTTTCTCAAGGACATAGTCCTTTCTCTCTTGCTTGAGAACGATTCTCAAGTTCCGATACCAATCAAGGAAGTTGGATCCATTTAACTTGTCCTTCTCAAAGACGAATCTCAACGAGAAAGAGTTCTGATTAGACATAACTGTAATAAGAAAAGGAAAAATTCAGTTATGATATTCAGAAAATGAGAAATCTTAACAATTAAGAAAACTCGCATTATATTCAAAACAATGTTTCCTCAAATGAATATAATGATCCAAGATCCATATTTCACTAAAACTCGAGTGAGCCACTGGCTGTCACTCAAATCTTAGCTATATAGGTAAGCAACACTTTGCTAATCATATCCAATATGACTCTTGGTTGTGGATAAGACATCTTATGTTTTATCCACCTGATGTCTCTGGGCCCAGAACTTCTGATAGCCCATTCAAGCAAACCAATCTCTTCAGTCATGTAATAGTTGATGCCATGCACTGCAAGCCCATCAACACAATTACTTACTGCCTTACTCATGTAACTGCGGACACCTTGCACTGCAAGCCCATCACGCAATGAAACAAGTCTTGACAGCTGACAAGATCGGAAAGACATCCAGAACACTTGATATTAAGTTGAGGAATTGAACTTTCAATCCTTAATACACATCATATATGCATTCAAGAACCTAATCTTATTAAATCTGGTTCGGTTATTAGATTTTAGGTTCACTAACCATAATCTTAGTAGGCTGTCGATCGACACTACCTTAGTGTCGATCGACACTTACCTCTCTGTCACAGTTCTTCAAAAACCGATCAATCCAATTGAACCGATTTCGATAACCAACAGAACCAATTCAATAACCGGTCAGTGTCGATCGACACAACATTTGTTTCGATCGACATAGACTAAACCAAATTCAATTTTCGATAACCGATCAATCTAATTGAACCGGATCGATAACCGGTCAATCTAATTGAACCGGGTCGATAACTGGTTGGTGTCGATCGACGCAACATTTGTGTCGATCGACGCCAACCAAACCGCAACAAACCGAAATTTGCCGGTTTAATCGATCTTTAAACCAAGCGTGATAACCAATTCAATCCAATTGAACAGGTTCATCAATCGCAAGGTCGTGTCGATCGACACAACTATTTGTGTCGATCGACACTTGGGTTTCTGGAACTTTGATCTTACGATCGAAAACCCTAAAACTTTGTCGATCGACACAACCATTGTGTCGATCGACACGATCAGCTCTGATCAATTTTAACAAACGATTTTGATAGAAAACTGATCTATCAAACTGAATTCTCTAATTCAATTACGTTTTAGCATATTACATATTAAACCCTAAGGCTCTGATACCACTGTTGGAATTCGCACAGGATTTACCGGTTTAATCTCTATTAAACAACCTAATGATCAATTCCTTTGCCTAGGATCTAGGGTTTGTAAATAATGAATCTATAAGAACAGATCTCGAATATACCTGGAGTTTTGCAGCGGAATTAGAACAGGGATTCGAGATCTTTAGCGCATCAAGTGATGCGCCTCTACTGATAGTCCACACGCACACAAACTGGAATCCGCAGGGATGCTAGTGCATGGAATCGGATCTCTCAGGGAATCCTGCGTTTCAGAGGCGGTTATAGACTTAAGGTTTTTTTTTAGGTTTTCGTGCCTCATATCCTATATATAGGCACGAGCCAAAACCTAATTGACCAGTAAATAAACCGGCTCAAATTAAGTCATTAAACCGAAATCCCTATTTCGATTATTGGCCCGTGTCGATCGACACTACTCAGTGGTGTCGATCGACACCTTCTTTAAACCACGATTATAATGTGTATCAAATACACATGTCGATCGACACCACTCTATAGTGTCGATCGACACATCCTCTAAAACATGATTCTTATGTGTATCAAATACACATCATTTGATCATTACATTAATGATCATTCCCACATAAAGTAAATCCAGTTTGCTTAGGTGTGTGACCCTGTAGGATCATATAATACTAGCAATGAGTTCATAACTCATAGATCATCAGCGGCTTCTAGCAAAACGTCATGACCACCTAGTATCATATGAATGTCTAATCTCGACAGTACAACTATCTCTAGAGTGAATACAAGTGTGATTTCAGGACATTCCCAACATTAAGTTGGTTTGCCAACAGGGGATGACGATCCCTAAAATATCTACCTTTGAAAACCCTTGCCGCTAAAAAATTGGGATACTGATTTAGTCTCCAAAGCTGTTTTCCCAGAGGGGTTGTATTAAAATCCCTCAAAGACTGAAACCCCAAGCCACCCCTTGCTTTCGAGAAGCATAATTTATCCCATGCCTGCCAATGTAGGCCATAGGAATCTCCTCCGGAGCTCCACCAAAATTTAGCAATAGCACTAGTCAATTGATTCGTTAACACATGTGGTAGTCGGAAACAAGACATAATATGCGTAGGGAGTGCTAAGGCCATTGATTTAATCGGGACCTCTTTCCCTCCTTTGGATAAAAACTTAGCTGCCCAGCCATTCACTAGGTTATGTAGCCTTTCATTTATGAAGTTAAATTTTTTTGTCTTTGATCCATCCAGACTCTCTGGTATTCCCAGGTACGAACTCATTCCGCCCTCTTTATCGATTCCCAAAGTACCTTTTATCTTACTTTGACCTCATTTGTAACATTATGGCCGAACATAACAGAGGACGATCAAAATTAATTTCCTGACCAGACGCCGTCCCATATAGAATCCCATATAGAATATATAGGAGAGCGTCTGGTCAAGAAATCATTTTGATAAGTCCTCTGTTATGTTCGGCCATAATGTTATAAATTGATCTTCTATTTCATGACATTCTTGGATTGCTTGAGCTCTTCAATTCTCTTCCTCTCATTCTTCTTCAGTCTCTTCTCCTTTCTTTTTTGTTGTCCTTCCTTGTAGTCAGAGGCGTGACTAGACATATGAAGGCTGGGGGCGAGACTAATTATTATAAAAAAAATAGTCATATTTTTTATAAATAAATAATAATCATTTCGTCTAAAAAAAGTAGAAAAACAAATTACTAAATCTGAAACAATATTTTTCTTTTTTTTCCAACAAATCACTAACCAAATTTTCAAAAACAACATCTTTCACCAATTTTTTTCGGTAGATCCTATTATGTTTATCAAATTTCAAATCATGTTTGGAATAGTCTTAATCAGATAAAAGAATCAAAATTAATGCTGGATGAACATAACTATAATAAACATATCACTTACCAATTGGTTGTGTTCTTGTTTATAATAGAGAAAGACAAAAAATGATATCTCTGATAAAGAAAAATTCAAAGAGATTAGCAGCTACCCTAGTTATTTTCTTTGTTTATTTTCAACTTCTAAAGTTCTTATTAGATGTATTTTTAAAGACTCTCAGTATAATCTTTTGATCAAAAAATATGTTTAACTATACTTTATCACTAATTAATGTTGGATCTAATAAAATTATGGGCCTCTCACATTTTTTTCAAAAAAAATCTAGGCCACATGCAGGCCAAAGTCTCCATCAACTACAAATAGCCACGGCCCTGTTGCAGTATCAGTCTTCCTCACCGAACAATCTCTGCTTCATTATCTTCATGCCAATAGTAATTAACCTCATACTCTTCTTGCTCCTCCATCTCATCCTCATCTTCCTCCAACTTTTCCAACTCTTCTTCATTTATACCTTCTTCATCTTTCTCCTTACACTCATGTTTCATAAAGTAATTTTTCATGAACTTGGTGTTATCATCAAGAAGAGCCTCCTCATCTAAATACTTATTCACTTTCTTCCCGAGCACTTCATCTTCCCCCTATCATCATCTCCTTTCGTTTATGTCACTTCCAAGAGATTATCATCTTCTTCGTCAATCTCGGCCTCTGCAGCTTCCACAGCATCACACAAAGCTTTTCTCTGCCACTGCTGCATCTCCACATAGATCTTCTCTTTGCCACCATCCAAATTAGAATCCTCAAGCAATTGAACATCCTTCAAATACATCTTCTTCTTATTCTTATTCTTCTGCTTCTTCTCACTCGAAAAGCCTAACATCCTTATCCTTAATCCACTACAAGAAAACAGCGAGAAACTGACGGAAATATCCGTCGGAAATCTGTAGGAAATGGCATTTTCCGACAGATTTCCGACGGATATATCCATCCGTTCTAGATTGTCGGAAATGATAATTCTGTCGGAAATCCGTCACAAATTCCGACAGATTTCCGACAGACGTATTTCCGACAGAGTTCCGACAGCTCGCCGGAATCCGGTGAGCTGTCGGAACCCTGTCGGAACCCTGTCGGAAATAAGTCTCCGGCAACCTGTCGGAACGCAGTCGGAAATACGTGTGTCGGAAATCTGTCGGAACAATATTCCGACAGATTTCCGACAGTTTCCGACAACATCTAAACCGACAACGTTCCGACTGAGTTCCGACAGGTGTATTTCCGACTGCGTTCCGACAGGTTTATTTCCGACTGAGTTCCGACAGTGTATTTCCGACAGATTTCCGACTGATTCGTAGAAATTAGTAAAAATAAAAATAAATTTAATTATTATTAATTTAATATAAATTTGTAATTTAAAATTTTAAATTATATAAATTGAAATAAAAATATTTAATTTAAAATAAAAAGTTAAATTGTATTACAAAACGATTGAAACAATTTAAATCTAAGCGGTGGGTGGCGGCGGCGGCGGCCGCGGAAGCAAACCCGAGGAAACTAACTGCGCCATCATCTGTTGCATCGCCTCCCGGTCCTTCTTCGCCTGTTCCCGGTCCGCCGCAGCTTCATCTTGTATCTTCAGGACCGTCGTCTTCAAACTTTCAATTTCGGCCTCCTTTTCCTTCATCTGGGCTCTCAGCTCGGATGACTCGCTGTTGTAACAAGAAGACCCCGATGATGCTGCATCGTCGGGAATACCATAAATCCGCCCTTTGCTCTGCGGAGCAACCTGGGGAAGAAATTTCAATTAATGAAAAAGACTTGATAAGTATTTTAAATTTTACATACCTTTAAGACGAATTGGTTGATGATCTCGTCCGGGGCTTCGGTGAGGGGAGGGGTTCCTTCCGTTTGTGGCTGAGACAGAATATAGTCTTCTTCCATTATTTGGACGGCATGCTGAATCTCCCGAGCTACCGGATCCTGGACGACACCATCCTTGTTGGTGTGTGCTGCTACCAGAAGTTCAACGTAGTTGGGGTCCCGACCCAACTCCTTAGCCTGCAGTTGTTAGATATTTATTTCATATAAATGTATAAAACTAAAAAAAAATTAATAAAAATCAAAGAATGGCATAAAAAACATACCATATCTCTAGCCTTTGTCTTCTTGCTGGTAGCTCCGAGGTTGTGGGTGGCTTTACCCTTGCCCTTGCGGTCGCTGTTCCGGTTGCTAGAGTGATATGAAGAAATCGCCTTGGTCTCCTGTAGTTGCCAATAGGCGATGAACCCGTTCCACAATTCCGGCTTCTCAACCATCTCCTTTGGCACCTCACCGTGTAGCCACTTATCCTTCCACTCGAACACCTTGTGCGAGTAGTGCCTTCCTGCGTATGAGTCGAAGTCCCTCCTGACCGTTGCGGTCAAGTGTGGGTCCCACTTAAATTCTTGCTGAAAAAAGAAAAATTAAATTGAAAAAATAATACTTTAAATGAAAGTAAAAATTGTGAAAACAGATGACTTACCGCAAATGTGCGAAACCACAATTCTTGATCCTCCGGTGGCATTTTGCCGTACGTTGGATACGGAAAGCGGAGCAAAGAACATTCCATCTTGTTGAGGGACTTCGAAATCCCGCTTCGAGAATCATCAAACCTAAGAAAAAAAAAATTAACAATATAATTACATTAGTGACAATTAAATTAAATTAGTAAAAAAAAGAAAAAATGTAACAAAACTTACCATGTGTCTCTACCGATCTGGTCTGGATGGAGCGTAGGTATCCGCCCTCGTCCAGGAAGACCCACGAAGTCCTCGACGCTAATCTGGGACGGTAGTGTGGCGGCTGGTGGTATCTCCGGCGTCTGTACAGGTGTAGACGACGGTGATGGTGCAGACGTCGTAGCCGCATCAGGTCTACTCTGACGACGACGACGACGTTCGCCGCTGGCCCCGCCGCCAGATGCTCGGAAACCACTATAATCCCTATATTTATATATAGATTTTAGGGGTATAGATTTTAGGGATATAGATTTTAAATTTTAAAATTTTTAAAGTTTTAATTTTTTAATTTTTTTAAAAATGTAAGAGATTTATGTGTTTTTTTAAAAAAATTTAATAAAGAATTGTAACCATTTTTAAATTATAGAATTTTGTAGATAAATCATATTATAAATTTTTATAAATCCTTTAAAATGCTATTTTTAAATTATAGAATTGTTATTTTTAAATTATAAAATTGCTATTTTTAAATTATAGAATTGCTATTTTTAAATTATATAATTGCTAATTTTAAATTATAGAATTGCTATTTTTAAATTATAGAATTGCTATTTAAAAATTTTTAAATTATAGAATTGAGATTTTTAAATTCTTAAAAATCAAATTTTTTATAAATTTGATTAAATCAGTTTATAAAATTGTATAAATCCTTTAAAATGCTAACAATTTTTTATAAATCCTTAAAATGCAAACTATTATTTATAAATCCTAAATTTTTCAACATTACCAAATTCACAAATCAATTCACAAAATCAATTCACAAACCAATTCACAAATCAATTCTCTAATCCTAATTCACAAATCAATTCACAAACCAAAAGGAATTAAGAATTAGAGGTTTTCTTACAAATGTGAAGGAATATCATCCATGACTGGAAGAGAAGAACGAACGCCGGAGAAGAACGCCGGAGAAGAACGACCGGCGGTGAAGAATCGAGGAGAAGAACAAACGCCGGAAATCCGGTGGGAGAGAGAAGAACGAACGGCGATCCGGTGGGAGAAAGAACAAACGCCGGAGACCCGGAAACGTCGGGAGAGAGGATCGGCGGCGGAGGAAAAAGGCGGCGGCGGCGATTTTGGTGGTTTTCTCCTTCGATTTGTGTTCTGAAGAACGAAGGGGATCTGTTTTATTCCCAGAATTTCCGACAACCTTAAAACTGTCGGAATTCTGTCGGAATCCAAATAATTTAAATGACCGCGTGTAATTGGACCGTCCCATTTCGCGGTATTTATTTTCATTTCGCGGGTAAAATTTGGTATTTCTGTCGGAAATTTGTCGGAAATTTCCGACAGAAATCCGACAGTTTTGTGGTTTTGAGCTTTTTAACGATCCGTTTTCGTAGGTACAAGGTCATAATATGATTGGATCCTGATTTGCAAGATAAAATACTTGGTAATGGTCATTGTTACTTTCAAATTCTAAACAGTTAGTATCCTCGTGTATTTCCCGTAAACATCTATTGTTTAGTATATGTAACATCATGTTCTGTATAACATCGATTAATTGATTTTCTCTCTTATATTTTACTTTTGTTGTTAGAATTGTATGCCGGGAATGTGTCTTATTGAAATTTTAAAATTTGACCTTAAAACCCCAAATCTGTCGGAAATCAATCGGAAATATATATATATTTCCGACTGATTTCCGACAGAAATAATAATTTTATGAAAAAAAATTATTATTATTATGTCTGTCGGAAATCAGTCGGAAATATATATATATTTCCGACTGAATTCCGACAGAAATAATAATTTTATGAAAAAAAAATTACTATTATTATGTCTGTCGGAAATCAGTCGGAAATATATATATATTTCCGACTGAATTCCGACAGATTTGGGGTTTTAAGCTTGTTAACGATCCGTTCTCGTTCATACCAATTGATAGCATGATAGGATCATGATTCCGAAGATAAAATACTTGATAATGATCATTGTTACTTTGAAATTCTAAACAGTTGGTTTTTTAGTATTTCCCGTAAACATCTATCGTTTTATATAAGTTACTATATGAAACGCTTTTGGTTGAAACATGACAAAATCGCAATTCATGTTCTGTATAACATCGACAAGGTTACTTACTCTCTTATCTTTTACTTTTGTTGTTAGAATTGTATGGTGAGAATGTGTCTTTTCAAAATTCTGAAATTTGACCTTAAAACCCCAAATCTGTCGGAAATCTGTAGGAAATATATATATATATTTCCTACAGATTTTCGACAGATTTGTGGAAACACGTGTCGTAATTTAAGGTTTGCCTGATATAAAGCATCTGTCGGAAATCTGTAGGAAATATATATATATTTCCTACAGATTTCCGACAGAAGCTGCAAATATCAAAAAAAAACAGAAGAGACAGTGTCGATCGACAACCCCATACCGTCGATCGACATGGGTTTTGGCAAGATATTTCTTTGAGAATCCCGTAGTAGACTACATCACCACATGTAGCTGAAATACCGTAATTTGCAGTTGCCCTCGACCTTTCTTCATGAATCCTAAATGCAAATCCCCTAGTGCAATATTTCCCGTATGAAGTTGCTTCGAAGCTTGGGCCAGAAACTATCTCTTGTAACCATGTTGGAAACCTTTCTCCATTCTTCATTCCTTCAGAAACCTGATATAATAATTTACACAAATTAAGTATTAATTAATGCACTAATTTTAAGATATATAAGCGTTTTTTAAAAACTTACGCAATATTGCAGCCAATTTGCAAACTCGGTGTCCTTAGTTTCTCCAAGTTCGTCTTCTGTCATATTCGGATAATAGTGACGTATTGATGCAATGTAAATCCTGAAAGCAAACAACAATATATAACATATGAAACCTATATATTACTTAGGTATATAAAAAAAAGAAGTATTTAAATAAGTTCTGTTTTTACCTTTCGTACTCCGCCATCTCCTCACAATTCGTTAGGATATACATATGTAAGTGACTCCACTCATCTTGTGATAGGAAGCGTTTCTTCCTTCTCTCAGTCACTCGGCCAACTTGCGAAAACAACTGAGGGACCAGCGCGTGATACATGACTCTCTCACCTCTATCATCATGACGAGCAGGACGTCTACTCTTCGTACGAACTTCCCGTGGAAGGTAAGATTGCGCAAACTGTGATGCTTCTTCATTGATACTCTGTGCGACAATAGAACCTTCAACTCTCGCCAAATTTTTGACCTTCTTCTTTAGATGGAACATGTACCGCTCAAAAGGATACATCCAACGAAATTGAACGGGACCACCTAGTTCGGCTTCGCGGGGGAGGTGTAGGGGAAGATGTTCCATAACATCAAAAAAAGACGGCGGAAAGATCTTTTCAAGATTGCAAAGGATCACTGGTATATTGGCATCTAATTTGCGGATCCCCTCAACTGTAAGTGTCCTCGTGCATAAATCCCTAAAGAAAGCACCAACAGCTGCAATAGCTTCGTGGACTGTTTGAGGAAGGAGATGGGTAAAAGCAAATGGAAGAAGCCTCTGCATCACTACATGACAATCATGACTCTTCATTCCCATAAACTTT
The DNA here is from genome assembly GCA_963576765.1 of Draba incana. NCBI lineage: Eukaryota > Viridiplantae > Streptophyta > Magnoliopsida > Brassicales > Brassicaceae > Draba > Draba incana. The sequence continues at coordinate 25,993,912 of OY755214.1, read as the reverse complement.
AGGTTTTGCGAGTCTACGCAGTTACCCAGATTAGCTGCATATCCATCAGTGAATTTAACTTCGTCTTTAATCCACCGGAAAAACGCTCTGACCTTTTCTTTTTGCAATCGGTACGGAGGAAAAGGATATGTGCCATCGGGAAGACGTTCAAGATAATCACGGTTGCAAATCATTGAAACATCCATCCTAGACTTCACATTGTCTTTTGTCTTTCCCGGGACGTTTAACACCGTATTCATGATGTTGTCAAAGAAATTCTTTTCAACATGCATCACATCGAGGTTGTGCCTTAATAAATGATCCTTCCAATACGGCAAATCCCAAAATATACTCTTCTTGTGCCAGTTATGAGCTTCCCCTACACCACAAAGAGGTTCATGCCCATTACCCCCACAATCAGGAGTCCTATCAGCACCAAAATCTCTCAACTGCTCCAATATAGTACGACCGTCTATCTCATCAATTGGAGCATCAACCACTTGGTTATTTTTCTTAAATAATCTTTTAGACCGACGATAGGGGTGGCCGTCCGGTAGAAACCTTCTATGGCAATCAAACCAACATGGCTTTCTTCCATTCCTCAATTGGAAAGCGTCAGTGTCGTCATGGGAAATCGCTAATAGTCCATCCAGATAGCATACCATATGCTGGGAAATCGCTAATAGTCCACATAAGGACCGCACGCATATGGAAATTCTCCCGCCGTGAAACATCAAACGCTTCGACACCGTGACTCCATAGCATTTGTAACTCATAAATCAATGGCTGGAGGAATACATCAAGTGATCTCTTCGGATGCTCAGGGCCGGGAATTAGAAGGGAGAGGAATAAAAACTCTCGACGCATGCACACACCAGGGGGCAAATTGTACGGTGTTAGGATTACGGGCCACAAAGAATACTGCTTTCCATGCTTCCCAAATGGGTTGAAACCATCCGTACTTAACCCGAGGTACACATTTCTTGGCTCGTATGCAAAATCCGGATTCAACATTTGAAAATGTTTCCACGCTTTTGCATCTAAAGGATGTGTAATCTCTCCATCTTGACGATGCTCTGCATGCCATCTCATTTCTTCTGCCGTTCGCGCAGATTGATATAACCTCTTTAACCTTGCTGTCAATGGTAAGTACCACATACGTTTATATGGAATTGGAACTCTGCCACCAGTATCCTGATACCGTGGTTTACAACAAAATCTACATCTTCTCCGGTCTTCGTCTTCTCTCCAATATAGCATACAGTTGTCAATGCATACGTCTATCACCTGATACGGCATACCAAGACCAGCTACGAGTTTCTGTACCTCGTAGTATGATGCAGGTGCCTGATTATCTTCAGGCAAAATATCCCTCACAAAATCTGCTATCGCATCAACACACTCTTCCGCCAAATTGAAGTCCGTCTTAAGGGTCATCAGTCTACTAGCAGTTGATAAAGGTGAATGTCCGTCTCTACACCCATGATATAATGGCTGCTTCCCTGCGTCTAACATTTCCAAAAATCTTCTAGCTTCTTCATTTGGTTCTTCTACTCTATCCTCCCCTATTACGATCGATGGCAAATTCTCTCTAAACGCATCATGAACCATCTCAGCGGTACCTACACCAAAATCTACTTCCGTTCTATGTTCGCCTAAGCTATCCGTTCTATGTTCGCCTAAGCTATCCGCAACATATGGTGCACTGCTACTACTACCACCATCATAATTAGTTTCTCCATGATAAAACCAAATTTTGTATCCCGGCATAAAACCATCCCTATACAAGTGATGCCAAACTTGTTCTACCTTAAAATTACGCGAATTGCAACAATTTAAACATGGACATTTTATTACCTTTCGATTCCCGACAACCTCCATGAACTCGCATATACCTCGTGCATAACTTTGATTTAATGCTTTCGACTCCGGATCATACATCTCTTCATCCATCCACGATCTATAATATCTAGAAGATGACATCTCACTCTCTTAACGATTTTTTCTAACAAATGTTTGATTGGAAGTTGTTGTTGTTGTGAGTGAATGAAGATGTGTGGAATCATATATATAAAAACGCTGACCGTAGGAAATCTGTAGGAAATCTGTCGGAAAGACAACGGATATAATAACGGCTATAATAACGGCTATTTTTCCGACAGATTTCCTACAGACATTTGAGTGTCTGTAGGAAATCTGTCGGAAATTGTTAACGGCAATTTATTTCCGACAGATTTCCGACAAACCGCCGGCATCTCCTCCGGCGTCGACGTCGGCTAGTTACACCGTCCGACATTCCGAGCGATTTCCGACGGTTTTATTGTCTGTCGGAATTAATTCCGACAGATTTCCGACAGAAGTGAAAAATTTTAGTTCCGTTGGTAAGCAGTCGGGAATCTCTCGGAAATTTCCGACAGAATTAAAGTCTGTCGGAAATGCTGTCGGATTTGCGGCTGTTTTCTTGTAGTGATCGAAAGGTTGTCCCTTCTCTTTACTTTATCTAACGAATCGAACAATATCATCAACATTTTGGAATCTCCAACATCATCATCATCTTCCTCGGACTCTTCCTCGGATTCTTCATTGATGCTTTCGTTCTCATCGACCTCGAAACTGGAGATGATTTCGTTTTGTCCCAATTGCTCTGGCTGCGGCATCTTCAGTATTCACGAAATTAGGGACTCTAGTTAGGGTTTTTATGATTAAGGTTTTGTGTCGCACTTATTATGTAAATGCTCAAGAACTAGATGATAGATAAATAGAATGGACATTTTAATAAACCGAACTAAACCAAAAATAGCCCATCTATCTCAGTGATTTCCGAACCGAATCCTTTTTTGATGCATTTTTCCTTGTATTTTATAGCATGGTATGGTACATTTCCGTAGTTGGTCAGATCTTCCTTACCTTAACCTTAAGAACTCGTCATAGATATGCTCCTTCGAAGTGGAAAATGATTTTATTTAGAAAACTTATGAGTATGAATAGAAAACTAGCTATTAGCCATGACACCAATAGTGTAGTGGCAAAATATTGATGTCTAACTTAGAGACATTTATATGCTGCAAAACATGTTATGACACTCACTTGACTTATATATTTGGTCAACTTGTATCTACTTTTCAGTTCATGCAGATTCTTGGCACGTTTTGTATATCCACTGGTGGTTGTCTATATATTACGCTATATTCTAGAGGATTTCGTCCACTACATAGGTCACTCTAAAGCCATACCGAGTTCAACGTAAATGGTATCTTTTCTAGTTGGTAGTCTTCAGCAACTGGTAAGAGAACATTGTAGCTTGTCGATTTCAAACCGTCAAGAAAATACACAAACTGAGTGTCTTCTTCATCGTCGGCCGGCATGATGTTTTTCGTGATTACCATCAAGTTTTTTGGTGCAAAAGTAGGATTGTCCAATGCCCACAAATGCATGTCCGACAACATCCTATGAATTATTGCACGTTTAGAGCCTGTAAATCCAAAAAACATTATATAAGTGATGTAAAAAAAGAAGAAAAAAAAAAGTAATACAAAGAGTGTTAAGAAAGTAAAGGAAATCACCTTTGGTTACAAATTTGTCCAGTCATCACTTGCAGCAGCTTCAAGGTCGGTCATGTTCAAACGAAGATCCAATCTGCGTTTGCGTTACAACAAACTAAGAAATCGATGTGTGTAAAAATTACAATAGAGTTTGGTAAATTTTGGTTAAATTAATATTAGTATTGTCGGTACATAAATGAAACAGATATAGATTTTGGGATTTTTTAATGGTACGCTAGGTCAATAAACTTTTTTTTAAAACATGAATTTTGGAATTGATACAAGGTTTTATTTTCTCATGGCTTAATTAACCACTCATATATACTCGTGGAAGAGGTAAAGATCATTGTGCATATTAAATTCAAAATTAATAGTCGTTTATCAACCAAATAAGAAGAGTCGATCGAATGAACATGTCTAAATCAATTTTGTTGCCACTTAAGCTACATGCACGCATCTTCCCACTCTTGTTTCCACTGAATAACAATCCTTCAAATTCATTTGCAAGTGAGCCGATCACATGCGTTAAGAACATTTTTCATTTCTCTTCAGAACGGTATGTATATCCAAAAATAGATGATTTATATTTGGATTAGTAGAGAACTGATGGTTAAGATTAGAGGACAATAACTAGAGAAATTGTTTCTTGGATTAAGCTTCACTTATGATGGCAGATCGTATATACCAACTGTTCAGTTTTGATAAGAGCAAAATATAATCGGATTTATCTCAAGTGTTGTGTAATCCACAGAGAGCATGCACACTCTGTTTCAAACTAGAAACACAATAAGAATGCCAGTTTGTTCAAAACCAATTTAGCATTCTTATTCTTGTTATTGTTGTTTTGGATAATGGTAAAAGTATAACAAGTAAAATCCGTTCTTCTCAGCGTGTATAGACAAGTTTCAAGTTACCACTTTCCAAAGATTTCAAACCTTTTTTGGTCCCATCAAAGGAAGACGATAACATATACTGATCCCAACATAAGAGCGACGTGACAGTGATAACATTATGTCTCAGTGTCATTATACATTGCAGTGTGTTGAGAGCTCATACCTGAAAATTACAAGGAACAATCGTTGATAGGAATGCATTCTATAGCATGTCAACATTTGTCGGTTAAAGATTGTAACTAGAAGCAACCACTTACATTTATTGTTCTATACGTAGAACCAAAGTGTAGTACACGAATACTTTACTTCACCATTATGTCCTTTGAGAGATATAAGGTATTTGAAAGGATCAGTCTCAGTGTCAGTAGCTTTCAAAACTGATACACTACCAATAGCATATAACTAAAACAGATAGAGGAAATTAAGTTAGTTACATTTACACTTGTCCTAGAAAGAAGCATTTCGTTTCCAGCATCTACTACATTCACCTGACCTACCGGACTACTGAGATGCAAATCTTTGAAGGTGTGAGTGAACATTAAAGGCTTGCAAGATTGTATAGCAAAACGTAAGACCAAAACCAAGATGTTGGAAAAATGGTATGTTAGAATATAGGCTATCAACTCAAAACCAATTAACAATGAGTAAATAAGCCCATACCCTTTATATATTTCTTAAAATCTCTTCCGACTTACCGATGTGGGATATATTTTCTAGTACATTCCCTCGAGAATCGAGATGATGGTTTTTGGCCATTAGTCTTGGAATATTGGGCTTGGAAAGGCGGGACCAATTTTTGGGTCGGACCTAGTTTCGATGGACCAACTTTGAATCAGATCGGATTTAGATCACGTTGGACAGTGTGGATCGTGGGTTTTAGCTTTCAACTCAAAACCAATTGAAAATGAATGGAGAGATCCATATCCTTTACATATTGCGTAAGATCCCTTCCAACTTTCCGATATGGGGTATATTCCCTAGTATGGTATTCAAATATCAGAAAAGCCTCCTTAGTTAAAAGACACCTTGGACTAACCATTACATCATTTCAATCCTTTGGGAGGGAGCTAGAGCAATGTCAAGAATGACTTAATGAGATTCATGATAACTAGAGCATCCACACTACTGCGAGTTTTAGTTATAACAAGATAATCTTTGAGTTTGATTTGCAAGTAATTGGTTGAAGCTTGTGCATGAGAGATGCAGTGTTTTGGTTTGAGACGAGTTAAGAAAATAGATCCTATCAGAAACAAAAACAACGATAAAAAAGTATGACACGTTAATCAGAAAAAAAAACAGAATCTTTCACATAAACCTTTTTTTCTTATGAATTCTGAACCAAACTTTAGGATCTTAGGGTGAAATAAATAAATAATAAAGTATGGGTGATGGGTTTTCAACTTGGGAAGTGGTAGTGTGGTAATCTCTGTAAGAATTTTTTTTTTTTTTTTTTTGAGTAACTTCTCCCTAATAAATAATAAAGTATGAGTAATGTTTGTAATTTGAGGACTCTGAAATTTATATATTATTTTGGGGCTTTCAGACAAATGCTTTGGTATGGCGTGGGGAGAAGGGATGTTCAATGCTTGGACCATTGCCGGAGGATATCCGAGGTTTGCTATCTGGGATCAATGATTTAAGATAGGATAGCCAAATAATTTATTTTTTTATGAGAATAATGTTCCAAAGCTGTATTATATTGTGTCTACTTGGTTAAGAAAATTTGTGGAGGTTAAAATGTCTAATGTGTACGAGAATATTTGATAAATGAATGAGTAGTTGAGCAAAAGAAGATTGGTATTGAGAATTTGAAATCATAATCAAATGTTTTCACATGTTTGTCTTCAGGACCGGGACTCTTTTTTTTTTTCCGTCTCAATTTTCATTGCACAAAAAGAGGCCAAAGGCCATTACATTTTAGATAAGTCCATAGGTGTTACATTCAAATTTACCTCACCTATGACTTGCCGAAACAGAAAACATTTTGGAACCTCGATATCAGAACAGAGAGGAGACGGCACGGGTAAAAACCCGTACTCTCAAAACGGATTTTTTTTTTTTTAAAGCTTTTAAAAGAACTTGAATTCTAACCTAAATTCACATAGTTCATTTATAACGATATTTTTTACATATGTTTTTGTATTATCAATTACAAATACATTTGACAAATGTTAGACTGAATTCAAAGGAATCACGCAACAACTATTTGTGGTCAGACGATCTAATTTTTGTCTTAAATAAAAGTTCGTGTAATTTGAGTCACTTGCCATTATAATCATCTCAATAAGTAGGTTAGGTAGCGATAAGAGACGTCGCCTTCAAAAGCATGGAAACAAATTGCAAATTTTCACTTGTTTCTTTTACAATTTTAACATATTTAAAGACAAATAGTTTAATTTATCTATACTGCATAAACGTATTATATTTAAAGACAAATAATATGAGTTTATTTGATTCTTCTTCCTTTCGGCTACCAGTTCCAGAGGATAAGGTGAGTTCTTCGTTTTGAGATGTAGATCTGGTTCGTCGGAGGTAGTTTTTCTCTGTCGTTGCTCTAGGTGTCTCCGCCCTCTTGTCTCTCATCTGGTACACTTAATGACGGTGATTCAAGGTTAGTTTGAATAGTCGATTTACTCAAAGCTCGGTGGTGGCTCCGTTTATTCCGACTCTGCTTTGATGTGACTTTGGTGTTTCATTACCTTGGTTTCTCTCGGATGTGCTTGGCTATGCCGAGACTTTCGCTCTCTATGGGTTCTCTCTTCTCTAGTCTCTGGTTTTACGTATTGTATATTTTTAGTCTCTCAGACCATTTTTTGGGTGTGCTCTGGTCTTTGGTGCTTAGTCTTACCTTCCAGGTTTTTTCTCAATAGCTCGCCGCTTTGTCTCTATCCGGATCTGTGTATGAAGTTGTTCTAGTTAGGGGTATCAGCCGGTTTAGGGATTATAACGCCCTGACTGCCCTATTCATGGGCTCCACGTCCACTATCGGCCCGTTGGCCCACACTCCCTGACGGTAAGTGTGTTAGTACGGGAGTCTCGGAAGTCATGTTTACTGATCCAGCAAATCACCACGCGATCTTTTCCTGTGTTTTGACCTCACTCACACGATACTTGAAATGACTTCCCAGTAGGTCACCCATCTTGAAACTACTCCAGCTCAAGCATGCTCAACTTCGGAGTTCTCTCATGACCGGTGAACGAAAAGATAAGTGCACTATGGTGATATAGGTAGCCAAATCAATTCTTTTAAGTCTCTCCGCATATACCACATATGCTCTGAAACCAGGGTGTCACAATCACCCCAACTAATAGATCAAACCATCCTCGTTGTTCATACCAAGATCGTTCCCCCGATAATCTAACTCACACAGTTGTCAGGTGTTTTTAGATTCAGTTGTTGCTTCTAGTGTTTAGTCCTATATTGTTGTATGTTTGTGTAGGTTCCTCAATTATCATTATATTCTCAAGTGAGAAAACAAATACTACATGAACATTGTAGGAGTCGTAACTCGCATATTTGAATTTGTAAGGGTTTTAGAGGAGGTGCGAGACTTCTGAGTGAATCACATTGCAGAAAAAATGTAGAGACTGTTACTCTAGCTGTTAAGAGAGCTTTATTATTGATGTTGTGAAAAATTGTAGATCCCTTTTCTTGGTGAATACAATGAGCTATACATAGCTAAATAATTCTAAGTCTAAGTGCTAGATTTGAGCTTGGCTCATTAAGCCATAAAATAGTTTTAGGCCAATAATATCATTAAACCCATTTAAATATGAATTTAATTCCATTACGGGCCTAATTACAAATTAGGCTTTTGTAAGCCTATTTAGGATTTCTTTAAGCTTTTTGTATAATCGTTCTTGTTCGTTACATCAATCTCCTAGGGGCTCGTTACATCAATCTCCTAGGGGCGAAATTGAGTTAGATGATGTCAAGGTATAAGCTGTTGAAGTTGAAGATTGATGTAATGGACCATGAAGCACCCAAGCGTTGACGTCTTTATCACCGATTTCAAGAAGTCTCAGTTATTCCATGTTGAAACGATGAAATCGTGTTTTCCTAGACTTGCTTCAATTGTTAGAAATGAGCTTAGTCGACTGCAACTTGAATTTAAATCAGGAAGTAGCCAGGCGTTAACGTTCTTGTCACTGAACTCTGGAAGTTTCATTCATTCCACGTTGAGAAGATGCCGCCGTGTTTTCGTAGACTTGCTTGTCTTGTTAAAAATGAGCTTAGTGGACTGAAAAGACCATCATGCTTTTCTTTATTAAACCTTGAGGCCCGTTATGGGAGTTTCTGAAACTTTTCATGAAAAACCCTAGGGATTTCAGGAAATTCTTGTAGTACAAATAGGTCTCCTTGGCAGTCTATTTTTCACCAAGTCGCTTTTTCTGCAGTCCAAAAGGTAAAACTTTTCGGAATCCCTTTTTCCTTTTTTGTCTTGTAGTGCAAAAGCGACTTGGTGAAAAATAGACCGCTCTGACCTTGTTTACTGTTTTGCAGTTCCAAAACACGCTAAGCAGCTTTTAGGACGACTTAATCGATCTTTACGCCGATTACATCGCTGCCGTTAAAAATGTCTAGTAACGGGAAGAAATTATCCGCTATGAGAAGAGAGCTGCTGAGGCTAGAGCTGACACCAGCGCAAGGGCGCCGCAACGAGCTAGAAAGTCGTCATCAGTCCCTAGAGCTGATACTACTACTACCGCTGCGCCCAAGTCGCGTCGTCTTGAGCTAGAGCGAAGCATCACTGTCACCACTAATCGTCATCCAAAATCATTATCGTGGCGTCGCGATGATGCAAGGAAGAAGGATGACGCCGCAGAATCAGGTCACAAGCGTCCCCGAGAAGATAGTAGGAAGAATGCCCATTCGAAGGATTTGTTTGGCAGCAATGGTATGTCAGCGTCTCACTTGTCGAAGATCGTCTTCCCAGGAACAAAGTTTCCCCTTGTGAAAGATATGTCACAGAAAGACACTCATGTTAACATGGCCCAACATTGCATGACGGTATGAGCTTTGATCAAATTCTGTAACTTTTTTTTTTTTCCGGATCTTCAAACTTGTTTATTTTTTGGCAGTTTCTTACTTCTTTGAACAGGCTTACCATCGACTATGAGGTGACAGCCCTTTCGCAAACTCGTCAGCTTACTAATACTCAGCGTGTGACGAACACAAGAAGCTAAAGCGTGTTGTGGAGGCTCGAGTTGGTGCTTTGGAAGCTGCTGTGAAAGAGACTGGGGATTGTGAGTCCAGAATCTGAATCGATTCGAATCACACCAAATAATATTAGTATTTAAAGAAAAAAGACTTAATTCGGATGAACAATATGATCAAAGGTTTTTCTTTGATCAAGAACACTCAAGAAAAATTCAATAATGACGAACCAACCAAATCAAAAGTTAAATTGAATAATATTGTTTATAACTCTCTCTCACGTAGGGAAAATTTGCAGAGAGCTTCCTTTGGCTCTCTCACTCTCTATAAATACAAGATTACATTATTCTTTTCCTTCCCCTTCAATCACGCTCATCCATTACGTCCTCTTATTAATTCGGAAATTAATTTCTTTAATTGACGCAATCATAGACGTTACACATTTATTCTTCCTCTTTCACTGATCTGCATATCATACTTTCCTCTTCTAATTAAGAATTGACTCTTGAAAACTTTGTTGCTTCGACGTGGGCCGTATTCTTCCGCTGGACTCTCCTAAATGGGCCACATGTAACTTGGAGTGATACAAGAGTTACTTCGTGCCTAAACATCATCTTCTATATGAATTATACGTCTTGTGGATTTTGTACGTATACACCAAATCCAACGCCAACAAGGATAAGCGTCGTGACATAGATGGCACGTTTTCGGAGTCTGAATCTGAGAGGAAACGCTTGATGCAAAAAGTCTCTTATCTGAATATTCGTTTAAAGGATGAGTTTAAGCTTCAAGATGCAGCTGTTTACCGAGTTGTTGGTCAAGCAAAGAGCAAGCTGGTGGTGAGATACGAGGCGAAACTTGATCGGGCTAGAATAAAGCTTAAGGTGCTCAACGATCAGCCGAGGATCAATATTATTTAACTCGCCCAAGTTCAAGCAATATCGAGTTCATGAAGCTGCTTCGGAATGTCAATGCGCCTGATCTTGGCGAGGAGATTACTGCTCTCAAAGAGAAAAAGGCAGGCTTATCACTTGCGGATGAGGAATTTGTTGAGCATGTGCGCAAATTTGAGGAGATCCTTGGGAGTCCAGGATCCAACAAAGGATCTCCTGATGAACCCGCTCCTATTTACGAGGTTGTTCATCCGGCTCCGAGTTCTTCCAGTTCGTCCAGTGATGAGGTTTTGTCAGATTCTGGGAGTGAGGTTCCAGATGGACAAGTTATGGAAGCGATTGACAGTGCTTGAAGAGAAAATGCCTTAGTGTTTTCTTTGTTTTTGGTTTTACTCAGCTTGGGTGGTGTTTACCCTTTTCATGCTTTATTTTGCTTTATCCTGAATCTTTGCTACACGTATTATGATATAATACGCAGTTTTCGTTATGTCGAACTTGTCTATTCTAGAAATGAATTCTTTTCTTTGCGACTAGCTTGGCTTACAGAAGCATTGTCATCAACAATTCTGCTCTAGCAGCGAGTATGTTTCTTTGTGTTAAGACCAACGTTTCAGATAGTTGTATATTTTAATAAACATTGCGGTTTACAGCTACGTTACTTTCAACATGTCTGCTCCAGCAGTGAATATTATCTAGAGAAGTTACCAACGTTATATTAGTTAGGTTTTGACATGAACATTTGGGTTTACAGATGCGTTTTCCTCTAACGCACCCGCTCCTGTAATGAACATGTTATCGCGTTACAACCAACAATTCAGTGAGTTGGGTTTAGAGTGAATATTTGGGTTTACAGACATGTTCCCGAGAACATGTCCGCTCCTGTAAGGATCACTTTTAGCGATGCAACCAACGTTTTGTCTGTTGGGTTTCGTAATGAACATTTGGGTTACGCATACATTTTCCTCTAACGCACACGCTCCTGTAATGAACATTATACATTTGTATAGAGCGCTGTTTAATCCTGCTAAGGATGTAATAGTCAGATCTGAATCTTGTGAAGTAGACCGTCGTTGTGGCCAGCATCGAGGCGTTATGTCTGTTTTTGGTAAAACTTTTGTTATCCACAGGGGTTGTCACCGCAAATTGATTTGAAAGAAGTCTGCTTTTATTAAGACTTAGATTTTACAAGCAAAACTGTTTCAGATAAGTTTGCTTTATTTGATTTTCGTGAGAAAGTCAAGTAAGAGAGATGGGAGTATACGTATATACGTACCCCACTCCCCCCCCCCCCCCCCCTTTTTAAGGAGGGGGGCAGCTGAACCCATCCGAAGATGAGCTGCCTACGTACCCTTTGTATGGATCAAGCCGCTTCGTAGTTAAAGTAAGTATTTTGAATGATCTGTATAGGATGTAACTGATATGTCTATTCAGATAAGACTTTGAATGATCCGTAAATGATGTAAGTGATATGTCTGTTCAGATAAGACTTTGAATGATCCGTAAAGGATGTAAGTGATATGTCTGTTCGGATAAGACTTTGAATGATCCGTGAAAGATGTAAGTGATATGTTCGTTAGTGCAGGATGTTAAGCGTATGTGATATGTGGTGAACTTGGAGAGTCGGTAAGCGAGTTACCGAGAGTAGTGACGATCTGTTTGCGAGAGTAGCAATAATCCGTTTGTGAGAGGAGCAAAGATGTGCTTGAGACAGGAGTGACGATCTATTTACGAGAGGAGCAAAGATCTGCTTGAGACAGGAGAGACGATCCGTTTACGAGAGGAGCAAAGATCTACTTGAGACGGGAGCGTCATTTTTACTTGGGAGAAAAGCAACGATTCATTTGTGAGAGAAGCGACGATGCGTGTGAGAGAGGAGCGATATTTTGCTTGGGAGGAGAGCAATGATATGTTTGTGAGAGGAAGTAACGATCCGCTTATAAGAAGAGTGACGACCTGTTTGAGAGAATAGTGTTCCTGCTTTGTGTTAGCGCTGCTTCATTCAACTCTACTCCCTATGATCCTTGCATGTGCATTCTTTGTATTGTGATCGAACCTAGGTTTCTGCGTAGTAGTCGCTGTGAAGTTTTTCTGTTGGTTTCTGCTGGTGCGATCCACGCTGCGCTGCTAGTCACTGATGGTGTTGCTGACGTTATATTGCTGATCGCCGCTGATTCTGTGGAGTTGAGCTCATGGTCGCCACTGCTACTGTCGATGTTGCGCTCCTGGTCGATGCTGGTGCAATCCATGTTGCGCTGCTGGTTACCACTGCTGCTGTCGACGTTGCGCATCTGGTCACCGCTGGTGCGATCCATGTTGTGCTGCTGGTCATTGTTGCTGCTGTCGACGTTGCGTTCCTCGTCGCCGTTGTTGCAATCCATGTTCCGTTGTTGGTCACTGCTGGTGTTGCTTGCACGGTGATTTTCTTGAGTAAGAATATCTCACGATTCTCCTTAGTCGACGCCAAATTGTAGGAGTCGTAACTCGTACAATTGAATTTGTAAGGGTTTTAGAGGAGGTGCGAGACTTCTGAGAGAATCACAATGCAGAAAAATGTAGAGACTGTTACTCTAGCAGTTAAGAGAGCTTTATTATTGATGTTGTGAAAAAATTGTAGATCCCTTTTCTGGGTGAATATAATGAGCTATATATAGCTAAATAATTCTAGGTCTAAGTGCGAGATTTGAGCTTGGCCCATTAAGCCGTAAAATAGCTTTAGGCCATAATATCATTAAACCAATTTAAATATGAATTTAATTCCAATACGGGCCTAATTACAAATTGGGCTTTTGTAAGCCTGTTTAAGATTTTTTTAAGCTTTTTGTAGAATCGTTCTTGTCGTTTCATCAATCTCCTAAGGGCAAAATCCGACCCCTACAAACATGAAAGATATGAAGTGGCTTTTGCTCAGTAACGTGATAATACAAAACTATTAGTAGAGTAAAAAACTAAATTATTTGAAATTAAAAATACAGAGTATATTTGTAAAGTTTTAAAATGCATCTATTTTGTCACATATTGACATTGGAATTTAATGTTGTATAGTTTGAAGATATTAATTGCAGTATTGCATTTATATTTGCATAATAGTTTAGATTTTTTTCCCTCCTCTTCATAATTTCTTTTAGTTACATTTAAATTTTCTTTTTGTGTAGAAAATAAAATCAGAAACACTAATCAAGAACTACCCAATTTGCTTCATATTTTTGGGGTTAAAAATAAAATCATAAATCATATTATTTTGTGTGTAAATTGCAATCATTTCTTTTTTTTTTATTTCACTTTAAGAACGTATAATTGAAATAGTTGTCTTAATTATACCTAAATTTAATTTGTTTTCTCTTTATTTGTTGTAACTGCAATCATTTCTTATTCTCTTATTTTCACTTTATGTACGTCTGAACTTATATTTGGCTTTGTGAATTTAGTTATAGTTCAAGCTCTTTGTTTAATTTTAAGGGTTTAAAATAAAATCATAAATCATATTATTTTAAGTGTAATTTGCAATAATTTTTTTTTTCACTTTATGTTCGTATAATTGAAATAATTATCTTAATTAAACCTAAATTTAATTTATTTTGTCTTTATTTGATGTAGTTGCAATCATTTCTTATTCTCTTATTTTCACTTATGTACATATGAACTTCTATTTGGCTTTATGAATTTAGTTATAGATCAATTTGTTTGTTTAATTTTAGGACTTATTTGATATTTTATAATATGTATTAAATTTGTTATTATTTTTTGAGTGAACTATATTTATATAAGTTTTGAGGTTTTATGTTTAATTTAAAATATGAATAATGACTTTTCAAATTCTTTTTATAATGATATAACCAAATGTATTGAGTGTCAAATTATAAAAGTTAAATAAAAATATAATTTAATATACATATGGATGATGAGGTGTATGGAACAAAGTTAATTTTATATATAAAGATACGAGAGTAAAACCGTTGACAAAAAAAAACACGAGTAAACAAAAGCAAATGAGACTTTGGAAACGTTTCCATCTTTCACACGCAAGTGAAAACAATAAAGAATAATAGTTATTTGACATTGTAGAAATAAGATAAACATGTGAAAGAAACGAAATAGTAAGATAATATGTACATGTCCTATATCATATGAAAAGTAATCATAATTGATTAAGAAATAATTTAAATTCCATAATTTGAAAGCATATGAGCCGCTATTTCGAGGACAATTGGTGACATGTTCGATTACCAGCTCAGAATCAACCCAGTAAATCCCATGTGTTTTTTTTTTTTTTGAAAACTAACCTCATATGAAGGTCTTGATTAAGAAATAACTTTAAAATGAAGTTATTATGAATTTGACACTATTAAATTTATTTAAAAATAATATAGACACCATATTTTAGATTTTACTTTTGTTAATTTATACATTACGATTAAAACAAAGAGTTTTTGGGTCATCTTCAATGTATTATACCATATTTTACACTAAAATGGTATTGAGTTTTATTCCAATGTATTACACTATTTTCAATATCAAAAAGGGAATATTCTAAATTTATTCTTTTACAAATTTATAAATTAACCTATCTACTTTTTTTAGTTTAATAAATTATAAAATCATTTAAATTTAACATTCAATATGAAAAGAAAAATGTAATACATCATAAAAATAATTGTATGTATAATGAATTTTGGTTTAATAATCATAAACATATTAGATTTGGGTTTAATTGTCATCATTTATATATGTTTCTTATTAAACTTGAAATTTTTATAATTTCAAAAACCAATTTATAAATAGAAAAATTTTACACCAAAATAGTGTAGGATTTGGTGTAAAGTTGAAAAAGATTTTATACAAAAATGAGATTTGATGTAAGATTTAACGTAGAGTTGGAGATGTTTTGATAGCGATAAGTAGTAATGCAGTCATAAAATTCAAGAATGCGAGAAGTAGTATTGCCGACCAAGCAAATCCATCTTATTGTTGATTTCGTGAAATGTAAGAAAAAGAAAAACCAAAACAAAAGTTTTAAATATATAAATACCCAAACAACTAATCAAACTTTCAAACTTGACATCATATATAATAGCTCTGAGCAATACACGTTCACAATTACATCTCTTAAATTAACAAAAAATATATATGATTTAGTGTTTACAAGTTTCCAAAAATTTTAAAAAGGTAAGAAATATATTTAAAACCTTCTTCAATAATCAATTACAAGTCCTAATCGTATTAATATTAATCCAAAATTTTCAAATATACTTTTTAAAAAATGGAAATATTTATACAATTATCTTCATTAATTAATTAAAAATCCTAATCGTATTAATCTTAATTAAAAAAAAATCAATAATAATTTCTTAAAATCTGGAAATATATCTACAAAGTTCTTCATTAAATTAATTACAAGTCTTAATCGTATTAGGCTGCTAACCAAAATATCTCCAAATCCTAATCATATTAATCCAAAAATCTCCACCACTCGCGATAAAGCGCGTAGAAGCTAAAAAGTCATTCTTTGATAACACCAAAAGTCTTAATAAGTCTTCTCAACTACTTCCCCATAAGAGGAGAGAAGAAGAAGACATTAAGCAATCCACGAAACTTCTCTGCAAGAGAGCCTCTCCAAATTTCCACGCGTTTCAATCTTCTCTATTTAACCTTTCTTCCTCTCAATTCAACAAAATCCACTCAATTCCGTTTCCGGGTCTCATAAATTTTCAATCTTTCTCTCAAAATTCTCATTTTCTTCCTAAAAGGCTTTCAAAAATTCAATCACCATGGTTCGTTGTAGCAACAACCTTATGGGTATTCTCAATTTCATCGTTTTTCTCCTCTCGGTTCCGATCTTAGCCGGAGGAATCTGGCTAAGTCAAAAAGGCTCAACGGAGTGTGAACGTTTTCTCGATAAACCCGTGATTGCTCTCGGAGTTTTCCTCATGGTTGTAGCTATCGCTGGTTTGGTCGGTTCGTGTTGTAGAGTCACATGGCTTCTTTGGACATATCTCCTTGTTATGTTCCTTTTGATTCTTCTTGTCTTTTCAATTACAGTTTTTGCCTTTGTTGTTACTAACAAAGGAGCTGGTGAAAAAATTTCTGGAAGAGGTTATAAAGAGTATAGACTTGGAGATTATTCTAATTGGTTGCAGAAACGTGTGAATAATGATAAGAATTGGAACAAGATTAGGAGTTGTCTTGTTGAGAGCAAAGTTTGTTCTAAGCTTGAAGCTAAACTTATTGATGAACCTGTCAATAAGTTTTATGAAGAACACCTTAATGCTCTTCAGGTAAACAATTCTTTTATGTTTCTTATTTATTTAATTTTGATTTGGAATCATGGATCTGGAAAGTTTGTCTCTTTTTAAGGTTTTAGTCAAAAATTAATTTTTATGTTTGTGAATTTTAGGAGTTGCTAAAGTTTTGATTCAAAGGGCTTGACCTTTTTGATTCCTAAATTCTCTACTTTTTTTTTCTGATCTCAAAAGTTTTGATTTATTCACACTTGTTTAAAAAAATCCAAACTTTTTTAAACACAAAGACTTTACTTTTATGGTTCAAAGTTTTAACCTTTTTTTAATCTGATAATCATAATCTATGATTCTTAACTTTACATGCTATATCAATTTGTATAAGTTTGTTGGGAAACTGTGTTAAATAACCCCAAAAAAAAATTACGATTAAAAACCTAGTCAATTAACCTAAATTTAATGGATATAATTATGCCACAAAAGTTCATTTTGGTTATTCTTGCACCCAAGTTTGTTCTGTTATGTTCTGTTCTTATCAGTTGTGTATGAATTTGGCTTATTTGAATTTTCTGTGTGAAAGTTGATAGCTAAGTAACTAATCTTTGAATTCCATTGTATTGTGTTGCAGTCTGGTTGCTGCAAACCCTCAGATCAATGCCAATTCACTTACAATAGCGCAACAAACTGGACAAAGACTGCGGGAACTCACCCAAATCCAGACTGCCAAGTCTGGGACAACGCACCAAACAAGCTATGCTTCGATTGTGAATCTTGCAAGGCCGGTCTCCTCGACAATGTCAAAAGTGCGTGGAAGAAAGTTGCGGTCGTGAACATTATCTTCCTCGTCTTCCTCATCATTGTTTACTCTGTTGGTTGCTGTGCTTTGAGGAACAACAGGAGAGACGGTAGTTATAACCGTACTTACGGTTATAAGCCTTGAAAAAGCTTTTAACCGGTTTTAGGACAGATATTCGTACGTTGTTCTTTATGGACAGTATTGGCGTTTGCTTTTATGTTTTGATGATTTTAATCTTCCCTATTGCTTGTACAGAGAGGTCTAATGATACTATTTAGTGTGTTTTGCCTTTGGCTAAACCTTGAGATTGATTTATTATACAGATGTTTTTTTTCATTAGTTTATCTGGTTTCTCTTTATATATGATGTTCTTTAGATCTTCGAACAGAGAAGCCACGATTGTGACATTAGCACATGAGTTTGCCTGAATTTTCCTATTCATTAAAATTTACTAGCAAATAAACTCTCTTAAATTCACACATGTAGCACAATTATATTTTTCCCGTAAAACAACAGCTTATTCTAATCTCCAGTGGTCCTACCTCAAGAGGTGGTCCTAAAAATCTTTAACTTCTTAGTTGTTTTCATGCTTATCTTATGCTAGGGCGGCTCATATTATTTTAGAAGCTAGAAGACAAAGATATTGAATTTAATAAACACACTCGTAAAAAATAAATATCACAAAAATGCATAAGCAGGGGTCAAATTATGTATATGTATGTCATTTCTTTTAGTCTCTACCACTATACTACAAACAATTTTTTTTTTTTTTTTGAATAACCAAAGATTATGAACCGAAGACAATAATTTCCCGTAGACCTTAAACCACGACATAATATTAGTTTCGTCTCAAATATTACACGAACCAACGAATTCTAAGTTTTTTCTGAGATATATACCAATTGAGTTATTCGCTTTTGGTTAATACAAACAATTTCTTACAAAATGATGCTCTTATATTTTAAATATATTTTGATGTCAACAACCTTAACTTGTTAGGCTTTAAGTCAGGGTCTCGAGCCTGGCTTTTTTTTTTTATGCTTAAGGACAAAAAAATAATTAGTTTAACAAAGACACTTAAAAAAAGAATATTACACAAATTTCTCTAAATGCATGAACACTACAAGGGTCAAAATCACGGGCATAGCAATTTGGTTCCATGTTTTTAATCTTCATAGACATATCATTAAGTTTCATAAACATTTTGTAACCCTAAACTTGTTGGAACAATTTTTAATAGGTCTTTAGGCCTCATTAAAATATGTTAAGATGTGAAGAGAAATGTGTATTAGGCCTTTGGGCTTAAGAGGAAGTTCATGTTATAGTTCAAAATATGGAGCATAGGTGGAGAAAAAAATCACGCGAGCCGAGCCGAACTGAATTGAACCGGGCGTGGTCTTGTGGTCTTATGATCTAAAAATGACACTGGTCGAGCTCGAGCAAACAGAAAAAATGATGTATGTGCGAGATAGATCGACCCACAAGTCGAGCTCGAGCAAACAGAAAAAGGGTGCGAGTTAGATCGACCCACAAGTCGAGCTCGAGCAAACAGAAAAAGGATTCATGTGCGAGTTAGATCGACCCACAGGTCGAGCTCGAGCAAACAAAAAAAGAGATTTATGTGTAAGTTAGATCGACCCACATGTCGAGTTCGAGTAAAGATGTTATATTTTGAATTCTAATTCAATTATAACTGAGTCAAAGATTCCATTCCGGAAATCACGCTCATTAATCTCGCCTATTAATTCCAAAATGTTTATGACTTTTGGAAATCTCACTCATTAACTTCCCATAATTCTCACTCATTAATTCCATAAACGTTCCAGACTTTTGGAATTAGAAATTCTCTGATTATATATTCAGCCTCTCTTCTCTCTTAGTTAGATACACAGAATACTATGAATTAAAAATTAGAAACTAAAGTTCATAACAGCAATCTCTCTCAAGTAAGTTTGTGTCTCGAGAGTATCGAAGAAATATTAGTTCATTAGAGCCGTGATTCGAGTGATCGCGTATACGGTTGTGTGTGGTTGTATCCCGGGATCCTAGAATCAGTCATCTCGTCGTACTACGGGTGATTCAAAGGGTTAAATAAAGAGATTCGTCTCGCCTCCGCAATTCTCTTCTTCCCTTAACGTATACATTATCACAGTTTAAGCCCGATTAGTAGTGTTCCAAATTCTGGTCCTACAAACTGAACCCTTTGAATCGCGATAATAGATACGTTTCCTACGAAAAATTATCGCGATCGTCTCATAAACGTTTTTGCTGATTGCGTTCTGTTTGGGAAGAAAATATTCGTTTAACATTTGCAAACGTTTAAACTCCTGTTTTATTTCGATAATATTTTTTGAATTGCGATTCTAAATTATTATGGAAAATCGTTTATTTTGAATTAATTTTGATTTAGTTTTGTTTGATTTGATAACTGCTTTTGAATTGTGATTCTTAAATTGATTATCAAAATCATTGTTTTCTTTTAAAATATAGAAAACTTGCGATTATATTTGTTTATCAAATTAAATCGATTTTGATTTCTTACAAACAATGTTGTTGTATCGCCATGTATCCAAGCGTGGACAGTCGCAACTGCCATAGGAGAAGTATATTCCTGAAGAAAAAACCCTTTCTCCCAGCGAAGAGCACTGATCCTATGGCAGTTGCGACTATCCACGCTTGGATACATGGCGATTCTTGTGCAATGGATACATCCAGAGTCGGCTAATCGACCAGTTGTTTAACGTGTATTCCAATTCTGCAACCCCTAAGGAATTGTGGGAGTCTCTGGAAAAGAAGTCTCGCTCCGAAGATGTTGGATCGCACAAACATGCGGTGGCTAAGTTTGAACATTAGCTAGTGGACTCTCGATCGTTGATGGAACAAGTTGATGAGGCCCAAAATATGCTTCACGATATTCATAGTGAAGGCATGAGGCTGTGCGAGACCTATCAGGTCGCTTATGTGATCGAGAAGCTTCCTCTAGGTTGGACATACTTTAAGAACTACCTCAAGTTGAAGCAGAAGTGGATGAGTCTTGAAGACCTAGTCATGAAACTTTGGATTGAGTCTCACAACCGAAGAGAGCTCGAAGTTGGTGTGGTGATTCGTGATCCGAATGCAAACTTGACTGAGCACCATAATGCTAACAAGCAAACAAAATGACAGAATAAAGGAAGGCTTGACAAGGGCAAAGGAAAAGTCGTTTCTCAGAATACTCAGAAATTCAAGAAGAGGGGTGGTGGTGGTGATACTTCTAAGCCAAGGTTCACTAGAACTTGTAATAATTGCCAGAAAGTAGGCCATAAGTCCTTTGAGTATCGGAGTAAGAAGGCTCTGAAAGTCGACAAGTATAAGGCCAATATCACCGAAGCTGACATATGTGTGGTTGTCACATAAGCAAATGTGGCTGAGAGCCATCCAAAGACTTGGTGGTTTGATACCGGTGCATCAAGGCACATATGCATGGACAGAAAGAGTTTCTCTTCCTACCGGAAGAATAAGAGCAACAAGGAGCTCTTCATGGGAAGCTCCGCAACCTTGAAGATCGCAAGTTATGGCAAAGTGATAAGCTGACATGCGGAAGAATCTGATTTCATGCTCTCTCTTGATCAAGCATGGATCCGCAATGAAGATTGAAGCGGATAAGCTGACCGTTTCCAAATATGGGATGTTTCTGGGTAAGGGATTTGTTTGTGATGGGTTGTTTGAGATGTTGGTTGAGGCTGTAATTCGTGAGAGTAATGTAGGCAATGATGCCATAATTGATGTAGGCAATGATGCCATAATTGATGTAGGCAATAATGCCATAACTGATGTAACTGAGGCTTCCACCTCGAAGAAAAATAAGAAGAATAATAAATTTGTTACCTATGTTGTTGAGTCATTTAATTGTGGCAAAAACGCTTAAGAAATGTTAACTTTAGATCTATGAGTAGATTAATGAACATGAACCTAATTCCTACACAGAAAATAAAAAAAAGATAAATGTGAAATTTGTGTTGAAGCTTAATTCACAAAGAAATCATCACCGAGCGTTGAACGAACAACGAAATCTCTTGGTCTAATTCATACAGACTTGTGTGATTTAAAATATATTCAAACCAGAGGCGGAAAGAAATACTTCATAACCTTCATCGATGATTGTACTAGATACTGTTATGTATATTTACTACGCAGTAAAGATGAAGCATTGGAGAAATTCAAAGAATATAAGTTTGAAGTATAAATCAACTTAATAAAACTATTAAAATAATTAGGAGTGATAGACGAATAAAATATGTTGAACCGTTCAATGCATTTTGTAGAGCACACGGTATTATTCGTCAAACAACCGCTCCCTATTCACCAGAATCTAACAGAGTTGCGGAACGTAAAAACCGAACTCTTAAAGAAATGAAGAATGTAATATTGCAAGAATCTGGGTTACCCCAGAACATGTGGAGGATGCTTTGCTTACCCCAAATTCTATCCTGAATAAAATACCGCATAAAGTTATTGGGAAAACTCTATATGAACTTTGGAAAGGTAACACACCTTCGTATAAATGCCTGAAATTATGGGGGTGCCTAGCAAAAGTTTCAATTCCACCACCAAAAAAGGCAACGATAGGACATAAGACGGTAGATTGCATTTCCATCGGGTATGCGCATAATAGTAATGCTTATCGATTTTTGGTACATAAGTCGGATGTTCCAGAGATACATGCAAACACGATAATGGAGTCAAGAAATGCTTACTTCTTTGAAACCATGTTTTCGTGTAAAGAAAAAGAGAGTAATAAAAGAACTCGTGAACAACGAGATAATCTTACCTTATGAAATAAGGCAAGTAACTCTGGTAATGATGAAAAAAATAAGTTCAAATTGAACTTAGACGAAGTAAAAGACCTCGTAAAGAGAAGAATTTTGGTTCCGATTTTTTAGTAGTCTTTCTCGCTGAAAATGAGCCAAAAAAATTTTCGGAAGCAATGACTATTCCGGACGCGCCTTCTTGGAAAGAAACCCTCAATAATGAGATGGACTCCATATTACAATATAATACCTATGAGATAACAGATCTACCCGAAGGGTGCAAAGCTCTTAGGAATAGATAGATTTTCATAACAAAACTGAAAATTGTTGGGGAGATAAACAAGTACAAAGCAAGACTTGTGGTGCAAGGATTTCGGCAAAAAAAAAGTCTGGATTTCTTCGACACCTATTCTCCAGTAAGGAGAATTACTTCCATCAGAATATTAATTGGTATCACAACTTTACGAGACCTCAAAATTCATCAAATGAATGTCAAAAATGCTTTTCTAAATGCTGATTTAGAAGAGGAAATTTATATGAAATAACCTGAAGGGTTTGTTATCCCAGGACAAGAACACAAAGTGTGTATACTTGTAAAATCACTATATGGACTTAAACAAGCTCCTAAACAGTGGCATGAAAAATTTGACAATGCCAGAAGGGTTTCACATAAATGAATGTGATAAATGAATGAATACTCCACAAGGATACATTTTATTTTGTTTATATGTCGATGATATGCTTATTATGGAAGTAATAAGGGTATTATTAATAAAACCAAAAACATGCTCAAAGAAAAATTTGAAATGAAAGATATGGCTTTAGCGGAAATAATCCTTCGAATCAAGATCGTAAGAACCTTTAAAGGAATTATACTAACTCAAGATCATTATGCCAAAAAAATACTTGAGAGGTTCAAGACCTATGGAATGGCTAAAACTCCCGTGGATTCTCAACTTCACCTGACGAACAATTCAGGTGATGCAGTTTTATAGGTAGAATATGCAAGAGTGATAGGAAGTCTAATATACTTAACAAATTGTAGTAAACCAGATTTGGCACACTCACTCAATGCGCTAAGTCGATACACGAGTAATCCAGGCCATAACAGGGTACTGAATTATCTTCGATACACCAAGAATTATGGATTGCACTTTGGTAAAGAGCCAGCGGTATTAGAAGGCTACAGTAATGCCAATTGGATTTCTAATTCTAGAAACTCGAAATGTACAAGTGGATATGTCTTTACCCTGGCAGGTGCAGCAATATCCTGGAAATCTTCTGAACAAACTCTCTTGGCGAGATCAACCATGGAGTCAGAATTCATAGCTCTAGACAAAGTAGTGGAAGAAGCAGAGTGGCTTTAGAACTTTTTGGAAGACATCCCTATGTGGGAAAAACCAGTGCCAGCTTTACGGGTACACTGTGATAGTCAATCGACTATATCACGGGCACTGAATAAGCTATATAATGGTATCTCATCATATTTGGAGGCGACATAAGACCATTAGACAATTGATCTCAACTAGAGTACTCACGATAGATTATATTAAGTTGGTTGACAACTTAGCTGATCCGTTCACAAAAAGTTTGCTAAGAGATCATGTTGTTAAATCATCAAGAGGAATGGTTTTAAAGCCTACAACTGAAAATGACGCTTAATGGATACCCAACCTATGTCACTGGATATCCAACGACATAAATTCAAAGGGCTAACGAAATAAAGCTGATTGAGAGAGGAACACTGTAAGACCATGTCTATACTCAGTTCGTAGGATAATAAACAGTGTTACCTGTGTGTGAATAGGTTAAGCATTGGCTTTTAATGATTCCATAACTTTGAGATATCAGTGAAATAATACATGATGCTTGTTAAAACAAAGTTGATGCAAGATCACCTAGTGAGTGTGAAATGGGGATGTTTCTAGGAGAATGAACATCTAATATATTCTTTAAGTTCACTCATAATACCAGGAATATTTAGGGCCAAAATGAACACAATAGAGAACTAATCTCTACGAGAAAATGTTGATATGCGATGACTGTTGTCTCGGTTTACATTAACTTCGGGTGGTTTAACACATCATGTTCACCTCATGGCCAAGTAAACCCGACAAAAATTAAAATGATTGGTTCAAAGATGAAAAATGCTACCTCACAGATATAGCTACATTTTCATATACCCTCAAAAGTCTGTCTAGTCTAGTGTAGTCGAATCTGCATATGTTTGTTGAGTCTGTCGAGTCTGCATTTGTTTAAAGTCATTTCTATTCATGTGGGGAATTGTTGGAACAATTTTTAATAGACCACTATGCCTCATTAAAATGTATTGAGATGTGAAGAAAAATATGTATTAGGCCTTTGGGTTTAAGAGGAAGCTCATGTTAGTGTTCAAAACATGGAGCATAGAGAGGAAAAAAAATTCACGTAAGCCGGACCAAACCGAATTGAACTGGGTGTGGTCTTGTGTTTTTATGATCTAAAAATGACACAGGTCGAGCACAAGGAGACAGAAAAAGTGATTTATGTACCAGTTAGATCGACCTAGAGGCCTAGCTCGAGCAAACAGAAAAAGAGATTTCTGTGCGAGTTAGATCGACCCACATGTCGAGCTCGAGCAAATAGAATAATGATTTATGTGAGAGTTAGATCGACCCAAAGGTCGAGCACAAGCAAATAGAAAAAGCTATTTCTGTGTGAGTTAGATCAACCCACATGTCGAGCTCAAGTAAAGATGTTTACGTTTTTGAATTATGATTCAATTATAAATGAGTCAAAGATTCCTTTCTAGAAATCACACTCATTAATCTCCCAATAAATTTCACCAATTAATTCCAAAACGTTTCTGACTTTTGGAAATCTCGCTCACTAAACTTCTCATAATTCTCGCCTATTAATTCCGTAATAGTTTCAGTTTTTTTTTGGAATTGGGAATTAAATTATGTGATTATATCAGAATGAAAAGTTCATAACATCAATATCTCTCGAGTAAGTTTGTGTCTCGAGAGTATCATAGAAATATTAGTTCGTTAGAGCCGTAATTCGAGTAATCGCGAATACGGTTGTGTGTGGTTGTATCATGGGATCCTTGAATCAGTCATCTCGTCACACTATGGGTGATTCAAAGGGTTAAGGAAAGAGATTCGTCTCACTTCCACAATTCTCTTCTTCCCTTAACGTATACATTATCGCAGTTTAAGCATGATTCGTAGTGTTCCAAAATTTTGGTCCTCAAAACTTTCTTTAGTCTTTGCCCTCTACAATACAAACAATTTCTTACAAAATGATACTCTTATATTTTCAAAACATATGATGTATTGAACCTTAACCTTGTAGGCTATAAGTCAGGATCGAGCATGCTTTAGTTGTAACATCCGCGAACCAAAAAGTAGGTTTTTGGTGTTCGTGTCGAGCGACACAAGGAGTATGTTGATTGACACGATGTTTTGTGGAGTGTCGATCGACACGGTCTTGGTGTTGCTCGACACGTGTATTTGCAGAACAGGGTGGTTAACTTTTTAATCATGGTTTTTGGCTCGGTTTAAGGGTGTTAACCTTAAGTTAATATTAAAACGCGTTGGGCTTGTTCTTGGCCACATTTTGCAGAGAGAATAATCAGTTTTTGGTGAGGTTTAGAGAGAAGAGAATTGGGAGATTATGGTGTTAGTGTTGTGAGTGAAAGAAACGATCGTTTATCGCGTTCTTCATGGTTTTGTATCGGACCAGAGCGTGTCGAGGCTGTTAGTGGCTGCGTTCTTTGTATTTTTCGTCCTTTCAATCCGAAATCAATCATTCCAAGGCTAAGGTGAGTTGTGACCATGGTTTCTAGGCAATGAAGGTTGATTTTGATGTGTTTTCGTGAATGATTTTCGTGTGAATCGTGTATGGATTATTTGATGTGGTTTATGTGGATTATATATGTCGATTTTATGCAGGTTTGCAACTCGTGTAACCCGTAATCGAGTTGAGAGAGGAGAAACTCGATTATTGTGCTACAGTGAGGCGTGTCGAGCGACACTATGAGTACCACTAGAGATCCTCACCTGATCCCAAAGGCTCACCTCTAATCCCCTATTCATATGCACGTTCGTAGACATTTATTACGCTTAACTCATTATCACACACACACTCACTCTCAAGAACACATCCTTCGAGCCTATGCCATCAAGGGAAATCATTGTCCCATCGAGAGTATCACCGTCTCTCAGTATTCTTACTAGGTACCACCATCCCAAATGAGTACACAGGGGTGCCACCGTCTCCTAGAGAGTACTACCATCTCTCAGTGCTTATATTGGGTACCACCATCCCAAATAAGTACTCTGCAGAACCACCGTCTCCGAATAATGAGTTAATAGCAATAAATTCTAGAACGCCTATAAATATCTAAGATTAAACTGCCTCATGTGGTCACGCTCGATATTCCCTTACCCAGAATATCCACAAAATATAAGAAAACACATATCTTATAACACAGAAATATAAGGAAACTCCATATTTTAAATCTCAAAAGTGTCTAATTGTTACAATGAAACAAAAATACAAATAAACACAAAAGCATCAACATGCTAAACAACCGAAACTAGGACCAGGAAGATACAAGTAAAGCTCAAGCCGCGGCCTGCTTGACGAATCACTTCCTGAACTTTAACTTTATCTTTGCCTCTGGCTCCCAAGTCTCCTCCTCTGTACCGCTAAAGTCCCACAAGACTCTCATCAATGGTATCCTCTTCCGACGCAAAACCTTGTCTCTCCTCTCAAAGATTCACACAGGTCTCGCCGCTACAGACAAATCAGGCTGAAGATCCTTTGGAATCTTAGCCACCAACTCCTCCAATTCATGCTGGCACTTCCTTAACATCGACACATGAAACACCTTATGAAATGCCTTCATGATCGGAGGTAACTCTAACCGGTACGCCACCGGTCCAACTCGCTCCACAACTGGGAACGGACCCATAAACCTCAAACTAAGCTTATTCTCTGAAATCGGTCTGTTGGGGCCTCGCAACATGGCCATCTTAAGATACACTCTATCTTCGACCCGAGATATCCACAATGCAACATTTCTTGATTCTAGCTAGGTCTGCCGGATTGATCACGTAATAATTAAACAAGAATATGCACAACCAACTGTAGACCCAGAATTTGATCATTCGATTCTACAAAATGACACTCATCACACGCTATGATCCACTAGCCGGTTCTACATGGAAATACACACCCAAACCCTGAGGTCCATATCCTGTCTCATGCTTATGCCACGATCAGACATTGATTACTCATACTTATACCGTCATCATCATACTCTCAAGACGTCTCCTTCGAGGTAACGATGCCGATGCCACTCCACTCTCAGGACGTCTCTCTCAAGCTCATGATATATATAGGAAATTTTTTCCTTTAGAGTAATCAACTCATACGTATACAAGCACCTGAAAACTACAATTACCTTCCGTTATTAACCCGCCATTTCCTACTCCAGCATCACAACTCTGTTCCAACCGAACACTTGGCTGACACAACCGACCCTCCCCATGGTCCATACATGACCTTCGAAGCACAACACTAATCCTATGTTTATTTGCGTGTTACATGCATCTATTGCTCTTAATTCATTTCACATCCTGATACTCGCAGGACACATCCCTCGAGCCAACAATATCTAGGGAATACATCCCCACAAAAGAACACTTTCTCTCAGAAACATATTGCTCGCACTCTCGGGGCGCATCCCTCGAACCAACGATATATGGGGAACACATCCCCGCGAGAGAACACTATCTCCCACTACTTATACAGGAAACACAATCCCCAAATAAGTAACACAAGGAACCACTGTCCCGAACGAGTTATTCGACACCGCAATTCCTAGAGCAATAATATCAAACGCCTATAAATCCACTCCTGACGCCTCACCGTACTCATCCATCGGCAAACACACTCGACTACGCACATGAATGTCCCATTCTAAGAGACTTGAAAGACTGAACTACAGCCTCGACACATCCATCAACCCTGATCACTCCTCTGAGCCACACGAACCCAGTTCTCAAGAACACCTTATCATCTTATACCAAACTACAGATTCTCGCGAAAAGCACATAGCCGCAACGATACTCCCGCTCACTAACACCTCAACATTATGCTCCCGAGCTGTGTCAACCCTCCATCGACTCCAAGCATTTGCCTTCACGTTAACCTAACCCAGATGGTATAACCATGCCCAGATCATACTCCGCCAACAATTATACCCAATGCCTCAACCTCCCAATCCTACGACCAAACTAAGGAAACATCTATCTCTGTCGGCTTTGTCCTAAAATGCGCCATAACTCCAATCCCGGATTGAAACTCCTGATCTTGATCGTGTTACTCGGTCTAGGCCAACTTCACCGAATCCACAGACACTCGTTCTGCAGAAACTAAAAGGCCGAGAAAATTCATCTCTTGCTACCAGAAGCTTTACTTACTCAAATAGCAACCAAATTCTGCTTCTGAAACTTTTGTAGAACCAAATCATCGACGGGGATGATCCCACACACATCCAAGTACTCACCCGGAAACACTTCGATCATAAGATTCCTGAACGTTACTTGTGCGTTAATCACTCCAAAAGATATCACCTTAAACTCGCAAGGCTCAAGCATCATCCTGAAAGTCGTATTTGCACGCCTGACCCCACAAACAAAACTCTGATGGTATCCAAACACCAAGTCAGACTAGAAGAACCAAATAGCACCCCTCCGCTGATCCATTCACTCTTCAGACCTCGAGAGAGGGTACTTGTTCCCTACATTGACTCGGTTAAATCTCTGGTACTCAATGCATAACCGGAAACTCCCATCCTTCTTCTTAACAAACTACATCGGCGCTCCCTTCGGCGAAGTACTCGGCCAAATCCTATAGCTGCTTCTTCAGCTCTGCCAACTTAGCTGGAGCCATCATGTAAGGTACCTTAGATATTGGCGATGTTCCGAGCTCTAACTCAATCATGAGAGGATTAGACCGAGAAGGCGGTAATCCCTTCAACAACCAAAAAATATCCTCGAAATCCCGAACAACTTGAATATCACTCACTGCAACCTCACCAACAGACTCTGGCATAGAAATCGTCACAAAAAAGTCTCGCATCCACGCTTAATCATCTGCATTGCCTAAACCGCAGAAATCACGAGACTTCCTGAAGTCGGTCTCACTCCCTGCTAAACCAACCTTAATCCCTCAGGCTTAAACACTACACGACCTCGATGAAAATCAAGGTGAACTCGTTAATGCTCCAACCAGTTCATTTCCAGAATATCATCATATAACTCTATTGGACTAATTACGAAGTCCGTCACAAGCCAACGATATAAGAAAACTCTTCTTATAAAATTTAAATTGAAATAATCATTTCAACACCAAACAAAAATAGCAACCATCCAAAAAAATCAAAAGCCAAAGCAAAATTATGTGCTCTCATATCCTCCTCGATATATGCTCTCATATCCTCCTCGATCGATGCCACAACCTTACCCAATTCCTCTAACAAGGCAAACTTGGAAGCTCTGCTCGACATCCTCAACTCCAACTTAAGTCCTCTCGCAAACCTCTTTTTGTCTGAGCCCGCTCCTCGTTCATTGTGGGAGTTGGATTTCCTACAATTAGATTTGTCGGGTTCGCGGTAGAGCTGCAAAACTTCTAGGTTAGAAAACAAGAACAATTGAGAAGAAAGAGTTTATTATTAGATGTGTAGCTATGAAAGTGAGTACAAAGGGTTCTGCTAGAATTCGTGATACCCTTTCAAGAGGATGATACAATATATTTATACTATCCTAAGTCAGCTAGGGTTTCTGGCGTGAGCTGCACTCCTAGGTCGGCAGGTCCATTAGCGGTTCGGCCCACCTGCAGCTTGGTTTGGCCCAATTAGATGGGCTGAGCCGAATTAGGCTTGTTGAGTAGATGAAGTCCTGAAATCGGCTCACCCGGTTCGGTTTGGTGCGGCTGTTGGTTTACGGATCTCCCGACCGGCCGGTGCATGCTAGACTTTCGGTAGAGCTCTTCTTCGCCCAGACTTAGCCATTTTCTTCTGGTGATCTTCAAGGGGTGGAATTTGACCCCTACAGTTAGCCCCCCAGCTTGGATTTACCAGTAATGGTGAAGCCGAGATATTGGTGAAAATCTAAGATCAGACAGATGAACTTGCTCCAACTATCTTTGGAATAGCTTGTTGTCAATGATGAAGACGCATAAGTGTGTGAACAAGCCTCGGTAAAAACCTTGTCTAGAAAACCCGGTGGGAAAAAACCAGATCAAGGGAAAAAGAGCAAAAGTCACACACTTGTTCAAGTCGTCAGTGTCGCCGAGTTCCCAAATTCAGTTTCTGATTTGGGTATTCTTCAAGCCGTTTGGTGTAATGAAAACTGTTGCACTGTGGCGTGGCTCGAATATAAGTGTTGATCAAAAAGGTTTAAGCTGATAATGGTGTCGCTGTTAAAGGTGTTGCCGTTAGTAGGGTTGATTCTGACGGTGCCACCGACAATGCCGTATCTCCGCTGCCGTTTCGCCGTTCTTCTTCTTCAAAAACGAGTCACGTTTTCTTGTAAACTAACAACTTTCCCCAGAGACTTTGGAAATGAGGAGACAAAGCGTCGGCGCTAATGAAGTACTGCGCCGGGCTACCGAAGAGAGAAAAGGCGTCGGGCTGCCGAGAAGAGAAGGCGTCGGCGCTACCAAAGTACCGTGCCGAGCTGCCAAAGAGAGAGCGTCGGCACTACTAAAATACCGCGCCGAGCTTCCGAAGAGACAAGGCTTCGGGCTGCCGAGGAGAGAAGGCATCAGTGCTACAAAAGTTCCGCACCGAGCTGCCAAAGAGAGAAAGTGTCGGCGCTACCAAAGTAACACGCCGAGCTGCCAAAGAGACAAGGCTTCGGGCTGCCGAGGAGAGAAGGCATCAGTGCTATAAAAGTTCTGCGCTATTCCTGGATTTGGCGGAGAAGAAAATTGAGGAGCTCGTGGAGAAAAGCGACGCCGAAGCCTTGGAAGACGGAATGACCGCCTAAATCCCCAATCCTCATTTATTTTTGCCTTCCATACAAGAGTGATGTGAGATGATTAATATGAAACGGCCTTTGGTGTTACTCTTTTGTTTTCTAAGTATTTCGGTTCTACCGAAAATATGCACCAAGTATGTCGGTTCTGCCGAAACATTGCACTAAGTATTTCGGTTCTACCAAAAAATATTTTCCAAAATACTCACCGTTTATAAATGGTGTTACCGATTTACGATGGTGTTACCGTTTTACCGTCTGTTAGTCGAATTTGTTGAATTGGGCGTTTTGTTTTATGGTTGTGCTCCCGTGAGTATGTCTACTCCAAGAAGGACACTTAGATTTATTTGTACCAGCGTTCTGTTATATGGGTTTTTGAGCTGGACAGTTTCGTTAGCGTATCTTCCGAACCGTTAG
The DNA here is from genome assembly GCA_963576765.1 of Draba incana. Lineage (NCBI taxonomy): Eukaryota > Viridiplantae > Streptophyta > Magnoliopsida > Brassicales > Brassicaceae > Draba > Draba incana. The sequence goes on along the minus strand of OY755214.1, from coordinate 25,962,179 downwards.
TGAAATTTGAACCATGAAGGCGTAAGTGAATTTTGAGCCGTGAAGGCGTAAGTGAAATTTGAGCCATGAAGGCTAGGCCGGGAGCCATTGTTTTGTTTAAGACCAATGATTTGCTTATTGGGTTTACGGACAAGTTACCTTAAATGAGTCCGCTCCACGATAATCATATTATCGCGTTACGACCAACGTTTTGCTTTTGTTGGGTTTGGGATGAACATTTCGGTTTACAAACGGGTTCTCATGAACGAGCCAGCTCCGCTAATGAACACTTAGTGATTTTGTACCAGCGATTTGTTTGCTGGGTTTTGAGATGAACATTCTGGTTTACGGATATGTTCCCATGAATATATCCGCTCCAGTAATGAACTCTAAATTTATATAGCGCGCTTTTAATCCGCTAGGATGTAGTAGTTCGCTATTGTGGCCAGCAGCAACGAGAATGATAAGAGGTATGTCCGTTTAGGTGGGACTTTGGATGATCCGTAAAGGATGTAAGTGTGATGTAAAAAAGATGGAGTATATGACTATACGTACCTGCTCTCCTCTTTTTGGAAAGATCGGAGAAGCGATAACTTAGCTCGATGATTGGTTTGGATTCACGGCGAATAGGCTCGATGATCGTTTGAGAGCGTATTGATGGAGTAACGAGACAATGGCGGTGAGTTGGATCCACCGATCCAATTGAATAGACGGCTCACCCGTGACTTTGTTGTGGAGAATCTGTCGCGATTAGCCTGTAGAATTAGACGGCTCACCCGATTGAATAAACTGCTCAACCGTGATTTTATTGTGGAGAACATGTCGTGGTGACTAGCCAGGAGAATTCAACGATTTGCTTGTGAAAAGCGTGGCTCATTTTGTGGAGATGGCACGGTTTTCAGGAAACGATTCATTCACAAGGAATGTGGCTCGTTTCTAAGAATACTGGTACGCAACTCGAATTCAGGTTTCTCTTTTGAGCGGCTCTACCGATGCATGATGATCCAGAATCTTTGGTATTGTTATCTTCTTCGGTATCACTGATGATCTTGACGATTCTCATCGTTCTATTCGGTAATGGCATACTCATTTTGTCAGCTCGCCGGATGTGGTTTCTCTTTTTTGCGCGCCGACAGGTGTTAAAGTGAGGCTCGTCGGGATCAGGTGGCTCCTGGTTATCTATAAAAAGATGGGAGTATACGAGTATACGCACCCATTCCCCCCCCCCCCCCTCTTTTGAGGAGGGGGGCAACTGAACCTGTCTGAAAACGAGCTACCTACGTACCCTTTGTAGGGATCAAGTCGCCCCGTAGTTCATGAATGATATGATTCTTGTCTGAATTTTGGATAGGTAGCGTCGTTGTTTGAGATTTATAAACGGCGAGCCATTGTTTGGGTTCGTAACGGCGAGCCGAATTTATAACGGCGAGCCGTTGTTTGAGACTTGTAATGGCAAGCCAAATTTGTAACGGCGAGCCGAATTTGTGACGGCGTGCCGGATTTGTGATGGCGTACCGGATTTGTGACGGCGTGCCGGATTTGCGACGGTGATTTCGAAACATCAATCGGTTGCACGGTGATTCCGAAACATCAATCGGTTGCACCGTGATAATCGGTTGCACCGTGATTTCCATGACTTTATTGTGTTGTGGTTAGCCGGTAGAATTCGACGGTTCGCTTGTGAGAAGCGTAGCTCGTTTTAGGGAGACGGTATGTTTTCAGGAAACGGTTCATTCGTAAGGAATGTGGCTCGTTTCCAAAAACACAGGTACGCGGGTCGAGTTCTGGTGACAATTGGTCGGCCGATCAGCTCGGAAAAATAGTTAATGGATGACCCGGTGCCACTTGCAAGAACAGTTCACGGGCGAGCCGACACGTATCTTAGAAAACTGTTTGCAGGCGAGCCGACACTTAGCTAAGAAATCAGTTCGCGGGGGAGCCGACACTTAGCTTAGAAAACAGTTTGCGGGGGAGCCGACACTTAGCATAGAAAATAGTTTGCAGGGGAGCCGACACTTAGCTTAGAAAACAGTTCGCGGGGGAGCAGACACTTAGCTTGAATTCTGGCATGCGACACAAGTAAACGGTGAATTGGGTTACTCTCCAAAATGGTTCGCTTGCAATAAGCGTGGCTTATTTTGGAGAAGGCATGAGATTCGGGAAACGGTTCATTCGCATGGAACGTGGCTCGTTTCTGCAAATCTCAAGAGAAAGTGGTTCGCTTTAAAGGAAGCGTGGCACACTTTCTGGAACAATGAGACAACGGCACGCCGTTTACATATTGGGTTAACCGATGGTGTCATGCTCCTCCAGAGTCGTTGATGATGTTGGTGATTCGCGGCGTTCCGTTTGCGGATAGTGCTCCTTTTGTTGGCTCCCAGTTTGATTATACCACCAGAGGCGGCATGAGGAGTAGCTGTATATGAAAAAAGCAAGGTGGCTCCTGTTTCGGTTTTACTTCCAGAGTTAGGCAAAACGGTGGCGGTGGCGTGGAAAGTAACCGATGGCGGTGAATCTCTCGGACTTGTTACCCCGGATCTGGATCTGTTAACAAAAGACTCGTTACCCCGGATCATGGCTCAAATGATTAAATCAGTTTGGGTCACCAAACGACTTGGTGTCGCCGATTGGGTATGAAAACAACTCGGTAGTTGTTTCGATTTCGCGGTTCATTGCTCGCGGTTCGCGGTTCACGGTTCAGGGGCGTCAACATGAGGAAGATGAGTTAATTTCCAAAACGGTTCGCTTATAAAAAGCGTGGCTTGTTTTGAAAAGAACGTAGAGATCGGGAAACGGTTCGTTCGCAAGGAACGTGGCTCGTTTCTGCAAATCTCCAGAGAAAGTGGTTCGTTTAAAAGAAGCGTAGCACACTTTCTAGAACGATGAGACAACGGCTCGCTGAGGTGGGTGATTTTGTTGATTCGCGGCTCGAAGAATCGCGGATCGGAAACCCGTAACTCACGGTGAAGATCGGAATGGCTCGGTGGAATGATGGTTTGGTGAGATCGAGTAGCGGGGTTGGTGAAGTGGTGGTCCAGTAAGTCGGATCGACGGCTCGGTGAAGCGAAGGGTCGGCGGATCGGTGGTCCGACAAGATCAATTTGGCGGTTTGGCGAGTTGATTGCCCAGCAAAATTGAAGTGGCGGCTCGGAGAAACGAATCTGTGCAACCGATTGGTTCGGATCTACAATAATCGGCTCGAGAATCGGTGAATCTTGGCTCGAGAATCGGTGAATCTCGGCTCGGGAATTGATCTCGGGAGGTTCGCGGCTTGGTCCGGAATTACGACGGTTAGGGCGAGATCAACAATAGTCCGGACCGATAGTCGGTTGCGCCGTGTTTTTGTTAAGTCCGAACAGTTTGAACGGTTGCACCGTGATAGTCGGTTGTGCCGTGAACCGAAAATCAATGTATATCTCTAACCATTGGTCCACACGACTTCAAACTTGTTTTGGATAAAAGCTGACTCGATTATCTATCTCCTACCCAAATTTCAGCTCGGTATGTTTTTATCCTTGGCCATGCCGAGCCGATTACTACAGCTCGGGTTTAAAGAATTCAGGTTGATACATCTTCAGTAAATCGGCTATATCCTAAGAACCGCAACTCCAAATGATGTCATTTTACCTGCATTCGAAAGCTAACTCAAAATTGCATCATGTATCAAAATACCAGCTCTTTACGTCTTTGTTACTGGCCGTGCCGAGCCGAAAAATCCAGATTGATACATCTTCAGTAAATCGGGTATAACTTGAGAACTGCAACTCCAAATGATGTCATTTTACTTGAGTTGGAAAGCTAACTCAAAATTATTTCTTTTCACTATAGACCCGTGCTCTCTAGTATTTCCCCGAGCTGATACGATATGTATAACTCAAGGGCTCGGTAATACCGGCTATGCATATTTGAGGGATGATAAAGTTGAATCCAATCCGCAAGAGAGTTGAAGTTAAACCCATGTAATGATGATGTTAAAGCTGAAGTCAAGCCGCAGGGATGGTGAAGCGAATTCGAGCCGCGGGGAGGTATGAAAATCGAGTTGATTCTCATGAGCTGTATTAGTAGGTTGATTTCCGAGCTGTGAGAGAGTTAAATCTGAGAACCTGTCGAGATTAACCGATAGACTTTGACGGCTCACCCGGTTGAATAGATGGCTCACCCATGATTTTGTTGCAGAGAACGTGCTGTGGTTAGCCGGTAGAATTCCCGAATCCCAAAAACGGTTCGTCTACAAGAAAGCGTGGCTCGTTTTCGGAGAAAATGGTTTGCTCTCAAGTAACATGGCACGTTTTTTGAATCTCTGGCGAGAGCGGGTCATTTACAAAACACAACGTGCTTTAGAGACGGCTAAACCAAACCGGTGAGCCGCTCCACCGAACCAAGTCACAACAATGCAAAGAGGATCTCGAATCTCCTCACGGTTCGGTTGAAATTATCGGCTCGGTAATCCCTCTGTTTTGGCTCGTGGCCCGGCGAGTTAGTGGCTCAGAACGGCTCGGGATTCTTAAAGAAAAGGATCCACGGTCGGCACGGCTTGGGATGGAAAGAAGATGGCAGTCCAAGGCTCGCCAATGATTTCTCCGGTCTCGGATCCGTGGCTCGCGGTTCGGGTCCCGAGTCAGACCCGTTGCTCGCGGTTCAGATCTGAAGTGTGGCTCGCGGTTCGGTTACAAGGGCGCGGCAAAACGGCTCACTGATGCGACACAAGAATGGCGACAGCTCGGTGATACGGTTCCACGGTACGGCGCAAGAACGGCGGCGGCGAATCTCTCGGACTTGTTGTCCCGGATCTGGGTCTGTTAACCAAAGAGGTGGATCTTGTCTTGCCGTTTTGTCTAGTTGTTCCTGATCTGTCGGGAGGTGTCTCCTTTCGTCGGCTCACAGAGTTGGCTCGCCAGATGTACCGCTGATTTTCAGCGCGCCGACGGGCGTTGAAGTGAGGCTTGTCAGGATCAAGCGAGCTGCAGGTTGTCGGACAGTGGGTTAGTCGTCGTGGTGGATCAAGATCTTTTCGTGGTAGTTTGAGTATCGGTTGCCCCAGATCCATCGCTTGCTCTAGATCTGTTGGGAGCCATCTGCTTTGGATCGGCGCTGCCATCTGTCGTTCTGACTTGTTGACCTGGATCCGTTAGGAGGCGTCTGCTCTTTGTCGTTTTGAGCGGTGGATCTAGATCCGTTGGGAGGCATCTGCTCCTTGCCGTTCTGACCGGTGGATCTAGATCCGTTGGGAGGCGTCTCCTTCGGATCGGCGCTGTCGTCCGTTGCGCAGTTTCCTGTCATCTTCTCAAACTTGCTTGTGATTTCTTTGTGTATGAAGTTTTTGGCTCCCCTCCTTCTAGCGCCAAATTGTGGGAGCTGGATTTCCTACAATTAGATTTGTCGGGTTCGCGGTAGAGCTGCAAAACTTCTAGGTTAGAAAACAAGAACAATTGAGAAGAAAGAGTTTATTATTAGCTGTGTAGCTGTGAAAGTGAGTACAAAGGGTTCTGCTAGAATTCGTGATCCCCTTTCAAGAGGATGATACAATATATTTATACTATCCTAAGTCGGCTAGGGTTTCTGGCGTGAGCTGCACTCCTAGGTCGGCAGGCCCATTAGTGGTTCGGCCCACTTGCAGCTTGGTTCGGCCCAATTAGATGGGCTGAGCCGAATTGGGCTTGTTGAGTAGATGAAGTCCTAAAATTGGCTCACCCGGTTCGGTTCGGTGCAGCTGTTGGTTTACGGATCTCCCGACCGGCCGGTGCATGCTAGACTTTCGGTAGAGCTCTTCTTCGCCCAGACTTAGCCATTTTCTTCTGGTGATCTTCAAGGGGTGGAATTTGACCCCTACATTCATGCCTCTACCTACATAAACCACTAGCCTGTCGAACTCAGCATAATACTCGCCTATCAACCGGTCTCCTTGAACCAGTTCCGAAAACTACAACTCCAACCGATCCACTTCTTCTTAAGGAAAATACCTGGCATTAAACTCCACCAAGAATTCTCCCCAAGTCCACTATGTCCGCCTCCTCCGGGCCTCAACACTCCTCCACCTGAGACGCGCATCACCCTCCAAGAAGTGAACCGCTAAATCCACTCGATACGCATCAGCACACTTGATAGAATAAAACCTACGCTCTACCCTCATCCTCCACTCATCCGCTATCTTAGGTCCCCCTCCGCCCAAGAAGGAGAAAGATCTGATGCTCATAATCTGATTCAACATCCCTCGATAAGCCAGATGCTCCTCAACCACTGGAATATGCCCTGGTACTGCACTCGGTAACCGCTCCAAAATTTGGGCTAACATCTTCACCTAACGATCATCTGGACCCTGGGCCACACCTGCAATAGCACCCTCACTTGGGCCTCCTGCAACTCCAACTGCTCCAGTACCACCACCCGCACCAACAGATACTCTGACACTGCCCACTGATCCCTCATGATACGTCTGCGAATCAGCACCCTACTCTGGCGACTCCCCCCGAGCCACCCACTCGAAAGACGTGCTCACACGCCCCCAACCACGATCTCGGCCTACACGACCACGACCTCTGGCGCTACAGCCACGACCTCTCAGAATTATAGCCATCAGACCTTGCACTGCCCAAAGAACAATTAAGATTCTAGAATTCACAACCAATCAAAAATCAACTTACCGCGGAATCTCTTTAAAGGCCGAAGAGGATGATTCTAAGACTACTAACTGATTAACAAAAACAACATTTTGGTTTGCGGATGTTACACATCTATTGTTGGCCGAAATTTGTTTTATTTGTGTGATGGTGTTATGTGTTGATTTATATTGTGTGGCAAATGTGTTTTTTGAGCATGAGTGATATGTCGTAGGTGGTATGACTAGCTCACTAAGTATTTATTAAATAGGATTTTATGTTTATGTTACATTTTAGTAGAACATGATGTTAGTTGCTAGAATTGCTGGTTGAGTTTTTGGAATTTGGTTTATTTGGTTATTGAACTTAATTTGGTTTATCTGGTTAATTGGTTATTTATTTCCGCTGATTTAATTGTTGTTGAAATTAATTATTGAGGATTATTATTTATGAGAATAATAATCCGGATTAATTATTTTTTTTAAAAAATGTTGGTTGTTTCATTAGTTGTGCAAATGAATAATTTGTTCATACAAGTCGTCAAGATTTCATTTCACTCCCTTTTCTCCCCGTCTTTGTAAACTCGTGAGCCAGTAAAATGATACATTCGCCATTTGGAAACAAGGCACATAAAATTCTCTAAATCTTAAACGCATCATGGACTAACTTGTTGAATTATTCACTGTTGAGCAGAGCTTTCCTAAAAATTTGAACCAAATGAGTTTTGAACAGTTGTTGAACACAAAGCATCCTTAGTTGTGTCCAGTAATCGTCGAACACGGAAAAAGTCCAAATAGTCACACGAGATTTCTCTTGGTCTTAAATTGGAACATGGGCTTTGTACAGTTACGGAAGATAAGTAAGCCAAGCAAAGAATTCGGTCACCAATTATCTTTTATGACAATGGTTATATTTCGGGGTCACCATATTTTTATTTTTGTCTATTACTAAAAAAATGTTGCAATACAATTATGATATTTCATTCATTAAGGTTTTGGAAAAAGGTCATTCTCAAAGGATGTCAATATGGAACCCGACGAACATACCTGGAGAAAATGAAGAGCATCGTTCTCATACTGCTTTCACAAAGCAATCCGCACGGAGAACTAAAAGAATTTTGTTTAAGATAATATTTCTTACAATTTTAGAAAATTAATATTATTTGAGATTTTAAATAATTTTATCATGTATAAAATTGATTTTCTTTCATTTGAACTGTTTTTGTTTTTGTTAAGTTAAACTATTGAGTTTCAAACATATACTGCAAACTTTTATCAACTGGGATCTAGCTACGATTTGGCTCAGATTAAATAGAATCTAAGATTGTTGAGATCGATTGTTTGAGAGAAAAGAACAGAGAAAAATTTGAGAAATTGAGACACAAATGGCTACCAGTTCGATTTCGATATGGACACCTACGTCTCGGGCCAGGAATCCCAGCAATCCACCATCAATCAAACCTTAGCATCTTACAAAGAGTGAGAGTTTAAGAGAGATACAAAATTTTAGTGAATCGGAGAGAATACAAGTTTGCCTTTACACAACAGACTCATTCTTCATATATATCTCTAGAATGATCTAACAGCAAACCCTCTTATTCTTATAGTATCTCTCATCACACGTGAACAACTAATCTCACATGTGTGCCTAAGGCTTAATTCATCTAAAACAATATATGTTAGATTCAACAAACTCCACCTTAACATAATTGCATGTTTACCTTTGTGGATTATTGTAACTTCTTATTCTAGACTCATGACAGCCTCCTTAAGCTTCCTAACATTTGATGATCTTCAATAAGTCCAAAGGTTCATTGAACTTATTTATAGGTATTACCTTTATGAGTATATCAGCTAGATTTCTTGATGATGTTATCTTCAAGACTTCAACATCTCCAGAATTCACCCAATCCCTCACAAAATAGAACTTTGTAGCCATGTGCTTTGTGCGTCCATGATACACACTGATTTGAGCCAAACATGTGGCACTTTGATAATCACACCAGATAGAAATTGTTGTTGCCTAAAAACAAAATCCTCCATTAACCCTCTCAACCATATTTTTTCCTTCACAGCTTCAGTAAGAGACATATATTCTGCCTTTGTGGTAGATAGAGCAACCACATATTGTAACCATGACTTCCAACTTACTATGCTTCCTCCAATAGTAAAAACATACCCTGAAATAGATATTTTCCCATCTACATCATATGCAAAATCAAAATCGCAAAATCCTAGAAGTATCGGTTTATCTTCTCTTGTGTATGTCATACACAAGTTCAAAGGTCCTTTAACGTACTTCAATAACCATTTCACTACTACCTAATATATATGACTTGGTTTGCTCATATACATGCTTACAACTCCAATTGCATAAGCCAAATCAGGTCTAGATCCCACCATAGCATACATTATGCTACCTATTGCACTAGAATACGGATTTGTAAATGTATCTATGCACTCAGATTCATCTTTCATAGCAACCAACTTGAATGAGCTGAAATTGGTGTGTTAAAACTCTTAGCATCACATTTTGAATGTATGAATGACTTTCATCAGATACTCCACCTGAGACAAAGTAAGAGTCATTTTCTCCCTACTATTAACAACCTCCATCCCAAGAATCTTTCTTGCATGTCCCAAATCCTTCATATCAAATTCAAAACTTATTATTTTGTTCAGTTTCTTGATATCTTTCACACTCTCAGCTGCCACCACCATATCATCAACATACAACAAGTAATATTGATAACTACCTTCACTTGCTTCCCTGATATAAGCATAGTGATCATGTTCACTTCTCATGAAACCTTAAGATAGCATGAATTGATCAAATCTTTTATTCCATTGGCATGGAGATCGTTTCAATCCATAGAAAACTTTCTTAAGTCTAAACACTTTGGAGTAATCCTAGATTACTCTTCATACATGAATCTATCCTACTACATGATTTTTTTTTTAAACGTACCATACAAGCAAACACACATGCACATACATCGCCTAGGCAAACGGCGATAACATGTTTCGTCTTCTTTTTTTTGGTAGAAACATGTTTTCGTCTTTAATCATACTAATTTGATACTCTTAAAAGTTATGATTTAAATCTTAATCAATGCTTTAAATCCCTTAGGGCATGTCCATTGGTATGTTCTAATAAGATATCTTACTATTAAAAAAATAATAGAGCGAAGAAATGGAGAGAAAGATTGAGAAACCATCTCTGAAAAGAGAAATTTTAGGAATTTTGTTAGAAAGTCTCATGCTACTTAGAAGTTTTTTATTGGTTCAAATTTTTTTTTAATTAAATAATTTAGTTAATTTAAAAATAATAGTATTTTATATGTCAGAAACTCTAAATTGTATATCTACTCTTCTGCTGAGAGTGCTCTTAACACTGAAGCCTCCTATTTATTCAGAGTATCTTCTTCCCTAAAGCTCCTTTCTATCTTGAAATCAAAGTCTCCACGTGTGTTCGCACACTAGCTTGAGAATCCCTTGACCTTGGCATGAATCCGAGAACCAAGATCAACTGACATATATAGTTAATTATAGTATATAAATATCCCAAATATGCTTTGTAGTCCCAATCCCCTTGCTTTTAACTTTTAACTGGACCATCAGAGAAAAAGCCAAACCCTTTAAATTTACGACATTTTTAAAAGATGAATTTCTCTATACTCATTATGGACCGAATAACGATTCCATCAAACAACTTTAGTAATTACATTATAAAAAAAGAGGATGTTTGTAGTTTTTTTTCTCGTCCTCGGAATTTTAGAAATTGGTAATAGAAAAGCTCAAGCAAATTAATGCGTGTAAATGCAGATTAGTGCTTAAAAAAAAAAGAAGGATACGTGCAGAGCAAAGAAGTTGTCTCTCACGAGTTCCATGTTTCTTGGTTTCTGCGTTCTTTTACGTAATTGTGGACATGAGATTGGACGTCTTCCTTCTCTATTCGGCTAACAAGAAAGGTGTTTTGGGAAGACATCATCCGCATCAATCCGGTTTGATTATTATTTTGGATTTTCTATTTCCGGTTCAAATCGGTTTTCTGTTACCCTTTTGAAAATATGAGAATTCTCAGGAACAGAAAAGCCATGTTAACGTAATTAGTGACTGTCGAGATCACCATACTACTATTCTCACATGTACATAAAAACTAGACAAATACTACTAATGAGTCAATTAAGGCAAAATCATATTCATTGAAATCATACTAACATTAATAAGATACAAAATAAATAATTGTTACGATGAAATTGTTTTAAAATATAATATATCGTATGCATCTCTAAACTGACCATTATAACACATTTTTTATGTCGACAAAAAAAAAAAACACATTTTTTATAACTACCAAATTTCGGACTTTTACTCTATAATTTCATAGGACTTGAGGGGAATGTAAATTTAATCAACCTAAACCCAAAACCATGTCCCACTTTTAAACCGATCTTAAGAACAAATAGAAAACCAAACCAAGATAACCATGATCTAACGAAAAGCCTTGCCGTTAAGTTCCTTTTCTTTTTGTGTATACATAAAAGCATTAGCCAAGTCAGCATCGGGTGATACTAATAGTACTTCCTATAAATTAGACAAACCACTAATAACCCGAGAAGGAATTTGTTTCTTATGAAATGGATGCTCAAATTCTCTTTCTCTATCTCTCTCTTTCCTTCTCTCTCTAAACTTCTTCTTCCAGAGCCTTAAACCAAGGCTAGCCCGCCTCCTCGAGCCTTCTTTAGAAACTCGAGCCAAGGCCGCTCTTTATCAAGAAAAGAAGTACTCGAGTTCCTTGATTCTCCTATTGTACAAGAAGAAGAAGATGATGATGAAGAAGAAGAAGAAGACGTCTATA